>OZ007598.1:167556162-168769078 GCA_963931845.1 Maratus michaelseni
CGTAATCAAAAAACGTAAAGCTTTTTTGCCAATGTCTTAGTAACATTTGAGATATACTGAGTTACAATATGGCATTGCTTTAATGATGTTACTATTACGTTCTATGAAAATTAGCTATCATAATTGGGGGCATAAACGTCTGGGGCAAAAACTAAATCTGGGACATATACTGCCACCAAGTGACATTAGAAACAAATATGATGTTGGATATTATAAATTACAGTCATAAGCAACATATTACAGTGTCAGTGTTATATGGGATTTCCTCTTCAATTTATCAATTATTGCTGTAACTTATTGAGTTTTCACGATATTTCACTGGTCTTTTTATATGAGTTGCCCTATAGTATTGACTTTTAAATCAAGTAAAAAAAAAATCGCTGTATTATCAATTTATCAATTTATTTCATACAAATAGAAATACACATATCTCATCAAATATTCAATATATTAATATTTAATTACATTATACTATTTCTACGATTTTTTGTCTAGGTTTTGGAAAGCGGTGTTAAATTCGGCTGAAAACTCTGTATGCTATAAAAATAAACCTTTTGAATTTTTCACAGAAACGTTAATATCTTCACGAATATATGTGGTATGCTTACACAAATGCACACAAATGTTGAACAGGACCTACATAGTCATGTGCTACAGTGATAGACAATTTTCAGCATTTTCTGTTACTTGGGAGATCGAAAATATTATTTTATTATTTACATTATTATTGTCCCTCCTAGTTGTTCTCGCGACAAAATCTTCACTGAAAAACATGAAGCCAAACATGTTCTTTACATACTCAAAGTTCAAGGGCATTTCAAGCATTTCCTCACGAGTTTTAGTAGATATACGACAAAACGTCTGAAATTCAGAGTGGCTAGTGGTCAGGGAAAAATACAGTAAAAAAAATGATAATTATCAGTATATTCTTACAGAAAAATTCAAATTTATTATTTATTTAAATAATCAACATAAATTGCTCTATAAGAATATACTGGTGTTTATCACTTTTTTGACTATATTTTTCCCTGACCACTAGCCGCTCTGAAATTGGTGACTCACTGCCCCTAAATTTCTGGACATCAGTGTATTATAAAACAAAAACTAATCCGTGAGTTACGCTGACTTCGTATTACCGATGACAACCTCTGAATAATTAAGTTTGTTTTAATGAAATGTTTTTTTATTCTAAACATCGTACAATTTCAGATTTGTACCGTCGCGTCGTATAGGGAAAACAATATCGTTTCAAATTCACTTTGTTTAAAAAGAGTACGATTAAAAAAGACTACCCGTTTGCACTGAAAACAATATTAATAGTTCCACATTTTTTTTCCTGCTAGTATATCATAACGAAATTAAAACTTCATCAAAAAATATATATCATATTAAAATAATATAAACAAAACACAAATTTAATTTAACAGCTCTGTTATCGAACTAGATTTAAGCCATCAAAATTATCATAATCGAAAAGGCTGCTGTAAGTATATCAAAATCTTTGGCAATTTCTTATAAAAGAACTCTGGGGTTTAAAAAAAATATATCGAGTTAACGGTATGAGTTAGGTCAGGTCAGTTAATTTAGAAGAATTCAGTAGCTCATCAAATTTTATCCACACCAATTTCAGTTTGTTTTTTTAACACTGGGTAGCGCTGCTCGTCACTGCCCTTAAAGTAACGTAGCAGACAATCATTCCATCATTCAATTCAATTAATGCAGTGCGATGGCGACGCCACAACAAAAGGCTCAGTGTGTTATCTCTTATCTGGCTTATATAATCTTCATCTGTTACCATTGTACAGCGTAAATTTCGGCGCGAGTATGGTGGTAATGCGCCAACGGACAAAACCATTCATCAGTGGCTACGTGCGTTTAAAGAAACGAGAAGTGTGTTAAAACAAACGTAGCTTGGTAGGCCACGTTGTTAGAAGACAATGTCGATAGAAACCGTACTTCATGCGAACGAAGTCCGAAAAAATCGTTGAAAAGACGCATGGATGTGTGCCGTGCCACAAGCGGGGCACACATTCAAATCTACTAAATGATAAAAATCTTAATAAATTTACCTTTAAGTACATATAGATATATAACATTAACCTAATTTTATGATTGAATTAAACAATTTTGCTTCATAATCCTGGAGTTCTTTTATGTTCACCCTGTACATTAAATTTAAAATGTCTATTAAAGTTTTCCATTTAAAAATATGATTTTCATTTATGTTCTGTAACCCGGGAAGCCCGAGTTGAATTTCCTAGTAAAAATGACAAGTAAGAAAAATCATGCGTCGAGCATAGAGTCTGAAACACTTTCCAACAATTCTAGAATGTTTATACCGTTTAATAAGGTGAAAGATGATGTCTAAGTAAACAATTTGAGAAACATAACACATTTGGAATTTCTAATTTCAGGAATTACCATCAGTAGTCTTTGCTGCATCCCTGTATGTGACCTATAGATTTGTATACATACTAAGTAGTTGCTAAAATTTAGCTCAACTAGGAAACGCATAGCACAGTTGAAAACACCCCTTCAACAATTTCTGTTCATTAATGGAAATGTACTACCGATATTTTGTGCTGTTTCCCAACAATTACTTCCAGCAATTACTGTTAATATACAGAGGCCGTTCGCACATTTTTTAGACAAATTTGATAAATGATTTTAAAAAATGGAATTATTTTAGAGGAAAAAATTCTGGCAACAACTTATTATGTGTAATTTATATTATCGTCTGATACTTTCAAATTTATTCTTATTTCAAGATTGTGCATGCAAAAAAGCTGTGAATGGGAAGATGCGTTTTTTTCCGAACAGAAGTATGCTAATTCGACAGTCTAATATGATTGCAAAGCGCATAATATAAAAATTTATATAATATTTCAGTGCGAAATAAACATAACTAATGATTAGAAAGTATCCGTACGTATACATAGTAAAAAGATACCAGATGGAAAAAAAAACATGGAAAAAAAGATCCAATTTCAAGGCTGAAAACGAAGTTTCAGGTAAGGATTTATGACTGTCGCAAATTTATCTTACAATGAGAAAATAAAAATAAGAATATTGGACAAAAATGTTACAATCAATTCATTATATTATTAAGAGAATGTGTTACATCCGATATTTACAGAAAAAATGCTATTTTCTTTATTTCAACGACTTTTAAAGGATGAAATTGCATCAAAGCAAAGCTACCGCTCATGCTTCAAAAACTACCGCTGTATTCGTTGAAAACATTAAAAACTCACACTGGTATTGCATTTATATCTTTCAACATATTCCTAAGAAGTCACCTGACGTTTCTCTTATGGTTTATTGTGCATTTGGTCTGCTGAAAAGAGCTCTTTCAAAGCGCAAAACTACCACGATTGGTCGAATCTGGAAAATTTTTAAAGAGGCATGGGAAGCAATAACCCTGTAAATTTTACAAAAAACCTTCTACCATCGAAAGCGTTACGCAGAATTAGAATCAAGAAACAAGATTATCATATAGATTATTTCAGAAAGCAATATTCATATTTTAAACGTTAAAAAACAACGCCGAAATCGTCTAAAAAATGTGCGAACACCCTCTGTACAGTACTGCATCGAAATTTATTTGTGTGTCCCTATAAATGAACAGTGAATGCTATGCTGATCCTATTGTATAGTAGTAAGCATCTTGTAGTGTATCTCAGTAATATATATTAATTTCAACATATTTGAAATAGGGAAACATCATTAAAATACACCATATGTATATATATATAATGTATAATTACAAAAATGAAGTTTTTTTTATGGAATTGATTTTTTAAGATGGATATTGTTCATATTATTGAGCAGACGGATAAGAATTCTAAACTTACATATCTTCTATGAAAATATTTAGAAATAAATTATGTTACAGGTATTTAAAAATATATAATTCACTTTTTCCCCCCTTCCCTCTAAAAAAATCATTCTCAAGCAAAAGATTTTGAATGTATTTCGAAAGCTTTTATAGATATTTCGCAGAAAAATGACAACTACAGGTTGCCTTAAAGAAATATACAGTTTTTTTTAAGTCTTCATACAGGTTTATCTCAGTAAGTTTATGGCCTTTATATTACCTTCAGTGACTTAGCAGATTTTCTTAGGATCATTTCAGGTATTTTAAAGGAGAATGAAAACTGCTTCTCATGCAGGAAATACGAAGGTTTTTATTGAATTTCTTTTAGAGTTTTATTATAGCATATTATGATATCAAACTAAGATTCAAGTGCTGTTGGAGGTCAGGCCGCATAGGAGGAGGGGGGAGAATTTGCTTTTGCCCCCTAGTTACCTTGGTGATTTCATCTTCGTATATAACGTAAAAATAAAAATATATAACTTATTTACGGATTAAATGCAATTAATCAGTATCCCAATATGTTTAGGTAAGAATTAGCGATACATTAACATGTAAAAGAATTTAGAGATTGTTATAGTATTAAATAAGTAATTTTGAATTATACATTCTTTCAATTTGTAATGTAAATTCTATAGAGGCTTTATTTTGTATTTTTTATTTAAGTTACATTTTTATAGTTATAGAAATGAAGTATTTCTTTCCATATGGGATAAACACTGGGGTAACGATATTTTAAGTTACAAATTTACTATTAGAAAATTTTAGCAGTACATGCTTTTAAAAATACATAATTCGCATTTCTACAGCTTCGAGTACAACATACGAACTAAGAAAGAAGAAACTTGAAAGCGGATTAAATTTATTTAATTAGCAGCCCAACATATCTGAAAGGGTATTAATGGACGCATTGATATGTAAAACAATTTATAGATAATTAAAGTACTAGATAGATAGTAATTATCGATTATATAAATTTATTCTATTTATAATGTAAATTCTACAGATGCAACGAAATGTATCTTTCTTTTCTAATTAGTTGCGATTTGACAGAAACAAGTTACGTTATTTCGGCGCTGTAAAACTGAATTAATTGCGGAATTAAAATTGTATTGTATCACTGTTTCATTAGATAAAGCAAATGAATTGAATTCAAATGTGTGTGTGTAATTTAAGTTGAAAACTGTACAAGATAACTCTTTTAATCAACTGCACCTGTTTTTCAACAATACTCTTTGTTGAAGTATAGCTTGTTTTAACCAAAAATAGCTTAGTCTGTTAAACTTTAATATGTATCATAAATATATAATTGAATAAAAGTTTTAAAGACTTAACTTACAATTCATTGTCTAATTGATTATCCTAAATTTTAAATGATGAGCTTTAAAATACAGGGTGGTCCAAAATTATTGAGCGCATTTCATGTTTGATAAAAAAGAAGAACAAAATGAGGTACGTACATGTTTATTATTTTCTTGGAAAGACAATTTAAATCAGTTTTTCACAACAACATTTTAAACATTAAATAAGTGTTGCATAAGCTGGTAGATGGCACGAAAAAAATGCGCGGGAAAGATTTATTGATTGCTTCAGTCCAGGGTTTGCACATTTCTACTACAAGTTCTTAACAGATTTTTTACCTGTTTAATGCGCAAATTCTCTGAATTGACGAGGTGGTTACGAAGTCTGGGTTTTAAAAATGAAACAGAAAATGTCTTATCATTATTAGTGGTGACGGACTCCTTGGAAATTCCAAGGAGTGTGCAAACATAGGTCAGTCTGCACCTTTGCTACTGTACAGGAAAAATTAATGTGCGTTTTGTGGTTACATGAAAGCAAATCCGTTGTAACAGTTATTAACAGACTTTAACCGTTTACGTTTAGAATACTCAAGTCGTCGTCCTCCATGTATGGACTCGTTGCTACCAAAATTTAAGGAGACGGGAAATGAGGAACTTATTCAACCCTGCCAACCACGAGTATACTCGTGGTTGTCAGCATTCAAAATAAAAGTGTAAGTTAAAAAAAAAAACCCTGCCTAACCACAACTATTTTAATATGGTAAAAAATACTTTATTTAAAAACAAAAATTTTGCTATTAAAGTTACCAAATATTATCTGTCAGACATTTTGGTGGGAAACGAATTTCAGTAAAAGTATTGAAGACTCCGCATAGTTTTGGAAGCGAAAGGGTTAAAGTTTAAATGTTGTTGCATAAAACTTTTTTAATCAAGATTTTAAAGTCTTTCCAAGAAAACAATAAAAATGTGCATTGTACATACCGCCTTTTGTTCATTTTTTTTCATGCATAAAATAGGGGTGTGACGGACAAAGTGGTCACCCTAAGGTTTTGTGATTTTTTGTTACCCCTTAAAATACATATACATAACTGACAATTTGCACAGAACTAGAGTGACTACTTATAAGTGTAAGGGTATTTATAACTTTTACGAAATAACAAAGTGGAAGTGAGAATTTGATTTTATCCAAAAAGGTCAAAATGACCACTTTGCCCGACAGGTATAAAAATATTGAAAACACTATTTAAATGATTAGAACAATTTTATTGTCATAACAAATCGTGTGAAACATAGTGAAAGCTTGAAAATTGTATGAAAATCCAATAAGAGTTTGACAAACCCAAATAAAGAATTATAAATCAGAATTAAAACACCACATTTTTCGCAAATGAACTCTACATCATTTTCTTCGCGAAGTGAATAAGCCTCATGATCCCAGAGGTGTCAAACATTGCACCTGATCCAATCAAACGGCCACTGCCTTGACCATTTTGCCCGTTTGTGAGCCCTGACATAAAATACGTTCTACAGGGGAAACTAATAAACAGCCACTGACCACCCACCCACCAATGTGAAGCTGGAAACATACTCTTTCCTTACACATTCAATAAATAAATGCAAGTACAACATGTTATTGTTAATTGTATGTAATATAAGTCACTTACCTTAGATCACAAACTTCAGAAACTGGAAAACCCGCTCTAAAATTATAAAACATGCAACCATCTTGTTCAACAATTGTCTGGTTACTCACTGCCATCCAACGAAATAGTTTGTCCACAAACCACGCAATGCAGGCATTCTTTTGACGTCATTATATTGGGTGACTACTTTGCCCGCCCTTTCCACTTTGTCCGGCCTTCCCCTACGCTCAATAATTTTGGACCACCCTGTATATTGAATACATTTCTTTGTTCACTCACGTGTTTTTGTTTACATAAATTGTTTCGCACATACAAAGCTGCCAAATACTTCGAATTTCGATAACCGCTATCTAAGACAAATATTATTATTCAAAATATTGGTAATTAAAAATACGAAGGATTGGCAGCTTCACATATATATAGTTGCCTACTTTGGCAGTTTTACATATATTGTAAGTAATAATTTGAAAGTGGATATAGTAAAAATCAAACATCGGTGTAATTGTTTTGTTAAGTTATTGTTTATTACTCAATACTTCAAAAGATTTTCATTATATTTTTCCAACAAAAAAAAAAAAAAACTATATTGGGAATACCAGATTAACAGCATTTCAGGGAATTTTTGCAGTAACTCGTCATTCGTGAGAAATTTCAATGGCATTTCGAAAATCGATTTCCCAAATTTATATTATTCTTTCACAGTAATTTAATGATTTTAACAATATGATTTTAACAATGATATTTTCCAATACATTTTCGGATTGACTGATTTTTTTTTTCGTCAAGTTTTTTCTAATTGAAAAAAATTATACATATGTTAAAATTAGTTTATTGCAAAAATATATTTACTTTGAAGAGAAAATTTAACTGAGATACCTAATTTTTTTTTAAATATTTATAACATTCAGTGACTGAAGTTGGGATATTTAAACATCTCCAAGTTTTTTATTATTTTTTTTTAAAGTTAAAAAATGTAAGTCATTTTTCGACTGTTAAAAAACTATAGCTAATGAAAAATGTAGTTTATAAATAATTTATAAAGAAATACTGTAGGACAAATTGTAGAGAAATAATGCAGTAATATTTACGAAATCTTAGGTAATTCGCAGATTTGGAAATCTTAAAAAGAAGCATTATTGAAGCAGATAGATCTCCTACTGAAGAAAATTTTTAAGAAAAATGTTCACACTTTTATTCTAGCCTCGTTTCTTTCATCCGTATTATTTGCAATTCATATTACCTCATGACTTCAAAAATTGAGATAAGAGAAAAATAAAACGAATTTCTGCACAATGTTAGCAGATTTTAAGAAATTGCATTTATATATTTTTTAGAATTTCATGTGTAAGATTCATTGAAAAATATTTTTGTTTTGTTTTGTTAAGGCAAATGTTGCTTTAAATACATTTATTTAAAATATTTTATATGTAAAACACGTCTATTAAAACGGTGAATACAAATGAAATAAATACAGAACTTATTTGCATTTCGCATGTTAATTTAATACGAAGTGCATATGTTTGGGTAGAATTATTTCCGAATAGTGATCTTTGCTTTTTTTATAGCATAATTTTTAATAATTTTCTGGGATTAAATAACCCGGAGTTTAATATTCGATATACGCGATAGTTATATACAAATCATACGCACCGTGTAAATTTTAGTTATAATTATCCAAGTTTTGCATTTGAAATGTATAGTAAGCATTATTACACGATTTAACATTTATGAATTTTTAGCCTAGTTGAAACCGAATTGCAGGAATTTCTTTTTTATTCAGAAATTCTTAGCTGCATTGTGATTTTTACTTTATTTAATGACAACGTTTTATGTTTACATAAACTTATAATTCTTTTTACTTAATTTCCGGTATGGATTCTGAATTTCTTAAATGAATGCATATAAGCACTATTGACGCAAATGCGTTAGTTAAATTGTATAGACATGTTGTATTGGTTTTAAAATTAATCAAATGTTATTTGTCATTTACTAAATGAAATATTATTTACTAACACTTTGTATATACCACAATTAATTTTTCACTAAAACTATGAACTCTTTAGTTATAAACTCTAATTATTTGTAATAATTATAAATCACGACTTTCTAAAAAGATCATTTATCAGAGAAACTATTATTTAATGAGTAACACTGACTTGGTACTCGCAAAATGCAGTCTTTGAAATTATCCATCAGAAACTTTGGTCAATTCATGCGTTCCAACCCCTCGAATATCTTTCTGTAAGCATAATGAACTATTATCTTCTGTGAGGTGTAAATATAATTACAACTTGTGGTTAGCAACCATTATCCAAGCATTCTAACGTCATGATTAACAAGTTAGAAATTTATAAATCAGTCACAACCAGTAACGTTTAGAATAGCTGATTGTTTTATGTATAGATTTACTGCGTGGAACATGTCAATGAAATAATATTTATTCAATTGCATGGTGAATGGCGTTAAAAAACTCTTATTTTCCCCGATAAAAAATTATCTTGCTAAAGCACAAATTTTCGAACTTATAGTAGGCAGATTTATAATTCGATACTGGGGCTTTAATAGGAATAATCTTATGATATTTATATGTCGTTCAAGATAAAACTTCGCTGATTTAACAAATTTATTTTTAACTAATTTTATATTGAAATTAGATATGAAACTAAGTTTATATTACGTTTAAAATAGAAACATTTAAAAATAATATTGATTTAAAATAAGTTTGTTGATTCATGAGAGTTACATTCTGGATGGCATTCAAACATTATCAAATTTACTCAAATAAAGAAAGAGGAACAATTATAGGCATGGATATCCTTCTAAGACACATTTTGATTAATACATTCAGAGCTTCTAAATAAATTTACATAAGAATGAATCACTTTTTGAGTTGCGGATTCAATTTTAAAGAGAGTGATAGGGAAACCAGAGGGATTTTTGTTACAGCGTAAGCCGTACGTGTTAGATTTGTTAACGCTACTTTCCTCGCTTTCGACGGGTAAAAACTACAGCGCGGCGCAAGTACAATTTTGCTGTCATGCATGATCTCAACTTTACTTAAATGAGGTAAAGTTCGTGTGCGATAAATTGAACAGCTTGGTAATACGTATGCTCCATAATTTATAGTTAAGTCCATCCATCTCACCGACTTTTCAGCAGCGGGAAAGTCGAGTGTCTATGCTTTATATGCTTTATATTCTTATTTGTATTATTATCTACCGATTTCTCTTGTGATTTTTCTGGTGTCAGCTTTCACTTTCCAGCACTTAAAAACATTGTCAGTTATAACACGACGCTATTTTTAATATATAATGGCTTTGAGAAAAAGTTATGTGATAAATAATGATCTATTATATACTAAATAAACTATGAGACTTTTACGCATGATTTTATATAATTGCTGATATATCGAATCTTAGGATTGGAAAAGCAAAACTTTATATTTAACCCCTTCGTAACTATAAGTCAATAGATTCATCTTCAAAAGGTGCTTACTGAAACTGTTTTTGGTACTAGTAATAAAGAAAATTATATTTGCTTAGTTAAGTTAAGGTAATTCCGTGAATAAATAGGTAAAAATAACTGTTTAAAAAATGGGTGCCAACCGAAAAAAAAAATTCGTTTATGGAAAGCTGGTTCCGAAGGGGGTTAATTGAGGCAGTATGTCAAGGTTTAAAATAATATTATTTTATTATTTCATTGATTTAAAGGGAACATGTTGGTTCACCAAAATTATTTCAATAACTCTGACGAACAATATTAATATTTAAATATTTCTTACATAAATGATATAAACTACGCAAAACTTTTGAGTGATTAATTGAGCAATACCTAATTTATATCTCTATATTAACATTTTGCACTCCACTGACAACTAACTATACGGTGACATACTAAGTTTAACCCCCAAATGTGACATTTGCACCGGAATTTTCGATCAAATTTATTTAAAAATGAGTAAATGCATTTTTTCGTGTAAATAACAATCCGATTTTTTTTTTTCAAAATACCTGTGCCTTTGTGGCATTTGGAGATTAAATTTAGTATGTCACCGTCAGTGGAGTGCAAGAGGTTAAAATTAAGAAATATAACATGTCTGATAAATTTGTAAACGTTTAAAAATGTCAAAAAATTGGAAGGAGTCGATACTAATGGGTGCGATTTTGGGGGAGGGACATTTTTTAGTGCAATAAAACATTAAACTGAAGTATGTAATAATAAAGAGCTCTGTAGATCTTAAAACCAGGTAATATTTTGATAACTAACATTTATTCAGATTCAGATAACTTTTGCAAATATTTTAAAATAGCAAATGCTGAAACTCCGAAAAAAGCAACTGATTTTAATGTTTTAAAATGATTTTTTAAAATGTGATTAGGAAATAGTAAATATTTCAACTAACCTTAATAGATAAAATTTGTATTAGAAAGATCAAAATAATTAACAAGATTTTTTTGGATGTGTATTAAAAAGTGTTAGTAGCAAAAATTATTCTCCATAGGGAAAAATACCACAATAACGAAATTAATTAACAACGCAAAAAACTGTCACGTAAAAAAAAATTATCTATATATTTTTCTTAAAAAATATATAACATTAAATATCGATTAAAATATATCGATTTAATTATTTATCCATATTAATATATATAATGATTATTCGAGTAATCTCTATATAGTCTCATTTACTAATTTCCATCTTACACTAATTATCTAATATTAAGTTGTTATATTACCCTTTGAACTAATAAGTGTTCCGTAAATGATTCTGCTTTGATTTACAAGTATGTCTGATCGAAATGCTTCAATAGTTGACATTAAAGTAAGTAGTTCTAATTAATTAAACGACATGAAATTAATTATAGCATTGTAGGATTTATTTAAATACCATCTTGTTAAATTTCGACATAAAGTTTTAAAATGTGTTTATAAATTGAAATTTATTATTTAAATAAATAAATTATTATCAACACATAAAGATATATATTTTTCATGCACGTCATTTTTATAAAACAATTAACAAGAAAATGAATAGAAATGTATTTACTTGCATTCTTTCATTTATTTCTTTTTCAAAGACAACATCAGATATCACAGTAGTGGTAGTAATATTTTATATTATACGAAAGGCTTGCAGCGTCCCTAAATTTTGCTACATTTGCTAACACTCTTTAAAAACAAAAATCTTCATGATAAATTTCTTTAGCCAGGATTCGTACGGTTGTACCACAATTTTTAATAGAATTTTTCTGTTTAGTATTTAAATAGCGGAAATTGTAGATGCCTCGTTTAATTGCAGGAATTGTAATACTTTTCTGTATTTAAATAAGGCAAACAATTCTATTAAAATTTTGTGGTAACAGCATACGAGCCCTGTTAGCATGTGCAATAAAAATGCACCAGAAGGTTTATAATAGTCGTCGCTAAACCATAAAATACTAGAATTTCTCTGAGCCCTATATCTGTCTTCAAACATTTTTCCCTAAAAGTCGTTTGCCTCACAATTTCAGAAAGGTAACTATCAACTTATGTCATCGTAAATTTTCTGTTATTAAATAAGGCAATTTTGTATTTTAAATTAGTGGTTGCTTGGTGGCTGAACAGGCCACAGGTTGAAGACCCCAATTTTACATACTGATATAATTATCGATTATGATTTAGTTACGAAGCAATGTCTTTTTGTGTTTCTATCTTCTAAGAAACACCAAAAATTACATGATAAAAATCATGGGTAGTTTACTTTTCTAATGAAGAAAAATTCTGAAGCCGTACGAGAGAATACTGATATAGAAATCACTAAACTCGGGACAACAGTATCAACTTTAAAAGATTTGTTAACGTCATTGTGTTGTCTAACAATTTGCACACATTTGAGGAGCTGACGGTATGCTATGTTATTCAAAAATACAAATGTTATAGATTCTTATTTTTGTTAAATATCTACTTCTTCTGTTATTAATTCTTATAAAGTAAGAAATGTGAAAAACTACTAATTCCATTTACAATGGGAATCTGTCAATGAATTGTCATCATTATCAGGCATAGAAGGCAATAATTTTTTATCTGTGCTATCTCCCTTGAGCAATTTATCAATCAACGTTCATTCTTATTTTTTGATTAGGTTTTGGTATTTTTATAACTCCGTCATTTAAGATTCAGTCTACCGGTACCACACCTGATATTTGGGTAATACGCCTGTGCTTGTACAATCCTTTGCATCTTAAATTTCTGCTATATAGTTTACAACACTTGTAATCTTTTCTTTCTCATATATTATCATGATTCGATTTACTTTTCTTATGAGTTTTGTTTTTGTTTGTTTGTTTTACTTCCATTTTTAGCATTTTTCCTTTACTGAAATTGTTAAAAGATTTAAGTTTTTTTCTTTTGTTTTTATTAACTATTTTCCATTCTTATTTTTTTCTGTCATTATCCACTTCTCACTTGTAATAATTTTTTAACTAGCATCAATTTTTTCATTTTCTTCTTTGCAGCAGCATGCCGTTTTATTTCGGAAGAAAATATGTTTTTATAGTTTAATTATTTGCATACGCTTCTAAAAGCTCGTATTAATTTACATTTCAACCAGTGTTAACATCTATTTATATTTTTACTTCCGTTGTTTAAGTATCATTAAGATTTGTTGAGTCGCATATTAGTATTTTATGAATGACGTAATATGAGACCCTATATTTTTAATTATAAAACTAACATTGTTTATGTAAATATGACACTATTAAATTTTAACATTTCCTCGCTGATTCAAGGTCCCAGGTATGATTCCTTGTCTGAATAGTTTTCACTCTGTTGGGAAAAAATTCATTAAAGTTTAAAGTCCTTCTAAATATCTCAGTAAATTATGGTTGAAATTTAAAATCTTCGTATTTACGTATGTAATTACCCATCAGCAATGATGTTTTCCTGTGACGTGTTTACATCGTAAGCACCTGCGTAAAAACGTGCGTAAGAAGATTCGAACTGATGATACTAACATGTAACTGAACTGTATCATCTAGAATCTTGTGCGTAGCTCAGTAACCAGAAAACTCAGTGGCGTAGCTAGGAAGGGGGTCCAAACGCTCTGGATACCAATAAAATTGTAAAGTTTTCCTCGGCTTCAATATTGCAGAAAGTTCTCCGATTACATAAGGCAAAGAAAACTTTACAAAATTAGTGGTATCAAGAGCATCTGGACACCCACCCTGGCTACGCCCCTGAGACAACTGGCACATTGAGCAAATGTCCCAATTTTGATGTAACCTAGGGATGAGAGTTCACCGCCTTTTTGCATACCAGTATAATGTTAGAGAAAACGTTGTTCTGCTAAATCGCAGAATGTTCCGATTCAATAAAAAAACATTTTATGTAAGATTATACTGGTATGCAAAAATTAGAGAACTCTCATCCCTGAACCTGAATACGTTCCATTATGTTGGGAAAATCATTATTCAACTTTAGCGTTCACCTAAAACTCTCAACAAAGTTGTTTATTCAATGTTCAGTTCTAACATTTGTTTCAAGTTTTTTGAAGTATCAGTTGCTTATAATAAATGTATTGTTATGTTTATATCGATATAACACTAGAACTACCATGAGCCGCCATTTTTACGGTTACCAAATGAATATATTCCGATTCGAACCAGAAATCTCTTTTTAAAATAAATTTAATATAAAACTCACAGAAATACGTTAAATGAATACGTTAAGTAGTTTTAAATAAAATTCCTGGTGTGAAATAGTTTTAAAAAACTTGAGTAAAATTTCCGGTAGTTCTAGTGTTAAACGGTATCTGAGGGCTTTACTGCATTTTCATAAAAAGAGTTATAAAACAAATATTAATTAAAAATTTCTTTCCCTGTTTGTTTATAAAATACACTTCATATCTCTTTATTGTACATATATCTTAAAATACATTTCTATTAAAAATATTTTTGTCTACAGTCCATTTAATTAATTTTGGGAAACGGAAAAATACGGGAAAAACGCTTAGAGGTAAATGTGTAATTATAAATATCTGGAAAACAGAATATGATAAATTTAAAAGTATGCTTCAAAAGTATTACAAGAAAAATAAAAGTATTGTAATACAATACTTTACATAATATATCTCACACAGAACTTGGTTACTACAGGGGCAAACTAAATTTCACCAGTTTTTTCTAAATATTAAATATAGATTTATTAAAACGCATAATTCCTGTTATATATAAGACGAAAATTATCACATGGAAAAAGTGATGAACTGTTTGCCCCTGCGGTAATTAGACTTCGTATCCTCTCATCAGTTTATTTAGCATTTCATGACAAATTTGTTGAAATGCCTTGTACTTTTAAATAATACCGAATCAGATTTTTCCGATAATATAACTTAACTAAATAATATCATACATCATTACGCATTGTTCTTGTAAGCATACATTTTGAGAAAATCATAGTAATAATATAGCTAAAGTTAGTAATAAATATTCATTATTACATTAATGAGGTGAGTATAAAATATCACAATTTACTTAATGGTGTATAAAAATGTCATAAAGTTAAAAATACACAAACATTAAAATCAAATTAAATACATCAATGTTTCAGCCACCATCTATGGCCACCCTCAGGAAATAGTTGTTACATTGCTTCTAAAATTTCAAAGGAGAAAGACCAGCCGTCCACAAATTAAAAAAGTTCACTAGATTAACCCCTTCGCGACCAGCGTCTTTTACAGAATTTTTAATCTTTTACCACCCGTTTTTCAAAACAGAAATTTTCGCCTAATTGAATCGCAGTAATGCTAAGATTAAATAATGCAAATCTTACAATAAAAAATAACTGGTGGAACAATCGAGGATTCTGAGCATCTTATGCGTCACGTATACATGTCGCTCGTCCCCAAGGGGTTAACTATCAACCATCGTTCCAACCAACCACAAGCAGAAAATGTGCAGAAGTACCGCCTGACGGACAAAAACATAAAAGTTTACCGATGAAGTATGCCCTGGCTCCCACTGTCGGATAAAACAAGAATATACTAAACTCCAAAATTTTTAAAGGGCAAGCAGTGGTGATCATTATCAAAAATTGCTAATGCTGTTATTGTTGATTTGGCCCAAAGGCCTAGTGAGCAGCTTTTTATTTCTATACAGCTGGCATGATCCATATAACACAGAAACTAGTCTCCTAATTTTTTTCCAATTCCAGATGAGAGACCAAAAATTGCTAAGACTTGGTATTGACCCCATCAAAATAACTGAAAAGGCGAGTTTAGCTGGAAATTTTATACACCCTTTAGTAAATTGTGATATTTTATACTCATATCATTAATGTAATACTGTTTTATGGTGTAATCGTTCAGCATTTATATTATTATATATTCATATTGCACGGCAATTAAAAAAAACTGAAGGGTTGCTAAGGCCCGTTTTTGACACCTGGCAGGACAACAAAAAAAAGTTTGATTCTAAGGTGTTTTAATTATTTTGTAAAATTTTGTATTTAAGTACAAACTATACGATTTTGTCTACAGATTGTTTATGCGTGTTATAGAATGCTGAAATGACTTATTTAACAAATTTAATGTATTTCAATCTTAAATGAATTTCTTTTTTTCATAAGAAATATTTATAACGCCATCTTTATTTTTAATTTATCATATTCTGCTATTGAGATATTAATATATGGAAAAACTATGATGGTGCTATAAGCTCATTTTATAGAATTTTTTTTAACTATATTGTTAACCCTGGAGCATGCGCTCAGGATTTGTGATATCCGAAGCTGCGTTCATCTTTACTTATCTCACACTCTTCTTTTGGGAAACGGATCAAAACCTCTGTAACTGAGTTGAAAGCCACCCATTTCCTTGAAGGGGAATAATTCCTTGTGAAATTCCAAAAAACAGTTTTTTTTGCAGTTGTATTCAGTGGGTGTGACATACCCGTGGGATATACTCGAATCAGTCAATTTTCGCGTATTGTCATCAGCGTTAATTTGTTTAAGTTAACCCCATTAGGGGCAAAGTACTCTTGTAGCTAAAATGTTGAAATGATTGATTGACACCAGGATTCACGATCAAATTTATTTTAAAAGTAAGTAAAAGCTTTTTCTTATGTACCTTATAAATTCAAAATTTGATTGTAAAATTCTGGTGTCATTGTGGCATTTTAGAAATAAAATTAAGTGGTATATATAATATACCGGTGCCCTTCAAGGGGTTAAGATGGCCAAATGTCAGTGTATGTTCATGTAACAAGGACAAAAAACTTAATATATATGCCAGAAATGTTACAAATACATATGTATGGATCATACCAGTCCATTCTGTGAGGAATGTGCCATACAAATCTAAGTTCATTTTTATTGTAATATAAAAGTGTCTACTTGTCAATTTTTAAGAATTGAATTTCTTTAACATTATTTCGATTATTTATTTGTTATAGAAAATAAGTAACTTTGCATTTATACATTTAAACGTTAAAAACCCCGTTAGGTATGACATACCCAGCGCGCCTTCTCGTGTGCAATTTTTTGGCGCGCCATCTCCCGGTAAAGTAAGCTATAAGTCAGATTTGTACAATGCATATAAACAGATTTCAGACAAAAATAATGAAAGTACCAGCGAATTTAGATCCTAAATTCTATAAGACAATATGAACAATTTATAAAAAGAGAAAAATGCAGTTATTTTCTGCTTAGGGCCAAACAGATCGACATTATATAACTATGTCCTTTTAAAATTTTAAAATCGAGCATAAATTTATCATACAGACACAGCAGTTAAAAAAAAAACAAGATTTCAATAGAGCTATTTCATTACATCATTGAGATGAAAGTATTTGTTGATTCATCAAACTTGTTTCAGATAAAGTGTTATAAAATACATTATTATTACATCGAACAAAGAATATCGATAATAATTCATTATATTTTACGTAGCCAGTTACATTATGCTACCTCTTTGGCATATTAATATTTTAAGCGTATTAATTATAACTGGACACTCTGTGGAATGATGCAGATATAAAATACAAGTATTTCAAATATAATATTAACATATTCTAATTTGAGTTTCATAAACAGATTTGCTCTAAACTAGTGTACGCGAATTTTAGTATATTTCTGTGTTAGAATTTCTCAGGTGACTTGTGCGAAGCATAACTAATTACCCACCCTGTAAACGAGAAATATGATCATATATTGTAGTCATATATTCATGCTTTTGAGAGTTTTGATTCACAAATTAATGTTATCAGTATCCATAAATTGTAATTCGGCAGATTTATAGCTTCCTGATTAATACTTAGGATAAGAAACATTATTGTATCTTGCAAAAAACATGTATGTTTCTATTATATTTTTAATAATATATATTTTTGCAATACATATAATATAATAGTATTTAATTTCTGATCTTTCATAATGTCATTTTCTAACTTAATAATTCGCCGAACTACCTATTTTTACAGACATTATTTATTTTTTCAACATATAGATAGGCATTGTACATGTTTCGAAAGTCTTAAAAACATCTCTAAAATCACATGAAACCAGTCATACGTTAAAAGTTTTACAAAGGTAAAATATCTGTTGTCCCATGCATCCTGAATACTGATGTTATTGTTTTCTGCTCTGCCAATCGATTTTTTTTAAACTTCCCTTCTGTCTTTTCCGAAAAGACATAAAAGTTACCAATCTACTATTAAAATATTTAGTAATAAGTTATAGAATTTGTTTTTCAAAATAGATATTTTACATGCCTTAAATATCGCTTATAACATACAAACTAGATAATGAAACTTATAAGTGGAATAAATTGATTTAATCACAGCCCAATATATGTTAAAATCAATTAAACCGCGCATTAATATGACACAGAATTGAGAGTTAGTAACAATATAAGATATACAGGGTGGTTATAATTAAACTTCCACTACAAACAGCATCCTGCAGCGCAAACGGGTGAACGGAATGCAACGAAATTTGGTATATAGACTGTACACGGGATGCGCGCACGGAATTTCGAAAAAAAAAATTAGTTCCAAAATGTCCACCAGAGGGTGCATTTTCCGGAAAAACATTAAATTTAACAAAATAAACGACCAAAACGGAATACAGAAACAATATTAACAATCCAGAACAAGAATTATGAATATATAATAAATTGTAAAACCGGGAAAAACTGTCAATTCTAGGAAAAAAATGTCGAGATTTGCATGCTTGCGAAAAAGAGGTAGCTTTATGCAAAACAGGTTAGGGTATAAAACGTTTGCAGACGTTGTCATGTTTTATGTCGGTTTTTCCGGCTTTAATGATGACGATATCTTTAGTTCAACGTGCATTATATGTGAAGCTGTTTTACGAAAACAAGGGGAATGTTTCTGCTGCTGTTCGTGAATTTCGTCGTATAAAGAACCTACGAACCAATGTCTACTAAAGGTATCCGGGCCATGATTAAGAAACTTGAAGACACGGGGAAATTAGGAGTTCAACCTGGAAGAGGCTGTAAATCTGTCACACCGGTACTTGTCGATGCCGTCAAGAAAGCTGTTCCCTCACAGTGACAGGTATCAGAGTTTGTGGGCAGTAGCGCACGTGGAGTTTCTCAACAGACAGGCTATTCTTACAGCACGATGCTAAAAGTGCTCAGAAACATAATGCACTACTTCCCATACAAGATCCACCGTACTCAAGAGCTGTTGGGCAGGGAGAGTCCACAACGTGTCTCATTCGCAGTCAGTTTTCTCAACAGAATGACTGTTGATCTGTCATGGCCTTAGAATATTCTTTGGAGCGACGAGGCTCATTTCTACCTCACTGGGACAGTCCACACACAATTACCGCATTTGGTGTCAGGAAAATCTGCGGATGCACACTGAAATGCCCCTACATTCTTCAAAGGTGACTGTCTGGTGTGGTTTCACGGCGGCATTCATCCTTGGGACATTCTTCTTTGAGGAAAATTCTTTGCACGTTGTCCTGTCACATGTTCCGTTACGGGCCGTGCGTCGGTACCATGACATGCTTCAGACGTTTGTTGTGGCGCAACTCCAGCAAAGGCGACTCTTACATCGACAATTTTCATGCATGATGGTGCGCTCCCACATATCCCTGAGTCCGTGAAGGCGCTATTGCCCCAACACTTCACAGACGAACATGTTATTAATCGCTTCTTTCGTAATCCATGGCCACCACGTTCGCCGGATCTAAATCAGTGCTTATGGTGCCACTTAAAAAGTCTGGAATGTCCTGGAGGTGTTGTGACGTTGAATGACTTACAGAACTCCATAACACTTCATGTGCGAAGCATCACAACTGATTAGTTACGATATGTTGTTGAGCACACTGTGCATCGACTTAAATTTTTCAGGTGAGTGAGGGTGGTCACATTGAGCGTCTTTCCCTACATCGTCCTGGAAACGATTAACAACTGCACTTATAGTGCATTTTCGTCCTAATCTGTTCTTGCTTCTGCAAACTGAACTTTTTTTTTCTCAAACAGCGTACTTTTATTTTTTCCTTACCTGTACTTAATGTGGTTCGATGACAAGGCGATCAAAAAATAGTCAATAAATGTTATAATATTGTTTCTGGATTATATTACCTTCAGTGACTTAGCGGATTTTCTTAGAATCATTTTAGGTATTTTGATGGAAAATGAAAACTGCGTCGCATGCAGGAATACGAAAGTTTTTATTGACGGTTTCTTAAAGTTTTATTATATCACATTAAGGTATCAAACTCAGATTCAAATAACGTTGTTGCAGACCGGGTCGCATAGAAGGGGAGGGGGCAGGATACGATTTGCTCTTAGTTCCTCATTCCCTTGGTGGTTTCATCTTCGTATAGAATATAAAACAAGAAAATGAAACTTATAAGCGGATTAAATACAATTAATCAATAGCTTAATATGTTTAAGTAAGAATGAGTGATAATTACTACGTAAAATAATTTAAACATTACTATAGTATTAGATAAGTAATTTGAAATTATATTGGGTTGTACGGAAAGTTCCTTCCGTTTGGAAAAAACAATTCGTACTGGAAAATTCTGCTCGTCACTTACTAAACAACATTTTCCGAACCGTTGACGTCGGTTAATGGGCTTCCGAGTTGCAGAAAACTTTACGCCCAGTCTATTTGTAAGTAGAGTGTCTTTTATTAGATTGAGCCGTTCGTAAAAATGTCAAAATGTAGTACTAACTACAAGATGAAAGACGAATTACAATGAAAATGATAACAAATTTGGAATAAAAAAGTAAAGCGAAGGAAATTAAGGATAGAGTCTAAATAATTGAAAGAAAGTGAAATGGTATAGCTGTAGTTATAACTAACTATTAGTAAGTTGAAAAAGTAAAAAAGAGTGTTCGGAACATGTTCGTGAAGCAGCACATAAATTCCAGCTGGTGAAAAGGCTGGCAAAGCATAAACAACAACAACAAAAAAAAAAACACTTAAAAGAGCCATACATTTCGTTTTTGATATAACTTAGATGTTAAGTTTTAATTAAGAAATTAGGAATTTACCACATGGAAAAATTTACAAAGTAAAAATAAATGATTGAAAATTACTGTTATGGTGAACACTAATTCTCACAGTGTATAAGTTATAACCTATCGGAATTGATGTCTAATAATCAAATGGTAGAATTTTCCGGTACGAACCAATTTTCCCGAACAACCCAATAAATTATTTCAATTTGTAATCGAAATTCTACAGAGGCTTTATTTTATATTTTGTATTTGTTTTACATTTTTATAAATGAAGTATTTTTTCCATATGGGATATACACTCGGGTAAAGATTTTAAATTACATATTTACTATTGAAAAAATTTAGCAGTAGATTATAGTACATGCTTTTAAAAATATATAATTCGCGTTTCTTCAACTTCGAGTACAAAATACGAAGTAGAAAGTAGAAACTTGTAAGCGAAATAAATTTATTTAATCAGCAGCCAAACATATGTTAAAATGTATTAAGAGGCACATTAATATGTAACACAATTTCGAGCTAACTAAAGTATTAGATACATACTAATTGTCAATTATAACTTCTTTCAATTTTCAATGTAAATTCTAAAGATGCAACGTATCTTTCTTTTCTAATTAGTTGCGCTTTGACAGAAACAAGTTACGTTGTTTGGGTGCTGTAAAACTGAATTAATTATGTAAATAAATTTGTATTGTATTACTGCTTCATTAGATAAAGTAAATGAATTGAGTTCAAAAGTGTGTGTAATTTAATTTGAAAAATGTACAAGGTAACTGTTCTAAGCATCTGCATTTGTTTTACAACAATACTCTTTTGTTGAAAAGTATTGCTTGTTTTAACCAAAAATCGCCTAGTCTGTTAAACTTTAATATGCATCATAAATATATAATTGAACGAAAGTTTTAAACAGACTTAATTTACAATCTATTGTTTAAAATTTAAATGATGCGCTTTAACATGTTAACTACCGGGTTAAAATTACCGGAATTTTATTTTATTTAGACAGTTTGAATTCATACCAGAAAATTCTAATAGCAATATTTGTGTTATTTAATTACAGACATTTTGTGATTACTTAAAATAAAAATTCTTCTTTCGAAATTTCCGGTGCGAATTCGTAATTTTAGATTGAGAAACCATGAGTATACTTGTGGTTGGCAGTGAATGGGTTAGAATATATTGATTACTTTTCTTTGTTCACTCAGGTGTTCCTGTGTACATAAATTGTTTCACACATTCATAGTTGCCAAACGTTTCGAATTTTGATAACCACTATCTGAGACAAACATTATTATTAAAAAAATAGTGATAATTAAAAATACGAATGATTGGCAGCTTTACATATATTGTTGCCTACATTGGAAGTTTTAATTTGAATGTGGATATAGTAAAAAATTAAACATCTGTGTAATCATTTTATTAATTTATTGTTTCTTACTCAATACTTCAAAAGAATTTCATTGTTTTTTCAAAAAATAACAATAAATTATATTTTGAGACTACGGATAGATGAAAGTCATTTCTGTGAAATTTTGCAATAACTTGACTTTCGTGAGAAATTTCAATGACATTTCGAAAATCGATTTCGTAAATGTATATAATTCTTTCACCGTAATTTAATGATTTTAACTATCCGTATTTTCCAATACATTTTCGGATTTATTCATTTTTTAATTTCGTCAAGTTTTTTCTCAGTAATCTATGTATATATTTCGCATTAAAATTAGTTTAGTGCAAAAAAATATATATTTACTTGGAAGGAAAATTTTAACTAAGACGCCTAAAATGTTTTTAATATTTAGTACATTCAGTGATTGAAGTTGGTATATTTAAATATCTCACTGTATATTTAAATATCTCACGGTATATTTAAATTTCTCACGCTTTTTTATTATTATCTTATGTAATTCCCAATTTTGAAAATCTTTTTTTAAAAAAACAATATTGATGCAGATAGATCTTCTGATGAAGAAGATTATAAAAAAAAAATTCTCACACTTTTATTCTAGCTTTGTATCTGTTATCCATTTCATTTGCAATTCATATTACCTCATGACTATAAAAATTGAGAAAAAAGGAAAAGAAAATAAATCAAATCTCTGCACAATTTTAGAATATTTTAAGAAATTGTATTTATATTTTTTAGAATGTCTTGTCTGAGATACACTGAAATGTAATTTTTTTTGTTAACCTTTAAATGCCTAAAGTAACAAATTTGCAACACTTTTTATTTAACTTTTAATAAATAAGTACAGTTTTTCGAAACCACTTTATTTATACTCTAGGCATTTATTGGTTAAGGCAAATGCTGTTTTAAAACATATTGATTTAAAATATGCTATATGTGAAACACGTATATTAAAAAGATGAATACAAATGAAATAAATACACAATTTATTTGCATTTTACATGTTAATTTAATGCATTTCTTGCTTACGATTCGTACGTTTAGCTACCATTATTTCCGAATATTTGCCTTTTTTACAGCATAATTTTTAATAAATTTCTGTGATTAAATAGCCCGAAATTTACAATTCGACATTTTACTATGCAATAGATATAAGCAAATCTTGTACCCGTAGTTTTAATTATCATAGTTTCGAATTTCAAAGGAATATTAAGCATTATTACATGATTTAACATTTATAAAGTTTTAACCTATTTGAATCTGAATTTCAGGAATTTCTTTTTTATTCAGAAATTCCTAACTGCATAGTAATTTTTGCTTTATTTAATGACAGACGTTTCATGTTTACTTAGAGCAGGCATGTCAAACACGTGGCCCGCGGGCCACAACTGGCCCGCCGAGAACTTATCTGTGGCTCACGAAGCCTTTGGAATTTGCCTGTGTTTAATTTAGTTGTTAGAACATGGATGCTGAAAATACACTTCTTACGTCCATCAATAGACAAAGTGCTTGGAGTATTCATTTGAAATTACATCTGAGTAAACTTCAACTTCAAGGCAAATTTCATAATGCTGTCTTGTTATTTGATAGTATTAGCGCTTTCAAATAGAATTTATTACTTTTATAAAACAATTTTGAAAAACAAAATGCTTTCAATTTAAATGTTGCTAGGCATTATTACAAAAATCATCGAAGTGGAAATTTTTAGAATATACTAAAAATATATTAAAAAGAGATTTTTGAATTTCAAGAAAATATGAAAATCAGTTTAATCTATTTACTTTAACTCTACTGATTGATGTTGAAATTGTTCTTCAAATTTCATTACTACAGTTAATAAACAATTAGTGCGATTTCAATTTTTGTAATTATTCATCAATTGACCGATTTTTTTAAAGTATAGTGTGCAATTAAGCATATTTTAGCTATGTTCGATAGCGAAATTTTATACGACATCTTTACATAGCTCTCAACTTTTTGGGTTTTTTTGTTTTGTTTTTTCAAATCCAATAAACATAAACTGAACCTGAAAATATATTTCATAAATCAAATTAAATAAGTAGCGCATGGATACAAGACACATTTTATTAAATAAATTTTCTCTTTCAAAATAGGGCTATTTTCATTTTTTACTCGAAGAAAACATTGAAGATTGATCGCTATGCCTTTGCTAGATCAAACCAGCGTATACAATCAATTTTGGAAATAAATACAATCTAGAAAATTTAAAATTTTCAAATTTTGGTGATAAAAAATTTCTTGAGTATTTTTTCTAAAAATAAGATAAAACAAATTATGTATAATAATAACCGTGAAACTTGTCGTGAATATTTATTTAACATGGTTTTGTACGTACAAATTTTATTCTGTGCAATGGTAATAGTATTATATATATATATATATATATATATATATATATATATATATATATATATATATTATGTGGCCCGCGGCTTTGTATATAATGCTTAATTTGGCCCGCAGCGGTAAACGAATTTGACATGCCTGACTTAGAGTAAAAATTCTTTTTTCGAAATTTCCGGTATGGATTCTGAATTTCTGAATAAAAATGAAATTCCTGAAATGAACGCATGTATGCGCTAATGATGCAAATGAGTTAGTTAAATTGTATAGACATGTTGTATCGGTTTTAAAATTAAAAAAAAAGTTATATATCATTTACTAAAAGAAACATTATTTACTAACATTTTGTATATACCAGAAACAATTTTTCACTAAAAATATGAAAATTACCCTTGCGTTATAAACTCTAATTATTTATAATAATTGTCAATGAAATATTATTTATTCACAATACATGGTGAATGGTGTTACAAAACTGTTATTGGTCCCGAAATAAAAATTTCTTGCTAAAGCACCGATTTTCGAAATTATAGTAGGCAGAATTATAGTTCGATACTTGGTCTTTAATAAGAATAATCTTGTGATATTTATATGTTGTACAGGAAAAAAATTTTGCTAATTTAACAAATATATTTTTAACTAATTTTATATTGAAATTTGATATGAAACTAAGTTTGTACTATGTTGTACGGGGAATACGGGGAAAATAGCAACATTTAAAAATAATATTGATGTAATATCAGTTTGTTGATTCATCAAAGCTATATTCTGGAGGACATTCAAACTTTATCAAATTAATTCAAATAAAGAAAGAGGAACATTCCTAGGCATGGATACTAGAGTGGAGTAAAAATGACCATGAAAACATTTTTGGGGGGGGAGTTTTTTCTTTGGATAAGTCTCAAAATTTGTTTTCTGGCACTCTAAATATTAGGTTAAATTTTCATTTAATTTGGAATTCATCTTTAGGGCTCTACCAGCTCTTAAAGATAGTGTCCTTTATACGTGAAAGACCAAAGGAGTGTAAATAACCATAAATGTTTTGGGGGGAATTTTTCCTTCGGATAGGTCTAAAAATTTGTCTTTTTCACTCTGAATATTAAGTTAAATTTTCATTTAACTTGGAATTCATATTTAGGGCTCTACCAGCTCTTACAAATTATGCCCTTTATATGTGAAAAACCAAGATTGCACTATGTACTGTAAATTATTCAAATTATTATTTTTTTTTACATAATGTCTCTGTTTTCAGTAAAATGACCCATAAAACAGGACTGATTAAAGTATTACTTGCGATGAATCCAAGTGTCGTCATGTTTCGACAATTGCAAGGTAAAGGTAACCCTAAAATGTGAATTGTTTGCAAAGAACATAAAGAAAAAGCAAACTAATTAGATATTACAGTTCACTTTTATGTTTTGAATATACATGAGAGATAGTTCTCTGAATATATAGGAAAAACAATTTTCTGAATATATAGGAAAACAATAAAAGGAATATATACGATGTACTGTAAAACAATCTGTTATTTCACTCTAATTTATATTGGCTTTTGGTATCAAAACTAGGCATTATCATTCGTGATTTGATTTTTGCTCGTATATATCCGTCCCTTGCTTCTACTCCTACAACTGCTAATGATGCTTCAGTAATTAATTTCACGCATCTTTCGAAATAAAACTTTCAATCTTTTGGCAATCTTTGTTTCAAAAAATCTAATAGCACCATTCTTTCTCACAGTGTTTAGAGCTGTTACGTCACAAACTATAGCCATTAGTTTGTCAAGGTTTAAGTTGTTTTCACTGCAGTATTTTAAAATGCTCTCTGAAATATGCTTTCCTGAACCAGAAGATTGTGTAATGTGTCCCGATATAGTAAATTTAACTCTTCAATCAGAGATACATATTCTTCACTTATAGCTATTCGATGTAATCTATCTATAATTTTCTCTTGATATATACTTGATTTTCTTGATATATACTTGATTTCTGACCATAGGTCACTTTATGTATCTTCAAAAGGTGCTTAGAAAAACTGTTTTTGTACCAGTAATGAAAAACAATTAATATTTGCTTCGTTTAGTTAAGTCAATTCCGTGAATAAATACGTAAATATAACTGTTTAAAAAATTGGTATTTAAAAACTGTTTTAAATTCAGAATTTCCAAATTCATACCGGTAATTTCGAAAGAAGAATTATTACCTTGAGGAGTCAGAAAATGTCTCTCATTATATAAAACAAAATTTACACCTATTAGTTTTTGGTGTGAATTCAAAATTCTGAATTTTAAAAAAGGACAACCTCACAAGCCTGAACGCTGGTTCCGAAGGGGTTAATTTCTATGCAGTATGCTAAGGTGTAATATAGTATAATTTTATTATAACGTTGGTTCAAAAAGAACAAGTCGATTCGCCAAAATTATTTTTATAACTCTATCGAACAATATTACGAGGGGCAGTCGGAAAATAAGTTTCCTCTGGTGACTGTGGACAGAGGTGTGTATGAAAGACAAAAAAATGTAATGAGACATTAAAGAGAAAATATAACTTTATTTTCCCACATAAGTACCAAGTACATTGGGACATTTGTTATACCACTTTATAAGCTTCAAAAAGCCCTCCAGAAAAAATCAGGGCTTTGCATACGGACGAAGCGTTGAACGGCTATGGGCGAAAGCCGACACAGCAGGTGAACGCGAACGTGCAAGACACTGATACACCATTGGGTACAGGTCGACCGCGTTCAAGCAGATGGCGCTGTTGCAGTCGTATTTCGCCCATAGCCGTTCACAGCTTCGTCCGTATGCAAAGCCCTGATTTTTTCCTGGAGGGCTTTTTGAAGCTTATAAAGCGGTATGACAAATGTCTCAATGTACTAGGTACTTATGTGGAAAAAAAAAGTTATGTTTTATCTTTAATGTCTCATTACATTTTTTGTGTTTCATACACACCTCTGTCCACAGTCGCCAAGGAAAATTATTTTCCGACTGCCCCTCGTAATATTTAATTTTTTTGACAGCAATTATATAAACTACGCAAAACTTTTGTGTGGCTAATTGAGCTATTCGTACTTTATATCTCTATATATTAACCTTTTGCAATCCACTGACACCTATACGGTGACATGCTAACTTTAATCCCCAAATGCCACATTTGAACCGGAATTTTCGCTCAAATTTAATTATATTATCAAATTTAATATAATTATTTTAAAGTAAGAAAATTGCTTTCTGTAAGAAAGACTGCATTTGTTCGTGTAAATAACAAACCAAAACTGTTGTTTCAAAATCGCGGTGCCATTGTGGCATTTGGGAATTAAACATAGTACGTCACCTTATATGTGACAGTGGAGTGCAAACGGTTAAAATTAAGATATATAACATGTCTGATAAATTTGTAAACAGTTAAAAATGTCATAAAAGTGGAAAAAATCGATACTAATGGATGCGACTTTGGGGGAGGGGAATTTTTTAGTGCAATAAAACCTTAAACTGAACAATATACTAATAAAGAGATCTGCAGAGATTAAAACCAGGTTATAATTTGATAACAAACATTTATTCGGTTTCATATAACTTTTGCAAATATTTTAAAACAACAAACGCTGAAACTCCGTAAAAGGCAACTGGTGTTATTGTTTTAAAATGATTAAAAAAAGTGATTGTGAAGTAGTAAATATTTCAACTAACCTGAATAGATAAAATTTGTTTTAGAAAGATCAAAATAATTAACAAGATTTTTTTGGATGAGGATTAAAGAGTGTTAGTTGCAAAAAATATTCTCCGTAGGTTAACATACCACAATAACAAAATTAATTAACAACGCAAAAAACTGTCATGTAAAAATAACTATCTACATTTTTTTTTTAAAAAAAATATAACATTAAATATCGATTAAAATATATCGATTTAATTATTTATCTATATTAGTATTTATAATGATTATTCATAATTATAATGATTCATATTTATAATGATTATATTTATAATGATTATAGAGATTACTCTATATAGTCTCATTTACTAATTCCCATCTTACATTAATTATCTAATATTAAGTTGTTATATTGTCCTTTGAACAAATCAGTGTTCAGTAAATGATTCTGCTTTGATTTACAAGTATGTCTGATCGAAATGCTTCAGTAGTTGACATTAAAGTAAATAGAGCTAATTAATTAAACGACATGCAAGTAATTACAGCATTGTAGGATTTATTTAAATCCCATCTTGGGACATAAAGTTTTAAAAAGTTCTTTTAAAGTGACATGTATTATTTGAATAAATAAATTATTATTTGCACACAAAGATATATATTTTTCATGCACGTCATTTTTATAAACAATTAATATGAAGAAAATGAAAAGAAATATATTTACTTGCATTCTTTCTTTATTTTTTTTTAAAAAACAACATCAGATATCACAGTGGCAGTAATACGTTATATTATGCAGCGTTCCTAAATTTTGCTTCAATTCTTTAACCCTTAATTGCGTAGTGATGTAAATTTCCATCACTTTTTATTTAACTTTTAATAAATAAATCAACTTCTTCGCCACCACTATATTTATATAGAAATATTAATCCAGTAAATTTCCCGTGAACTATGTTGCTGAACAAAGTTAAAAATCTATCTTAAAATTTCTGGTGTCTAATATTTAATACATGTATAAAAAAACACAATTGTAAAAGAAAAACTCATGCAAAGAAGGGTTAAAAAACAAAAATCTTCATGATAAATTTCTTCAGCGAGGCTTTGTACGCTTTTACCACAATTTTTAATAGAATGTTTCTGTTTAATATTTAAATAGCAGAAATTGTAGACACCTCGTTTAATTGCAGGATTTGTAATACTTTGCTGCATTTAAATAAGGCAAAAAATCCTATTAAAATTTTGTGATAAAGGCGAACGAACCCTATTAGCATGTGCAATAAATATGTACTAGAAGGTTTATAATAGCCGTAGCTAAGGCATAAAATATTAGAACTGCTCTGAGTTCTATATGGGTGTTTTACAATGCAAACATTTTCCCCTAAAAGTCGTTTGCACACAAATTCAGAAAGGTAATTATCGCCTTCCTTAATCGCAAAGTTTATGTCATTAAATAAGGAATTTTTTTAATTCTAAATTAGTGGTTGCTTGGTGGCTCAACAAGGCACATGTGGAAGACTCCCATTTTACAAACTAAATAATTATCGATTATGATTTATTTACGGGGCAGTTTCTTTTTGTGTTTCTATCTTCTAAGAAACATTATAATTTACATGTTAAAATTATGGTTGATTTACGTTTTCTAAAGAAGAATATCTCTGAAGCAGTACGAAAGAATACTGATACAGAAAACACTGAACTCGAGACAATATTTTCAATTTTAAAAGATTTGCTAATGTCATTGTGTCGTCGAACAATTTGCACGTATTATATTAGCCGATAGTATGTTATACACAAATAAAAACGTAATAGATTCATATTTTTGTTAAATATCTAAGATATTCCTATAAAGTAAAAAATACGAGAAACTACTAAAACAGATTCTTTGCATTGTGCCATTACGTATAATATAAAATCATCAATCTTAGTGTGTTCCAACTGTGGTTCACGGGATATCCCTATTTCCGAATAGTAATATTTTTCTTATTTAATCACCGACATTATGAGATCAAATATTGTGAATATTACTGAACGAAATGAGTGGTACACCACACGCCATAGTTTTTCCCTGCTGAATTATCTGATTAGATAACCACATACGAAATCAATTTGTCAATATTCATTTTTCTATGAAACCTCCAGCTTTAATATCTAACTTATACGAAATGACAACAATTTGATATCAAAACTATTTCAACGTAAAGATCCACTCGTTTACTAAAGCAATTTCTAAAAGTATAATGAACTATCTACTCAATCTACAACGAATATACCAATTTTCTTTTAATAAGTTTGTAAAATTCCACCGCCGCTTTAATGATAGATAAATTTTAAAACAAAAAATAACGTTTGCATTGAATTAACTTTCTTGTTCTTATTAATAATTGTGTTTAAAGAAAGTTTTTAACAAATGCCTGAACTCAAAATTGATTTTTCAGTATATGGAAATCTCTTATTTATTTATTATGAGATTTAAGCTTACTAAATAATAATGCATGAATACATTTAAACGCATTAATCATTTTTACAGGTTTGAATCAAATACATTTTATAATTCGACTGCAGCCATGTAAAATTAAAACGAGATATTATCACTGTGCTTTATCGTATATTGCGAGATAATATCATAACTCTTCTGTGATTATACTTTATTCAGAATACATGGGAGAGAAGGATAAGACTTTAAGGAAAATAAATAAATAAATAAATAAAATAAAACAGTTGTTTTTAACAATTAATTCAACCTTAAATTAACGAAGGACCGATAACTACAAAAATGGTATCTATTTATGTCCCTCAATAAATCAGTTTTGAATGTTTCGGGATAATAAATCGTTTTTTTCGAAATTCAAATAGCTGTAGATTCTAAACTTCAATCTGATGATTCTAGTTCCATATTAAAAATAAAATAATCTAATTGGTGTGTCGTTTCCTTTATCTGTTTATGGATATGAAAAATCGCTTGTCATAAATAAAAAAGTAAAAAAAAAAAATCAAAATCCTGTATCATAATTGCCACTTTCCGTGGGGCTCATATGGGACAGCCATGGGGCTAAAGTGAGACGAGACACCACTACTTTTCAGTGGTTGTTAGCACCATGGAAATGAGAGGACTGTAACAAAGTTAACACAGATTTAATGTTTCAGAGGCATTATATATTCAAATGTTTTTAACTTTCATTTCGCCGGAACTTTGGGACATACTTTATGCTTCCACTAGATTATTAATGAAAACCACATTGCAATAAATTCCGTCCCGAATATTTTAAATGATAATTTGGGATATTAATAATCTAAGGAGAAAATTATCTACAACACTTAACCCCTTCGGAACGAGCGTCCTTTACAGAATTTTTAATCTTTTATCACCGGTTTTTCAAATCAGAAATTTGCGCCTAATTGAATCGCAGAAATGCTATGATTAAATAAGGCAAAGCTTACAATAAAAATTAACTGGTGGGAATAATGAAGGATTCTGAGCATCTTATGCGTCACTTATACGTGTCGCTCGTCCCCAACGGATTATGAGTTTTTATAAGTAAATTTGCAAACATTCACACACATTACTGAAAAAGAAACAAGCGAAAGTGTTGTCTATTATCTTGACTGATTGAGTTAATTCAACGTGGATTGATATTTTTACAGCTGAGAAAATTACAAATAGTTTGTAATCATCGACAGTATCCGTAATGTCAACTAAAGAAATTTCATTTTCTTCATACAAGAAATCAGTTCTTAGATCGACCATTAGAGCATTTCAAGCCTTAGACTTCTACATCTGCTTCACCTTCATCTACTTCGTTTATGAAACAACCGTACTTATAGCAGTGCTCCCAAATGGTCCGCTTTTTGAATACCAGTGTTTTTTTAGAAAAAATGTTACTTTTAGATTTTTCTTGCAAATTTTGCAGAAACCACCTTCGGAGGTAAATGTCGGCGGAAATTTTGTAGAAACCTACCATGAAATTGTCTGTTAAAAAATATTGGTATTCAATTGGCTGACAATTTGGGAGTCCTGTTATAGTGAGTAGAATTTATATTACCATGTTTAATGTCAGTTAAAACAAAAAATCTTTCTCAATTATCTATTGAAAAATTGGTCTGTCTAAAACAATTAGGTCAATAAACCGGATCACTCAATTGGTCGTATATGTTTTCTCATATGGCATTTACAATGGAATATGTGAATGAATTCTCATTATTATCGGGCAGAGAAGGCAATAATTTTTTATCTGCGCTATCTCCCTTGAGCAATTTATCAATCAACCTTCTTTCTTCTCTTTTGATTAAGTTTTGATATTTTTATAACTCCCTTATTTAAGATTTATTTTATCGGTATCACACCTGCTATTTGGGTAATATTTCTGTGCTTGTACAATACTTTGCATCTTAAATTTCCACTATCTAGTTTCCAACATTTGTATCTTTTCTTTCTGTTATAATATCATGATTTGATTTACCTTTCTTATGAGTTTTGTTTCTGTTTGTTTGTTTTACTTCCCTTAATAAATTTTTATAGTTTAATTATTTGCATACGCTTCCAATAGCTCGTATTAATTTGCATTCCAACTAGAGTTGCAAGTTTGGAATCCTTTTTTATTTCAAAGTTCCAAATTCATACCAGAAATTACGAATAGTGATTTTTGCTTTCTTAAATGACAGACATTACATGATTAAAAAAACAGCAAAATTTACATTTTGTAATTTTCGGTAACAATTCGAAAATCTGAATAAAAATTGATGCCCAATGAGACAACATTGTTCTCAGCCTCAATTAAAAATGTTCAGTTCGAACGAGAAAATATATTTAACCAAAAGTTGATGCATCCACGTGGTATTTATCTACGTTTTGCTATTTTGTAAATTTTCTGGTTTGAAAGATATGTATTTGACTTGAGTCAAACGGAAGAGTTTTACGTGAGGTTCTCAAGCATATAATCAGTGTTCCCAGTCCGTTACTTTTTAAAAATGGCAATTGTTTGATTGCTACTAGGTTTTTGAAATAAAAATATTCCCGTTATTTAATGACAGATTAAGTAAGGCTAGAACTGCTATTTCAAAAATGTGGTGACAATGAATCAATCTTAATTTTAAAAAATAGCGCAATGGAAACTCTGCATGTGAAAGGAAAAATGGTTTTTGTAAACGTCTTTTTTAATAGTAATATTTCTTTTATTTAATTGAAGAATTTATGCAATAAATAAACTGGCTAAAATTATATTCCAAAATCCGAAGTGTTGCCATCTCTTAAGCAACAAGTAAAATATAATAAATCAGAGCAACTTTGTTAACGATGATGAAATAATTTCAGATAATATTTCTTTTCGTTATTTGAAATACTTAATATTCTAATACTTAATATTATAAATACTCATTGTCTTTGCTTAGCGTATGTTTCTTTAACACAAAAATATAACTTTTCGTCTTTATGAAAACAATATGCTGCCATAAATGAAGAAGGTAGTTCTGAATAATTTTAATTTAACAGCCAATTTAAAAAAAAGGGTTGGGTTGGGTTGATTGTTGACGGCCAATTATCTACGCTAGGGATATAGGCCCGGGGGGACTGCCCTTCGTGGGGGTCTTTCTAAGGGAACCTAACCCGTATTTACGCATGGATAAATCCACGGTTCGAAGAAAACCACGAAAACTCCGAACGATTAGGCCGACGGGCGCGATTGGGATCGAACCCAGCACCTCCCGTCTACCAGCTTCGAGAGCACAACCTCTCAGCCACTGGTGGGGCTTAAAAAAAGGAATTTATATAAATTCCAAAATCGTAAAGTATTATTAAATAAACCGTTTTCTGCTGTCTCACAGAAAATCACATCAGAGAAAACATACTCTGAATACAAACCTAAAGATTTATCGTAACTTCTTTTCACGTTCACTCTTTCCATATCTTTATTCTATTTTCGTAAGAGATTCCGATAGAAAATATGCGGTTATGAAGGCATATAGTGAGCGAAGAAATATCGTTTGGTTTTTTTGAAACATTTCTATCGCCTCGGACAATACCAACCACTTCAAAGGAATAGCAATTTTTTGTTAGCCAATATTTTCTACTTTTCTCAGTATGGAATTTTTACGTATAGTTTTGTATAAAATGTTAGAGAAAAAGCATATTTCTAGTAAACGCTATTGGTAGTCGGTAGATTTAAATAATGCTTTCTGTGGATTGTTTTTTACAAGATTAAATATCTGTGTTAGAAATACATTTGATATAGTAAAAGTTTAAAATCATCAAAAATGTACAATGTTTTTAAAATTTATTCATCATATATAAACATGTAACTATGTAAATGATGAAAGTTTCGTTCTGTAGATCAGTTATTCATACAGGAGTCAGTAAATTTTAAAATGAAAGAATATTAAACTTACCAAGTGTGACAAGATAACACTTAAAGAAGTTGGAAATTGCACGTCAAACGCGACAAATGCGGTGCGTTCGTTCTATAACTAGTTTTAGTTAAATGAATTATATCGTCTGTTAATATGATATGGTTTATTTCCGGAATAAAATATGTACATTTTAAGTTGGTAACATTTTCTCTTTTGTTGACATTTACTGAAAATTTCAATGGGAAACTTCAGCCTAGCTTTGAAAATTTTAGAACTTGAAATCAATATTTAGACTCTTTTTCCATTTAATATCTATTTTTCCGGAAACATCTATCAAAACAACTGTCAGTAGATTATAAGATTGCTATAATTAAACAATTTTAGTATACAAATTCGGTTTTTAAATTCAGTAATACAGAAATAATATTCCTCCATCTTAAATTTGACGTAATCCCTCTGGAAACATACAATCATTACCTATCATGGGATACCATTGAATTAATTACGTATGATAGAATATAATAGAATGAAGAAAACTTTCATTAATGTCATTTTGAGTTTTGATTCGATTTTCATAAAATTTGAAACTATGCCATAAAATCTTACGAAATTCTGCAGCGATTATATATATTGAATTTTAAACCATTTTGTTGGGTAGTTTTTGCGTTGTTATATGCGGACAGACGGACAGACGGACGGACCTGATGACGACTATAGGTGCTACGTATTTACGAACGCACCTAAAAAAGGATTAAACTAATAATATTTCTTGATCCTTAAAGTAGAAATTAAAAATTATATTCTCTCACTTCAGGAAAGGTAATACTTATCAAATGTAAGTATATCTTCTATCTTATTAGAAAGTACAGGATGCTTATCAGGAAACATGTCAAAGTACTGTAGAAACAATAAAATTCTCGTATTACGACTAAATACTCTGACCAGGGAGCCTTTACGACAGCTGTAAAAATCATTGTTTATTTATCTCGCTTGGTATAATATTTACGATCCTACAATCCGCAATTTACATTTTTTAAGTTATACATTTACCAGCATATAAAATTTATCTAAGCTTTTAGAAGTGTCACATAAAACAAAGTCGAGACTAACGAAAAAGAAAGGCTACCGCGGTGCCTTACGCGTATTTTTTTTTACAGACCGCGGGAGTCACGTGATGCTCGAATGCACCAATGCAGGTGTACGAAAAGAGCATCACGTCACTCTAGCGGTCTGTAAAAAAAGATAAGTGAAATGCACCGCGGTTGCCTGTTTTTTTCTATAGCCTCGAACAAAGTCTTATGTAATGAAATTCTGATGAAATGATTTTTATTCTAATTATTTTCCTTAATAGAAGGCCACAATTTGTTATTGCATAACATGTATAATAAAAGATTATTTAAGATGTATAATAAAATTAATACTATCATTATTATAAACTAAGTGTAATAGTGTCAAGAATGACTGGAAAAAAATTAACTTAGTTACATAAAATAAATTCCCCCATTATATTTACTAAAATGTCTTGGTATGTATAATATACATATATTGAAAATATGATAAAATTACTATTTTGTTTGCAATTCAAATATTTTATTCAAAACTAGCCGATCTGACATGCGTTGTCCGTCTACGTAATAATAACCTTAAATAAACATCAAATTAGTATGAGTTTATATCTTTAACCCGAGTTTGTATTAATTTATATTTTTAAATAAATCAATCGCGAAAACATATTGATAGTTAGTGGTAAAATCACTTGTAAGATGACATTTTCTTGTAGGGTTGTTTTATAGTTAGAAAAAAGCAATTATCGCTGTTCGAACTCTTTGAATGATTTTAACGTCTGTAACTATAATGGTTTTACAGTCCGTATACAAAAATCGTGAAAAAATATTGATAGTTGTAAAAGAAGTATGTTTTTCTGTCGCTTTTTTTTGCTATGTGTATTTTTACATTAAAAAAACAATAACGGAAAATCCTGCGTCAAGCATAGATTATGAAACACTTTTCAACACATCTAGAAAATTTTAACGAAACTTCACCATTAAATGAGGTGAAAGAAGATATGTAGTAAACAGATTAGGAAACATCTAACACAAAAAAAAATCCACATTTAACATTTACCTTCCATAGTGAAAAAAGTAGTCAAATTATTTTGTGCAGCCCTGTATATGATCTATTGTCTTGGATATATAATACATAGATGATGAAAATTATTTTAGTGAGAAAATTCACTTTTAGAAATTTTCGCCAATCGATGGAAAAGCTCTCGAAATCTTTTGTACATCCATGTATATTACATACAGAGTTTTGTGTATAACCACATATTAAACTAAATTTCATTTAAGGTAAAAACCGCATAAGGTAACTTAAAATTTACTTTCAGCAATTACCAACCATTAACGACAATGTAACTTGTTCTATGCGTAGATCTGTATATAAATTTATTTATATTCCACGAAGTTACATTAGTGTACTAAATATATTTCAGCAGAAAAATGCGTAACACAAATTCAAATACCCTTAAGCAATTTAATTTCATACTTAGTAATACTTACGAATTCCTTTGTGTACCCTGTATATGATCAACAGAATTTATACACACCACGTACTATGCAAATATTTACTGAAACCTAAAAGTCCAAATTAAAGTTAAAAATGCAATTATCACGCATAGACTGAAATTATGATTGTAACCGAACAATGATTGTAACCGAATTGTTTTGTATGTCCGTGTAAATGAAAGATAAACGCAATGCACACCATACTGTTCGGTAAGCAATTTACAGTGCATCTCAGTAATACATATAAATTTCATTACGTTTTAAATAGTGAAACATCATTAAATTACATTGCAAACGTTTTTTCCCCGTAGAGCATTGTTAAACAGAATTATTTTGTGTGACCTTGTAAATGAATAATAAATGCTTTGTACACCATATTTTAGAAAAAGCATGTTTTAGTGTGCTACATAATTGTATATCAATTTCATCATGTTTCGAGTAGCAAAACATCATCAAAATGCACTTGAAACGGTTTTTTTCCTTTGACCATAATGTAACTGAATACTTTTGTCTGCCTGCCCCTGTACATGAACTAGAAATGCTATAAGCTTCATTTTCAATAGGGATCATGCTCTGGTAAGTGCCGATCACATACAAAAATTTCAGGGCAATCCTAGTATATTTACCAGTGTTAAAGCACGAATAGACGGTCAGACAGAAGACAAAATGAAGTCATAAACACTTTTCAAATAAGTTGGAAAGTGTTAAAAATACTTACTATCACCCGAACTCTCTGCTATTTTAATTGGTTATAACAGTATTCAATCCCTCTATAAATTTTCGTGAAAATGTATGGATATGTATTGGTGAAAACATCAGCTGAAGCAACCCGCGTATGGTCATTTTCATTGAAAATTTCTCAGAGGTTTTAAAAAATATATTTCTAGTAGTCCAAAAGTTTCAAAAGTTTCCGAGTTAATGTAAATTTGGCCTGCCAAGGTCTAAACCGGTTGTGTGGAAATACGGACATTTAGTTACTTTCAACGTAAAAAAAAAAAAAATCGTCTTCGAGTGACGCGAAGTGACTCGCGGTCACCAATCATTTTAGAAGGGTTGAAATTAGCATTTTTGAGAGTAAATTGCACCGTCGAATATATCTCAGCTTTAAACTCATATATTTTTTTAATCGGCACAGTCGAAATTGAGCCCTGTGTTTGAGTTGGCGAAATAGTGAAAATGTCAACCAAGGAAACAATACTTTCTTAAAAATGAATTCAAAGGGTTAACAATGATATTTTTTGGAACTGATTACGGCGTTTCTGACGTAAAAATACGAACTTCAAGAATATGTCTTTCGTTTTTCCGTAATCTGAACGGTTTGGCTGACGGAGGTTAAAACATAAGCATTTGGTTCTTCTTTCCTTCCCGTTCAAAAATCAGGTTCTGGGCATGCACGTGCTGGTCGGCCGATTTTTGCAAAAAAAAAAAAAAAAAAAAAAAAAAAAAGAGAGAAACAGATCAATTGCAAGAAGATCAAATTTTTTTGTGGAGTCTTAATTAATATAAAAATTATTCAAAAATTACAAATCCGAGCCTCAGGTGTAACATGTCCTGCCTTGAACTATCCTCACCCAACATGATGAAATGCGGTAGATTTCGCAAGTCATCACAGACAGTCACGCACGCACAGAGCGAAACTTTCTCTTATTAGTATAGTTACCGAAAATAATCCTTTATTATATTTTTGGACAATTTTTTTCCTAATTGGGGCACATAGAGGAATTGTTGTCAAATGTAAATTCCGTCGGCAAAAATGTGCTCTAAAGTAGCGCAGATTTTCTTCGTGGGGTTAGCTAGTTAAAAATATTTTTTTAATATTAGTTTGAAACATAAAATACAATGGCCATATCATACAATGGCACTCAAAATATAAATTTTGACAGGATAGTTTAAAAAATGAGTTTAACAAAATTTTAGTAGCTTGAAATAAACTCACAATCTTGCATTATTTTCGAATACAATCTACCTCTTCTGAATACGGAATCAGTTAATTGTGGAAAAGGCTTGCGTGATTTATTTTTCATCTTTGAATTTTCTTTTTCAAGACAATTTTATAGAAAATATCTGACTTCAAAAAATATTGTTTAGAAGAGGTGCAGGGTTGCCAGCTTGGCCTTTATTTTAATTCAAGCATTCCGAATTCTTACCAGAAAATTAAAACAGTAATTTTTGTTTTATTCAATGGCAGACATTTTATCATTACATTGAGTAAAAATATTTTGTTCAGAATTTCCAGTGAGAATCCGGAATTTCTGATTGAAAAAAAGGCCAAACTGGGTATTCTGAACATGGGTGCAAACTATGGCCCGCTAGATACCACTAACTTTTAAAAGCAATAGTCGGTTGGTTGAATCGCAGAAATTCGATGATTAGATAAATAAAAGATTACTATAAAATTTTAGTGCTATCCGGCCGGCCGTAGTTTGACACGCCTGGCTTAGAACTTTGAGGAATTAATACTATTTCTAAAAATTCATAGCATTCAAAAGGTGTAGGCAATTTATTGTTTTCTAAAATTTATTTTCTATTTTTCTCTCATGATGTGTCATCTAAGGCATTGTTATAAGATATTAAAAAAAGAACTATTACTTGTAAATCATTTCGGTAGTAAGCGGTTGAATCAATTTTCTTGTGGATGAAGCTTGCTTTTTACCGAATTAAAATTTTATTATTTTGAAAAGAATATCACACATATGATGTAACTTTAAAATACCATAAGTAATATTGAACCAGTATAACTCAATGTTTTCTGTAAAAGATAACTAAATCTATCTAAGAGTAAAAGAAATCAACTACGAAATCTGGATGATTATCAGCTATATGTAAATTTTCTGGTAAGTACATGTTTTGTTCTGTGACTAATTATTTGTGTTGAAACTAATAGGACAATTAATACTTATAATTTGACAAATTTTTGAACATCTATGTGTTATAACAAGTGCTTCTAACACTTAAATACAACAATAAAATTTCATTTAAAACTAAATTTAAAATAAAAATTAATTAATTAAATTTAATTAAGGAATTAATATTTGAAAAAACTCTATTAACATCAATTGTCATCCAGTACAAGTTTTAAAAAATTTATTTGAACTTGAATGGATGAATAGAAAATATTTTATTAACGATTGAAAATTCCAACAGGATATATATAGAGAGAGTGTGAGCTAATAGTAGGAATTTAAAAATAGCATTTTATACGTTAATATCTATTATTTTTTCTTTTTTAAATTACATCAACGAAAAGTAAGACAATACCCTCTGAATACTAGCCCTACGCGCTGACGCAAGAAAGTCGGTTGTCGTTTTTTTTTTTTTTTTTTTTTTTTTTTTCACATCAATAATTTCTAAAAGTTTTCTTTGAATTACTTAATCTCAGAAAAATAAAGTGGAGAAAACTGGTAAAGCTTATTGGTATTCATATAGAAGTGATTGCACTAACGCTGAAAACAAACCGCTTACGACAGCCGCCATTTTTATGTCAGCGCGTAGGCCTAGTGTTCAGAGCGCGGTGATTAAGAACAAATAAATATTAAGAAACTGGAAAATTTGAATTATATTTTCACGTTTAAGCAACACTGACCACCGCCCACAGAATACTAGGGCTGATCGCTGACAGAAAGATGGCGTTTGTCGTATGCCGATTTTTTTTCAGCGTTTGTACGGTCCCTCGAATTTGAACACAAATAATTTATACAATTATTATTTTCTTCGTCTTATTTTTCTGAAACCAAACAAGTCAAAGATAACTTTTAGAAATTACTGGTGTTTAAATTCAGGGGACTGTAAAAACATTTAAAAAAATCCGTCTACGACAGCCGCCATTTTTGTGTCATCGCTTAGGCTTTGTGTTCAGGGGGCGGTGCACTGACATCCAATGACGAAATTTATTTTAAACAGAGTTTAGCATTTTTATTAAGCGATTACAACTCACCTATATTTAAAACATTTCATAACAATAACATTTTTTTAAATGTTAGTTATTTGAATATATAGCAATACTTTTCCAACAGTTTTTATATTTTCTTAATGTACATAAAACCTATGTTTTATTATGTGTAGAGTTTATGTTTTGTATGTTTTTATATATTTTCTATCTTTTTTTTTTCTGTATTTTTATCTCACGTTTTATTTAGCGTAGAAAACTGCACTTTAGAAAGATTTTTTGTAGATTTACTTGTTTTGCGAACATCATTTTCGTTTTTAAAATTTTGAATAAAGCTTTCATAAATTTTATAAAGAAAAAAAATCTCCTAGCATTATTTTAAAATTTTTTCTTTTCATTTTTTTTTTCGTTACCGGTAATTTTTTTTAAAGTGAATTAAAATAGAACATTTTCAAATATATTTATTTGCAGTTCCAATTAAAAATAATATCAAACGACTCCTTTTTAAAGTATTATAAGGGTTGTGCTGGTGCATATTAGATTTTGAATTTACACTTAATGAAATTGAAGGTTTCACGTGCATGTAATTATTGAAGTTCTAGTGTTTTCAGGGATTTTTTTTTTCGGTGGTAGATGGATGCGCGTCAGTTTATTTACAAATTCAAAAGTAATCTAAAACGTACTAAAATATAAATTTCAATTTCAAATTTTAAAAAAAAGTGAGTAAATTTTAAATTATAACTATTGCATTAATATTTATTTATGTATTTGTAAAACAACTAGTTCAGTGACGTTTTTCTGAAGGAATATTGTTTTGATGTAAGGACTCCACTGAATCACACATTTACCAATTATTTTATTTATATTTTATTTAAATTTAAGCATAATATTCAGATGAATATTTCGAAAATATCTAATTGTATAAATCCAACAAGTGTGTACATTTTTGGGAAATAATGTAACATATAAAATTCCAAAGTAACGAATGTGGAAGGAATTACAATTATCCAAAAGTTGTGAATTTCCACTAAACATCATGAATGTGTTAATCCCTTCGCGACCAGCGTCTTTTACAGAATTCAGCGTCACGTATTCGTGTCGCTCGTCCCCAAGGGATTAACATAAAAGTCTATCACTACACAGCCCCCTGAGTACTAGGCTTACATAATAATTAAAAATGACGGTTGACGTAGATCGATTTTTTATTCGATTTTACGGTCACCTTCAATTTTTATACCAGTATTTTCTCACAGTATTAGTCGTGTTAAATTTTCTACGATTAAATAAGGTGAAGGATACTTTTTTAAAATACTGATACAAAAAATCAAGGTACCGTAAATTAAAGGATGCTGCATTGTTACATATTGTATTTTACGAGTTACAATCTCTATGGTTTCTCTTATAAAGGAGTGATAGTATAGATTGCAGGGGAAAATTATTTTACTTTCATTGAAAATTATTTGGATGGTTTCTTCTTGATATAATCTTGCCACGGCTGTGGTTTTTCTATTATTCAATATCAGCTATATGCTCCTTTTTTCTGTAACTAAATTTCATGCTGTGTAATGCCAATATAATATTTTTTTTATCCATCTTCTTTAATAAATGGTATTTAATATACCCTTGAATAATTCTCTAAATTAATTGGGTCAGTTTTGCTGCAAATAATTAATAATTATTCAGGAGTTTTCATAAATGGTATTTCATATATTTTGAAAAATTCTCAAAATTATGGGTCAATTTTACTGCAAATGATAATTATTCAAGAGTATATGACATACCATTTATTAAAGAAGTCGGATCAAATAATTACTATACCAGCATGACAAGCAGGAAATTTAGTTACAGATAAAAGGAGCATATAGCTGATATTAGGTCTAATAGAAAAACCACAGCCCTGACAATATTATATGAAGAAGAAACCATCCAAATAAATTTCAATGAAAGTAATTTTCTCCTGCAATCTATACTATCAATCCATTATAAGAGAAACCATAGAGATTGTTACTCGTAAAATACAATATGTAACAATGTAGCATCATTTAATTTTTCAAAATTATGGCTCGAGTTACTCCGATGGTTACAAATATGCATATATACATCCAAGTAAAAAATAAAAATAACGTGCATAATTTTTAAAAAGTACATAAAAAATTAAATTATTGCGTTTCAAATAACTCCCTAGACCGTGCATTTATAGAATATTTTTGTTTGTTTTGATAATGGCTCAGATTGAGTTGAAACATATGTCGATATTGTTATAAAACCTATTTTACTGTTTATAATCTTTTTATTTTACATCTTTTCGCAATTCAAAAGAAGTATATAATTGTAAGGTGTAATGATTTGTTATATTATCATTGCTATTTAATAACACAATGATCCATAAAAATCTACGCATATATTCCATAAACAGTATTTAACAACAGCAAGGCTCCCAAATAGTCTGCCAATTGAATACTGATGCACCACGCTTGATAGAAACCTGGAGCGAGCTGCGCATGTGCGAAAATGGCTAGTCCATTTCTAAAATGGGGAAGTCCGTAAGCCGTAAGTACGCTGCCTAAGATAAAGAGCAGTGATTTTAGCTTTTTTTACCGGGGCTATTCTCCCTACAGTGTGAATGGAATCGGCTTGGCATTCTGCCAATCGGAGTTCTTAGAAGCGTGGTTGAACAGTACCAATATTTTTTAACAGAAAATTTCATGGGTTTCTACAACATTTCTGCAATAAATTACTTCCGAAAGTGGTTTCTGCAAAATTTGCAATCAAAATTAAAAATAAAGTTTTTCTAAGAACACACCGGTAATCAAAAAGCAGACCCTTTGGGAGCACTGCAACAGCCATAAATTACAATCTTCTACTATATATATAAAACACAAACGGAAATTTCGTTCCGTTCCTTTATAACTCGAGTTCTGCTGAATGGAATTTGATGGAACTTGCACTGTTGGATAGATAAGTTTTCAGAAAGGTTTTAGTATACAACACATAGTTCTACGTAAATTAGTTATAGAATTATGATGGAAAGTTCTGTTATTTTAGACGATAAGGTTACCATAGGTCATTTCTTGGCGACCATTATCGTTGGCGAAAGAATTGAAACGGCTATATCAGAAAATAATGGAAACGCATAAAAAAATAAAAGAAAATTTCTGTTATTAATTTTATTTAAAATCCCCCTCCTCTCAGCAAAAAAAAAAGAAAAAGAAAGAAAAAAAACTGTTTTAATAAGGCATAATATTTAATTTAAACCCCGACGGAATGTTTGTGATGCTTAAAAATATTTGCAATGCATGAGATTGCAATTCAGATTAAGTCAATATTTGGCGATTTATCGTTAGCGTCATGTTAACAAAGATGCATCTGATAATTTGATTTAATAAAATATGAGTATTTTTTTTTCCTTTTTTTCTTTCTGTTAATTTTTTTTATATATAACTCCCCTATCATGTGTCTTACAGGAGGAACTAGCAGACGTAATTGTAAAAATGGCTGCATTTATGAGTTACATGTTATTTGTTTATTTACGGTTTTTATTTTACTTTTGTCCCCAAGCAATGTGATTTTAAGCCAAAAATGCATAAGCATAACATCAGCTTGAGCGATATTAGCAATAATAGTGATTTTTTGTGTATACAAGTTCCTTTTTGGAATAAATTTTTATATTCAAATGCAAATTATATAAATAGCAGTTATTGTTATGAATATGGGATCAAATATTTAAATTTTAGTGAATGCCTGCCACTCAAACACATATTGTAAAATAATTAAATTTTAGACATTTAAAAATTTACTACGGAAACATGCCGGTTTTCTTTTCACCAAACATATTATTTTTATAGCCTGGAACTCAGATCAGCTAATATTGTCTATTCTTTTATTTTTATTTTATTATTTTTTTAATATATCGCCAATTTTACCTATAGAAATATTCACTGTTTCAAAAGTTAGGAACCAAAGAATATTCTTAAGGAGATGTATACATTTATACGTTATTACTATCACAAAAGGATACATTTTTCAATAAAAATTGTTTGCTGAAATAAACTTTCGATGCTCTTTTTGATTAGTCATTTCTTTTTAGTTTTTTCTGCATATCTTCTCTTCTTACAGGAAGGTTTTTAAAAGACATTGGACTATTTGTACGTATTCCAGTCACCTGCCAGTTGGCATTTTTACTATATTGTTGGATGTTTCGTTTATGTTTGAAGGTTATTCTGGACGACTATTCAGATTACAGAAGATTAGACGACTTTTGAAATTAGCGATTGCTAAATTTGTGGGGTTTTTTTCATTATGAAGCAAAGTTTTACCAAAAAAGCAATGCTTCCAATGTACGGTTGGTTGATTTTATGACGGCCGAATATCTACACGAGGTATATAGACCCTGGGGGGGGGAATGCCCTCCGTGGGGGTCTTTCTAAGGGATCCTAACCCGTATTTACGGCAAGGTTCGAAGAAAACCACGGAAAACTCCGAACGGTTAGGTCAACGAGCGCGACAGGGGTTTGAACCCAGCACTTCCCGTATGCCAGCTTTGAGAGCAGAACATCTCAGCGACTGTTTTGGCGCTTTCAATGTACGGAAAAACTGTGTAAAGTCAATGGTGGCGAATGGAATAAAAAATATTTGTCGATTTATCCTTTCAGGCTGGATAAGAAAAAACGAGTACTTAAATTCTGATTAGATAATTTTTCGATCATTATAAAGCCTTTACGACCTACACACCTATGCAGCTAAGCATAGTGAGAAATGAATTTATTTCTGCGTGTTATTATGCTCTTTAGAGAAATGCAAAAAAATCTTCGGTTTAAGTATTCACCAAAAATATTACTAAACATTTTGTATAACTTTATCATTGTCAGTTTTATTTAAGGTATGGAATTTTGTTAATGAAAGATCTATAATTGAATTAACAGTAATTTGACATTGTTTAATGCAACATAGCTTGGCGCGTAAATAACTTCGTTTTGTAACTAACTCTGGTACATTACTAACCATATCGTTTCAAGCACTTCTAATGTTTGACGTCAAACTTGGATATCGAAAAGATTATGAAAGATCAGGAAGGTTTTATTGGATGCAAACTAGAGGTTTATTCTTCTACCAGAGTTCTTCATTGGGGTTTTTTTCAGATTAACGGATACACAAATGCAACTGGTCTAAAAATGGAAAGACAGTGAAAATGGCGTCATTTTAATTTTATTCATATTCAGCTTTAAAAATGCATTTTTTTAAGTTTCACCATTTTTTTAAATATGAAAGTTAAACACTGTTCTTTATGTGCAAACAATTTATTACAATTTCACTGTATTTACTCTGCTGGAATCGAAAGATGAAAAACCGTAGTAGATTTGCCAGAACAGGACGTATATTGCGAAATATAACGTAACATAGAGTGAGATTGTATTTACGTTACCAGAATCTCACATGGAGACAAGAAAGAGGGATGGAGTTCAAGAACTTACCGACAAAAATGAATCACCCGAACATTATTTAAGTTCAATGGTCAATCTATGGAATCATTGTAATGCTTTCTCTTTTAAGTAGTATGTTGACTAGAGAACATTTTAGTTCCTGTTGTCATAATCTCATAATGGCTCATTTCCCTACCAAACTCTACTATAAATGATCTACTAAATTAGTTGTTTCTTTTAGCCCAAATTTTGTCCAATGTATGATATAATATAACGCAATGTCGTTCACATCGTTCACAGCAATATTGAAGAAAAATCCAGGTGAACGTCCCTATTGCTTTAAAATACATGCTCAAATCCATTGATATAGTTCGTTTGATTCAAGGTTCGTTTGAAAATATTTTCTAAGGTAGCATCTGTAGATGAAGATCCACATTCCTTTAAAATACAAAGCCATTTCGTCTGATTTAAGGTACATTTAGAAAAATGGCCCAGCGCAGCGGGCGTAACATGCTAGTTAATGATGAAATTGTATGTTTTGATGCCTATGTTTGCTATTGAAAAATTACAACTGTATTAAAATGAACGTATTTAAAAAATATAGAATCTTTATTTTACATAAAATTAACCCATTCGCTGCCAACCACGAGTCTAATCGTGGTTTTTCAATCTAAAATTAGGAATTCGCACCGGAAATTTTGAAAGAAGAGTTTTTATTTGATGTAATCACGAAATGGCTGAAATATATAAAATTCTGCTATTAGTATTTTGTGGTATGAATTCGAACTTTCTAAATAAAATAAAATTCCGGTAATTTTAACCCGACAGTGAAACCTGTTAAACATGTATTACCAGGAAAAAAGAAATTTTATGTGCGAATACTTAATTTTACGAATTTCACTATTTTTTTTTTTATTTATTCTTCAGTATCTAGAATGAATTTCCTAGAATAAAATTATCTTTTGCAGAAGCATGTTTGTACTTTTTATGCATCTTCCAAAGTCTTTTTATGCATCATTAGCAATTCAAATAAGCTGAAAGAACCTAAAAGAAGATGTTAAGATTAAGAAAATAAAGATATCTTTAGAAGTTCTCTGAAGAAAAATTTAAAATTTGTTTGAACATATAAATACTCGCAAAAAAAGATTAATTAATTTAACAAGCAAATAATTTGAAAAAAAAAAAAAAAAGATAATGATTAGTTAAAAAAGACAATTTTTATAATACTTTTAATTTGTTCCAGAGGAAAATGGCTATTTTCAAATATTAAAATTTATTTAAAATTCAAAATTCTTAAATAAATCTACACACTAATGCAGTTAAAGGAATGAATTATATGCAAAGCTGTCAACATTCTTTTTCTTCTTTCGAATCAAAAAACATACATCGAAGTACAGAATTTATTTAATAAAAATATTTGAATAGGAGCTTGGAAGAAATATCTATGTTACAAATTTAAAATTTCCAAAAATGAAGAAAAAACCATTAACACCATTCATTAGCGATGTCCTGAGCACCTAGTAGTACTTAGGCCTTTCCTCCGATCGTAAATACCCTCCATGTTTGATTCGTAATTACCCTCCATGTTTGATTTCATGTAATGCATTGACGAGTAATAGAAAACTGGTTAGGCGAGTAAGGAAACTAATTCGAGATTAATTTTAACACATTTATTATAATTGGTAAATAAATCACAGGAGATATAATTTTCCAACTGGGCGAAAAAATGTACGGGCCAGTATTCGAACTAAGGACCTCTCGGCTGAAGTTACCAATGTTTACGGGATAGCTCAGTTGGCCGAGCATTCAGATTCAGCCAAGAGGTCCCTGGTTCGAATTTTGTCCCGGACATATTTTGTCCAGTTGGAAAATTACACCTCATATGATTTATTTACTTTATTTACCAATGAGAATAATTGTGTTAAAATGAATGAAGTGTAATTACGTATCCACCGTTTACCTGAAGTTCCATTACCAGCGATTTATTCTGTTGAGCTAATTTAGATATCAGACCAGATGATATGATCAATAAGGTTAGCTGGGTGAATTAGGTCCTCCAGATTTGCCCAGCATACTTTAGTTGGCTTTGCATTGTCAGTTTCAGCCAAGAGGTGTCTGGTTCGAACATTTTTCGCCCAGTTGGAAAATTACCCCTCATAAAATTTATTTACCAATGAGAATAATTGTGTTAAAATGAATCAAGTATAGTTATGTATCCAGCGTTTACTTGAAGTTCCATTACCTGCGATTTATTCTGCTGAGCTAATTCAGCTATCAAACCTGATGATATGATCAATAAAGTTAGCTGGGTGAACTAGGTCCTCCAGATTTGCCCGGCATACTTTAGTTGGCAGAGCATTGTCAGTTTCAGCCAAGAGGTGTCTGGTTCGAACATTTTTCGCCTAGTTGGAAAATTACACCTCATATGATTTATTTACCAATTAGAATAATTGTGTTAAAATGAATCAAGTTTAATTACGTATCCTGCGTTTACTGGAAGTTCCATTACCTGCGATTTATTCTGTTGAGCCAATTCAGATATCAGACCAGATGATATGATCAATAAGGTTAGCTGGGTAAATTAGATCCTCTAGATTTGCCCAGCATACTTTAGTTGGCAGAGCATTGCCAGTTTCATCAAGAGGTGTCTGGTTCGAACATGTTTCGCCCGGTTGGAAAATTACCCCTCATATAATTTATTTACCAATGAGAATAATTGTGTTAAATTGAATCAAGTGTAGTTATGTATCCAGCGTTTACTTGAAGTTCCATTACCCGCGATTGATTCTGTTGAGCTAATTCAGCTATCAGACCTGATGATATGATCAATAAAGTTAGCTGGGTGAACTAGGTCCTCCAGATTCGCCCGGCATACTTTAGTTGGCAGAGCATTGTCAGTTTCAGCCAAGAGGTGTCTGGTTCGAACATGTTTCGCCCAGTTGGAAAATTACCCCTCATATAATTTATTTACCAATGAGAATAATTGTGTTAAAATGAATCAAGTGTAGTTTTGTATCCAGCGTTTATTTGAAGTTCCATTACCGGCGATTTATTCTGTTGAGCTAATTCAGCTATCAGACCTGATGATATGATCAATAAAGTTAGCTGGGTGAACTAGGTCCTCCAGATTCGCCAGGCATACTTCAGTTGGTATTCAGTATTGGCAGTACCCGCCAAGAGGTGTCTGGTTCGAATCTGGTTCGAACATTTTTCAGCCAGTTGGAAAATTACATCCCAAAGGAAAGTAATATTAATATTTTTAGTTTATTGTTCTAATTTTGTATATAAGTAAAAAAAAATGTATATTATGAAATTGCACTTTTTAACAATAATCAAACGTTCGACATAGGCCTTTTTAAAAAGAAAAACCCTACTTTCCCAAATTTGTAACATAGGTCCTTCTTCCAGACTCCCATTCATTTAATAATGTGTCTTGTTTGAAAACAAAAAGAAAGCATGCCATCATTCGGAAAAGAATTCAATCGAGATGTTCGAACGATTAGTAGTAATCAATTTATTCGAGTCATTCGATGGAATGATTGCGAAACAGTAGTTTCTATGTGATATTTCTTTTAAAATTTAATTATATTATTAACAAAAATTTCCGGTTCAAAGAATATTTATTTGATTAAAAAAAGGTAGATTCGGAAGTATATATATGTTATTATAATAGATTTAAAACGGTGAAGAGATGAATATTGAAATGATTATATAATATGTTCAAAATTAATATTTACACTCTCTAATCATTCACAAGTAAATTTTATAAAATAAAAAGAGCCGAAACTTTCTTTATGTCACGATTCACTACAGTAACAAATGATCAGAATACACATTATCACTAGTAAAGCATCACTTGCAACACTGAAGAAGTGAGCGATAACATTATGATTTTTTTATATGAAAGAGTAACGAAATGCACACAGGAGGCATGTCTGATTCAGCTTTTTACCCAAACTATACAAAACCAAATGCGAGAACAGGTTGTTACTCGCTTTCTCTCGTTTTCTCCCCATAGCGCAACTACCGATTAAGTCGGTTAATCTTAGGTCGAACATTGAAGTGATATTCACCTTTAACCTAATCCAACTTTGGCTATAATGAATGTTCTTTTGAATACAATAAACATTAGTTAAATAAATAAAAAGTGACTTTTTGAAAACGTGAGCACGTGTTTTTTTTAGGAAGTATTACAAAGTGAATTTCTTAAGTGATTCTGTGTTCGCAGTGGACGCGTCTGGAGCCTTATCTGGAATCTGAAATTTAACATGATGTGAATTAATTGCGAGCGGTAACAGTTTCAATTAAAAGCTTTTAAATAAAAGTTGTGTTGGATTCACGGTACGCGATGGTCATTAGTGCATGCTTCTTGTTTAATGTTTCCTGTAGGAAAAGAACAATGTCTGAAGTTTATTCATTTCTTTGGTTAATTTGGATTAAATATTGTGTGAAGACAGGCTTTAAAGTTCTAAAAAGGTGGATTAAACTTTGTGACGTTATATTAAAAATAAATGTACAACGGGAAATACCACAAATTAAAAATATATAAATTGGCAAACATCTGTTTCGGAGCTCCTAAAGCTCCATCATCAGTGCCAATACAAAAGATTAAAACCGATATAAAATCCTAAACCATGTCAAATTTCTTGCGTCTTTCGCACGCGCCAAGATGGATGACGATATAATCCTCTATATACTCTAGAGTTAATATATATATCTATAATAAATAAGGCAAAGATTAAGGTTCAAAAATGGTGATTCTGTGTTCTGTAGTTCCATGATCAGTAGTAAGTAGTGATTCCATGGTAACACTTGATGCCATCTTGGCGCGTGCGAAAGACGCAAGCAATTTGACACGGCTTAGGATTTTATATCGGTTTTAATCTTTTGTATTGGCAATGGTGATGGAGCTTTAGGGGCTCCGAAACAGCTAGTTGCCAATTTATATATTTTTAATCTGTGCTATTTCACGTTGTACATTTATTTTTAAGACTCTAAGGTTGTTTAGATTAGTGACATAAGTGTCGTACCCTCACCCAGTGTGGCCACCAGGCTACTTTTTTTTATTCAGATTGTTTGATTTCCACCAAATTTTTAAAATAGTGTAACTGGCCTTATTCTCGCATTATTTAATCTGTCATTAAATAAGGAGAAAATTTCTACTTCAAAAAAGGGATGACAATCAGGCAATCTGCATTTTAAAAAAAAGCAGCCTACTGGCAACACTGCTCTCACCACCCTCATTCTTCCATAAATTTCGATTAATAAAAAATTACATAAAACGTTTACAAATGTGCAGTTATTATTTGCTGGATGTGTTTAAAAATGTTTGCCATTAGAATTTTAATATTTTTTGTGGCTAGAAATCTTATCCGATAAAAATAAGCTAAAAACATAGCGAAATGTTTCCTTTTAAATCTCCGAGTTATTGCGAATAAATAAGGCAAAGATTACTTTTCGAAAATAGTAGTTCCATGGATAGTGGTTCAGTGGTTGATAGTGGATAGTGCTTCCAATAGTAGTCCCACTGTCGCACTTGTAGTTCCATGTTTTCTGTAGTTCCATGATCGGTAGTAAGTAGTGGTTCCATGGTAATACTTGGACCATACTGAAATATAATAAATAAAGAGATGAATAAACGGACATTTTAATGAGGTAGCTCATGAAAATTATGCTCATCTTATTTAGCAAGTAAAAATTTACCTGGAAATGTGACACTCTGGAAATATAACAAAATTTTAATTGTAACATTGCTTAGGCTGATTTTTAAAATTCCGATGAAGAAAAAAAATGTAAATAAAAACTTTTAATTTAAGCATTTTTTGCATTTTAAGCTAACATTTTATCAATTGAAATGCTACACTACAATTTAAAGATTACCCATTTCCCCAAAGAAGTCTAGTAAGATAAATAAATATATAACATAATGCATTATTCGATCAAACAATTCTGATTTAGCTTGTTCAATACGGACAGGTTGATGGAAGAGAATGATGCGCTTTGGGAATTTTTTGTGAAATTTTCGTTGCACACACGTGTCATGATATCAGTTAATTAATCTCTTCGGACCGTCTCTGTCTGTTAGATGTTTTAGGATAATGTAGTCAATCCTCGTAAGAGTGAGTGAAATGGATTATTTAGAGGATTACATTAAAAGATATTTCTACATTATAAATAAATAGCGAATGGAGGTTCATTAAATGTTCATGATTTTAGTATAGACGAATTGTAGAAGAGATTTCATGATATTACGACTAGCAATCTCGGATGTGTGAATATTAAAAGAAAAAACTACAGCAGGGTTCGTACTCATCAGGGGATTCGGGAGATTTTAAGTGTTTTAGTACCAGAAATTTCGTAGAGTACTGGTCGTTATATCTGAAGATAGAAATATTTTTCCTTAAATAAGCCAAATATTAATTTACGAAAATTTTGGTAATAGATGCTCAAAAGTCCTTGAAGTGTATGATCCCTGTACATAGAGGAATATAATATGACACATGAAAAATAGGATACATAAGGAAGTTAAAATATGTTAGTATAGATTTTAGTATATTTTAGTAGAGACGAATATTTTAGTATAGACGAATATTTTAGTATAGACGCATTGCAGAACAGATTTCATGATATTACGACTAGCAATCTCGAATGTGTGAATATTAAAAATGTAAGAAGAAACTACAGAGTGAAATATAATGTGATACATGAAAAATAGGATACATGAAAAATAGGATACATAGGAAGTTAAAATATGTTAATATAAATTTTTTTTTGTAATTGTAGAATTTGTTTTAAATCTTAAACAATTTAACAGTGCGTTTGATGTATTAGATTTAAGCAACTGTTATCATTCACTATATTACTTGAAGTCAGTGCCTGATTACCGCCGGGATAAACTTCCAAAAGGAAAAAAATAGAAAATTATGCCTTATTTATGACAGTGTACATGCGTGAATAAAGCATTTAAAACAAGCAAAAATTTCTATTTACTTTTTTTATTACTATTTATTATTACTATTTATTTTTATTTATTTTTATTTATTTCTAAATTTACTGGTAGAAATTTACACCGGTGGTAATTGGGCCTGCTTGAAGAAACATGCCTTTAGTGGGAATTTGTAAGGAAAAGTGATCCTTTTTTTTAACTCAAAGAAATATTTTCTAACCTTATATAAATACTCGCTGACGATTAAAATTTGTCAAATCTGCCACAGAATAAGTAGCAGGCAACACTGTTCTTACAGATCTGAATTGAACTCACTATCATTTTTAAACAGTTTTTGATAGTTAAAGTATGCGTTCAAACCAAAAGATATAATATAAAGAAGACGATTTTAAAATTAATAACATGAGCAGTGTAGAACAGGTTTAGTACGCTTTTTCCACAATTTTTAACAGAATTTGTCGCCTTGGTTAAATGCAGAAACGTATTACAAATCCTGTAATTAAACGTGGTTTCTGCAATTGCTGATTTCGAAATATTAAATAGAAAAATTCTATTAAATATTGTGGTAATAGCGTACGAACCCTGTGGAAAAAAATATATAAACACAAACAATAATGCAGAAAATTTATTATTTATTTTCTTTCAATCTGTACTGCTTTTAACCCTGAAATGGTAGAATAATTTTTTTGGCTCCTTGTACAGAGAAGCTTTGCCAATAATTTCTTTCAAATTTTGTTTGTTTATTTGTTTGTTTCATGAAGATATGAGGAGGTTGCCTTCATCCCCTGCTTAATATTTGCTTAGAAGGTCTCCTTATTAATGCCACTGGTAGCGTCTGGTCATTTTGAAGGATGAGCCAAAATAACTCCTAATACTTACAATCAGCGGCGTAACCAGGGTAGGGGTCCAGATGTTCTTGATACCACTAATTTTGTAAAGATTATTTTTCCTTACGTAATCGGGAAACTTTCTGCGATAATCAAGGCAAAGGAAACATTTAATATTACTGGTATCCAGAGCATTTGGACCCCCTCCCTGGCTACGCCACTGCTTACAATGTAGGAGACAGGATTGGTTGTTCCATTCCAGGATTAATTATTATACATTCATAAAAAGATATATTGATACATACGACTTCTCGTAGCTGATGTAGTTACAAAAAATGGAATCTTTTAATTTCAAAATTCTGCGTAATTTTTAGGTTAACATTTTATCAACTGAAATGCTGTAAAAATGCCAGGAAAACTACTTAATTATTCCATGGAAATCAAGTAATAAAAATAAAGAAATTACATAATGTATTTTTCGGTCAAACAACACTGATTTAGATTATTTAAAAGTGACAGGATGATGGAACAGAAAATTATGATTTGAAAATATTTTGTGAACTTTTCTCTTGTACTATCACGATATGGTTACGGTTGATTAATCTCGGACCATATCTGACTGTTGAATCTTAAAGTATAATGTAGGGAATTCTTGTGAAATGTTGGTGAAAATTTATTTTATTATCTTTAAAAATAATTTTGCAGATATTGATACATTATTCAGAAAATACGATAGTAATTTACTAATCAATGTTCCCGGCCCACTCAGGCCAGTGGTTACTATGCTTGTCACACACATATGAAGTATATGTGTGTGAGGAGCGTGGGCTATTGTTTGCGAGTTCGAACTGGAGTGTTCTAGGCGGGGTGACTGTTCAAGTTTTTTCTTGTACGATAACGATATTTCGCCTTACTGTCCCTTCAAATGTCATCTCTCTTATAGCAATATGGACAACTCCGGCCGATGTTTAATAAAAAAAATCCCTGAAATTAAATTTTCATGCTTTTAATACGTAACAATGGTATATTAACCGAAATGTTTGCAAATCGCAGGGTTGCCTGTTTCACCTATTGTAAATTCCGAAATTCCAAATATATATCGGAATTTCTAAAAGAAGACATTTTAGTTTAAGTATTCATAAAATATCTGTCATTAAATAAAATAAAAATTACTTCTATGACCGTCTGGTTTTAATTTATATTTTTTTAATTTGAAAGAACGCTAAACTTGTAACCCTGTGCAAATGTATTTTATTTATCGTTTGAGTTATTGGAAAAGCAAAATTAACCACTTCTCGTTTGACTTATATTTGGTATTTGACTTACATTTTAATATTTTTTCAGGTAATAAATTTTACCAAGTATATGAATTAACTTTCATGTTTTTAGAAATATATAGATATATATATTTATGTACTTTAAATCTTTTGTAGTATTGCACATTTTTTTTCTTTACTTAGGCATGTTTAGTTTAACTTAGTTTTTTAATAGTGTCAGGGTAGAAGTTTTAAATAACACATAGAATACATAATGGTTACTCTTACATCTTATAATTGTTTAAGAAGAAAGAAAATAAAAATAAATTAATTGTAAACATTTTATTTAAACGTGCCTTGATTTTTTAAGGTACCATTTTCTTTTTATCGAAATGTTATTTTACCAATTCAAAAAAAGCAAAGGATTAAAAGCACATGATTTCCGCTTAGGAAATCAGATAATAGAAATAAATAAGTGTATAATCGGAGTCTCTTTAACGGAAGACCCGAGGCAATGACACTTTTTATTTCAAATAATAATTTTCGCTTTATTTAACATTTAAGCGGGCGTAGTATAATTTTTCACATGAATGGGTGTGCGCTGTACTTTTTACAATGTTACTCTATTGCAAATGTAATGCATTTCATAACAGTATTAAGAAACGGTAAATTATAAAAGCAACTATACTTACCAATAGAGAAAATTAAATTTTAAATAATTTACACAAGCAGAAAAAACATATCTAGAAACAGTGGCGGCTCGTGTCTGGCTTTATTTGGGGCAAGCACTAAGTGCATGGCTGCCAAATTTATTATTTTCTTCCCACTATTTTTTAAAAGAAATCTTCATTTTATTTAATGGTAGAAAGTTCTGTTATTAAGGAAGTAAAATATTTCTTTTAAATAACAACGGTAGGAAAGTAATACATTTTACAGCCATGTATTTAGTGTCCTAAAAATAGCCACTCACGAGCCATCACTCTCTAGAAATATACATTTAATGAATGTAAGTAGTATATAATTATGATGAAGTAATAAGATTATTTCAAAAAGTAATATATCAAATTTAATTTAATTCAAAATATACAAAGTTAAGAAATTGTATTATTTTCAAACAAGACCTAGTATTAAAATAAAAATATGTACGCTAAATGTAAATACAGTAAACATAAAGGCTAAAAATATCTTTCAATATGCATGTCTACTAGTTTTGTGTACACAATCGGTGACATGATCAAGATCAGTTATGATAGAATGAACAGTATTAAAAAAATTGAAATATGAACTTCATAAACAACAGATATCAAGTATTATGGAAGCAGATTCTTTAATAAAAATGATCACGTTGTAAATGTGACTGTTTTTAATCTTATTTTTAATATTATTAAACATCTCGCGCCAAATTGTAGGTAATATAAAGGAAGTTAAGACTTAAAAATTGGCGCGAGATGATTCATATATTTAAAAATGAAATAAAATAGGTCACACTTACAGATTATCATTTGTTTTAAAGCACCAGCTTTCATGATTGTTGATATCACGTGATGTTTGTTTATCAAGTTCATATTTCATTTATTTATAATATAGTCTATTTTATTATTGTTGATCTTTAGAATGTCACCTATTGTGTGTATAAAAGTAGTAGGTCTGTTTATTAAAAGATTTTTAAGCTTTTAAGTTTACTGTAATAACTTTCACCGTATATATTTTTATTTTAATCAAATAAATGCTCCAATTTCAACTTGTATTTGCAAATTTTGCATACCAGATATATATATCTCTATCTACAACTGTTTCGTTTTTGAACTCTTAGCATATATATTTTACACAATATTGATAATATTTTTATCTTTGAAATATAAATCTTTTTATATTCAATTGATTCTTCTTGTTTGTAGTCAGATGTAATATACTGAATACCTTCTAATGTTACAAGTTTTTACGCAATAATAAAAAAAAATTACTACATATGTTTCGCCTGAATATGTAAAAGAAACTACTAACTCAGCGTAGCTCAAATCAATTACGTTATTACACAAATAAAACTTTAAAACGTGAAATAATTATATAATATATGTACTTACTACAGCGTCCAGTGAAGCAAAGTTATAAAAAATTCACAAAAATACACCGAAAATCAGATTTTTTTTTTTTTATATACTGAATGGAAAATTTCAATTGAAGAATAATAATCACCTTCAATCAGTTTCAGTGCAGTATTTATGAACGTTTCAAGAAATATCCTTTTCGTCGTAAAATTGGGGTACGCGCCTACGATGAATGATTAAATTTAGTCATTACTATCCGGAAATGTTATTGAATCTCTGCCCGGTTTCTAAATATACACCTGAACATAATGTTATACCCGATCAAACAATACGCATATAAATTGTTCAAAAATTCCAGGTTGACGAAAGCTAAAGTCACGCTTTGAGAATTTTTTATAATATTTGTTCTAGTACTCGCTTGTCATAGTTAGAGTTAATTAATTTCTAAGCACTATTGGAGCTTTAATGATCATGAAGTGAATTCTCCAGAGAGCGCCCTAAATGAATTATCGAGAAAATTAAATACATAGCTAATTACATATCATTAAGAAAATGCGATAGGAATGTATTATTAAAAATATACTCATTTTGTTAATAATGAAATATTACATACATTGTTTAACAATTACCGTTTTTCAATGATTGCTTTGTTGGAAAGAAAACATACATTTTATTAGTAAAATATTTACTATTATTATAGTAATATGTATGTGAATCTACCATATATCCGGTCAGAACCTTAAACAAACACACGTTCGGTTGCGTGGATCTACTAATAACCGATAACTTACTTACTAGTTGAGATGACCTTACTATAACTTTCATGCTATCTTCATCAGGAAAAACACTCGTGCAATCTTCAAAAGTTGAAATTGAAATTTGGAGATTGAAATTATAGAGGACATTTTCAAAACAATACACATAGAAAAATATAATAAAAAGGAAATTACCCAGTAAGAATAAAAAAAAACATTATTAAATTGTAAGTATCTCAAAATGTTATAAAAGTGTATACATAAATGTATAAGTGTGTTATATAATTGTTATATAATGTGTATTTTGTAGAAATCTACATGGTAAGAACGCGTTGATAGCAAATCGCCGCACAATTTATCTCTTATACTATGTTACCTTACCTTGTTGATTTTTCCTGTACGATTGGAAGCCAAATTTTCGAAAAGGTTTTAAAAACTGAATAAATAGCTAACCCCTCAGCCTATGTTTACGAAAACCTATACAGTGATTATTATAAGGCTGAATTTAAATTAGGGCTGTGCTCACAGGTTTTCCACCAATGAGCGTGCTTCATTGGTTGTTTATGCGGCGCTGATTGTTTGGTTGTATTATTTATCTCCGGGAACGCTAACACACATAATGATTACCCGTAGTGTTAACCTTTAAATGCATAGTGTTGCAAATTGGTAACACATTCTATTTAACTTTTAATAAATAAATCAAGTTCTACGACACCACTATCACGACACCAAATTCACATAAATATGCTACTAAACAAAGTTAAAAATCTGTCTAGAAATTTATGGTGTCTAATCCTTAATATAAGCATAAAAAAAACATAATTCTAAAAAAAAAAAAAAAAAAAATCTTGCATTTAAGGGTTAAGCAGATAAATCGAAAGTTTCATTTAGGAGTTATCGTGTTCCCTGACATAAAGGCATAATTACAATACTTTTCTTACACAATGTATTCGGGAAGTAAAAGTCATACATCTCTGAATGAAACAAAATAAACAGCGTGAAAATATTCCAGTTAGAACAGGGTCAAATTGAAACTGATATGTATACTTTAACCCTTTATCTACTGACGGTACTTTTAAGTACCATCAGAGAAAACTTTATATAAAATTTCTTTAATCTGTCTAATAATGATAATAAGGTTTTGTTTTTATACAAAATACTTTTCTGGATCGCATTAAAGAAAGCACAGCAAAACAGTGAAAGCTAAATATTTTATAAAGTGGTATTTTCTCAACCTTTTACGTAAGTGTAGATCTTCTCTTTTTAAAAATTGTTATATGAAAATTTTGCAACTATAAAAACCTTTCTATTTAATGATAGGATCACAATACATTTATTTACATTGTTCCGATAAAGAATTGCGATATTTCCTTAACAGCATTTTCTGTTAATTTATCTAATTATTCTTGTAAATATTTCACAAAAAGAGCTATTACTACCGCATTATTAAATTAGTTTTAATGAAAAACCTTATCTAAATTTCATATTATTATAATAGAAATTGTCTAATATACCTTCAGACATCAAGGAAGATAATTATTGAAATTGAACAATTTGTTAATTCATAATTCGGTAGATAAAAAGTTAACACATATGAGGGTGTTAGTATGACAGTGGAGTAAGACAATATTAATACTTTGAGAAATGGAGGGTTTTGTGGAACTTGTTGTTTAGACGTTGCATTGAATGGTCCAACTTGTTTTGCACTCCAGCGACGCCCTAAGTGAACTATGACTTATTTGACTGTCGCACTGAACAGAAATTAATATACATTCAGTAAAAATGATTATCTAGATATTTAAATTTTTTGACTTACACCACTGTCATTCTAACCCCCTTATATTTCAATGGATTTTTAATCTTTCAAATCCATTAAAATCCGTTTTAAATAATTTTTAATGGATTTTTAAACTTTTTTGAAAATTGTTCGCGCACTGTATAAACCAAGACCTCCTAATCATAGTATCAGACTTCTCAATCAGCAAGTTGCCTTTGACCGCTATACTTGTCCTGCTACTAGCGCCATCAATCGTCAGTAATAGTATTTACGACACGAAATCACACGAAATTTTTTCACAGCTCCAAATTGTTCTATGCATTTGCTTATGAACTAGTAGTTTTCTACCACTAAAATTTTATAGTAAATTTTATCTTATTAAATTGACAAGATCGTGTGATTACATGAGGAAAAAAATTCTATTGAATTTTAGTGGTAAGAAAAAAGCGTAAGAGTTGGCAGCTATGCGGTAGCAGACAAGCTAGATTTTTCTATTATATTTTTGGATACCAGTTTTTTAGTAGAGACAATTTTGATTTGTTTGATCGGAGAATTTTGGGATTTAAAAGAACAACATTTTCTCTAAAAATATACTGGTGTTCAAAAATCCCGAAACATGGCAACTGTGCGGTAGTATCCACCAGGCGGCGATACTTTCCGGAGAAAGTCAATTAATAAGTTGGCAATTACCGCGGACATTTTCTCCCATAGACTTTCTCCGGATTGTCAAGTCTGATCTATGATAAGGGAGTCTTGGTATAAACAATCATCTGCTGATAGATATTTTTTGTTGTGCCGATATGTGTAAAAGGATTTTACCTACAATCTCTGCCTACTGTTTTGTCAATTAAGCAACGGAAATTTTATTGGTTGCTATTAGAATGTGTATTTTAGCGTGTGTCATATTAAAAAGCACATTTTATTCGCAACAAATGAAATTTACGTCGTCTTTTAATTGATAAAACAGTATGTGGAAATTGTAAATATAATCATTTTACAATTATCTGTGCAAAAAAAAATGTCTGTCTCTGAACGATTATTTTACAACGCACAAAAATTGAAAAAAACCACTGTTTTCAGAAAAGCGAAATCAATGATTAAAAACCAATTTATGTACATATCTATTTCAAATTGACCCTAGTCTAATTAGAATAATTTCATTAGTTTTCTTTCTTTCTTTTTGTTTCATCTGAGATTTGTATAAAATAAAAAAAATATATTGAAAGGTTTAAGAAGAATGACCCCTACACCCCTCTCTTGACCTTTACAGAATTTTACTGCCGGTTTTTAAAGTAGAGATTTTTACCTAATTTAGTTGCTGAAATACTTTGATTGAAAAGGACAAGAATTTTAATTAAAAATTACTGGTAGAATTTAATTATAATTTTTTAATTTAATTTTCTTGAAAATTAAATTAACACATAATTATACATTATTAAGAGAAGTCATGTGTAGTTAGTTATTAAGTGTTCATACGTTTAAGTTTTTTTACAAAGTTTATGTTATTCATTTCTGGAATTGTAGGAAGATAATATAAATTACTACTTTTTTTTTACTATTCGCCATTTGATTTTAAATATTTTTATAAAATTTTATTATATACGTATATAAAAGGATGGTTTACTCCACTTGTCATTATATTTTTAAAATAGAAAGTAAGGAAAAGAATGTAAACTTTCTTTGTTATTTTAAGCTAACATTATATGAACTGAAATGCTATGTAACAATGAGAGTAATATTTACTTGAATTCCCTATAGGACGTTAACTAATAAAAAACCTAACCCAATGGATTAGTCGAATAAATAAGACTGTTTTAGCTTGTTTAAAAGTGACAAGTTCATTGAAGAGTGTGCTTTGAAAAAGTTTTACAAAATTCGATCTTGTTCTGGATTGTTTTGGTAATACTTAATTAATCTCTTTGGACCATTTCTGTCGATTGAAAGGTTGAAGACTGTGTAGTGATTTCTCGTGAGAGTTTAGTAAAAGAAATGATCTCGGAAATATAATACGATGTAATTATACATTAATGGGTAAATGGAATTTAAAATTTCATATTAAGTGTTTATGGTTGTATCGTTTAATAAAGTAGTAATACTTAAAACTGTAATAACTGATTATTGCATTAGACAGAAAAATAAATTTAACATCATATTCGAGTGTTATATGTAAATATATACTAACATTTTTTAAACTAAATTCCATCCTGTATGGATAAACTAAGCTATTATCAACTATTGAAAAATTAATATTTTTTTTTATTTGGAGCTAACTTTTTGTACACTTGAAGTGTTATTTATTTATTTATTTATTTTGCTTAGTGAACATTTTAGTACAATTTTTTAAAGATTATTAGGAAGCCTATTATTGTGGTCTGTCACTGCCATGTGGATGAGGTGTCTATTATTTTTATGCTGCAGTAACATTTCGTCATCCTTTGCTGAGTTTTCCGACTCGTCCGGTTTCACTTGTGTCTACTACTTCCACACTCTAATCATTATCGTGGCATTGTGCTTCATACGATCTGCTATAGACGCTTTCAGTACGACGTCTGTCAGGACGTTTTGGTTGGATACTGAGTACAAACAAGCGGTTGCTATGTTTCATTTCTTATTAAATATAAATCATAGAAAATGTTACCACTACATCTAAAGTTATTGAAACACTTAATTGTGAGATATAGCTATAAGATGTAGTTAAAATATACAAACAAAATAGAAAATACAACATAGCAACCGTTTGTTTGGTGTCAGTTTCCAAGCAAAACTTCATGACTGACGTCACAACTGCAAGCGTCTATTATCGCGACCTATGTTATACACAGCTGGTGCATGACGTTTTAAACGTCACATGAAGTGAATCATTTTTACATGGTGACTGGTGCAAAGCGCCGCACCCACCGTTTTGCACCAACCGCTGTGTAAAAATGATCCACTCCATGTGATGTTTTAAACGTCATGCACCGGCCGTGTATAATGTAGGTCGCGCTATTACACGATAAAAAAAAACTCTTCACGCAGGCCATCAATTAAACCCTTCCAAACCCAATAGCTTGCCCATATGGCATCTTCAGTCGTGATCGCGGTATAGAGACATGCTTAGAGACATGAAACGCTTACTACTGGCAGACAACCCATATACTATTTCCAGCGTTCCGCTACAGTTCTCCTATTTATAAGGCTAAATGAGCAGTTCAGAAGGGCCATGCTCACACGGTGACTTTGAAATTCTAATCATTTGAATACAATGCCCTAAGTTACAGTTGCTGACAGTTTCAGCTCACTGGCATGATTCCTTGATGGTGTTGATTTCAGAGGTGCCAAGCTCTCACTAATCGCCCGTAATATGTGGATTAATTTGACCCAGTTTAACAACGTTTCGAACCAGAAAAAATATTTTAAGAATATTTATTTAGTTAATTTCAGATTTATACATGGAATATATTTAATTTCATTTCTCAAAAAAAAATTGGTGCAAAACGTATTAAACCTGGGTTAAATTAACCGACGTATTACGGAAGATTAGTGAGAGATTGGCACCTCTGCAATTTTCATAAACAAGAGTTTAGGTATTATTTACAGATTTAAAATTTAAGTTAAATTCAGTATTTTAAATTTTTGTATAAAAATATTTATTTAAAATATGACTGTTTTTTTTTAAATTACATAATCTTTTTAAAAAAAAAAATAAAGCACACCCCACAAAATAATCTTTTGCGTATCTTACAAGATGCATTACCATTGATTTTAACTTTATGCATGCATACATAAAGCATTTTGTAAACATAGGAGAATATATAATAGTACATGTATTTACTCCTCCCCCCCCCCAAAAAAAAAAAAAAAAAAAAAAAAAAACGAATGCAATATTTTAGAAAACGGAGCTATTGTGATTATAAATGTTCCAGATATATATATATATAGTTTTTTCAGTATTTTAAATTTTTGTATAAAAATATTTATTTAAAATATGACTTTTTTTAAATTACATAATCTTTAAAAAATAAAAAATAAAGCACACCCCACAGAATAATCTTTTGCGTATCTTACAAGATGCATTACCATTGATTTTAACTTTATGCATGCATACATAAAGCACATTGTAAACATAGGAGAATATATAATACATGTATTTACCCCTCCTCCCCACAAAAAAAAAAAAAAAAAAAAAAAAAAAAAAAAAAAAAAAAACGAATGCAATATTTTAGAAAACGGAGCTATTGTGATTATAAATTATATATATATATATATATATATATAGTTTTTTCCTACTTTCTCCAAAAATATCTTTTCAAAGAGGTACACTACATTCTGAGTACAAAATATTATATTCAAGAAAAACACTTTAGCTAAAACTAGTATGTTATATAAAAAGAGCAGTTGAGAAAAAATATTTTATTTTAAGTTTACTTCCTTAGACTTTTGTAAAAAATCTGAGTTATGTATGCATCTACATTCGCATGTTGAACTTCCCTCTACATATATATATTTTTTTAACTTTACATACATTTACACATACATTTACATAACTTTACATACATTTACATACATTTATACATAACTTTAATGTATAAATATATTTTTATTCCCGCTTTAATGCGTAAATCTATTCTTATACGCAGATAGTTTTTTAGTACACTGTTAAATAATATTATAAAATATTATCGCTCTCCTCACGAAAAATAATAAATTAAAGGATAAAAATTGTGAATTTGTTAAGACAATTTGAGAAAATAAGTACTAATCCTCTTTAATAAAAAGCTATGCGTTGCTGACGACTGGAATTTTCGATAATCGTTGCCACAGATTAATCTCGGAAAATGAAACATTTGCAGTTGCTGAACAAATTAATAGCTCGAAAAGTATTTGTCAGAAAATTGTTAGACAAACTTCGTTAGAAACGTAAAAAAATGTATTTTTCTTGATAAAAATTTCAAATCTAATGATTGTGCCGTTTTTTAAATATTGAATTTCAAAAAATTAACAAATTTCACAATGGAATACCATGGCGAAATCTTCACGCGTAAAAAGGTAATGATAACTGCCATGTGTTCTGGCGTATACAGGTTGTAACACGAGTCACAAATTATAGTAGCCTTGCTATTCTGTTAAAATATAAAAGGGAATTATGATGCCACGAGTGCATGATTTTTATTTAATTTTAATATAATCATTTTAGAAACAAGGTTTTTGAATTTTTTTTCGAATGGGAATAATAAATTGGCCAGCACTGTATATTATTTTGAGTTTAAAAGGTGAAAGGTGGGGGAGCGATTTATATTATTTAGGTTTCCTCAGGAACTCTTGGTCAGAATTGAAAGTTTAATATATCAGAACGTCAGAAATTAAATCGACATTAAATCCGCAATAACTATAACGGCTCTCCTTCAGTTCGTGTGGATAGATCTTCAATTAAAAATATAAAATCATTCAACATTGATTTTAGGTATTTTTAAGGTTATTATCACGGATCCGGGCAACGCTGGGCATGTCAGCTAGTTTCTATATAAAAACCAAACGGTAAATACGAACAAATAATCAAAGATCATGGAATACGAGATTAAAAATCAAACTAGAGAAATATTAATATCCAACTAACTATGTGATATTTTATAAAATATCGGTGTATCATTTACTGAATGCATCAGATTATATAAGTCTAAATTCTATTTTTTACTGTCGATTCTAAGCAGGGTCCAACTGAGTATTTTTTGGAACCGGGGAACATATTCACCATTATTTCCAAAAAATTATATATTATGTAAATGCTAAGCTTTAATAAGGACACGATTACTATTCAAAAACAATACGGGGCCAATGCCGCGTTTCCCAATACTGTATAATCTGAAAAACACACAGAAATCTGCACTAAACTATCTAAATTGGAGCACGAGATAATGTTTAGGTTTTTTTATTTTATTTTTTAATCGTAAAAACCTGTGTCTCGTATCATTTTTTTTTTAACTTTTTGCTTTTGTCTAACTTTTGACGGTTAGCTAGTATTACTATTGAAAATGAATGTTATAAAGCATTACTCATAACACAGAAAACTTAAGTAAATGTTTGTAATTAAAACACGAAAAAAACTTTGTTTTTAATATATTACTACAGCTTCTATACTTTATTTTATTTTGTTTATTTGTTTGAATAGTAAGAGTAGGTTTATTGTGTCATGTGGTTTTTCGTTTTGCGATTATCTAACTTTGAAAAATAAATGTGTAACAGAAGGTTACTGATACTTACTTAAAGCTTATTTCTCATCCATTATCCGTGAATCAATAGAAATATATTTGGGGAAAGATAACATTTGCAACGAAGCCGCTTCTTTTGAATTAGCTAAAATTTGGCACGCGATGATCGACAGATTGAAAAAGCAATAAAAACAAAAACAAATAATAATTTTTACGTTTCCCAGTTTGACCAATTTAAGCAACCGCTTGCCTTGGACATGCGATCTCGTGGTTTATGTTTACCATTTTCAAAAATATGCGAGAATATTGGATTTATCATTTAGATCTGAATATGTCGCCGATAGAGCGAACGAAATATATGTAATCTACATTAAAAATGTATTTTTAAATATTCCGTGTTATGTTTTTATCACTTTAAGCAATATTAGACTTTAATTTAAAGAATGTTACTGGTTAAATGTTTTAATATTCTTTAGCTTTTTAAGTATTGTTAAATTAAAGCTTCAATGCTTTTGTAGATATTTCAAAAATATAATAAGGTTAGTTAAACTTTATTTATTCTATTTAACTAGAATGTGGATGAAATTGGAATGTAATCACATTCGCACGTTAAGTTTTGAACAATGTAATTGAATTTTTAAAAATATTTCACATAAGAAAAACGTCTAAAATAAGAATATTTCTCATCTATACATCATTGAAAACAACTGCCTTGAACTTAAGGGAGTGCCACCGGCCACAGCACATCATCCACGTATCGTTGGGCCGTCATAGGGCCTTCAATACGAACTAGAAGTGACCTGGAATCGTACGCAATTGCGCCCCAAACTATGAAGCATGGTTCTCGCGCTATGGGGCATTCCACAATTGCTGACATAATGTACCTGTCTGCACGTCGACGCCACACTCGTGCGCGGTGGCTATCACTGGAGAAACATAAGCGTGACTCATCTGAGAACACGACCCTGTGCCATTCCGTCGTCCATATCGCCCTAGCCTGTCACCATTGCAGACGTTTGTATCAAAGCTGTGGGGTCAAAGTCAGTCTTCTTAACGGCCGTCATGAGTGCAGGCCACTAGCAAACAATCGACGGGAAATGGTTCAGGTCGATATGGAAACATCCAGGGTATTTTGAACATTCTGCAGAATGGAGGTAGAAGTGGCTTGCGGTTCGCCACTGCTTGCCGGCGGATGCGTCTATCCACGCGTGCGGAGGTCACTCTGGCTGCACTGGTACCCCTCAAACAAGCTACATTTCCTAGTTTCAACTATCTTCGCCACAGCCGGTACACTGTGGATGAGTCCAGGTGTGTCTCAGCTCGATTTGCCGTATGGACCAAACTGCTTTTCTCAGTCCAATCACCATGCCCCTCGTAAAATCGTCTGTCAGCTGGAACTGCATCCGTTGACAGTGGCCTGGCATTCTCTGCTATTACACGCGTCTTCTGAGACAAGAAAGAAATTTCTACGATGATTTCCCTAGCAGAAGTCACAGTATGAATATTGCCCATTCTGCATGTTCCTTCCCTTATATCTTATCCAACGTGTGCTGGAGAGCTGCGCATTTCACATCCATAGTTGCCAACCTCCCGATTTTTTTCACACCAGTATTTTTATGAAAAAATATTTGTGTTCTTGAATCATATAATTTCTGCCATTTAATAAAGCGAAAATTTTTGTAAGATTTTACTAGTATTAAAAAAATCGGGAGGTTGGCAACTATGCGACATCGTTTGAATATTTCAGTGACGTGCGTCTACCCTGAAATTTGCATAAACTTCTGACCACTCCCTTTTGGTGTTGCATTTTCAATGTCGCGTAGTGCATAAACACGAACACAGAAAATATTTTTGTTAAATAATGTAACATGCAAGTATAACGCCCATAGGAGGGAATTGCTGTTTAAAATATGAAAACTATCCGTCCACAATATGTTAAAAAAATGCTCGGAAACTGAAAAGGACAAGGAAAAATCATCCCGACTGTTAAGTGTTAAGAAAAGAAAACTAAAAATACTAAAAAAAATAAGAAGCAGTTATTTCGCAAAGAACATAACACTTTTTTTAAAAAATGCAGGTGTGAATCCGGAATTTCAAAATAAAAAAAGGTGGCCAAAGTGACAAACTTAGTTTAAATACCTATTTTATCTTTTTTCATAGAAAACATCTAATATCTACAAATATTTTTATTCTACCTCTCCGATTTTTTACAAAACGATAGTTTAAAAAAATTCACAAATGAGATTCTTCCAAACAATTTATTTTTAACACATAAAACAACACCCAATCTTGCATAAAACTGTGGTAACACATCAAAATTTGAACACGCAATAAACTTCATTTTCATTGTTAGAGAAAGTCTCATTTTTTATTTTTCTCGTTTCTCATCTCTTTTCCTTCATTTTATAAATATTTTAAGCTGAACTTTCAAAATAAATAAATAAATAAATACAATGCACGATAATCATTATATTTTCAAATAATGATACTATGTTTATAGGCAGGATATTTTATTTTGGCGTTTAATTCATAGGTGCGTACCTGACACTTTTCTACATAAATTAGGTTTGTATTAAAAAGTTAAAGCCCAAACATTTATATAAAACATTTTATTATTAACCTGCAATTATTTCCTTTAATTAAGCATCGCCGATTTTCTATATATTATAGTCTGTCTCAAAAGTTTACGCACTCTGCAAATCTGGTTTAGAATAATTGAAGAAGAAAATATTTTATGCTAATTTACAATAAATACTCGACATTTAATGAAAATAAAATAAAATAAGCCATTTTGGGTGGTTCAAATAAAAAATTTATTTATATTTATTTAATTTTTCTTTTTTCTTGAAGAAACGCTGTCTCAAAAGTTTAAGCACTTTAAGCAAATTTTTTTAGAAACACGGGATTGGCCGCGTGTAATAATGTTGTATGACATCATATTGCACTTTTATAAAAGTATAAAAGGTGGAGAAATCATTTCCTCTCGTTTTAAAAGTGCCCAAGGGTAAAAAAATCACAAAATGTGAGATTTTGAATGTTTTTAAACTGAAATCGCAAAAACAAACTGTTTCTGAAATTGGAAAAGTTTTAAATCGATCAAAGCGAAGTATATATCAAGTACTCTCCAGAAATGATAATTTTAAGCGGAAACCAAGATGTGGAAGACCACGTATGACGACTGTTCAAACTGATCGGGAATACGAAGATTGGTATCTAGACAAAATATGTCCATACGGCAAATTAAAAATAATCCCAGTGTGCAGGTGTCCAAAGACACTGTCCATAGACGTATTAAAAAGTGTGATTACATCATAGTAAATAAAATGGCTCGCAAACCGTCTCTCAAATTATATCACAAACAGGAAAGAATGAACTGGGCTAAAAAACACATGCCCTACGGGGACAAATGGCTTACTGTTTTATTCAGCGATGAGAAAAAGTGGAACTTAAATGGGCCTGATGGTTGGAACGCGTATTGGCATGATTTACAAAAGGAGACAAGGGCATTTTTCAGCTGGCAGCAAAGCGGTAAATCTGTTATGGTTTGGGGACATTTGGATTAAATTGCCAGACCTCTCCGGCTTTTCTAAAAGGAATACAAGATTCAAAAAAGTTTCAAGAGACGCTAAACTAACTTTTGCTTCCATTCGGTGACATTTTGGGGAGAGGGGTCCTGAATGGACTTTTAAAAAAGACAATGCCTCAATCCACGTATCACATTTTACAAAACTTTGGATTTCTCAGAAAAATGTTAAAGTTCTTGACTGGCCAGCTTTTTTAAGTCCAGACTTAAACCCGATTGAGAATGTCTGGGGTGTTTTAACCCGTCAGGTTTACGGCAATGGAAAGCAGTATGACTCTATTGAAGAACTCATAGAGGCTATTGAGAAAGCATGGTACTCTTTGCCACCAGAAACCCTACAAAAACTAATAATTTCGATGGACGCACGTTTATTTGAACTAATACGAAATCACGGAAAAATAATTTGTAAGTAAAAGTTTTGTAAAAATTATGAATCTGATTGTTTTTGACATTGGGCATAAACTTTTGAGACAGTTTTTATTAAAAAAATTTTATTATATTTTTTACAATTATGTAATTTATTTTTTTCTACTTTTGATATCAATTATCTAAATAATGTTGCAAAATCTGCAAAAAAAAAAAAAAACAATATTCATTCTAACTTTTATAATTCTTTGGAATTTGATTTCACATTTTGATTTTATGCTTGTGTTTAAACTTTTGAGACAGATCTTATATATACGGTCAATATGATCAATCCCGTCGTTATTAATAATAACCGGTTTTTATTAATAATGACCGGACATAATGACTTGTTATTATTAATAATAACCACGGTCATTATTAATAATAACCTGTTATTATTAATAATTACCGGATTAATCATATTGATCGTAACATATATATATATACGTGTGTGTGTGTTTGTGTGGGGATGAAAATGAAGCAATGAAAAGTAACAGCAAACAATTGTACGACTCAATTAAATAATAATAACCACGAGCTGCAATAACGGCTAAGCACGCATATGAAATCATGATATACAAGAATGAAAGCCCGCAAGCATGAACGAGAGTTCCATAGATTTGAGCAGAAGTAGTTGGTTGGTTTATTGAGGCAAGGCTAGAAAAGCTTTCAACGTATGTGTTATTGAAAGACGAGAATTTGTCATTGTTATTTAGTACTAATCTAATTGTATGTTGAATCTTCAGTTGTATATTTAAATGTTTGTTAAACCTTATTGTATATATTTGTATTTGAAGCTCTGTTGTGGTGAAATCACACGCTACTCTTCGTAATCCCATTATGTATATGTGTATATATACAGGGTGTAACTGAAATGCTTCAACAAACTTTGAGGGATGATAGTACTCATGAAGATGAACAAAAAATGCAATAGAACACGGGGCCGCAAATGACATTTAACCCTTTCAGGGTCAGCGGTATGTTTAAAAAAAACCACTTAATTTTAATTCCAAAACGCCCCAATGGCACCAGAATTTTGCTAAAATCTTTTCCATTTAATATTTATGTGAAATATAGTCTTTTTCTTATTTACAAACAATTTTTTTTGTAAATTCCGGTGCAAGTCCATTTTCAGACGCATTTTCTCTATTTTTATCCTTTAAGCCTTTTAGGGGCAAACTACTTTTTGTACTAAAATGTTGAAATAAATGACTGGCACCGGAATTTATAAAAAAATTTGTTTGTAAATATGAAAAAGGCTATATTTCACATACATATTAAATGGAAAAGATTTTAGCAAAATTCTGGTGCCATTATGGCTTTTTGGAATTAAAATTAAGCGCTTTCATAAACATACCACTGCCCCTGAAGGGGTTAAACATCATTTGCGACCCCATGTTCCATTGCATTTTTTGTTCACTTTCATGAGTACTATCATCCCTCAAAGTTTGTTGAAGCATTTCAGTTACACCCTGTATATCAAAGTAGTTCCTATATGTTTCGTGTGTAACTTCGATGTCACAGGCGATGGAAATAAAAACTGTCATATGAATAAAATCGACGATGCTTTAATAATGTAAATAAATATCGGTTAAAGATTAAAAAAATATTTAATATAAAAGTGTCGGCTTCAATTCCTTTTATTACAAAGGAATGTTTTGTGTAAATATGTTAGACATGCCCACACCCGTCCCTATGGATTTTATCTTTCAAGTATTTTCAAGCTTCCAGATTACTATCCACATTCTGACTATTACATTTTCTTAAGGCAAAAATTTATATAAACAAACACTGCATTATGCAGAATATCGCAGTAATAGATCGAAATTAGAGCACGGTTTGCAATATTTTAGAAAAGTTTGTTTACCTTTATCATTTTTTTAAAGCAAGGTTTTATTTGTCGTATGATATAGTTTTTTTTTTCGTATACGGAAGTATCAAAAGTAAATACAGTGGAACTTCCCTTTAACGAAGTCCCTATTTAACGAAGTTTTCTACTTAACGAAATTTTCTGCAGACCTTTGACTTTGAACACCATTAGCATGTAAATTAATCTCCACATTACGAAAAATATATTCAATATAACGAAGTTTATTCCACTTTTGTACGTGTACAGAATTCAGATTAAGCGATTGCTGTTCGAAGGATATGCACATTCATTTCAGCGGATTCGATTGTATGAAAATGAACACATTTAAATAATTTCCATTCTGCTTGGTGCTAAATAAAACAATTTTTTTTAACACTAAGAAAAACACTTGTTATCACTATTCTCCCACTCCGAGACTCCAGCGCTGACAGTTGGGGGAGGTCAAAATCCCCTTTTTACCTTCAATGATATAGAAGATGAGGTGTCGCAATGGCGCCAGATGCATTGAAACAAAAAATATCTATTAAAGTCAGACAGGTACCATTCTGACCTACCATTGCTGATAGACAACTGCTTTGTACATAAACAAAACGTGCTTCAAAATGCAAATCGAAGAACATCAAAGTTATTTTTGTTCCTGCCAATACAGCTAAATTTCAATCATTAGTCTAAGGTATAATAAAAAATCTTGAAGTACATTATCGAAAAAGACAGAAAAAAGCCAATATAGTAAAAACATTATTTTGAGATTCTGTGTATCAGAGCTGATGAAAGCTTGGGCCAAAGCTTGGGAATGTGACGTCATTTCATCGACCGTAACCGTACACAACTGTTTTGTAAAAGACGGTTTCATAATTAAAATTGAATCAAATGCTTCTGAATCCAATACCTGTTTGTCATATCTCAAGAAAAAATTTCATGAATTTAAGTTAATTTCTATTTAACGAATTTTCTTCATAACAAAGTTTTTAAGTATAACGATGAGACTTCGTTAAATGGAAGTTCCACTGTATGTTTAATCGAAGGTTTCTTGATAGAAGATTAAATATTGTTTTCCGATCCATGTGTTGTTAAAGTTAAAAGTGACAAGTAAGAATAGCAATTCTTCTTTTGTGTATAGTTAAACAGCTGAAATAAGTGTAATTAGAAATTAAACATTCTATTTAACTAGAACGCGAGAATGTGATCAAATGTGAATGTTGTATTGGATGGCTTCCATTGGCTCGTTTTTTGAATACCAGTACTTCTTATGAAACTTACTTTTTTCTGGTAGGTTTTTACACTTGCCACAAAAATGACCTTCGGTGTTAGTTTCTACAAACTTTGTAAGAGATATGTAAAGAGAAAACTTTTCTTTGAAAAAGGTGGTGTTCTAAGCAGTACCCGGACACAACGACAAAGTGAGCCAAAACGGAGTAAAAACGAATGGGAGCCCTGTATATTGTAACCAAGGTATGTGGAATTTTTAAAATATTTTCCGCCAGAAAAATCTTAGAAGATAAGAATTTTTAATATATATAATATTTAATATGCCGACTTGAAATTTTTTCTCTACCTTGCATTTTCTTACTTTTTTTCTTTTTCTCTTGAAAAAAAATTATTATGAAATCCAATTTATGATGATAAAGTAAAACAAACATTTGTATTAAAAAATAGTTGTAGGAAAACAGGGTTCGTACGCTTTTGTCCCAATTTTTAATAGAATTTTTTAATTTAATATTTAAATAGCAGAAATTAAAGTGGCCTCGTTTAGTTTTAGGATTTGTAATGCTTTTCTATATTTAAATAGGGCAACAAAATTTATTAAAAAATTGTGGCAAAAGCATACGAACCCTGGAAAAGAGTGGAAAAGTTGATAACTATGCAAAAGAATGTTTTTAGTAGCAATAATATGCTTATAACTATTTTGGTCTAAAACTGGGTACATACGCCATAAGAAATGAATACCAGAATTTTCTTAAGCTAACATTGGACTTAATGAAAAAATTGTGTTTAGTTATGTTGAGCATTACTTTATTGAAATTCTGGTATTCAAACCCCTTAAATCCCCCAAGTTCTACGAGGCTTACGAACACTGTAAAAGTCTCTTTTTTTTTTCGTTTATGTAGCAAAATATCATAATCTTTGGATTTTAAAAAATGGATTTTTAAATCCAAGAATTGTATTATTTCAATTAGTTTAAACTCATAAAGCAACATCTAATCACGCAGAAAACTGCGGAAAAGCATCAAAATTTCAACATCAATAATTTTGATTTTCATTGTTGGAGAATGTATAGTTATTATATATATATATATTTTTTTTAAATCTTTATGGTATTTGTCATATTTTATTTTCTAGATTTCTTAAATATAATCTATAATAATAAAGATAGACATTTGCTTGTTGATTGTGTTGTGTTCTGAAGTCATTGCTGAGCGAAGAGCTGCCGTAATTTCGCGCGTATGCGCCGCACCCAAGTTAAGTCTTTTTCAAACCGAAAATTTTATTGAAAATAAGAAGTCAAATAAATGCTAAGCAGAAATAAGTCACCTTTTGTTTAAAATAAATTCTGGTAGGAAATCGAATTGTCTGAGGTGCGGCGTATACGCGCGAAATTACGGTACAAGATTTTACAGTTTAATACCTGTATGTCTGATGTTTTCCAAGTCACAAAAAAACTCATAGTTCGTTTGGATAGATTTTCGTAAAAAAAAAAATGTAAAATGCAAAAGTCTCTTTTTTTCGTTTACGTAGAAAAATATTAAATCTGCATAACATTTCATGACTCCATATTTAAAAACAAAAAAATTTTTTTTTGCTTAATCTAAAAATTGTACTATTTCAATCAGCTTAGTTTTAGGTCATAAAGCAACGTCTAATCACGCAAAAAACTACGGAAAATCATTTTAATTTTGATTTTCATTGTTGGAGAACTTTTAGTTATTATCTTTTGTTTTGTTTTTTCTTTCTTTTTTCTTTCTTTTTTTAATCTTTATAGTATTTCTTGTATTTTAATTTCTAGATTTCTTAAATATAATCTATAATAATGAAGATGACAATCGCTTGTTTATATGTGCTGTGTTCTGATAAGATTGCTGAGCGAAGAGCTACAAGATTTTACAGTTTAGTACCTGTATGTCTGATATTATGCACTTTTTTCGTCACAAAAAAACCTCATAGTTCGTTTCGATAGATATTCATTTAAAAAAATATAAAATCATACAATTTCGAGGGTAAACGCTGCCGAAAAGCAGGGGGCCGCAAACATTGTTTTCGTTTGAAAAAAATTTCTCTAAAAATATAAAATCTTTCAATAAAGATTTTAAGCATAGTTAACGTTATTACAACGGGCCCTGGCTACACCAGTCGTATCAGCTAGTTTTATAAATAATAATAATAATAATAAAGAAAGAAAAATTATAAAATTCTTTAAAGCTAAAAAAATATTGCTTTTAGCGATAATTTGTTTCATTTTATTTTAAAGTTTTGTTTTCAAAATTTAAAAATTGTATGCACTAACTGTCGATTAAATTTGATTGTGACAGTGATTGATATAAATAAACATTTGATCACGAAACTGCGACATACTTGTTTTAAAAAGTAGTAATAAATCGAAACTAGAACACGCTATAAACTTTGTTTTGGAAGTTTTAAGATAGTGTATTTATTTTCTTTCGTTTCTCCCCCCCCCCCTCATACCATACACTTTTTATTTCGCTTATCGAAATTTGCTGCAGATATTTGAACAGGTTAAATAACAGTATTTAATAACAGTTATGTGCGTTTTATTTAATCAAAGATAAATGCCATAAATTATTCGATAAAATAAGGAAAAGAAATCCGTTAGAAAATACGGGTGATAACATGTTTTCCCTGTCGAATTTGGGGGTCGACGTATTCACGAGTATAACTATTCACTGTCCGATCTGCAATAATCGATATAAGAATATCATAGCCACGCATTAGATGCTCTTGTTGAAGGTAGAGTAATAAAATACAGTAAAAAACTCTTTAAATATATTTTTAACACGAGTATATACGGATGAAGATATTTCGCATAAAGATATTTCGTTTAGGATAAATTACGATGAGTTAGTATGAATTTTGGTATTAGGGGAAGGTGGCCTAAAATGATCATAACGGGCAAAACGATTCACAAATGTTTTCTTCGAGATAGGTCGTGCTATCTACAGGGTAACATATAAACTAGTTGTGATAAATAAAGAAGAAGCAATAGTGGTATTCAAGCGATCGCAGTATTACGCATCTGAATAGAAGCCTTTGAAAAATTATAACATTAATCATAAGGTAGGCACTGACTTTCATATTTATTAAGATCACTGTCGAGTCTTTCATGTACAGAAATATGACTTGGTTTACTTGAAGGAGTATGTTTTTAGATTTGAATTACACCTGTGTATTGTCATAATTACTTTTATATCCTTTATTTTGCCGATAAAAACAATTTACAATTATTTTTAAATGAAGGATCATTTTGCCCTTTGGTGAGGATAAAATAATCCTTTAGACCAGTGGTTCCCAACCTTTTTTGGCTGTGCCCCACCAAAGCATCTCTAAAATGATGATGCCCCCCCCCCCCCTAAAAATATAATTCTTATAAAAATTTAAATGAATGAACTGATAGAGTAAAAAACTTGATCCTGAAAAAAACCGAACGTAATGGAGGAATCAAATATTTTTTTTATAATCATCTGATACTACTCGTAGTTTAAAGTATCGTTGGCACATAAAGGGTCACTTTTAATCTCTTAACAACGGTCACATTTGCGTCCATTGCCACGTATGCGTGATGTATAGAATGCTCAGAATCCTTGATTAGACCAATCAATAATTTTTAATAAAACATTTTTGTCTTATTTAATCACAGAATTTCTGCGATTAAATTACACAACAATTTATAATCAGGATAAAACGTGATAAAAGATTCCGTAAAGGAAGGTCGTCAAGTAATTGTTAAATATACACTTGAATAGTTTCATGTGTAAAATTGATTCCATGTGACATATTGCAGTGCGACTCATTTAATAAATAATCGAAAAAGTTGTTTAAAATTCTAAAATACTCATAAATCAGGAAAATTATGAAGAATTTTTAAATATATAAAAGATATCTAAATATCTTAAATAATTTTTTCTATAATTATTCTGGTGGAATTGTATTTAAAACTTTTGAATGGAGACTTTTTAAAAAGTGAATAAAAAAAATGTTTTTTCCATTTTTTATTTTTATTTGAATGTGTAACTTTTATGCTCAGTCTACAGCATTACTATTACAAAAATAATTCAGAGGGTTTGAGTTCACAAAAATCTGGAATTGCCCCCCTGAAAAGTCAAATTGCCCCCTGGTGGGGCGTACGCCCCCGTTGGGAACCACTGCTTTAAACACTTTTAAAAAATCTATTTTTTTCATTACTCAATTTGCCTTAAAAATATTATTAAAATATGTTTATAAGGCAAAATATAGTCTAAAACATACTAGCAAATGACCAACGTTTTATTTAAACAGACATGTTATTTCACACAAAATTTTCCTTTAACCCGTTCGCGACCATGGGTGCATATATGCACCCTCAAAAAGAGCATACAGAATTTGTTTTAGGCACCAGTAAAAAATAAAAGTAATATATTCTTTCTTTAATTAGAGCATTTTTGTGATAGTTCAAGTAAAGGTAGCTTTTCTAAAAAAATTGGTGCCAACCGAATAAAAGTTGTGTAAAAGGCGCCGTCCCGAAGAGGTTAAGGGCATCATTTTAGGCCATCTTCTCCCAATGCTACGGTATATTGTATCATTTTACACAGTGTGAACTAAAGTGTTTTTACTATTTAACTAAATGGAACATTAAAATAAAAATAATCTTATTTTTATTCCTCGTACAATACATGTTATTTTGTTATTCATTTATATTGCGGTATTATTCTTTTCTAGATAATTTATAAAAATAAATTGATAAAAATAAATCTACAATTACAGTGGTTTCAAACACTTTAAAAATGAAAATGTAAAAATAATATAATACTTATTGGAAATAGTCATAAATAAACGTCTTTTAAACACATTACGTGTTTTCTGTTCTCGGTAATTCATTTTTTCGCTTTAAAAAAATTCTTGTTTTTCTTTTTTTTTTCTTTTTGAAAAGTTTTTTTTTTTTTACGCATTATGAGTTATTTCAACTGCAGATGGAAGTCGTTTCAGTAGAATAAAAAATAGGTAATCACTTTTTTTAAAAAGAAGAGAGTGGGGTAAACGTCTATACAGCAGTAAAACATGAAATCGACCAGAACTTAATAAAACTGTTCGATCTTCAATAATCGATTTAAGAATTTTATAGTCACGCATTAAATGCTGTCGCTGAAGGTAGAGTAATAAAATACAGTAAAAACACTCTTAAAATATATTTTAAACTATTTTTGTAAATGCTAAAATATAGTTTTTACCTTTAGTTCATTATTAACTTTCCAATAACGAGTAATAGATATTTGTATATATTTGTGTATGTTTTTTAACCTTCCTACCCTAAATGGGTCTAATCGACCCGTTTGAATATTTGATTTCATTCGATTCGAACCAGAAAAATTTTCATAAAGTAAGTTAAATAATAGATCGACATAACTAAGTAAAATAAATATCTTAAATAGTTTTAAATAAGAATTCTGGTGTGAAATGTTTTAATCAACGTTGAGTAAAATTTCAACAGGGTAGGAAGGTTACAAACAGTTTGGCAGTAATACATATTCTAGTCTGTAATTCCCTAGGCTTAGGGGTTCGTCCTGGCCATTAGCCATAAGCTGGTCCCTAGGGTGGGCGCTGTCTGTCTGTCTACTCTGTAAATTATTATTATTATTATTTTATATGTACTTTCAGCAAGGTATTTTATTAACCCGTTTTTAACACTTTCCAACATAGTTGAAAAGTGTTTTTAAATTCGGTTTGTCTGTCCGTCTGCTGTGTGTTTGTCCGTGTTCTAAGTCGTGTAAATGTATTCCGATTTCCATGAAATTGATATATGCTATTGAGGTTTACTATGGCATGTTCAGTATTGGAAAGGAAGTGTGTAGCGTGTACAGGCCTTTTACAGGGACACACAAAAGTTTCCGTTACATTAGAATCTATGAGAAAAAATCATGTTCGGTGTATTTTATTAATGTTACACTATATAAAACATACTGAAATTGATATATATATATACATATATATCTGAGGTATACTACAACATGATTACTACAGAACACGATGTGCAAAACAATTGTCGTTCTTTTACCGGAACACTGTAAAGAATTCTGTTACATTACGGTCTATTTCGAAAAGTCGTTTGTGGTGTATTTTAATGGTATTACATTATTTGATTGAAACATATTGAAATTCATATATATAAGGTGAAATGAAAAATTGTTACTATAGAATATAGTGTGCACATTCATGGCTCATTTACAGGGACACACAAAATAATTCGGTTACAGTACTGTTTATGGACAATAATTGCTGAAAGTGTTTTTTCCCTTGTGGTACGCGTTTTTAAATTTAACATTTTTTTTCATGTACAAAATTTCAGCATTTTATCATAAAAAGTCGTAGCGATATGAAAATATATAAATACTCACTTAAACCACTTTTAGATGCCTCTATATGTGTTCGCAAGGGGAAAAAACATGTCGGATGATCGCGTTTCAGGGGTCGTTCGTTACAAAATTACGAAAGAAAATAGTGATTGCATAAATAAATAATAATTGTGCTATTTATTGGTGCAAAAGTATATAGTCTGTTTATAAATAATAACTTTACGAAAAGATTACAAAGCTTGTTCAAAATGTTTACATTATGTTTACATTTCAGTCAAACATTTCTAAGCTGCTTTAATGTTTATTGATTGTGCCATTTCCAAGTTTTATTCTGTAATTCATCATGTAAAATTTTAAACTTTTCTGCACTTACATTATAAAAGCAAAGTTGTATTCAGAAATTCTGCTGTAATTGTGGAATTTAAGGATAAAATGCAGTGGTATGAATGACGTCATTAATATAATTCCAACCTTCAAATTATTAAACACCGAAAATTTGCATTAAAATTTGAAAATGAATTGTAATAGCTTTGTCAAAGGTGTGGAATGTAAAGTAACATTTGAAAGGATTTGTAAATTTGTAAATTTTATTTATGAAACATTATTTTTAGATTTTTATAATAGTTTCTCTTTATAAATGTTTCTCTTTCCTATTTCATCTGATTGAAATATATATATATATATATAGTTTTCGTTCTCATTCTAATTACACCGTTTGAATCTTATTACAGACTCTTACCGTTTATCTACATTTTATGGATTTTGTATTTAATTATCCAATATTTGTTCTTCATTTTTTTAAATATAAAAATTCGATTAATATTTCTAACTATGGGAGATTAAAATTCCATTTGGAATTCCACGTTGATATTGAAGTTCGAATTATTGAACTTTTGTTATTTTTTTCTCCTTTAACTTTCTCAGTGGCAAAATAAATCTATTGCTAAAATGTTTAAATCATTGAATGTCAATAGAATTTACGAACGAATTTATATAAATATAAATAATTACTTTCAACACGTACATTACAAAATCAGAATTTTATTAAAAACTTTTGAGTGCCAATTAGCAGTTTGTAATTAAAATTAATTGGTATATGTAATATATCACAGCCCTTCAAGGGGTATGAGGGTATTCCTAAATAGCATAAAATTGCTTTAGACTTGATGAATATAATTTTCTTCATATTGCAGGTTCTGATCAAATCGTACGCCTTTCTAATTCTTTTCATGAAAACCAAAACTTCATCGTAATAAGTTACACATGTTCCACTTATTGTGGAAAAATATTTCATACAGCAGGAAAATCAAATAAACGTCTTCTTTAAAACTTAATAAAGAATTTATTTACATATATTTATATAGAATATTATGGTTTTATTACCATCGTTTGAGAGTTCAACTTTTACCGACCATTCGGTTTTAAATCAGATTTACATCTACCTAGAAAAAGAATAAATCAGAGAAACAAAAGGCGGTTTCTACAGCAACCGACAAATTTGTCTAGTCGCCAGGGAGGCATTTGTAACAAGAATGAAGTATTTTTAACACAATTTTATTTTAACAAATGTTTAAAGTGAAGCGAATGTGTAATGTAATTTAGTTTTTACCAAAATAATAATGTATCAATAGAACATTGTAGGAATATAAGAAATCTCACTCTGATATATGAAAGTTTGCATAACGCCATTCTATAGAAGGAGCATTTGCTAGACACAAGTCTAAAACAATCATTGAAATAGTTCTTAATTGCTCATAAAATGAATTCTATGTTTGTAGAAATGTTTGTCCGATTATTTGGAACTGTCATTTCTAGGAAGGGGAATACTGGAAATCGGAAGTATTGGGAAATAGCCCCCCCCCCCTCCTCTCCTTAGTTTTTTGGTTGTTTTAAAAGGTTTAATTCCCCATGGAAAACTTCGAAATTTTAAAATTTTATTTTTGAAAAAGTATAATTAGATTTTTTATAATAGCTAGTTTTTCTCTTTCATATTTTTTCATCTTCATAGAAGCATTTCATCACCCACATGAAAACTTTGCAAAAGTAATCTATAAGATAATAAAATATTACTTATCACATTAAAAATTTAAATTCATATGCAACATTTTATCTATAATACCAATTAGTGAAAATGGTAAAATTGAAAATTTAATATAACTAGGTATCATTTAAAATATACATTATTTATTTTTACTGTTCTATGAGAAATTTTTCAATATGTTTGAAACAGTGTAAGACCATTAAAATGCACTGTATACATAGACTATAATGTAACGCAATTCTTTAGAGTATCTCTGGTAACGAACTATGAATGCTATATACTTCGTTTCCAACAGAAAACATGCTGAGATAAATCCCACTAACATATGTCAATAACATAGAATTCGAAATTTATTTACGTCAGATAGCGCACGAACAGACAGGCAGGTGGACAGACAAGCAGAGAGACAAAACGAACATATAAACACTTTCAGCTATTTACGAAATATTATTTTTGTGATATAAGTTTTGTTCGGCTATTATTTTCTTAGAAAACCAAATATATTTCCAAATTGTACTTCAGTACATTTAAATTTCGTATAAAAATATATATTACTATTTACATAACAGCATTAAAAGTTGATAGTATATCTGTAACTTAACATTAAAAATAAAGGAATTTCTTCTATATATTGAACATCTAAAAAAAAATTAACAGTATTGTGCAAGAAAACTCAAATATCACATGCGTGTAGTACTACTCTAATATACTAATATATAATATAGTACTACACTAAACACTAGTGTCGTATCACTACACTAATGCGATATTTTAAAACTTCGATAAATTTAAATTTGTATAAAAATATATTTTACTATTTACATAAAAACATTAAAAGTTGATACTAAATTTTAATATCTTGATATGAAACTCTAATTTGATGCGAAAAAAAGGAATTTCTTCTATATATTGAACATCTTTAAAAAACATTTGACATTCTTGTGAAAAAAAACTCATTACTACACTAATGTGATGTTTTAAAACTTATTTGGAAACATCTATTCATCAACATCCTTTTAAAATATTTATCTGATGTATTCAACGAATTAAAATTATACGTATTTTTTTACACCCCGTTATTAAATTTTGGAAGCGTCACTACAGGATCATTTATCAGGAAACATATGTACGTCATTATCTGTCAGGCTATCAAAGGTGCCAACCTCTCATTAATATTCCGTAATACGCGGGTTAATTTGACCCAGGTTTAACACATTTCGCACCAGAATTAAAAAAAAAAAAAAAATTAAGTAAATTCTACGTAGAAAACCTGAAATTAAATAAATAAATATTTATCCAATAATTTTTCTGGTTTGAAGCGTTGTTAAACTGGGTCATATTAACCCGCATATTACGGAATATTAATGAGAGGTTGGCACCTATGTTGTAAACTATTTATCTTCACACTTAAAAAAACATTTAAAGCGTTACAATAAAAATATTATTGAAATAAAAATTGAAAAAGGAAAAAAAAGAAGGTGATAAATGATGAAAATATTTCATTTTAAAATAATGATCCATGATTTAAACAGATGACGTGAAGAAATATTAGAAATTTTAAACATTTAAGAAAGACATGTACCATAGAGATATTTTTAATATCAAAGAAAAATGCTGATAATATATGATACTTTCAAGGTGCGTATACACATTGGAATTTCTAAGGAGAAATTTCTATAACATCTCTTTTTTAGCTTAGAAAATTTCTGTTTAATATTTGAATCACCTCGTTTGTAACCACCTCCCTAAATCATCAAATTTGTAATATATTTCTGCAATTAAAAAAAAGCAAAAAAAAAAAAAATATTTTTTAATATTGTTGCAAAAATGTACGCTTTATTATTTAGTTTTTACTTCTCTACCGAAATATCTTGAGTTCCTAAAGCTGAAGACTTTTTTAAATTAATTAAAATATATAGAAATTGAATAAATTATAAGTTTTTACTTAAATGGAGTATCAATGCTTTTTACTTACCCATCATACGTAGTATAGGGTAAGTCTTGTAATCGTTTTGAAAATCGAAAAAAAAAATTTGACGGATTTACACGTTTCAGACACTGGAGATTCCGAAAAACATATTTTTAGAAAAAAAAAATTGCCGTCCGTCTGTGTGTCTGTGTGTCTGTGGTGTCTGTGTGTGTGTCTGTAAACGCTGTATCTCCCGAACAAATTGAGATAGAGACTTGCAATTTGGTATGTACTTAGTATGTAATAATGGGAAGAAGCCTATTTCATTTCAATAACCTCGATTAACCGGAACATTTTTTTTCGGACTCTCGAAATATTCGTTCTGATGAAAGGTATATAAAATTTTTCGAAATTGTTTATTTTATGGAGTAAATATAAAAGACAATAAAAAAACATAAATTTTGCATAAAACATGAAGTCGATCGGATAATGAGTTGCCGAGATATTTGTAATCCTATTTTCCACACTCTTCGATATTTTATGACCCTGTATTTCATTCAAATTTCACTTCAAATATATATTTTAATTGGAAATTTGACGCTTAATCAGATGCAATAAACCGCTAGTTAATAGGAGTATTATTTTTGGAGTTATAAGGAAAAACCTCTTTCAAGCAATTCAGTAATCGAGCCTTTTTATGACGTCATCAAGCCACGATTTTATTTGAATTGCAATGCATTTTATAAGTAGTTTACACATTTTTATTTTAATATTTTACATTATACATATACATGATGGATAAGTATTACGGTGGCCCCCAACGACTAGTTTTTTACTGTAATATTAGTTTCACATTAAGAATTTAGACAATACATTAAAGGAAATTCGTTAAATTCGCATAGAAAAATATAATTGTTTTAATTCTTAAAACTTGGACTAGACAGATAAATGTATGTAAATTAAGATTTTATTAGCGAAATAATAAAGAATTTTTGTAATTTTTTTTCATGTCCTCTTGTATTTCGTTGTGGAAAAAATCATGGACAAAATCAGAATTTTTTTAATATTTATTTTTCAAGAAGCGAATATATATTTCAATGCGATACGGCAATCTAATTAAGTATTGTATATAATATATGCATGGTATGTATCAAAGCCATTAAGTAATAACCCCTGTCAGATAAATGGGAAACTTTTCGCAAGTTGAAAATAGCGCCATCTAACGGTTGGGAGTGCTGCATTCGGCACCAAGAATATTTTAATAAAATTTTGCTTCTAAAATTAAAGCTTAAAACAAGGAGTTCATATTTTCTAAGAAAGTCGTTTGTAAATTCCGGTGTCAGTCAGTAATTTCACATTTTACGAACATAATTTGTCTGTGCCGGAAAGGGTTAATTGCATAGTGATGTAAATTTCCATCACTTTTTATTTAACTTTTAAGAAATAAATCAACTTCTTTGCCACCACTATATTTATATAGAAATATTAATCCAGTAAATTTCCCCATTTTTTTTTTCATTATAGTTTTAGCTTTAATGTAAAAGATCCCAATAATTAGCAAGCTTTTAAAGGAAGTGCAAAAACAAAATATCGATATAAATAAATCGTATAGTTTCTCTGCGACCCACTTCTGTTTTGTCCTCCTTCCGCAGCAGAGGTCTGGCGCTAGTGTGTCGCTAACAAATTTAACACTATCTGACTGGGGCTAATTATTTAATGGCTTTGGTATGTATGTTATTTTCGCCGAAAATATATTTGTTAATAAATATCTAACTTGATATGAAAAAGGAAAATATTCTTTAAAAAATTAAAATCTTCAAGAAGTATATAACATCTATATTTAAATATCTTATCACAACAATAATGTGTTGTTTAAAAGTTTATCAAAAGTATCTGAGCATAAACATCAGTTAACATGTTGAGGACGGGTGGTTTTCTTATTTTAAACAGGAACTTATTTTATACATTCATGTTACATTATTTAACGAAAATACTTTTATTCTTTGTCTTTATATTATAAATGGATGTGCATAATAATGGTATAGTTTCTAATCGAAGTATTTATATGCGTGGCAGCCTAATTGTAAAAATACGAATTTTGTGTATGTTTTTGTAAGAAATATTATAATACATAAAATACTAAACTGCCTATCGTGAGCAATGTCACGCGTGTTAGAAAGACGTGAATTCGTGTCTCCTGTCGTCAATGTAGTAAATAACTTATGTCATATACTTAGGAATTAAAAAATACATTATTTTTTATCTGCTATCATTAAAATTTCGCGTCACTGAAAGATACGGGACGAAACATATATACGTGATTATCTGTCAGGCCACGTTGTGAATTATCTAGTTTCACATATTAAAAAAAATCATTTCAGGTGCCTGACTACGTACGGAGCAATTTTTTCCAAAAAAGTTATTTAATTATTTTTTTAACTTATTTTTATTATTATTATTATTATTAAACCGCAGACCAGGCCCCTACCTGCCGGGCATTATGCCCAGCTTAACGAATTTGTATACCTGGCCGCGGGGCGAAATTCGCCTAATCTCCTCATAACGGAGATCCACCTGATTAGCTTCTTGGGTGTCCTTGGCTGCAACGGTATTTCGTGAGAGTTACTTTGATACTGTGTTGGCCGGTTCTAGTTTGTTATTAATTATGGGTATCTGGGTATGTTGTCGAATAAGGAAAGGGGCTTGCTTTCGGGCCATATTCACACTGACTATGGTTGCTAATATAGACAGGTTTATATAATTCAGTTTAAATATTTGTGTTTCCGCTATGTATTACATCTTGTCTGTAGTGTTCTCTAGTGGTTTGCTACAGTTTCTCTACTTGACAGCTCACGGCATCCATCCAACCTCGCTGAAATGTCAGGTTTAAAAAAGAAATTTAAATTTTAAAAAAGAGAAAGGAATTGGTCTCGTAATTTAGAACCTTGATCAGGTGACGAGACCTTCACCTGACTAGGCACCTCCAGAGGTATAATTCAAAGGGAACTTGGAGGACTTTGCACCCACGACGGATTTTACATGCACCAGGCGCCATTAGCGTACATGGCTTCGTTAATTTTTTTTTTTTTTTTTTTGTGCACATTGTGCTTTTAGTATATATTTTTTTTATAGTTTTTTTGGTGCAGTAAAAGTAAAGTTCTTTTAATGCCTTTTTGTGAGGATTCTATTAATTGCTTTTTATTATTTCGCTATGCACTGTTGCTGCTGAGGAATTAATGTTGTGTGGATGGTGGGAAGGGCTTGTTCAGTTTTGCTTCACGTTAGTGTGAAATTAAGTCTATGTTATCAATTAACCATCTGATCACTGTTTTGGCTTTTGCTTGTACATGTTTGTTTTGAGCTAGCTGTTTGTGCCAAAGTTGCTCGTTGTTTGGTGTTATGCCTACCAGATGGAGTGCTTGTGTGAGTGGACAGGCTATGAGGTAGTGTTTGGAAGTTCCCATCAATCCACACTCACAATCTGGCGTTTCCACCAGTGCGAATCTGTGCAGATATGCTGGAAACGCGCCATGGCCTGTGTAGACTTGAGAAAGTAGTTTGCAGCTTATCAATCTGTGTGTATCCACTTTAGGGAAGTACCTGTGTGTCAGCCTGCCTGTGTCCCCGTAGTCCCACTCGAACTGACATTGCTTAATTGTTAGGTCTTTCAGGGTTCTCTTTAGTTTTGTTATTGGTTTCTCCATGTGGTAAGGGATTGCATTGTATGGGTTTTGTGCTGCTTGTTTGGCCAATTCGTCAGCATCCTCGTTTCCTTGGATGCCCACGTGAGCCTTGACCCAGCTGATTTTAAATTTATTATTTGATTTTTTTACTGTTTGTTGTATTGTATCTATTATTTCAGTTACGTTAAAGGGTTTGCTTAATGCTTGTATTGCTGACATGCAGTCCGAGCGTATGCTGTAATCTTGCCCTGTGGTATTACCCCATTCTGCGGCTTTCAGTATGGCCAGTAGTTCGGCTTGGAAGACACTGTTGCACTTTCTTAGTGGCACCGACCATGTCTTGATTTTTTGTTCATTTTTGTATGCTACGAAAGCCGATCCCGCAGCGCCTGATTCCAATTTCGAACCGTCTGTGTATACGACTATGTCTCTTAGATTGTGTCCGAATCTTGGTTCTACTGTTTCTGCTGGGTGGTTGTGCCAAACGTTGATCTTTTTAACATAGTCCGTGTGTTGGATAGTTGTGTTGTATATGTTTACTGTTTTGCGTAATCTTGAGACTGTGCCGTAAGCTGCTTCGTATTGTACTTGAAGGTGAATTGGAATCAGGCCAGATAGAACCTGAAGTGCCGCTGTTGAGGCTGTCCTATAAGCTTTGACTATGGCCAATGCAAAGTGCCTTTGACAGTTAGATAATACTTCCTTGCTGCGTCTATTCAGGTTATGCCCCCATATTGGGGCGGCGTATGTAAGTGTTTTCTCCACTACTGACCTATACCAAATTTTAATTATGTTGGGTTGTAGACTCCATCCCTTAGAGACCATCCGTCCCATCATCCAAAATGATTTTCTGATTTTCTTTGTTTGTTGTTGGCAATGTGGGAGCCAGTTTAGATTCTTGTGTATCATTACCCCTAAATATTTAATTTGTTCTTTGACCTCTAACTTTTTACCGTTGAATTCAATGCCCTCTATGTTGTATGAATTTTCGGTTGGGAGATTCCCTGTGTGTCCTCTATTTAGGTACAGTAATTCTGTTTTGTCCCAATTTAATGTTAATCTATTGTTTGTTATCCACTCGTTAAATTCTTTTATTATTTTATTTGCTAATTTTATAAGTTCTTCTTTTGTTTTTGATCTTAAGATTAGTATAAAATCGTCTGCGAAAGCCTGAATCCTGACATTTATACCCCATTGCTTCTTAAGTGCTATATCTGCTATTAGCAGCCACAGAAGTGGTCCCAGGCAGCTGCCTTGTGAGCATCCGCCGAATGTTTGCCTTGTTATTTTTATACCATTTTCTTCTAATGTTACGTATCTATCTTCCAGAAAACTAATGATCCAATTAATTAAGTATGTGGGGCAGGGAGATTGTTTTAGGGTTTTGGCTATTATCGGCCAACTTATATTGTCAAATGCGCCCTTAATGTCCATAGAAATTAGCAGTGTTTGATATTTTTCCTCTTTGTCTTGTTTAATTTTGTTAATAAGTTCGTCTAGTGCTTGTTCTGTTGATATTCCCTGTTTGAACCCGTATTGTTTGGCGCTCCAAAAAATACTAGTTGTTAGATGGTGGTTTATTCTACCATGTATTATTCTTTCTAATATTTTGCTGAATGCTGGTAGTAGGCATATTGGTCTGTAATTTTTTGGATCTTTGGTGTCTTTACCAGCTTTGTGGAATAGTACTACTGTACCTATTTTGAAAGATTTTGGGAAATAGTTAAGTTTGAGGCATGTGTTGAAAAGCGTTAGTAAAAGTTGTGGTTCTGCATTGTGTATTCTTTTAATTAAATTATAATCTATGTAATCATACCCTGGTGCCTTGTTTTGTTTTATATTTCTTATTATTCGGTTTAGTTCCTGTTTCGTTATCACGGGGGCCCTTGAGACATTAAATCTGGGGGGGGCTGGTATAAGTTTATGTTCTGTTGACGGGTCTGTAAGAAACAGGTTGTTTAGAAAGTGATTAAGAGTTTCCTTTATTGTTACTGTTTTGTTATCTGGTAAGATGTTTACAAGTCTTGGGGGTTTCGTAACTTTTCCCGATGCTAGTTTATACTGGGACCCGTATCTGTTTGTTGCGTCCTCACAGAATCTTTTCCAGGTTTTAATTTTTGTTTTTTGGACTATTTTTTTTAGTTTTGCTCTTTCTTTTTTGTATTCTATGTGTTGTTTAGATTTTAGCTCTTCGTCTTTTTGTTTTTGATATCGCCTCCTGAAGGCCCTGACTCTGTTTCTTGCCGTTTTAATTTCATCTGTCCACCATGGTGGGGCTGTTATATCGGGTGTTGACCGTTTTTTATAGTAGTTAATCGCTACGGTTGTGATTTCATTTTGAAGTCTGAGGGTAATATTATCTAGTTGGTCTATTTCCGATACTTTTTTTAACTCTTTGATATATTTATTTCTGATTTTTTTTATGTTTTTGTCAAATTTTTCATGTTTTCCATGTTTTGTTTCTAATCTGTGTCTGTGGTGGCTGGTGTTGTCATGTTGAATTTTAAATTTTATTAATTTGTGATCACTATGAGATTCGTCCTCGCTGACCTCCCAGTCCTTAATTTTGTTCCCTAGTTTAAGTGTTGCTATCGTTAAATACGGCCATCCCTTAATTTCTTTTTTATTCCTCATAGTGCAGAAAGTGGGAGGGGCATCTGGTGGATTCTGGACAAAAAGTGAATTAAGAAGGATGAAGTCTGTGAGTTTTTGTCCCCTGTCGTCGATATTGTCATATCCCCATGCTTGTGAATGTGCATTAAAGTCTCCCACTAGCAGGATTTCTCCCGATGTAACTTATTTTTATTAAGATTATGACTAGAAACTGTGTAAAAAGGTAAAACATATTTCATTCATTGATAAAATTTTGTAAATGGGGGGATTTTGTGATAAAATTTAGTGAAATTTGGCCCAATACGCAAAACACGCCACAGAAAAATGTATTGTATGTATCTTAATTTCCTTTTTACACTTCATACTTATGACACTATTGAAGGCAATGAACAAAAATCGAAAAGATATTTTAAATGTTTAAAAACTTGTAGCATATCGCACCTTTTAACATGCTGATTTTCTTAAAATTCATCGAGGTCTTTCCACGAAAACATCCATAAAACAAAAAATATTTATTCTAAAATTAAATCTGTAGTTCATTGCCTTCACAATAGTATAAACAACATGCATTTTAAATTTCATAATGATATTCTAATAACTTTTTGAGAAATCATGTTTTGCGATGGAATTTTCACCAAAAATTACATTTTCCAAAAAATGTATTTAAAGTTGAGATTTATGTTTTACTACAAGAATTTCACTGTTTTTATGAACCATACTCTTTTTTTTAAGTACTGTGCCTTTGTTTATTTCTAGAAGGCCATAGTTTTGTTTCCCCCTTCCCAGTTAGTACCTTTAAATAGTACTCCTGGTCCTTTAACTCCTTCAGGGGCAAAATACTCTTGTAGCTAAAATATTAAAATGATGGATTGACACCAGAATTCACGAACGGATTTATTTTTAAATAAGTTACAGCTTTTCTTCATGTACCTGACAAATTCAAAATTGATTATAAAATTCTGGTGTCATTGTGGCATTTTGGGATTAAAATCAAGTGGTATATATAATATACCGGTGCTCTTCAAGGGGTTAAACAGTACTTCCGGTTAGAGTGACAGCTTTTGAATAGTTTAAAAATTACTACAACTCCAGTTCTATTTGTCATACAATAAAAATAAATACGGTTTTGGAAAGGTACGAAGGTGGACTTTAATAAAATGTAATAAAACCATTTTGACAATTTTGGTCGAAAACAACATTTTAAACGTAGTCAGATACCTTAAACCGTTATGGAAATATAATATTAAAATAAAAATGACAAAATATGAAAAATAGGTTATAAATAATGAAAATTTTCTATTTTTAAAGACTGATCCATGATTTTACAAAGGATTTTACGAAATATTGAAAAAATTTAAACACTTACACAGAGATATTTAATTGATAGTTGAAGATGGATTTAATTTGTTATTATTTAATTTTAAGATTTGTCGAAGTGTAGTGAAAGTTGTGTGATAATACATTCACGAATGCTAACTTAAATTCACATCTTCCTGATATGTATATCTTTACCTACGGATGTAACATTTGCATTATTTCTCAATAATATACACAATATTCCCATTTCTACAACCAGCGAAAACACTGGCCAAAGACTAAACTTTTTTAAATCATAAATTTTAAACAATTCTAAGTATTAATAAACATTTTAGAATATGTATTTATAATCTAAACAGAACTCTCTTGCTTGTTTATATTAAAAAAATAATAACTTGTTAAAAACATGAAATAAGAATTTTTTATACAGTTTTTACTGGTCATAATTATAAGTACTAATACATAACATTCTAAAATAAATACATTTATTTTGAATTTTTGAATAGTATTTTAAAATTACCATTATGTTCAGTTATTTTTTTTAAAAAAATTTGAATATTTATTTTACCTTTATTTTGAGACATACTATTCGACGTGCTTGAAACTAAAAGCAACTCGTCAGGGTGTTCACAATCTCTTTATTACGAGAATTTTCGATATTTTTATCTCATGCTTGCAAACCTTCAACTAAACGACCGTAAAATGTGAATTAATTTGATACAGGTTCTAACCAGAAAATTCATTTGATGTAACAATATACATATAATTTCACGTTTTTACGTGGAAATCGACTTGATATTTTAGCAGAACAATCATGTGGCAATGGAATTTTGTTTGGCGAAGGAAAAAAAAAGTTTCAAAATGTGCCCATAGATGGCGCTGTCTGGGTTCACATTGTCTGAAGATATGAAAATTACTAATACGTGACATGCGCACCGCAGACATAGCAACCATAAAAATGCAGAGCAGCAGCTCTTTGCCTGAATGCTTCATCATGACTCTGACTATGAAGGATCGCGCTCTGCTCTTGAAGCTTTTTTATAAGAACGATGACTGTGCACTTACAGCTAATAGGAAGTTTCGGACATTAAAATCCATAAAGAAAGGTCCAATAACAACAAATGGTCTGCAAAAAATGATTGCTAAATTCGAAGAGACCGGTTCATTTGACGTTAAACGGGGTAGAGGAAGGAAACCAGTTTCAGCTGCGGCAGTGGAAGATGTGGCTACAGCATTACAGGAACATACTGACAGTGATGCTGGAATCAGCAGTGTAAGGGGGATTGGCCGAATGCTGGATATGCCGAACAGCACGGTGCGTAAAGTCTTACGGAACGTCTTACGCTGTTATCCGTACAAGATAACTCATGTGCAGGAGTTGTTACCTGCTGACCTGGAAGCACGTCAATCTTTTGCACTACAATTTCTTGCCCGGATGGAAGTGGACAACGGATGGCCATGGAACATTCTGTGGTCTGACGAAGCCCACTTTCATTTGCAAGGTTCTGTAAATACGCAAAATTGCAGGATATGGGCGACCGAGAATCCGTCCCAGCTACAGCCATTACCTCTTCAGTCTGAAAAGGTCACTGTGTGGTGCGGAATAACGGCAGCGTTTATCGTCGGTCCATTTTTCTTCGAGGAGATCACACCTGCGGGTCCCGTTACCTGCACAGTTACTGGCAAGCGGTATGAAGCACTTTTGCGTAACCATGTTCTTCCGGCACTTCAACAGCGTCAGTGTGTGGATCGCATAATATTCATGCAAGATGGCGCTCCTCCGCACATTGCTACTACTGTGAAGCAGCTACTGAGTGATAATTTCGGAGATGATAGGATCATAAGCCGCCATTTTCCAAAAACGTGGCCGCCACGTTCCCCCGACTTAAACCCGTGTGATTTCTGGCTTTGGGGGTACCTGAAGAATGTTGTTTATAGCGGGCGGATTCAGAATCTAGCCGACTTGAAGGCAAGCATCACACAACACACCCATTGCATTAGTACAGATACCCTCCGATCTGTTCTGGAGCATGCCGTTTTGCGCTTCCAATTAGTAGCGGAAAAAGGCGGAGGGCATATTGAGCAACTTATGCCTTAATAATCAGTAAGGTGTTTGTTCCATGAAGCTCTTTTTTTTTTCATTTTTTGTCATTATCGCTGTCGCCGCTGTAAACACGTAGTCTTGTCTTTTCGCTAATAAATTTTTAGTAAATCTCTGAACACTATTTTTTTCCTTTTGGCAACATCATTCCTATGTTTAACCCTTTAACGGGCGGTGGTCACAAAAAAGGACACCCAATTTTAGGTCTAAAACTGACAAACGGCACCAAGAATATTTAATTAAAATTTTCCTTTCATTAAGAACCAGAAAATAAGCAAGTTTCTTTTTACTAATGGATTCGTTTGTAAATTCCGGTGTCAGTCTATTATTTCATCATTTTGCAAACAAATTTACACCGTGCCGGAAAGGGTTCAAGAATACATTTTTGGTCTTTCCCCTGACATTACCCTGACAACGCCATCTATCGGCACAATTTGGAACTATTTTTTTTCCTTCGCCAAACAAAATTCCATTGCCTCATGATTGTTCTGCTAAAATATCAAGTCATTCTGACCAGTAGTTTTAAAATTATCGATTTTTGAAATCGTAACTTTAATTATAATCACCCGGTATTTGCGAAAGAATAGCATTTGCAACGAATCGGCTTCTTTTGAATTACCTAAAATTTGGCACGCGGAGCTTCACGGATTGAAAAAGCAATAAAAATAAAAATAAAATAATAATTTTTTCGTTTTCCGGTTTTACCAATTTAAGCATCTGATTTCATTGGACATGTGATCTCGTTATTTATGTTTATCATTTTCAAAACTTTTGCGAGAATATTTTTTTATCATTTTTATTTGAAGATGTCGACGTTTAGTGAAGGAAACATATGTAATTAAAGGTATGCGTTAAAAAGTATTTTTAAACCTTTTGTGTTATTTTTTTATGACTTTAAGCAATATTACACTTTAATTTACATTAATGTATTTGTAGTTCTAAAAAATTTATTAACATTAATTATAAAACTTTATTATAATTATCAAAATTAAAAAAAATTAATCAACATAAAATCAGTTGATAACTTAAAAAAAAAATTACACGTAGACAGCAAACACACATATAAGAGTCAACAATTTAAATTACCGATAATCATCCTATTTATTCTATTAGAAATCCTGGAAGCTAACCCTATTTTTTTAATGTTTTATTTCCCTTCAAACGGCATTTTTACTGTATCCAGAAGTAGCACTGTCTATTCTGATTAAAACATTAGGTGTATAAGTGCGACATCGTCCTCGATGCAGATTCTTGCCAAATACCTGCTGAATTTACTGCTCCATTAAAAATTTTGCAAAATACTAGTTTATTAAATTGGCAAGCAGCTGGCATTTACTATATGCATTAGGCTTATTTCAAAAACAGGGAAATTGGACCCCATAAAAGTAAAATAACCAAGCGTTAGTGAACTGATATTTCAAACACAAAATGGAAACGATTTTCTGTATCGAATACTTAAGTAAAAAAAAAACTAATGGATTCATTTTTCCAATCTCAAACGACTGAAGGCACGGCTGAGATCAGGTAAACTTGATTCGTCAGTGCCGAAAGATAACATTCAATGCAGTAAGTTTACATTGTGTATCTGGTGGAACGAGAAAAGCGTAGTCTATTATGAACAGCATTAACAAAGTCAGACAATTAATGGTGAATGTCAGAAGCCACGAGCATAAAGGCCGACTTCACGGGGACGAAGAAAGCAATCCAGCAACCACTAAGTTTATCTTTTTTGTCCTATTTAATCCCTGTAATTAATTAAGACAAAAATAACATTTTAAAATTAGTGGTGGAAATTTATCTGTTTGCTCCCGTTGTCCTCGTTAAGTTGGCGCCTATGTCCACAGGTATTTAATTTGAAGGACAGAGTCCTAAATAATGTCTAAAGAACGGATGGAGAAAGTTATTTTCCAACGTGACAATGTTCGGGCTACCTTTTTTAAATTCAGATTGCTTGATTGGCGCCACTTGTTTAAAAAAGAATAATTCCCTTTGATTTCACTTTATTTAGTTTGTCATTAAATAAGGCAAAATTTTCTTTATGAAAAAACCACTGGCAATCAAGAAAACCGAATAAAAAAATAATCCACTAGCAAAATTGGTTCGCCTACTTGTTGCAAAGTCGGTCCAGTAAATTCTAGAAACGCTTCGATGGCATGTGTTGGCCTCCCAGCTGTATTCATCAAATGTTGCTTCTTCAGATTACAACCACACTAACCAACATTTCTGAATATGATTTCAGTACTTATGCAGAAATACAAAATTGCCTTGATGAGTTCATTGCTTTGAAACAACCAGATTTCTTTCATTTCAAAATTCGCTTTCCAGACAGATAGTTGTGAATAAAAGTTACTTCATTTAAAAGAAATAAAATTATTTTTAAATCTTGTTTCCTTGAATGTAAATATTATGAGAATCAGAGACTTTCACAATAAATCACTGGGTATTAGCGGATTTTGGAATTAAGAATTCCACCACTATCTAAATAGTAATATTCACCTGATATATTTTGAAACTAAACGTGTTAATGGCAGTCTTCAAAATTAGCGACAAGTATTACTTTGTATACTACTCTGCCATCCTTCCGCAGAACGGCAGCACTTCTCGAACAAGGATTGTACTTCAACTGCATTCAACTGATTGTTGATTCAGCATAGGTTTATCTATATAAGAAATGCTTTGTAAATTTTACGGTGCGAAATAAATTTTGAGTATTATATTAATAATATGATAAAAATAGAAAATTTTATAATAACCAGAGGTAGCAGAGAGAAATGAGTTCGGGCTCGCTTTCAGGAGCCCGGGCCCGCCCGATCCCGACGATTTTAAGTCCGAGCCCGAAATATTTTGTGTATTCAGAGCCCGAGTCCGTACGAGCCCGATACCGAAATAATTGCATAATATTTAAAAATTGTTTTAAAAGTAATACAACATTTTTAAAAAACTTCGTACATGAAAATAACTGGTACTCCTGTGTACATAATTATGTTATGGGAATTTACATTCAATCGTATCAAAAGAGAAGTTTGGTATCAAATAAAAATATACTTCCTTAAAAGGATTTTCATATTTTTCTCTCCCAACAAGCGAATCTGATGGACACGTTAACGTAGTGCATTTTATGAATAAATGCATGAAATTTGTAGAAATTACTATTTCTATAGCGAAGAATTGAACAATATTTTCTATCTTCTAAACTAATAAAAGAAAGTTTCGCTCTGTGTGTCTGTGTGTCTGTGTGTGTGTCTGTTGGCGATGGCTAGGAAAATCTGGCCCACCTAGAAAGCTGGAAATTTAGATTTAGGTAGTCCAAACCCTCTCCTGGTGCAACATTACTTCAAAATTTTAATATTTTAATTACTTTCTGAAATATTAATTAAAATGCACAAAGAACTCTCATTAAAAATACGCTTTTATTCTCTTGGGTTGGTTGGTTCACTAGTTGGTTGCATCGATTCTTCACAGAAGTAATTAAATAAACCAGAGTACCGATGCACAAATAAGGATTTCTAACTAAATAGTGTCAACATGGATTGAAGTTTTGAGCGTAGAGGAGCCATGCGAATGTCACGCCACCTGTACATGACAAATTACACATACGTCCCACTGACTGAAATATTTTGCAGGCATATTTTTCTTCATGACAATTAGTCGGGTTTAAGTTTTTTTTACATGACATTTATTATTATGATGAAGATTGTTAATACAGAAAACTTTATTTAACAGATTTTTTTTTTATATTTGCGGGAATTAAGAGGGACAAGGGTCTAACTACATTTAAGCTTCAAGGTGTATTTCTAGAAAGCAGTTACCAGAATTTCCGAATAGTAGTGTAAAAGTAGTAAGCCAAATTTCAAATTAAGTTCCTAGCTTAACCAAATGAATCAATCATTAAAGATGTATTGTGATCCTCCTAATTAGTTATTTGCTGAAGGCCACTTGAACAACCCCCCTCCCCTCCCGGACCGTCCTTCAAGGTTTTTTCTCTAACTCTGCTCCGTTTCCATATCTCAGCAACTATCTTTCCGATTTCAACGCAAGTAATTTCAAACATTATAATTGATTTAATAGTCACCATTTATAACATTAAACTAAATTTATGAGTAGCGGTTACCACTATTTACGAATAACAGTTTAAGCCAAATATGTAATTAAATTCAAAGCTTAAGGAAACGAACGAATTTTGAAAGATGCATAGTAGTCCTCCTAATTAGTTATTTGCTGAAGGCCAGTTGAACACCCCCCCACCCCTCCCGGCCCGTCCTTTAAAGTTTTTTCTCTAACTATGCTCCGTTTCCATATCTCAGCAACTATCTTTCCGATTTCAACACAAGTGATTCCAAACATTATAATTAATTTAATTGTCACTCTTTATAACATTAAACTAAAATTATGAGTAGCGGTTACCACTATTTACGAATAATAGTTTAAGCCAAATTTGCAATTAAGTTCAAAGCTTAAGCAAACGAACGATTTTTGAAAGATGCATAGTGGTCCTCTTAATTAGTCATTTGCTGAAGGACACTTGAACAACCCCTCCTCCCCGGCCCCTCATTCAAGGTTTTTTTCTAACTATGCCCCGTTTCTATATATCAGCAACTATCTTTCCGATTTCAACGCAAGTGATTCCAAACATTATAATTAACTTAAATGTCACTCTTTATAATATTAAACTAAATTTATGAGTAGCGATTATCACTATTTCTGAATAATTGGGTAAGCCAAATTTGTAATTAAATTCCTAGCTTAAGCAAACGAACGAATTTCGAAAGATGCATAGTGCTCCTTTTAATTAGTCATTTGCTGAAGGATACTTGAACAACCCTCCCCCCCCGGCCCCTCATTCAAGGTTTTTTTCTAACTATGCCCCGTTTCTATATATCAGCAACTATCTTTCCGATTTCAACGCAAGTGATTCCAAACATTATATTTAACTTAATAGTCACCCTTTATAACATTAAATTAAATTTATGAGTAGCGATTACCACTATTTACAAATAAGAGTTTAAGCCAAATTTGTAATTAAGTTCCTAGCTTAACAAAACGGACGAATATTTATGCATGCATAGTGGGCCTCCTAATTAGTCATTTTCTGAAGGACACTCTAACATCTCCTCCCTTCGGCACCTCACTCAAGGTTATTTTCTCTAACTGTGCCTTATTGCAATAACTGGGCTAATAATGTTCCAATCTTCTCGAAACCTGCTCATTTTTGTAGTGCGCCTACTATACAGTAACGTAGGCAGCGGGGATCTGTCTCAGAAGTTCGTTTGGAAAGAGGTTTGTTTAGAACAGAATGCTCCCCTGGCGGTGGTAGGGGGAAATAAAAGATTTTCTAGAGCGTACGAGCATGCCTGGTATACGGTTCCGAAGCCATCGTAGACCGTGGCCAGAGTTCAGTTTTTTAAGAGATTTAAGTTTATTTCAAGGGCTCGGGCAACGCCGTGCGGGTCAGCTAGTTTCGTATAAAATGTATATATCGCAAATTATAGTTGATTTCTTAATTAAAACAATATTTCGTGTTCCTAAAAATCAGCTTAAATTAAAAATTATTTTCTCCTATGGGTGCCGTATCACCCAGTCGTCAGTCGTGTCTCAAATATCGTAAATTTTCTTTTAAGGTAGCATTCTGATGCTAGAAAAGAAAAATAAGATTTATGTTTCCCTTTCTATTTATTCTGAACAAAATCACATTAAAATGATTTGAAATGGAATATGTAATTTTTTAGGGGGGAAAAAGTTATTTTTTTTTCTATATGAGAATAAATAAAATTGTCAGTTTCAGAAAGAATGAGCCCCAGCCCGCCTGGGCCCGAAGGCTAGAACAAAAATCCAGCTCGACCCCGTGTTGGGACCGGGCTTGGGCTCGGGCTGAGACCGTCTCATCTCTAGTAGCAGAGTCTTATATATTTTAAGAACTGACCATAACCATTTTAAAAAATCAAATTTTCGTGATAGCTTGTAATTGCACATAAAATAAATATACTACGAAAATAATAGTTCGGATGTAGTATTACTTGTAAGCATGAATGAATGTATTATGAAAGTAATATGAATGTAGCTGCAACCCATCTATTAACATACCCAAAGCAGCAAAAAGAGGCGACAAACCTCGATATTGGATTACGGGCTGCTATCTAAAATGGATACGTCACTTAATCTCCTCTATTTCTTCGTGAAAGCAGTGTTGGGATAATGAGATTGGTTGATGAGTTATTTTCACCTTGATACACAATGTTACACTAAATAATAAACTGCCTAATCTCTTCCCTGTATACAATGTTTTCTTAACACAAATCATAAAAAAATCCTTATTTAATACGAACTTTCCATAGATGAAACTCTGAATTGTGCTTCTCGTGTAGGCTGTGTGGATTTCAAACATTATATTTTGTGGTGTCTAAAGTTCAATGCTGAGTACATAGTAAATGTTCATACTTCTTTATTAATCCCCTAACAATTCCTTTATTTGACACAGTAAACAAAACATATTGGTCAAACACCACTTTTCTGCAATAACAATATTAGCCTTATTTAATCGAAAACATATCTACTATTAAATAAAGAGAATATTACAATTAAAAATCAGTGGTATCCGAAAGCTTTGAGTAAACAGCAAACTCTTTTTCGACGACCGATGTACCGGTTGAACCGTTGAGGGGTTATGTCAAGTCGAGATTGCAGCTAAGTCGAATGGAAAGTATATATTTTCCACCATCAACATCAATAACAACTAAATATACTAATTCAAATTACAAGTATTGAGAAAATCATGATTAAAAAATAAAATTTAACATTTTATGCCCTTGTAGGCTATTAGCAAGGATATAAGCAAAAAAGAGAATTTACATGTTTTTCCTACAAGAATCCAAACACAATAATCTTCGTGGTATTCTATAATACGTATATGCAAAAGAAATATAACATGTAGAAATGTAGTTCGAAGAAGGTGCTACGGACAATGAAATTTCTGCTTTACGAAAAAATCTTATTAACCCCTTGATGTGTGGTGGATTATTATATATCCCTCTTAATTTATATTGCCACTGTGGCACCAGAACTTTGGAATCAAACTTGGTTTTGTAATGTAGGTGAATAAAGGATTTTATTTGTTTTCAAATAAATATGTTCTTAAATACTGGTGTCATTCGATTTGTGGAATGAGTAGTATAGCTTCTAGAAATGTAAAAAGAAATCTTTAAAGGTAATTTTTTTTTAGAACAATGATGTTCAAAGTACATCTAATAATTTAATATTCAAACAATCTTTCTAAATATATAAGAAATACAAACTGCTTTGTTAGTCATTAGATGACTTGATGTAAAAGTCATTATTAAACAAAAGTAAGGGCATAAACTCTTAAATATGCATTATTGAAGAATCTAATAAATTCCTTTTAGCTATTCCGTAGAATATTTATGAAATATTTATTCGATTCCGAAATAAAATTTACATCTCATAACCATTACATATAACTTTAATGATGCAACAGTTTTTATCCCTGTTTGGATCCTGAATATTAGAGATTTTTAACAACTTTAGAAATAAGCTTAAATTCTCATATTTACAAACATAAACGCTTTATGAATTATCATTAAATGTGTCCATTTACATAATGCAATTGTCCATCGAAGTTTCTGAGGATTATATTGTATTCTAGAATGCTTTTTATATACCTTACTTGCATAATATTTGGAAAATCATTGTGTTAATATGAAATTCAAAACAGAATATCATGGTGTAAAATTTAAATCTGGATTGAATGTTTGATAAATCTCATTATGTTAATGTTTGAAACTTAAAAAAATCTTCTGTTGTTGAATTATTTAAATCCAGAATAAATAAAAAATACAATATTGATGAAAATTGTACATTCAATATATCCACGTGTAATCAATATACTTATTGTATATTAAAGTTACACAGCTGTTTAGTCTAGAAGGCTGAAATTTCCATAAAGTAAAATTTACAGTTTTATTAACACTTTACGAAATAGTTGAAAAGTGTTTATGAATTTAGTTTTTCTGTCTGCCGTCTGTCTATCCGTGCTCTAACCCTCCTAAATGTACTCGGATTACCATGAAATGTTTATATGTTATTGAGGTTTACTATAGAATGTTTGGTATTGAAAATAAAGTGTGTAGCATTTACAGTTTGCCTTCACACAAAAGAATTCCGTTCCATTACTGTCTATGGAGAGGAAATCGTTTGAAGGGAATTTTATTGATGCTACAATATTTCAAATGTAATGACATTGATATACAACATCATTGAGATGCACTACAGCATACTTCTCACCAGGGAACCATGCGGTTAGTGTAATAAGGAAAAGAAATCTAAATAAATCGCAATCGAAATAGAATAGTGAATCGTACGCTTTGAAGCATAAATTATTTGCCCTCGTATCCCCGTTATCGAGATACAATGTCCTAGAATTTGCTAATTTATTGATTTAATAGGATGGAATGAGGAGTCGATAGGGTGGAAGGAGGATTCGATAGGATGGAAGGAGGATTCGATAGGATGGAAGTAGGAGTCATTACGTTTTCAAAGTAACAACATCATCCAACTCCAGTCACTTGTCCATTTCCAGTTTAGTCCGCCGCAATACTCCGACATGATTCAGTGTGCTCGGTACAAGTTGGGGTTAGTGCAAACTGGGCCACTTCCATTTGAAACGCCCTTGCAATTTTGTTTTACACAGGAGGTGGACCAGGAGGTGGAATAATTTTTTGTTTCAGTACTATAACTGTCAACAGCATGCGGGCTTCGTTCATTTTTATATTACTATATCTAAATTTGTTTTGTGTTTTATATTAATCTGATTTTTAAAATTTCTGAATCAGAACCACGCCTTTTCTCCCTAAATTTAACAAATAAATTAGCAAACTTTAAGACTTTATATCTTGATAACGCGTAGGCGAGGGCAAATGATCTTTTAAAAAATACATTTCACAATGCTCTTTTGATTGCTGCTTACTTATATTTTTTTTCATTATTACACTATGGGTGGTATCCTGGTCAGAAGTGCAGATTAAGTCGCATTTAGAGTTGGTTTACAAGGATGCACAAAAGTATTACATATAACATTATTATCTAGGGAGAAAATAGTTTGTGGTGTAGTTTAATGATGTTATGAGACGAAAATAACGAAATCGCTGAAGTGCACTTCGTGTTTTCTATAGATGATAGAGTGAATAGCATTTATCGTTCATTTACAGAGACACACAAAATAATTCGTTTAAAGGACTGACTAAGATCGATAATTTCTGGACTGACGTTATCCTCTATGGTACGCATTTTAAAACTTTTCTAATTTTTAGTGTATTAGGTGGTGTGTATAAATTCTATAGATCGCATACAGGGCTACAGGAAAGACTTCGCACATATTATCGGATATGGATAGCAGTTGCTTAAAAAGGATTTTTAATGAGTTAAGGATTTTTAAATTGCTTATATTTAGATTTCTTATTTCTTTCTAGGAAAAAATGAAATGCCTTAATAATATCCCGTTAGTGTTGGAAAGTGTTCCGTAATGTATGGCTGATGATTTTCCGTTATTGTTATTTATGCATTTGCTATTAATTTGCTATAAATAATTCAGCCATTTTACTGAAATCTTTTGTCAGTGGTTTAACCTGTTGAAGGGCAGCATTTTTTGTACCACTTAATTTTAATCAAACTTTGTTCTACCAGACTTATCCACCATATTTGAACAAAATTTTACTTTTGTAACTATAGTAAACAAAGAGTCTTTTATTAAATTTCCGATATTTTTTTTCAAAAATTCTGGTGTGAAGTCAACATTACTGTACCACAATTACATGATCCTGCAAATGATTAGACTGTGTTGACCGATCGTACATAAGTATGGTTGTGTTTATAAAAGCAAACATTATTGAATAAATCAATGAGTGAATTGATATTGATTGAATTAATATTGAGTGAATCAATAGAAATACATTTGCGTAACGAGAACATTTGCAACGAATCAGCTTCTTTTGAATTACCGAAAATTTGGCACGCGATGATTTAAAAATTAAAAAAGGAATAAAATAATAATAATAATAATAATTTTCGCGTTTTCCAGTTTAAACAATTTAAGCGCCTGCTTACATTGGACATGTGATCTCGTGATTTATGTTTATCATTTTCAAAAACTTTGCGAGAATATTTTATTTATCATTTTGATCTGAAGAAGTCGCCGTTTGTGCGCATGAAACATATGTAATCAATATATTAAAATGTTTTATGTTATGTTTTTATCACTTTAAGCAGTAATTACACTTTAACTTAAAGTTAACAAGTGATTTTAATATATTATTTGTAGAAAAATTCTATTAAAAGATTGCGGTAAAAGCGTACGAACCCTGTATTATGTCTTTAACTTCTTGTTCCGAGGAACATATAAGTTCGATCACAAAATACATTTTCTAGTTTCACAAAATACATTTTCAAGCATTTTTGACTTGGAACAAATTAAACCAGTTTTTAGAGAATATTATTTGGATGCTGGCAAGTATGCAAAACCTTTTTAGTTCTGACATTGAATTATATATATTTTTTCAAATGGTAAATTCTTTTTCTTCAATATTATATTGAACAATTATTTCTGTATTGAAACATTTTTTATTCTCCTTTTTTAAAAGAAGCGACTTTATTTTCCACAGAAACGTACAGTTACAGGAAAACATTGTGAAGAAATATTAACCCCTAATTGCATAGTGACGTAAATTTCCATCACTTTTTATTTAACTTTTAATAAATAAATCAACTTCTTCGCACCACTATATTTATATAGAAATATTAATCCAGTAAATTTCCCGTGAACTATGTTACTGAACAAAGTTAAAAAACTGTCTTAACATTTCTGGTGTCTAATATTTAATAGAGGTATGAAAAAAACACAATTGTAAAAGAAAAACTCATGCAAAGAAGGGTTAAAATGTATAAATAAAAATATAAGTTTGAAATTAATTATTGAAGTATTTTAATTAGCATAAATGAAATTACTATGTTTTTCAAGTTTAATTATCTAGAACTAAACCTTGTATAAATGGATATCGGCGTGGTTAAGATAAATTAATTCTTTCGAAGCAAAATTTATAGACTATTTTATAGTATAGGATAAATACAGCGTTGTCTGTTAGGTGTTTTTTTTTAATTCTCACATAATCATTAACGAGCAGGGACGACCGAGCTAGACTCGGTCAAAATTAGCATTGAGTTCAAATATCATGCCCCATGACCAAAATGACCCTCTAATCAAATTTTCTCGAACATGTGACCAAGCCCAACTGTCTTCTCGTGCGCGAAACCCATGGGTATAAAATTTAGTCAAAATAGTCAGCCGTTTTTTAGATAAAATTAGCTTGACCCACAGTGACCCCAAAATAACCCACTAATAGGATTTTCTTGAGCATGTGACCTTGCCCAATGATTTTCTCGTGCCCAAAAACCATAGAATACAAAATTTAGTTCAAATCGTCTGAGCCGTTTTTAACCCTTTAGCGGGCGGTGGCCACAAAAAAGGACACCTAATTTTAATTCCAAAACTGACAAACGGCACCAAGAATATTTAATTAAAATTTTCTTTTTATAAAGTAAGGGAAAATCAGCCAGTTTTTCTTTTCTAAGGAAATCGTTTGTAAAATCTGGTGTAAGTCCATTATTTCATTATTTTACAAACAGATTTATTCCGCGCCGGAAAGAGTTAAAAGGAAAGTAGCTTGACCAATAATGACCTATGACCAAAACGACCCACTAATCAAAATTTCTCGAACATGTGACCTAGCCCAATAGTCTTCTGGTTCCCTAAAACCGTAGGATACTAAATTTAGTTCAAATCCTCTGAGCCGTTTTTAAGAGCCTACACTAGTCACGGGAAGAAACGCTCAAGCTAATGTTAAGTCTATGGGAAGGATCTAACGCGATTTATCGCTCGCATTTTAATATTTTTAAATGCTTTTTTTGTATAGAATAGCTGAGGTCAATCTCCAACGTTGTTAGTTTTTACTTTTTCGATTTTTGTTGCAGTTCTTTTATAAGCAGCTATTTTTAATTTTGGAACCGGTTGGAAACGGTTCTGAAAGTGAAAGTATCCTTATATAAAATAACTGGAACCAAAATCAAAAAAGTAAAAACTAACAACGTTGGAGATTGACCTCAGCTATCCTATGAAAAAAAAGCATTTAAAAATATTACAATGCGAGCGAGAAATCGCGCTAGAACCTTTCCATAGACTTAACATTAGCTTGAGCGTTTTTTCGCATGACTGATGTAGGCTCTTAACCCCTTGGGGACGAGCGACACGTATACGTGACGCATAAGATGCTCAGAATCCTCTAATATTCCCACCAGTTACTTTTTATTGTGAATTTTTCCTTATTTAATGATAACATTTCTGCGATTCAAGTAGGCGAAAATTTCTGTTTTGAAAAACCGGAGGCAGAAGATTAAAAATTCTGTAAAGAACGCTCGTCGCGAAGGGGTTAAAATAAAAATAGCTTGACCCAGAGGTGCAAAAATCTAGGCGCCAATGGGCTGATTCCCACCACTAAATTCTATTAGTATTCTTCGTAAAATATTATTAGTATACTTCGTCTAAATTTTATCAGTATTATTATTAGGCGAAGAATACTAAAATTTAGTGGTGGGAATCGGGCCATTGGCACATAGATTTTTGCACCCCTGGCTTGACCCATAATGACCCACGTTAAAAATTACCCACTAATCGAATTTTCTCGAACATGTGCCCTAGCCCAACACAAAGCTTTTCGTGTTGGGCTTGATCACCACGAACCCAACTCTCGTGAACGAAACTAGTTGGATACAAAATTTAATCAAAATCGTTAGAGCTGTTTTTTAGAGAAAATTAATTTGACCCGCGTCGACCCAAAAATGACCCATTAATCGAAAGTTCTAGAACATGTGACCCAGCCCAATATTCTTCTCGTGCCTGAAAATGGTAGGATGCAAAAATTAGTCAAAATCGTTTGAACCGTTTTTAGATACAATTATTTTCACTCTGACCCATGGTGACCCAAAATGACCCACTAGTCGAATTTTATCGCACATGTGACCTAGCCCAATCTTTTTCTTGTGCCTCAAAATGGAAGGATACAAAATTTCGTCAAAATCGTTAGAGCTGTTTTTAAGATAAAATTTGCATATATAGCCAACCACACACACAAGATTTGCTCGTAGTAGAATATATGATTATCCTTCGATTAAAACTAAAATCCCTCTTTTACAGATATAATTTATTTAACTTCCGTTTCTTAATATGTATATGTAATTATATTGTAATGTTTCGTATTGGAGTCCGTAATAATAGAACAGGAAAAAGCTAGAACACTTTTATTACATCACAATAACAACGTCGAACGAAAAATAATGCGTACATTCCTGAATCATCAAAACGTAACTGAGAGTGGAAGTAAAATTTATAAATATACAGATTCATTGGTGAATGACATGTCCAGCATCCCTTTTCTTTCTTCCGTTTGGAGGGAGCCTGCGCGGTGATTCCTGTTTTCGGTGATTTCCTGTCAGTTGCGTCACTTCTGCTCTTCTTGTTACACTTGCTTTGCCATTTTGGTCAGATTACAGCCAGCACTTGGGGATTATATCCGAGCGTCGTTCTTTTGAACCCTTTTAATATTTTTTTTGTTTTTATTTTGTGTTTTTTTCCCACCTTACACTGATGAAGGGGATCTTCGTATCCTTGAAACGGCCGTATATGTTTTAAAGTTTTATAATTTGTGTGCTTCAACGTTGTTTTTAGCTTTTTCGTATGGAAGTAAAAATCATTAAGCGTAGAAGTTAAAGTCATACTTCTCCGACACGGAGCACCCTCTTATGGTGAGGTGAATACATAATACTCTTTTCCTTTAGGAATAAAGAATATAATCGTCTAAGTGTTTTGGTGAGGTTCGGGAGCGTACAGAATGTCGTAGAATAGGACGATTTGACTCCTCTGGAACAGGCTGACACAAAGGCTCGGATTCGTTTGAGGCGTCTGGTTGAGCAGTGTCATTTTCCAGAGATGGCGAAGATGGAATCACAGAAGACTCTGTCGACACTTCTGAATCTTGTACGCGACTACGAACCTGATCGACATGACGTATGTGGATAATTCCGTGAAGTAAATATTGGGTTTTATAGAAGACTGGCACAATTGGTTCGACAACCTTTGCTGGAATCCAAGCAGGACTTGAACTGTAGTTACGTATGTACCCAGGATCAATCTCTAGAAATTGGCGTAAACGTTTATTTTGTTGTTCTTTATTGAGATCAGGATGTAATCTGTTCAAGAGAGATGTCAAACGCCTGTTCATTAAGAATTCCGCAGATGATCTACCAGTAGTTGTGTACGCAAGGCATGCTGTGGAAATAGGAACCTAGCTAGCCGAGGACTATCTCCTTATTTCACTCAGTATTCTGTGTTTTCTTTAGAGTGCTTTATTTAGAAAAACTGTTAGGATTTTTTTTTCAAATCAGTTAATGCCAGAAGTTTTATTGAATAATGAAAGTTAATTAAAAATCACATCACAGAGAGCTTGAAACACTTCGTTAAATAGTTTTCTTAAGGGAGTATTCAAATCCAAACTGCTTATTTTGAGACACATTTTTAAATTAATTTTTGCTCTAAAATGCATCCAATTGGCAGGTTCTTTTATTCAGAAACTTTATCATGTCCGTATTGTCTCGATTTTTTGATAAAGACAGAATATATCATGCTGTCAAAGTGGACATTTTGAACCGAATTTCCCGAAGCGATAGCACTGGAAACAAAAAAAAAATGATCGCACTGCGAAAATAATTGTCTGTAAATCAATTTCTAATTAATTGAACGAAAAATAAAAACATTGGTCCCTTATAAATCTCTTCATAAATCACGCCGCCAAGTTTCATGTTGTTACTTTTAAAAAAGAGTCTGAAAATGTGTCTCAAAATTTTGAGTTGTTGAGCGTGGAAAAATATTTTTTTAATACCGCCTTAATTCATTTTTTTTCTTTTGAAATCAAAAACCGTAAGGTTGGAAGCAATGTAATATGATTCTCAAAAAAATCAATTTTAGAAGGAACATGCACATGAGCGAGCAACATTTTCTGTGTATTTAAAGCAATCCGCATTAAGAAATTCCTATAATTATAGTAGTTATGACGAGAATCATGTCATGTGATAACTATGTACGCAATGCTTAACACATTTGAATCAATATGATTTTGCGAAATCTGGGTCTTAAAGCAATAGAAGCTTCTCCATCTTCTGAAAGTCTTTCGTATTTTTTTTCCTAGATAGGTTTCTCAAGCTCAAACATCAATAAATATCTTTCAATGTTCGAATTTAATATAAAATGCCTTGCAAGCTAAAGAATATATTGACAACATGATATAAATGTATTTTCTGTAAGGTAGAAGCCACGATCTTAGTCAACGTCGTTTTCGAAATAAAAACGAGAAATCTCGTTTCCCGATGCGAATGTGTTAATACATTAAAATCATTAATTTCAAATATTGAAAATGCGCTTATTTAATTAAAATAACTCGCACCACAATAAGTAGTTAACTTATAGAAGCCTTACTTTAAGACTGCTCTTGTTGTGGTGAATATATTATTTACTCTCGACTTAATCACGCAAGTGAGCTATTACATATTGCATAGCTCTTAGAGAGGAAACATAAATAGAAATTAAGCAGCAAGTTCGTAATAGCTTGAAAGTAAAGTCACTGGAGTCCTTGGCTTCAAATTTAGATTTTTATAGCTAATTCTATTCATCTCATTGAGCTTAGTAATTTGATGTCTCGCATATCTCCTATTGAGTTTTATTCATGACAGGGGGCCGCGTCAAAGTTTAAAATTTAGTTTCTTTCAAAACAGTTGCCGTCAAAGAAATAATTATGATTTAAGTTTATTTATTGTTCTTACACTGCTATACATTGATGGTAATTACTATATGATAATCTTATTACTGTTATTATAAGATATTTCTATTGCAAATACATTGTTCGGCGTCACCAAGCTTCAATCACTGGCACACCATCTGTTGTATAACTTAAGTTCATCCATATGTTCAAATTTGAATTTTCCAAAGGAAGCTACATTGATAAAGACGAAAATTGCGTTACTCCTACAGACTACTGTTTTAAAATTCAAGAAAGCATGCAGACGTGTTTCGAATGCGAGAAGTGAATGTGAGTAAGCCGAAGAAGAAGTCTTTACTAGTTGTGTTCACTGCGAGAAATAGTTTTGCTTTACTCACTTCTTTGGAAAGGTGATTGCGTCAAAAATTGATTATTATCTATGTATGGCATTGCAAATACCTTAATTAACGTTATATCATGCTTACTCTTTGACGGAAAATGTTTTTCAATAAACGAAATTTTGAACTTTTCCTTGGACACCTGTCTTTATTAAAACTCAATAGCGGATATGTGAGGTATCAAATTACTAAGCTCAATGAGAAGAATCGTATGACTTGTAAAAATCTAAATTCGCTGCAAAGAACCTTGGTACCTTTACTTGTCAGAAAATTTTATAAAAAGTATAAAAAATGTGCATGTTTTAAATGATACAATACAGCACTAGTAACCTTAGGCAAAAAAAGTGGCTCTTTTCGAAGTTGAAATAAATATTACTTCTTATTTTTGTTTATTGCAATTATTTTATTGTATATTATAACTAATTTGATACATTTAGGTTCACTGCTATTTTAAATGATTTATTTATGACGACTAAATGTAGACTTTTTCAAAGTTTTGCTATTTCCTTGCTATGTTATTCTTCTTTTTCCCAAAGAACGAAGAAAGATACATCTTTGATTCTGATAGATGTTCGTATTGGAGGTATACGATATTTAGAAAATTTTTGAATTAAACTGATACCTCAATTTTCTAGGATGGCACAATTACCTGAAGATATCTTATCATCGGCGGATCAAAACATATCTTTTAAACCATAAATTTTATTCAATAACTGAAGTAATCATGTTCCATAAAAAAATTGTATTTTAATTAAATAATATTTCTAGTTCTATACATTTTTGTATGCATTTCAGGAACTTTTTGATCGCACCAAGTTTCGTATACAAAATATTACTTTATTCGCGTATGAAAATTCTGATTACGAAATTAACAATAGATACATTTTCGTAAAGGAAGTATAGTTGAAAACATTTCAATTATTTCAAAATCGACTAAGAGCATTTTGAACTAGAAAATGTATTTAATAAAATTTATCTGGCTTCTGTTTAATACGTAATTGATTTCTTTTATTATTTCGGTACAGAATGTTTTTTTTTAAATTAATGAGCATCTGTGCGCAATATGGGTTAAAGTAAAAAAAATGCTTTTACGGTTGAAAGTTTTTTTTTTTTTCGGGAGATACGAGAAAAGAGCTATATACCTAAATTGAATTATTTTACAAAATAATTTTTTTTTTTTTTTTTTTTTTTTTTTTTAGACGAAAATTAATTTTGAAAGCGAATGATGAAATTCAATGCGTTTTCGATAAATCCTACTAAATAGGTCACAGAAACAAAAAGAAAATATTTAAACGAAAAATATAAAATATGGATACTATAAAACCTGCAACGAGCGACTCAAGAAAAATAACAACCAAATAAGCATATAAACACAAAATGTCGATTAGAGGAAATGCTCCATGCACATTAAAATTCAAAAACATACAAATAAATAAGTAAAAACTATACACAGAATTTTGATTCGATAAAATCTGCTACCGTAATTTCCGGCGTATAATCCGCAGCTCAAAGAATCGTTTTTCGACCCAGAAATATTATTTTATAAAATGTAACTTAAAAGAACGCTGTAATTATTTAACTACAATTATTGAATAAAATTTCTGGGTCGAAAAACGACTCTTTGAGCTGCGGATTATACGCCGGAAATTATGGTAAATATAACAAGTTGCACCAAAAAATATATAAAAAAATAAATGAAAATACTTGAGAAATTTGAGGTTCAGTTCAATCGAAATTAATTAAATTTAATTAAAAAATACATATATTCATAAAAAAACTCAAATTTTAAAAAGATTATTATATTAAAAATACATAGCTGACGAAGTTAATGAAAATGTGTGTGAAAATGTTTTCAAATTACTTTTTACAAGGAATATCTAAATGATAGTTGGAATTTATTTGTCAGATACTTATCATCTATATATTAGTCATTACAGATAAAGCATTTTGAGTAGAAAATATTTATTATTAAATTACTTACTTCTTTTAATTATTTTTGCAGAATGCAGTATTTGGACATAAGTGTTATATAAACCGGAATTTTTTTTAAAAAAGTATTAATAAAAGAAATTTGAACATAAAAATAGTTTATAATTTCTTCGATAAAAATAAAATAATAAATACCGTATATACTCGTGTATAAGCCGACCCCTAAATTAGAGATGAAAACAAGTTTAATACCAGTAATTCAGAATGGTTTTTCATACGCTTTATTTTGTCTAATTTTATTGTACATTATAGAGGCGAAGAAACCTATGGTAAAATATTGGTATTAAACCTGTTTTCATCTCAAATTTAGGGGTCGGCTTATACACGAGTATATACGGTACATTATATGTTTAATAATTTACTGTGAACGTTTTTTTTTCTTCTAGATTATAAAATGAACTGATCTTGAATGGAATTTTATTTAAAAGTAAACGGATTTCCTTTAAAAATAATAAATTATAGACAAAAATTGCAATATCAACAACATTCTAAGTTCCCGAACTGATCCCGAACTAGTTGAAAACGCAATCTAAAAAACTGCGAAATTTAATTTTACAAACTTATAATAATGATAGTTAAAATTGATTTTCAAAGCAATATGTATAATTAAAATTATTTATGTAATAAGTAATTTGCGCATGAGATGTCACTTTGCAAAACATTGCAAAATATTGCAAAATATTATGCAAAATATAATGCAAAATATTTTCATTTAAAAAATTTATTTCGAGAATCAGGCGTGTTTAATAGTCATATACTTTGAAATCACATAAATCCAAAATGAAAATTATATAAGAAAGTATGTGAAGCATAAAAAATAGCATTAAGTTACCTTGAGAAAAATGTGTTGTTTAGATATCTGGAATTGACTTTTTATATCTGCAATAGCAACCGGATTTCCTCAAAAGATCCCTATAAAACTTACATGGCAAACTTTGGGCAAACTTTTGGCAAACAAATGGCAAACTTTTGATGAATAAGAAGTAGTCTGGCAATATTTTTATACAACTATTCATAAACACACATGCAAACCTCCCACTATTATTTCTTAGCATGTTTTGATCCAGAAAATGTATTTACTATCATATTATATATTTAATTAATTTCCTGTTTCTATGAGGAACATATAAGTTCATCACTAAATATATTAACTGGTTCAAATCATGTTTGACTCTGATCAAATTAAACTGGTTTTTACGTAAGATTATTTGCATTATGGCAAGCATACAAAACCTTTTATGTTCTGAAAGTTGAAATATATATATTAGGGTGGGCCGAAAAAAATTTTTTTTTTAATTCGCTATACCGCGGAAAATTTGACTTTAGGGTTGCTTAGTAAAATAAAATAAAATAAAATAATTAAATTTTACGTTTTGCGACAGCGCAACACAAATGAATTTATTGAAAAGTAATAATTTTCTTTCTTTTTTTAAAGCTATAAAAGAAAAAACCCCGGTATAGTGAAAAATCTTTAAAAGAAAGATATAAAAATACATTATAATAAAAAAAAGAAGCAAAATTACTTCATTTCAGGTAGCGCAAATCATTTAAAAAATCCTTAAATTAACGCAATCAAGTTGTATTCACTCAGTGAATGTTGGCGGGGTCTTTTTTTTTTCTTTTTTGATTCGCTATACCGAAAAAGACTTGTGTCTAGGGTAGCTAAGTAAAATACAAAAACAAAATAAATAAAATTTTACTTCTGGTGGTAGAGCAAAAGGCCTAAAATTTGAGAAAAAACGCGAGTTTTAGGCCAAATTTTCTCAAATTTTAGGTCTTTTGCGTACCACCAGCAGTAAAATTTTATTTATTTTGTTTTTGCATTTTATTAAGCTACTCTAGACACAAGTCTTTTTCGGTACAGCGAATCAAAACAGAAAAAAAGACCAGGCCCACAATCTGGCCATCATTCACTGAGTGAATACAACTTGAGTGCATGTTGATTAATTGATCGAATAATCAAGATGAATTTTTCTATAAGAATATATTGATGTTTGTCACTTTTTTTGACTGTATTTTTCCCTGACCACTAGCCCCTGTATATACATAAAACTTAGGAATTTATTTTCTTTTTATTTATTTTCTTTTATTCTTTCTTATAATGACGTAAGATGTATAGTGAACGTATTGGTGTACGTAATGTTCACTGATTACTGAAATGATAAGACGTACGCAGCGCACGTCCTGGTCGCTGATTACTGAAATGGGAGGACGTACGCAGCGTACGTCCTGGGAGTGAAGGGGTTATGACAGACTACATATGCCGAGCTGCCAAGTCTCCGGCTTTTTGGATACCAGTATTTTAGTACAGAAAATGTTGTTTTAAGTAATCGGGACATTCTTCGATTTAAAAGATCAACAATTTCTCTAAAATAATAGTGGTGTTCAAAAATCCGGAGACTTGGAAAGTCTGCATATGGTGAATGTTACAAATTCAATAAAATTAAAGCAATTTAAGAAATATTAATAAAAATATACCACCCACTTGGCAACAATGTATAAACTATTCCTTTTCACATTTTTAATGGGAGCAAATTTATTTAGGTTTTATTGAGACAATTTTTAATAGATTAAAGCTACTTGCAAGCATTACTACTACTGCATTATTACTACTTGCATTCCAAGGAGTATTGTGATAACCTAATTATATAATTATCACTTAATCATTAATTATACTCTTGTTAAAATTAAAATCCCCCTTTACAAATATAATTTTATAAATTCCTTTCCTTTATATATAGAGAGGAACTTCCGGTATTATGGTATAGTGTTTACATTTGAGGCAACATCCCGATATTTCTTAAAACCAGAAAACCGAATACAATTACAAACTTTAACTATCTACGAATAGTTTTTATACACAAAAATGATTTTAAAGGTTTCATTACTTGCAAACAAATAACAATAATAATACAGGGTTAGTAGGGTTTTGCCACAATTTTTTAATAGAACTTTTCACCTTTTTTAAATGCAGTAAAGTACTCAAATCCTGCCATTAAACGCGGCTTCTATAATTTCTGATATTTAAATATTAAATAGAAATCTTTTATTAAAAAATTATGGTAAAATCGTACGAACCTTGTAATTATAAATTTATTTTGAGGGTATTATGAGTTTGTCAGGAAATATAGAATAAAGGGTTAAAAATGTAGAAAACAAAAAATAATTGAAAACAGAAAACAGATTTAATGGTATAAAGAGCACATGCTCAAAATACAGTGTCTAGGTAGTCAGACAATATACTTCAGTTCATGCATCACATTTGCACAAATCACAAATATAAGGACCGGTCTTTGCGCCACCACGATTATGGAGTTTTATGAAATAATTGTTTAGCCACATATACCGACAGTGCTGCTGTGGGGAACAATTTCTCTATGTTTATTAGTGAATTGCGACCTATAAAACGAGTATTACATCATAAGCTGCTAGTATTTCGAAGTACATTATCCTTAATTTCAATGTAAAAATATTACTTCTAATAATGAATAAATTATATTGAAAAAATATAATGACTTTCAAACACGATATAACTTTCAAACACGAAACACAAATATTTATGCACACAACGCTCTCTGACGCCGACCGACAAACTGCGCATTCGCAGAGGCATTCTGGACAAGTTCTTCAGAAGTTCGTAACATTGCTGCTTTATGACAGCATTTTACCAAGCAGAAACCTTGGTATTTCATATTTCCATAAAATACGAAGTTGACCAATATATATAGTAATTTCTTTATCTCCGTTTATTTTAATGCAAAAAATAGTGGTATTTTGGTCACATGTGTGACGTGACGTACGTGACTTTCTGCGACGTCACAGTGACAACAGAAAATATTTCAAATTTGCCAGAAACAGATTTTTCACATCCAATAACATGTTTTGTAATGTTTTTGCAATTTGTTTGTGGTTTTTAATCAATTTACATTTTAGTCACAGTGTGACGTCACTGAGTGGTGGTATTTTAGTCACAGATAAGACGTGACGTACGTGACTCACAGGTGACCATGCTTGATATACTGGTATATATAGTAATTCTTTTATCTCTGTTTATTTTAATATATGGCCATTACATAACGTTTAAAGCTCATCAGATAGTTTCATCCGTTAAGAGCCTACATCAGTCACGTGAAAAAACGCGCAAGCTAATGTTAAGTCTATGGGAAGGTTCTTGCGCGATTTTTCGCTCACATTTTAATATTTTAAAATGATTTTTTTGCATAGGATAGCTCACGTCGATCTTTAACGTTGTTAGTTTTTACTTTTTTGATTTTGGTTTCAGTTTTTTTTATAGAAGGGTACTTCCACTTTCAGAACCGGTTCCAACCGGTTCCAAAATTAAAAATGTCAGCTTATAAAAAAAAAAAAAAAACTTTAACCAAAATCAAAAAAGTAAAAACTAACAATGTTGCAAATCGACCTCAGCTATCCTATGCAAAAAAATCATTTAAAGTTATTAAAATGCGAGCGAGAAATCGCGCAAGAACCTTCCCACAGACTTAACATTAGCTTGAGCGTTCTTCACGTGACTAGCGTAGTCTCTTAAGAAAGGAAACGAAAATTAACTTTCCTATTCTAAAACTTTAACAATGCGACATAACTGGAAGATAAAAGCAAAAAATAAAAAGAAAGTATTTTACCAATTGCCTTTATTTCTGCATTAATATAAACGCTTATTATTGCTCACAAACTGTAACCTACACAAGAGATTAATTCATTCAGAATGTAACCATTTTTGGTGAAGCTCTCACATAGCATTCAGGTATGGTGCATTTTCTAGCCCTATAGATCATACTTACAGAACCGATAAAATTTGGCTGAAAAAATCACATTACATATATACTTTTGTATACATTTAATTAAAAAAATTGTTAATTGTTAATTCACGATAAAATTTTATTAAATTCGAAATATGATACATACCTGCCAACATCGAACTAAACTTCTGTGCAATGTAGGTTAATTTAACCAAGGTTAAAAACGTTTTAAACCGGATTTTTTTTTTAAAGAAATGCTTTGAGATAGGTTCCACCTAAGAACATGGAACTAAATATATAATTTTTCATGTATATTTTCTGTTTAGATATGTCTTTAATCTAGATCAAATTAACTCACATTGTATGAAAATTTAGTTGAAAGTTGGCAGGGTTATTGATGTTATGAATCCAAACCACTACTCACACACAGCATACGACTATGACATTTGCCCAAGATTGCCCGTAAAAATTCTACGCCAATGAATAACGCCAATTTCTGGTAGCAAAAATTCAATTATAATGTAGCATTTTATCAAAATGAAGTTCGTAGATTCGTAAAAGAAATTTTTCACTTTTTTTTCCAAATTTTATTATTTTTATTAGCTAATTTGTTGTTTTAAAAAAACTTTTTCAATAAATAATTAAATAAATAAAAAAAATTCTATGTTAATAGTCTAAAAATTGGACTAAAAAATCTCATTTTCAGAAAGTTGTGCTGTTGTAAAATTAACAAGTACGATTTATGGAGACAAATTTTATCGGTTCCTTTACTTTGGCCTAAAGGGGAAAAAAAACAGATCTCAATAGTAGGTGCGAGCTACACCAATAAGCTTCACCCTTGGCATTATTCTGTGCTTTATTGTAGCCAATGTTTTGGGATTCTTTTTTTTTTCAAATCAAAATACAACTGGAATTTTATTGAATTATAAAAGTTAATTAAAAGCCACATCGTAGCACGAAACATTTCGATAAATAATTTCCCTCATTCAAATTATATATTTTTTGCCTTTGAAAAAAAAACGGAAGGTTGGCAGCTTTGTAATATGAATTAATGAGGCGTACTACTTTAAATGATAAAGAAAAATCAATCATTCGAGGAACATGCATATTACCAAGCAACATTTTCTGCATATTTTAAAATAAACCGCAGGAAGAAATTCCCATAATTATGGAAGGTATGACTAGAATCATATCGGGTTATCGCAATGCTTAAAAGAATAGATTAAAATCATTAATTTCAAAATGTTGAAAATGTGTTTATTCAATTAAAATAACTGACACCACAATAAGTAGCGAACATATATAAACCTTATTTTAAGAGAACGCGTTTATTAATGTTTCATAAAAATTATATTTCGATCAAGCAAGTGGGTTGTCATCATTGCGCAACCCATAGAGCATAAATGTTACCAATAGCATTTAATCCTTAACCTTCCTACCCCGAATGGGTCAAATCGACCCACTTCTATAATTTTTTTAATTCGATCGGAATCAGATTTTTTTTATAAAGAAAGTTAATGAATTGCTACAGACTACGTTAAATATATATGTTAAATCATTATCAAAAACGAATTCTGGTGTGAAATGTTTTTTATCAACGTTGAGTAAAATTTCAACAGGGTACGGAGGTTAATATGGTAAACGCGTAGAAAAATAACATCCCTTGTACAATGTAAGCAAGTTGCGAGACAAAATAAATATGCAACGTTTACTACCCTTGCCGTGTATATTATAATTACGATATAATGAAGCAAGTAGGTTGTCATTATTGCGCAGCCCATAAAGCGTAAATGTTACCAATAGCAACTGTGACGTAACATGGTAAATGCGTAGAACAATAACGCCCCTTGTACCATATATGCAAGCTGCGAACCAAAAGAAATTGGCAACATTTAATATATTTGCCGTATATATTATAATTACGATAATTATTTCAAACTTTTATTGCGAATTCTACTTTTATCTGCCAAATTTAAGACACTTTTTTTAAAAATTTCTAAAATGTGAAATTTAAAACATGCGAAGTATAGTGTTTCGTTTCCTTTGCATATTACGTGCATTTCAGGAATTTATCTTTTATTCAGAAATTACGAATTCATACTAGAAAATCTGAATAGCAAATTCTGATTTCTTTAATGATAAATGTTTCGTAATTACATAAAGAAAAAATTCTTCTTTCGGAATTTATTAATAAAAAATAAATTCATTGTGCTAATGATGCAAATTGGTAAAAGCAAACTGCATAAATTTGCTATAATTGCGATTGCTATGACTAGAATCATATCAAGTGACCCTTATGTAAACAATACTTACGAGCAGGGGTGAAAAAAATCTAGGCACCAATGGTCCGATTCCCACCACTAAATTTTTAGTATTCTTCGCCTAACAACAATACTGATAAAATTTAGACGAAGTATACAAATAAAATTTGACGAAGAATACTAATAAAATTTTGTGGTGGGAATCAGCCCATTGGCGCCTAGATTTTTGCACCACTGCACGGTGAACGATTTGCTGATTCTAGCTGGCCAAAAGTCGATTTTTCAAAGTTTATCCAACTGGGATTTTTTTTTTAAACACATGTACCTTATATGTGCAGGTGGTGGGCACTGCAGATGTTTTTGATATAAATGCAACCGTACTGCCAGTAGGTGAGTATGAAGTTGGCGTTTATTAGAGGAGAATAAATCGATGATTTCTAGTATATTGTTTTAATATGTGAATGTTGAAGAAATTGTACATTATGAGTGCTTTAGAACAAGGCATGTACTTTATTTTTTTTAATTTATAAGCATAATTTTTTCTTTTGTCAATAGTTATTTCACATTTAATGTTTTTAATGACTTTATGTATTTTTTATAAATTTCATTTTGAAAATTCAAAAAGTTATATGATAAAGCTAGATAAATCTCAACTTTTAATTTTAGTAAATAGTTTAGAGTCTTAGATATTGGATAAACGTTTACTTGTCTGCTTCTATCTGCTTCCGTAGATTTTAAAGTTGTTTTTATCATACGAAGTCTAAAGTTATTATTATATTTTTTATTCTAAGAACACTTTTCTTTTTACCAGGGTCATCAGAATGTAAACCAATCACACGAATAAGCTTTTATAATATTATACAGCAGCAACAAGCTTCCACATTTAACGAAAAAATCGAATTGGCTTAATATGTTTTGTTGACAAATGAAAATTATAACGAAGTACAAATGAAAGTTTTCAAGCAGGAAATGATTATACAGAAGGCCCAGTTTAGACAAAAGTGGACTGCTGTACATAGAGCACATGAGAAATTTATGAAAAAATATGAAACTTGGCTGCAAAGCAGTTTTGAAATACCTCGTTCAATCAGTACTCGTAACTTACTGAGGAATGCCGGAATGAAGAACTATTAGATGGCGAATTGTCAGAAAATTTCTACGCAATTTTCTTATTCTTTTGTATATATAATAATATGTATTACTCTTTAATATTTATTTTGTATCCCAATTTCTAGTAGATTATTATAAAAAATTACTTTTATAATTTGGTATCATATAATAAATATAATTCTATCGCTTAAATCTTAATAATATTATAAAAGTTCATAAATATTGTCCTTTTTAGTTATCAAGTAAAAGATTAACTCATTCATACATGTTTTAAAGCTTTAAATAATTTAAATATTTAACTGAATGGTACGTCATAGTAATATATATAAAAAAAATTCACATCAGGGTGGCTAGTGGTCAGGGTAAAATACAGTAAAAAAAAAGTGATGTACACCAGTATATTCTCATAGAAAAATTCATGTCGATTATTCGATCAAATAATTAACATGAATTTTTCTATAAAAATATATTGGTGTTTATAACTTTTTTTGACCATATTTTTCACTGACCACTAGCCACCCTGCACATCTAATGTACTACATTAATAATTTTTAATTAAATATAATGACTTCTTATTAAATTACCGTTTAAAATTTCATATATTTTCTTTAAATCAGCCTAATATATCGTTTATATAAACGAAAAATAGATTTCATCAAATAGAAGTTGAAAAATAGTTTTGGCCAGCTGGAATCGGCAAATCTCCCACCGTGCACTGCTTACGAGAATACTTTGAAATCGTTCATTTGAAAATGTTGCAAATGTGTCTCTTTTAAATAGCGTGCTGGATTTCTCTTGAACAATTTAATATATTTACATGCAATCTTAACGATTTATGAATTATATCTCCATCTTAAGACATAACATTTCTATATTTCAGGAAAATTTAAATTGAAAAAAGCGAAAGTATTACATATTATTTTCTTACAAAATTGAAAGAAAAAAATCGTGAAAGTATTGCATATTGTTTTTTCAAAGTTTATCTATAGGCAATTTGTGTGTTGCTCTAATAAACAGCTTTAGGTTAGTCTTGAGACAAAGGTATAATTAATAAAGTCTCAAAATATCCTGTAAAACTATTAAGTAATTCCAGAGATATTTTGCGTGCAATTCTGAAAAATCTCATTTTGAGAAAATTTAGTTTAAAGTACATTTTATTAAAACTTGAAATTCCCCATACTCTACCACACTTGTATACGATTATTTTAGAGTTAATAATAAATATAAATTTTATTAAATGTATTCTTTAAAATCTTTTAAGAGAAACCAGATATCTCACATAAAATATTGTTGGACAGCGCTTTTCTATGACTCCTCATTCATTTTCAGCAGATATATAGCGTGTTCTTGATGATGAACATCCTTTTGCTTTCGAAGGCTGTATAGCTTGGACTTGCTTACATTGGGGAAGAAAAGTTTCGCAATGAAATTAGTAAACTCGTCTGCAATTTTCTGTAATTTTCCACCTGATAAACACATAAGTTTTGTAACTTGTCTGGTTTGAAGCACTGTCCTAAACTCCTCGTTTTTGATATTTATAATCCTCTACACATGGATTATAAAGTTGCAACTGCAAATCTCAGAGCTTTTATGCAAGACCTCCTTATCATAGTATCAGACCTCTCAATCAGCAAGTTGCCTTTGACCGCTATACTTGTCCTGCTACTAGCGCCATCAATCGTCAGTAATAGTATTTACGACACGAAATCACACGAAATTTTTTCACAGCTCCATTTGTTCTATGCATTTGCTTATGAACTAGTAGTTTTCCTACCACTAAAATTTTATAGTAAATTTTATCTTATTAAATTGACAAGATCGTGTGATTACATGACCAAAAAAATTCTATTAAATTTTAGTGGTAAGAAAAAAGCGTAAGAGTTGGCAGCTATGCGGTAGCAGACCAGCTAGATTTTTCTATAGATTTTTCTATTATATTTTTGGATACCAGTTTTTTAGTAGAGATAATTTTGTTTTGTTTGATCGGAGAATTCTGGGATTTAAAGGAACAACATTTTCTCTAAAAATATACTGGTGTTCAAAAAGCCCGAAACATGGCAACTGTGCGGTAGTATCCAGGCGGCGATACTTTCCGGAGAAAGTCAATTAATAAGTTGGCAATTACCGCGGACATTTTCTCCCATAGACTTTCTCCGGATTGTCAAGTCTGATCTATGATAAGGGAGTCTTGCTTTTATGTATGGCATACTCGGTAATATGGATCATGCATTTATTTCAATAGTAGCATCTGCTGTATATATCTGAAAATTTATATCAATGCCTGGTGTTAGAATTGTTATGAGCGATGGTAAAACGGTGCCGTCCGCAAGTCTCGTAAAAATACTTCTATTTGTAAAATGTTGAAATTATTGATTGACGCCAGAAGTTAGAAACAAATTTATTCGAAAATAAATGAAATCTTTTCTTCATGTACTTGATAAAAGGGAAATTTTCATTCCAAAATTCTGGTGCCAATGTAGAATTTAAGGATTAAAATTAAGTCCATTTACGCACGACACCACTGTGGTGTCGCCGGACGGCGAAGTGTTAAGCTCAAGAACATAGTGGTACTTCAGCTGATTTGTATCGCCTATCTAGAATACAGAGTGAGTTACATGCAACATAAAAATAGAGATCCATGTGATTTCTTCATATTAAATTCGAAAAACGATGCGTTTCTGATTTTCATATGGAAATTATTGTTACTGCTTTAAATTTAAGAGCTAAAAATTACGGAATAGCTCAAATGATCGTCATAAAAAATATTATTGGTAAAATTATCCAAATAACAGCAACTGCAATAAAAATTATTTCTGTTGAGTTCTTCCAATACGAACTTGAACTGTTCCACAATAAACTTCCCTTATACAGTATGCACAGTAAAGTCCCTTGCCACCCTCTTAACTTCGGAACGGCTGCTGCTATATTGATAAAAGTGGTGTCTAGGTATAGTAAAATAGCCATGCGCTACAGAATGAAACCGCCTACGGCGCTATCTGGTGAAAAACTGCAGATTTAGCATTCTATCTTGAAAACGGAAAGAGATAGGGAAAACAAGTGATTAAACGAGTTGTAGAGCATCATCAATTTAGTACAAAAAACACCTTGTGAACATTAATGCGAAGAATAGAACGGTTAAAACCCGCATTTGTTTTTTCGCGATTTCCTACACTGTGATGTGACTAAACGATCTTAGAAAGAAAGAAAAAACCAGTTATGAAACAAGAGGTTTATGCGACTCCTCCACAAACATTGTAGGAACTTAAACAACGCATTACGGACGCGTGTGCCAATGCGTAACCCTCAATACTCCTACGTGTGCAAAGTGAAATTCAAACGAGGATCCAAATATACATTGCAGCTAACGGTGAAAGTTTGAATATCTAAAATGAAGGTATATTATTATAACTAGTGTTTTTTTTTCTTTCTAAGATCGTTTTGTCACGTCACAATGTAAGAAATCACAAAAAAATGCGCATTTTAACCGTTCTATTCTTCGCATTAATGTTCACAAGGACCGTAGGCAGTTTCATTGAGTAAGGCATGGCTACTTTACTATACCTAGATACTACTTTTATGAATATAGCAGCAGCTGTTCCGCAGTTAAGAGGGTGGCAAGGGACTTTAGTGGGCATACTGTATAAAAATAACGTTATAAATCGGACTGTTTTCAGTATATGGTTTTTCAGCACCTGTGCCTGTTAAAAAGCAAACGTATCATGATACAGAATTTTTATTATGCTATAGTTTTGAAGTGAAGGGTGATATGACATTTGAAGAACTTTTAGATTACTATAAGAATGAGCGTAATTTGGAAATTACAATGCTCCCAGAAGGTGTTTGTACATTGTATTGAATTTTCTTCAGGAGATCAAAAGATCAGAAAGATTGTGTTCATCGATGAGTGAAGTAGTGAAGAGAATATCAAAGTCTAGATTAATACTCTCCGGCATTATATGATAATATTGCACAGCCGAGCAACACCGGGCCTGATTCTCTGGTTATTCGTAAAACTCCTATTAGCCAGCGCATGCGTCTTTTGAACCCTCTTGATCTGAACTCAAAAGAAATAAGCTTTTGTTATCAGGTAGATTCTTAGATGTCTTGCATCGGACCATGGCGCAAGTACCCTTTTCATGTCATTTTATGCTATAAATGCTAGTTTGTGCCGTTAACCCTTTCCGGAACAGTGGTCCCACTCAGGGCACACCTAATTTTAGTTCCAAACTTGCATTCAGCACCAAGAATATTTTAAAAAAATTTTGCTTCTATAATGAAAGCTTAAAATAAGGAGTTCTTATTTTCTAAAAATCGTTTGTAAATTCCGGTGTCAGTCAGTAATTTCGCATTTTACGAACGGATTTTGTCTGTGCCGGAAAGGGTTAATGAGAATGGTTAGTTGTACATCAGTGCACTGAACCACCATTATAGAAACTAGAGTGGATTTCTCCCTAAATTTTAGATTAAGTTGATTCGAAATACAAATAATATAATATTCCTGTCTACATATCACTAAAATGTTTCTTCGGAAATACTGCTCTGCTTTCTTTTAAAATATGCTCGAGAACAATTTGGGCTCATCCAAAAAGAGAAATAATATTCCAAACTTATTTTCGAGGGTTTTCTAGGGGTGAAAAACGGACCAGTTTGCGCTTTGTATATATCATTACGCAATTCTTTTATAAGGGCACATTTAAAGTGTGTCATACACAGTTAAATTAGTACATTAAATATTATTTAATACAATAGATTAATGCATTTTCCCATTGAACGGTGAATACGTGAAAGATTATGGAATGATAAAAGTACATACACAATAGTGTTTGACAAACGCAACGGGTGTGCATTCATGGAAATTTGGGAATAACTTCGTTTTGGTACTAGAAATAAAAATACAAAGAGTCCCCAAATAAAAACGTTGTATTACCATATATTTGGGAGGAGATACGGAAGCCGCATTGAATTAAAAAAATCAACTTTTTTGGACTATGTCTATCGGGGTATCGTTTTTCATTTATTCTTTGAATAGTGAATCAAATAACACAATTCGCAATTCTAAACGATCTGTTTTTGCAGAGTTACGATAGGATTTATGCATAAGAAGTCGACAACTACACTTTATGAGCAAGCATTACATGTTTTAATTTTTTTACGTTCAAAAACATACTTTTTACGTTGAATAAAATCATCTTAAATTTAACAAATGACCTCAAAATAGCAATCACCAAAATTAAGGTAATCTTCGTCTTCTTTAAATTCATTCAAATTGTAAACTGGATTATATCAAATTAAATCACCTAAAACATATTAAATATCCTCAAAGTAGCAATAATGAAAATAGGGATCCTCTACGTCTTCTTTAAGTTCATCGAAGTTCTAGAATTGACTTTGGTTTCACCTCAACTTCTTCTATTTTAAGCCGTGTATTGAAGAAGACTACTTCCTCACAAATTTTGCACATTGAAGAGCACATTAACCCGCTTTTCTTTAGTTTCACCTTCACTTCTTCTTTTTCAAACCATGTATTGTAACAGACTATATCCCCACAATGTTTCCACAGTGAAGAACAAGTTATCCCACTTTTCTTGCTACTGCACTTGACTGACGAACAACGACGTTTTCATAAACAAGATCTCGACTTGATTATTTCTCCAGGAGCCAAAGTGGTGGGTAGATTAGTAAGAACAAGATATAAGTCACAGTCTTGTCGTACTCAAACCCCACTGTTCGATTTCAATTTATTTCCAAGCCAATGATGTATTTGATGGTAGACTCTCAATAAATGTTCGACAGTATTATCCGAAGTAGGGGGAATTGATTCCGACTTGGATGAGTTCCTTTTCAAAGGCTTCAGAATCTGAGTGCAACGAAGTTCATCAATGGACTTTACCCATATCACGTCATCTGTGGGTAAAGAGAAGAAAAACACCAATAGGCATGAAGAACAGCTTCCCCTTCGTCCAATAAACAGTCTTTTTTCCAAGGAAATTACCCTCAGAGGTGGGGTTGTTGCCACTCGTGGTTAAGGTCCATAGTGAGGTTTCCTGCTTTTGTTAGGTAGAAATGTAGAAACAAGGTTTTACCTTCTTTCTTCGCTTTTTCGTCCATCGCATTAATTCTATTGAATGTGTAATCACATTCTTTCAAGGGTCTGTAACTAGCTATGGACTTTATAAGTCGATTTTTTTCTTGGCAGTGTATGGCTCTACACTTCAACCGCTCTGTTACACCTGCAAAATGCATATGGGACGAGGATGTAAATTTCCATGTTATTGCTTTGACCTTATAATGAGATGGAATAATACAATTTCCTCTTCAGACGCCTCATTTTGGATTTTAAGAAAAGATAAGATTTCCAGATGCTATAAGTGCAGTTAGGATTACCATGGCCGCCTACGTCTTGAGTACAATGGTTGGTAGTAATTGCTGAGACTAATCTACAGTTGTTTGAAGTCAAGAATTACCAACTATGCGACAAGACAGTCTCACCGTGACGTTAATGTTCTGAAGGTCAATGGACAGCATGATTATCCACTTCTTCTTCCTTTCAGAATTATAAAGAAAACGCTCTTGGTTGCTATAAACCAGAGAACTTGCTCAAATCTGCAATTGTGGGGTAATATGTCGGTACCCACGTAACTGCCGACTATTTTCGTATTATCTAGACTAGACCATCACTACCATCGAAAAATACTGTTACGAGTGTTTTTAACGGTATGATTTTCTTTTTAAATTGTTTACGTTCTGCTTGCAAACGTCTTAGTAAGTTTTGCATGTGTTCCACTTTAGCTGTCATAACTTCATCTCCGGCCCCACGGCTTTTCCAACCTGGTCACCTGGACGAGTGGCTGGGTACGGAATAATTCTTCCTAATTTTTTATCTATCCTTTGTGTTTACTAACCTAGTTTTTAAGGTGTGTTGTCCGTTCGCTGGAAGAGAGACAAGTGGTCACCTTCATAGGCTTTCCATGATATCTACCGGGGATATATCAAATCTCGGGAGGGACCCCCTGATTAGTCCCTAGGCCCTGGTCCTTCCTATGAAATTCCAGGAAAACCCGGGGTCGAGGATGTTACGGACTTCTTTTCGGGAACCGATCCTGTTGCGGCCACTGTCGTACCCATGGTTGAGATTACTACCATGCCGATCAGCTTTCAGTTAGAAAATGGCGGGCCATGTCCTGAATTGGATGGGTGCCGTGCTTTTTTTAAGAACGCCTAATAGTCTTAAAGTATACAGAAGGTAACCATTATCAACAACGAAACCGTTAGTGAGACTCAATTCATATTCTAATTTAAATGGCTTCAACGGTTTAACAAGTAGTTTTTAAATGTATTATAAAATGAAAAGCCAGATGACAAACGGATTCGTTATACATTTCTATATCGAAGAAGTCGTTGTTTCCATAGCAACAAAAACTTTCTTGAATTGACAATGTTCAGATTCGGGCTTATTTTTGAAATTAAAACAAATTTAATCAATTTAAATTTTGTTTTCAATCGTAAAATACAATCGTTAAATTCCATTATATATACATATAAATGTGTACACAAAATTGTAGTTATAAAAATTTATTTATTATTTAAGTTAAACATGCATAAACAAGTTCAGTATGAAAAAGTTCTTCCTTAAAAAGTATTTGTCATAAAAACGTATTTTTTAACCCCTTGAAGGGCGGTGGAATGTAATATATCTCACTTAATTTTATTTCCCAAATGCCACAATGACACCGGAATTTTGGAATCAAATTTTACTTTTATAATATACTTGAAGAAAATCTTTTACTTATTTGAATATAAATTTGTTGTTAAATCCCGGTGTGACTCAATGATTTCAACATTTTTGAAACATAAGTACATTGCCCCTGAAAGGGTTAATTTCATTCCGTCGCCAACCGGTGATAAATCGCCAAATAAACTAAAATTTCATATTTTTTTTTACGGACATTATATCGAGGTTCTGCAGAAATTTTTTTTATAGACGTATATATCCTCATGATAAGAACATTCTGTAATTTTTTTTTTAATTTCTGAGAATGCACTTATGGAGACCTTCCTTGTCAGAATTTTAATATTTTGATAATTACCCAACATATTAATTATAATCTCATTAAACATCGTATTGCAAATGCCATCTTTTAAATCAAAATGGTTAAAGAAAAGAACAGCTGTTCTGTATTTGCAAGCGGAAATGAACGAATTTGATATTATTTTACTAATTAGCGAATTTTAAGAAAATTAATTAAGATATCAATTTGAAAACTTCTAAACATATGTAAAAAATTCTGCATTCGACTATGTGATTTTTGAAAAATTTGGCCGGTAATTTTTCTTAATTTATGCAAAAATCTGCCGGCACCACTGAAAAAAAATCCGAGAAAGTTTCAGACAGGGATCTGCTTTCATTAAAAAGTGAACTACATTGAGATATGTTTCTCTGGCCGATCCCTCCAGTTTATAGTCCCTCCAGCCGATAGTTTGCGAAAATGAAAGGAAATAATTGCCAGTTTTTACTAATGAAAAAAAATTTAGATTTCTAATGAAGATATAGATTTGAAATTGAGGATGGGAAGGGGTGTCATCTGCCGGCTGTTTTAGCGTAGCGTCTTCGTTATTCTAATTATCAGAAAATTTTAATTCTTTTTTTAATGATCGCGTTAATGTAGGTGAAGGTGGTTTTCTTGAACAAATTATTCGATATATTTGCATGTATGGGGAAGGAGGAGTTAACGCCTTGCTCTGAGATTGCTAGTATCTCGGGCCCGGGCAGCGCCGGACGGATTAGCTAGTATTGAAATAAAAGATAATTTCAATTTTCAATTTTAATTTGAAAATGACGACACAAAATACATATAATAATCCCTACGATTTTCGCTTTCCCCACTTTTATCAACAAAAATGGAGTAATTTAGTTGACATCATTATAGAAATGTAATTCAAAATTAGAAAAAAAAAATTAATACCATGAAAACGAATTCAAATTTTACAATTCTAAGACTTTTAACAACCTCCGATCAATGAGGATAACTGGTGTTAATTTGATCGCCCAAGGAGGTCGACAACATACATTAGTTTAATCAATCGTTTCATAAATTCGTTTCATAATATCGTTTTATTAGGATTTTATATATATAGGGTAGATATACTGGGTCTGTTCTGAAATTAGTAGGACTCATTTTTATAAAATTATTCATGAGAATAGTACAAACGATTAGAATTTTTCAAAGTAGCACCCTTCCGCATCTACACACTGCTGCCAACGAGTTTTTCAGTTTTCCAGTTTTCGTACGCCTTCAGGAACGCCTGGACTGGAATGCTGTTTAGCTCCCTCGTCATGGCCTGTTGAACCGCCTCTACGGAGCCGTGATGCTTCCTCTTGAGTGTCGATTTTATTCTCGGGAATAGAAAATTGTCTGGCGGGCCAAGTCGGGGCTGTAGGAGGGATGTGGCAGCGTTGCCACATTGTGCTGGGCAAGATACTCCACTACGCGAAACGCTGTGTGGCTCGTCGCGTTGTCACGATCTCAAAAAGTTGGATTTGATGAATGCTCAATTCATCAGCAATCATTTTGATACTCATCCTACGATCACTGCTTAGTAAATTTTTCACTTGCGACACATTTTCTTTGGTCTTGCTGGTCGAAGGGCGTCCGGAGCGGTCGTCGTCTTTCACTCTTTCCCTACAGGCCTCGCAGCGTATAGGATAAATTTAATTGTTTCTACCACTATTTTAGAAGAAATTATGCTCGTGATATATTTCTATTGCATACTTTAAAGAAATTTATCCTCGAGATTGTTGATTAGGGATACTGGTATGAACAATACAATGTGTCCTATATGCTGCGACCCTTGCCCTAAGTTCTCGGAACAGCTTGTGCCACTCACAAACACCCGATCTACCCATGGCAGCAACACCGTACAGGGTGTTACTTTTCCAGGTGACATACCAGTATATTTTTCTAAAAATATACATCAAGTTCAAACGTGCGAAATTTCACCTTATTTGAGGAGAGATTATATTTAAGAAAATACTGCTCCCGACTAATTTACTGGTTCTAAAATTCCAGGACCCGTACGAACCCTACCATAGGCCTCCTTAATCATGTCGTGAGTCTTTTTGCCCGTTTTACCAAGCTTTACACAAAATTTGATTGCGTATCGCTGCTGCAGAAAACGCTCAATGATTATCTGTGACGAGGCGTTTCGACAGGAGTTCACAGTACAATCGACCTGCTCTCTTCAACGGCCAAGAGCCGACTGCCCATTTTAGCCAGCATTCCCAATATCCCCCTCCACTGATCGTACGCGCGCAGACCGCCTCTCGTCCGCTCGTTCTTTTAGGAAAAAACCAGTCCTACTAATTTCAGAACAGACACTGTATATTATTTTATTAGTCAGATATTAACACGTATAAAAATGTTTTGAGCACTTCTTATTAAAAAATATCCATTTCACATACATTTTTTAAATATCCTGTTAAATAATCTATGAATCATATTTGTATAATATATATAAGCAAATTTCAGAAAAAAGTAAATGAATGAACATGGAAACATAGATCCTAAATTCTATTAAAAAAATAGGAACTGCTTATAAAATAGAAAAAATAATCTTTGGTAAGGACGACAAAGAAATCAACCATTGTATATATAATTTTTAAAATCAACCGTAAAATTGCTGCAAATACAGGAATTTAATATAAATTCAAAATACACAATATGGTTTGAAGAACAGCATTTCATTACTTCGTTGAGAAGAATGTATTTGTTGATTCATCAAAATTGTTTAGATGGAATCTGATAAAATATTGTATTACATCGAACAAAGAGAATAGATAGTAATGTGAAATATATTTATTTAGCCGGTTACATTATACTGTATCGTTGGTAAATTAATATTTTAAGCTTATGAATTATAACTAGACACTCCGTGGAGTAAGGAAGATATAGAATAAAGCATTAGATATATACATACGAGTTTAACAAATATAATGCTAACTTATTCTGTTTAGGTTTCATAAATGGAGTTACTTGAATCCATTGTTCGAGAATTTTAGTTTATTTCGGCGGTAGAATTCCTCCTGTGACGTGCTAAACATAACTAATTATCCGTTCTCTAAATTAGAAATATAATATAATATAGTTTATTCATGCTTTTCAGAATTTTGATCAACGGTTTAATTTTATCAGTACGGTAATTTTGTAATTTGAATTTTGTAACAGAATACATTTTGAAGTTGTTTTGTAGTTATACATACTTTGTTTCTTTTGAGAAGAAACATAATTATATTTTGCAAAATTTATGTATGTTCGGATCAAGACCTCCTTACCATAGTATCAGACCTCTCAATCAGCAAGTTTCCTATGACCGCTATACTTGTCCTGCTACTAGCGCCATCAATCGTCAGTAATAGGAATATTTACGACACGAAATAACACGAAATTTTTTCACAGCTCCATTTGTTCTATGCATTTGCTTATGAACTAGTATCGGTACTGTAGCAGAGCTGCTAGATTTTTCTATTCTCTTTTTGGATACCAGTTTTTTTATTACAGACAATTTTGTTTTGTTTGATCGGAGAATTCTGCGATTTAAAAGAACAACATTTTCTCTAAAAATATACTGGTGTTCAAAAAGCCGGAGCCTTGGCAACTCTGCGGTAGTATCCACCAGGCGGCGATACTTTCCGGAGAAAGTCAATTAATAAGTTGGCAATTACCGCGGACATTTTCTCCCATAGAATTTCTCCGGATTGTCAAGTCTGATCTATGATAAGGGAGTCTTGGTTCGGATTATATAATAATTAAACTGTTTCAATATATCAAACATAAGATTCAAGTTGCTAAATCAGCAATATGTAATATTCCAAGGAAGACATTAACTCTCGCACAAAAACTTGCACCATGCCTATATGTACACCATATATACACCAATATGTACGCAAAACTTTTTAGTTTCAGCGTACCACTATTCCTGAATAGTAATGTTCATCTTATTTTATCGCAAATTTCTATCATTAAATAATGCAAATTTTTCTATTCAGAAATAGTGTCACTTAAATACCCGAAGGTTTGGCACATATGCATAAATATAAATAATTTTTTGTAAATAAAAAAAATATATTTTCAAGTCGCATGACTTATTATATAACTGATTTATGCTGTATCACTTCTTTCAAGTAACTTGTATTAAATGGACTACAAACTATCAGCAAAAAAGACTAATTAAAAATAACTACAGTCATGCAAAATAAATAAATAAATAAATAAACTGTGTATCAGACAATCCTTTTATAACAAATAAAATTTTAAGTTTACTTACTATAACTTGGTCAGAGCTTGATTTCTGCAGGTTCAAACACCTACCAGTATTTCTAATAGTAATTATTGCCTTATTAAACCAAAAAAAATCTGTCATAAAAAATCTATAAATAATATTTAGAAACAATCGTAGAAATTTGCCCGAGTGCCAGTATTTATAACTCTTTGTAAATTTTGTTTCTAAATCAACTAGTGGAATTTTATATTTAGAGAAATTTACTTTTTTGTTCTGATCGAACGCTTCTTAATATTTTCTTGTAAATCCTGCTATTTTGAAAGTAAGCATCGATTTTACTCAGGTAACTTTATTTTCTCATAAAATCAAGTAAAAGTTCAGAAAATATCGATTTTCTTTTCAATTTACTAGGTACTTTTTGCAAAAATAAAACTTTATATAATTATGAATGTACGCTATAGAATGAAGTAAAGTGAAGAACCAGATTTATTATTCAGGTAAGCGCTTTTAATAATTCTGTTGTTTTGCTTTTTTTTAAAGTAAGGCATCCAACCCGGGCTTCCAGTGATAGAGAATATGTGTGAAAACTATTTTTTTTAACTTTAATAGAATTTTTTACATTTAATAATTTTTTTTTTTAGATTGCCTCATAACAACACCAAAAAGAATTTTTATATGAAATATGTCAATTATATATTCAAACAAAATTTAGAAATTTATTAAATGAGGTAATTTCTTACTGGCCTCGTGCCAGAAGTTAATAGCCAAAGAAATCGCTTAAAATTTCGTTATCTACAGCAGTTAAAAAAATATATATATTATTATTATTTCTAATAATTTCAGCGGTTTTAAGCGCTTAAAACCGATTTCAATTGCATGTCTATTAAATTTGTGTTTTATTTAAACTATTTTATTTATTGCTTAAAGAAGTTTTAATTTCGATATTGAATATTAGCTGGAAACAAATGCTGAACTGTCTGCAAGCGATAAAGATAGATTTAAAAAAAATAATTTAATTTAAATGGTATAACAAATGAGTAAATTGATATACAGTTTTCAAACAAATTCTATTTGAAAGTAGATTACTTTTCTCTATAAAACGGTGTAAAATTTGAAAGTATGCTTAGAAATTAAAAAAATTGCAGTAGCATAAATCGCAAAACCGAAATTTAGTCGCCAAGTGTTGCCATTCGCAGAATAACGTCCGTGTTACCCACGGACACGTTTGTCATTTATAATGTAGATGCCGAGCAAAGCAAGGATGTAAACGAAGAAATATTTTAGAAAGGGAATGGATGTTTTTAAATTTTAAACTTAAACTACTCTTTGAATATTGCAAAATTATCTCCGTTGAATTTCCGTAATATATAGTAATTTTTTATCAACGAGGGTAGAAAAAATTAATAAAAAAATTATAAGAATTTAAAGCAAAATTAAAAAAATAAATAAAAGAAGTGATTTTAAGAATTTATTCTAAGAATTCTCAATACGCACTTTTTTGTGTATGTGTGTGTCTTTCATGATAAACCTAGTTATTCAGTTACTGGCTACTAATCAGTTAATTGCATACAACTGTATTTATACATTATATTATATTATACATTTTTATTATACATATTATATTACGTTATATTATATTGTATTTAATTCCATACGATTCATTTTATTACATTCTAGAAGAAAAAATACAGCATATATAGATTTAGTATATTTTGCAATTTTCACTAAGAAAGCCGTACTGCAATAAACGGTGGTAAAATTACATTTTATGAGCTGAAGTAAAATGCACTCAGTATTTCGAACTATTTTTAATTCTTTCAAAAGTATGACTTAGTCATGTATATATAAAATGAAATTCTTCATAGTTTGTGGTTAAAATTAAACGAAGCTTGAATTACAGAAATAGGGGTGGTTTACATAGAAAACCCTTATGTTAAAGCGCCTAGAATACATCGCGTGGTAAACGGTGTACATATTGGATAACAGTGTAAAAGGATAGTTAAGGACTTCAAGAAGATATTCATACAGGAATGGGTGCTCAGATGGCGCGGGCAGTCAGCAAATGTAAGCAGAAGAAACACGGTCTATCGGATGCACCGTCCAGTAGTCATTCGTCTAGAACAACTTCTTTTCAACTTCGTGAAGTGCAGTGCCGGGCTACAGCGCCTAGAATACATAGTGTGGAAAACGGCTACAAAATGGTACTAAAAATTTTTATCCGATAAATGTAAAACGATGCTTAAAAGATATCGGGTCGATCTTAGCGACATCTTCTAGCAGTGGTGTAGACAGGGTGGAGGTCCAGATGGTTTGGATACCACTAATTTTATATAAAAAAATTTGCCTTATCAAATCGGAGAATATTCTGCGATATTGAAGGGGAAGACAATTTTATAATATTACAGGTTTCCAGAGCATTTGGACTCCCCTCTTTGGCTACGCCACTGTCTGCTATCTCTTTTCAACGCAAATATTGTATAAGAATCAAACTGAGAAAACGTTTCAGCGGGTGGTAACTATTTTAAGTAATTAAATTATACCCTATTTCCTTTTACTTGGATAGTGATTTTCATAAGCTTTGAAGATATGAATTATATTGATCATGGCCAAAAAACATGATACGCATCCTTTTGTGCCTGGTTACAGTATTCGATAGAAGACAGTAAACTAGAAACTATCCTTATTTTGCATACCAAAGGATGAATCTCTGGTAGAAGAGTGGAAAAGGTTAATTCCCTGATATGATAAAAATCTAACTTCAAAATCAGTTACATCGGAATTATACACTTACAAGAAGATTTTATTAACAGAAATTATGTTCATGTTGTCAATAGTGAAACGGTTACTTTTGCTAGAGGTAAAGCTATTTTTAACCCTTTCCGGCGTAGTGGTCCCACTCCGGGCACACCTAATTTTAATTCTAAATTTGCAAATGGCACCAAGAATATTTTAATAAAATTTTGTTTCTATAATGAAAGATTAAAATAAGTTCATATTTTCTAAAAATGTCGTTTGTAAATTTCGGTGTCAGTCAGCAGTCTCTCATTTTACAAACAGACTTTGTCTGTGCCGGAAAGGGTTAAAGCAAATGTCGCTGCGATCGCTCGTACCGCATTGTACCGCATTGCTGCACGTTTATTGGCTATTTTTTAGCATTTTTTAAAGCATTACCAGTTTGGCTTTTTTTAATTTTCGAAATTTCGCATTCATACCAGAAATTCCCTATAATGTTATTTTCGTTAATTAATGGCAGATATTTCGCGACTTCTTAAAGTAAATATTCTTGTTTCAGAATTTCTGGTTTGAATTCGAAAATTTTGAATTAAGAAACGGTAAAATCGTTTACCACACTATGTATTCTAGGCGCTGAACTTGTGCGCCACTGCGTCAAACTTTTGTGTTGCAAGTGGGGTTCTAGTCTTCATCTGGACGTTTACTGAAGAATATTCAACAATACATACATATTTGAGAAAATGTAAGTTACATAAAATAAATATATATAGGTATCCCATTTATAAAATTTTGGCTAGATTTTCAAAAGTAAAAATTAATAATAGGGTGCTTGTTTATTGTCTGCTTATTATTTACTTATAGTCTGTCACTATTTTCAAATAATTAAATTTATGATAGATTTATATAATATTTGCAACCGTAACAATTATAGTTTGGAAATAGTGATTGCCAAAAAAGCGACCACGCGCACCCCTATGATAAAGAAATTAAAATTAAAATACATTAATTAAACAATTTATAAAAACTCTTCAAAATTGGTCAAGAATATCTTTTCTCGCTTCGGATAAACATAAATTGTTCTCGAGCATATGTTAAGAAAAGGAACGAAATTTATTTTACATTTTCGATATCACAGAAATGTAATTTTATTTTTTAAGATGGAATGTAGTACACACAGGTAAGAATGCTAAAGTTATAAACCTACTTTCGAAACATCTTGTAATCAATGATACACATACTTAAAAATGGATATTTCAGATATCTTCAACTTCGAGCATAACTTACCACGAGCAGGAAAGACCGAGCTATGCTCGGTCAAAATTAAATTTGAGTTCAAATATCATGACCCATGACCAAAATGACCCACTAATTTAATTTTCTCGAACATGTGACTTAGCCCAACAGTCTTCTCGTGCCTGACAACCATAGGATGCAAAAGTTAATGTAAATAGTCTGAGCCGTTTTTAAGATAAAATAACTTGACCCATAATGACCCATGACCAAAATGATCCACTAATCGAAATTTCTCGAACATGTGACCTAGCCTAATAGTCTTCTTGGTCCCTAAACCTGTAGGGTGCTAAATTTATTTCAAATCCTCTGAACCGTTTTTAAGATAAAATAGCTTGACCCATAATGACCCATGAACAAAAAGATCCACTAATTGAATTTTCTCGAACATGTGACCTAGCCCAACAGTCTTCTCGCGCTCGAAAACCGTTGGATGCAAAATTTAGTGTAAATTGAGCCGCTTTTTAGATCTTGACCCACAATGACCCAGAAATGACCCACTAATCGAATTTTCTCGAACATGTGACCTAGCCCAATGATTTTCGCGTGCCCGAAACTCGTAGGATACAAAATTTAATCAAAATTGTTAGAGCCATTTTTTTGATAAAATTAATTTGACCCGCTTCGACCCCAAAATAATCCATAAATCGAAAGTTCTCGAACATGTGACCCAGCCCAATAGTCTTCTCGTGCCCGAAAATAGTCGGATACAAAATTTCGTCAAAATCGTTTGAACCGTTTTTTAGATAGAATTAGCTTGACTCTGACCCTTGATGACCCAAAATGACCCACTAATCGAATTTTCTCGAACACGTGACCTACCCCAATGGTTTTCTGGTGCCCCAAAACGGTAGGATACAAAATTTCGTCAAAATCGCTAGAGCCGTTTTTGAGATAAAATTTGCATATATATATATATATATATATATATATATATATATATATATATATATATATATATATATATATATATAACCACACACAAGATTTGCTCGTATTAGAATATATGATCTACAAAATCAAACTTACAAATGGATAAATTTAACAGTCCGTGAAACATATGTGAAAAAGAATTAAGTGAAATATTACTGTGAAAAGAAAATAATATAACAAACAGTAGAATATCAGATAAATGATGATTTTTAATTAAAAATTCCTTAATTTACTGTGTAAATTCCTTATAAATAACCGGGTTTACCTTTCATTTCTAATTAATAGTAATTTGACAGGAAGAAGCTATCTGGTTTCGGTGCTGTTAAACTGAATTAATTACGGAACTAAATTTGTGTTGTACAAAGGCTTCATTAGACAAAGTAAATTAATTCAGTTCAAATGTGTGTGTAGTTTAATTTTATGAATGTATTACTAGGTAACTGTTTTAAGAATTAGTTATCTGATTTACGACAATAGAGTTTCGCTCGAATACGTCTTGTTTAAACTAAAATAGCTTATCGAGTTAAACTTTAATATGATATCATAGCCAGTGCTGCGAATTTTTGTTTCAAAATAGAGCATTTATTTTATTCAAATTATCAGCCGGAATTTTCATTTGATAACATAGTGTATGTTGGTAAATAAAGCAAAAATTACTATTCGAAAAATCTGGTAGTTCTGTTGAAATAAAGAGAGGCTAATTTGGCAACACTGTTTACAGATATCTTATCTAAATAATTGTTATTTTTAAGTTCACGATTATTTTACTTTTCATTATCTAAGTTTAATAATTAAGGACAAGCATTCTAAATTGAATATTACTTGTCTAGATTTCCCTAGATTGCTTAGAAATTTTGACTACATTTCGAATGCAAAATTAATATGACACATGTATTGTATGCAACAATATTATATGGAAATATTAAAAAATAAATATCGCTATAATTGTTTCGAAACTATTGTTTTTTTATCAATATTTCAACAAATCATTATTTTTTTTTTCAAAATATGAAAAAAACTATTTAAATTATAGAGTGTGATCGATACATCAAAAGTATTTCAGTGGAGAAACTTGACATTCTAGAGAAAATTTAAGGACATTTCCTAAAACTATTTCTTGAAAGTTTGGCAGTGCACTGGGGCTTGTTGACATATTTACAAAGTGTCTGTCAGAACGCAAGGCGGGGTCCATAGTGCGACTTTTAATTAAGGACATTTAGAGACAAATTAACACATTTAAGAAGAAAATTAAAGGACATTTCGTAAAAACTATTTCACAAAATTATTTTATTCTTACGCCGTACTTTAATGCTTTTAACTATCGATATTTTCTTTTATATTTTCTGATTTATGCGTATTTTTGCTTTCATCGAGTTCTTCATAAATGAAAAGAAAAATAAATAACTTCACATTAAAAGATTCATCTTATAGTAAAAACAAATTACTTTGAAATATTAAAAATAAAATACCTTGAACGTTTCTCATATTTTGCATTTACAATTACAGAAAAATTGTGAGTATTTAGTTATTGAAAAAATTGTAGAAACTAAACGCAAAATATTAATTTAAAATGAAACATATCAACCGTTGACTTAAATTGGCCTTCATACTTTGGAGATGAAATCGAAAGTTTCGAAATAAAAATAGTCTGTGTTCAAAATTCCAATTTTTAAAAAGAGGAAAATTGATTTTCGACAAGTTTCATTTTTATGAGACAATTAAACTTAACTCGCCTCATAACCTAGACATAGGCATTTCGAGTTCTTCATGAGTGAAAAGTAAAATCTTATTACTACATATTAAACTATTCAAACTAACGTAAACATACCTGTTTACTATGAAGGAAAAGTTTTAATAAAATACCCTAAATTTTAGTTTTATTTAGAGATTTTATTTAGTGAAGTTGCCTAAATTATTTAACTATCAGAAGCGCAGATTGTGAATGCAAAAAAAGTTTTCAAAATACAAAAACGAAATTGTAGCTATAAAAAATTTGTAAATAAAGTTGAAAGGTTCGTAACAAAAACAATATTTGTTCAAAATTTACAGTTTTTGAATAGAGGAAAAAAGTCGATTCAGAAGCATTATTTCTCTGACATAGTAAAAACCTTCTTCTTATAAAAACACATGTTAATAGAATTGACTAGAACACCGATCTCTGAATACCGGGCCTACGCACTGACACAAAAATGGCAGCTGTCGTAGGCGGATAATTTTAAGCGTTTGTACGTTCCCCCGAATTTGGACATCAGTATTTTATAAACGTTTTTTTTCACTTATTTAATCTCAGAAAACTAAGGTAGGGAAAACTTTTAGAAACTATTGGTAGTCAAGATCAAGAGACCATGCAAACGCTCAAAAAAATCCGCCTACGAGAGCCGCTATTTTTGTTTCAGCGCGCAGGCCTAGTATTCAGTGGGACGGTGTTCCAGTCAAATTTTTAACATGTGTTTTTGTAAGGAGAAGTTTTTATACTATGTCATAGAAATACTGCTTCTGAAGCAGCCATTTTCTTCTGTTTGAAAATTGTAATTTAAAAAACTGTTTAATCTAATATCTTTAGTACAAATCAAATTTTACTTTATAAAAATTAAAAATTTAAAAAATATGTGCTTTTTTATTTAAATTTTTTTTACCGGATAAAAATGTACTTATAAATTTTTAACTAAATACTTTTTACTACATTGCTGTTGAAATAAATACATCATAAAAAATTATAAAGAAATGCTGTATTACAAACTGCAAAGAAATACTGAATGAATATTTATGAAAACTTATGTAACTTCCAATTTTTTAAATCTTTCCAAAAAAATGCATTATTGATGCGAATAAATATTCTGTTGAAAAGCTTATAAGGAGCATTTCTCTCACTGTTCTACTAGTTATGATTCTTTAGTCCATATCATTTACAATTCATATCACCTCACAACGGCTAAAATTGAGATGGAAAAAAGAAGTACGAATTTTGCAGAATTTATTTTTTATTTTAAGAATTTATTTTTATATTTCATAGAATGTCTTGTTTAAAACGCTATGAATTGTATGAAGTTTCTTTATTGGTTTTGTTAAGAAAATACCCTTTTGAAACACATTTATTTAAAATGTGCTGTTTTAAAATTTCAACACAAATGAAATAAATAAATACTTAATTGCAATTTTTTTTCTTTATTTATTGCGTGGTGTGTACAGTAATTACTTTTAAGTACCACTATTTTAAAATAGGAATGTATATCTTTTTTACACGTTTGAACTTACAGTAATTATTTGCGATTAAATAAGCTGCATATACTGAACAGTAAAGACCGTACGACTCCTGGAAGTATTAGTTATAAATATGTAATCATTGCATTTGAAAGTTATGTTAAACATTATTACATGGTTTATATCATGAATTTGAATTTAAGACATGGATGCGTTGTATTCGTTTATAAATTTACCAGATGTCACTGTATAAAATATTATTGTCTAACAATGTATGTGTACTAAAATCAAATCAGTCACATAAAGTTATGAAACGTATTCAACGCTCGCAGGGTTCCTAATTTTCCTACCTTTGCTACAACTATTTAAGAATAAAAACCTTCGTAGCATATACCTCTAACATCTGAAATAGAAATATACCAGAAATATACAAAAAATATTAGTGTTTGAAAATAGTGGTAGCAAAGGTAAAAAATTTAAGATCGCTGCGAGTTCTCAGTACTCAGTAATCGGAAAATTTAATGATTTGTAATAATTTACAAGTCACGATTTTCGAAAATGCAATAACTTCAGAGAAACTGTTAGTAAACCAGAAACACTAATTTGGTATTCACAAAGTGCTATCCTTCAAATCCTCAATCAGTAACTTAGGTCTATTCACGTGTTAAAACTCTCCTAATATCTAGCTGTAGGCATAATTATTTATCACTTTCTCTGAACATGAAGTGAAATTATAAATTGTGGTTACCAAAAATTATCTAAGCATTTTAACAACGTGATTAACAAATTATAAGTTTCTAAATTATTTATGTAACACTCAATAACTTATAGAATAACTGTTTAATTTATTCATAGGGAGAGGGCCATGTACGTCGGTCCTATTTTGATATTTTGATATTTCATATAATTAAAAAATGTAAGTAATGAAATACATAACTATTTTCGAATTATTTATGATATTCTGCTTCCCTCATGATTTTCTTGAATTCTGATATTAGGTATATCTTACTTTTACTTTTAATAATAATAATAATAATAAAATAATATTAGAACCAAGCCCTAGGAATGTTAAATATCTTGCCTATTGGCATGTCTTGGCCCTAGGCATGTTGTACCGTAGACCATACATCATTTTCTATGAAACATTTAACAAAAAAAAGTTATAGTATATTTGGAACAAATTTAAAAAAAACATATTTAATAACAGATTTGTCATAGATACTCATTTAAAGTTGTTTTAAAGTAATACAAAACAGAGAGAAGTGACATCAATTGCATTTTAAATGTTCTATTGTATGTTTTATTTATTTTCTTATTCATGTTTGAGTTTGCTTTCTCACGATGCAAAATCAACATAAAACTGTTGCATGAAAAAGTTAATATTACTTTTCAAAAACTGATTCTATACCAGGAAATACATAAAAATTCTTTTGTCTCAATGAAACAAGAAACTGGAAAAATGCTATTCATTTGTTAGCGACTAACTGAAAATCACATAATTTTCCTCAAGTATGAATTCTATCCCAATGGTATTAAAATGTTTTAGAGACATAACAATAGTTTCTTCTTCACCATTGTCACAATCTATGAATATATTCTATATACAATTGGTGTACATATATCATTTTTGAATTCCTTCCATTAATGATACGATGAAAAATTTTAATGGAATAACGTTTTTATTTGTTGGCTTTTTAACAGAATAATATGTAATTGTGTAGTACTTTGGACCTGTTCAAGGTATTGAAAGATTCGAGATACAACACATGGTGACTTGAACGACAATGACTTCTCACCATTTTCTAATTAGGCTTAACATGATTTAGAACTCATGTTCATAATGCACAATAAATACTCTTTCAGGCATAACTTAAAATTTAAAACAAATAACGAGATATAATGAAAAGTTACAGATTTAAAATATTACTTTTTGATAATCAAATCTTTTTCTTACAATTCCCTGCAACATGTGCATGTCCGCTTTTTCCGGAGTAGTAAAACTAGATATTCATTTTCTAATGAACCATAGAAATTACTATGCGTGCAAAACAATAGCATTTTTTTTTTGTTTAATGACAGCGCCATTTATCGGATCACCGTTTGCAATACACCAATTCTTTGTATGACGGAAATTGCTTGCTTTGATGTATAATATCAAACTTAAAATTTTGTTTCACGTGTTTTGATCCACCCTCAGTTTCTCTGAAGGAAATATTGTACAATTTGAAATTCCTCCTACCTTCCCCTTTCTTGAGGAATCATTTACCAAATATTTCGTAGCAAACACAGTTCTCTGCACAATCACATATTGGAATGTAGCGATTCACTGCTTTAGCTGGAGTGTTTGAGCTTGTCTATGTATTTTCTATCTCTCCTTAAAGTTTTATCATTGTTATTAAGAGTCACTTTGTAAAACTTTACTGAGTAAACACATTTATTTAATTTGTTTTTCATACTGAATTGTTATTTGACATTAGATATTACCACGTCTATCTAGGCAAAATTTCTATATAAAACTGACTGAAAATAAATTTCTTGATTCACCAAACTTATATTCTGTACTATATACTAACATCATAAAATAACTTCAAATACCGAATATTCATTGGTATTCATAATCGTTTAAGTAACCCATTTTGATTGATACGTTAAAAGTGTAGAAATCAATTTAGTGAATGCTGAGTTAGTTTTTGAGTGTTTGATTTATTTTTGCTAAAGAATGATAAGAAATTTTATTTCATACATTATGATAAAATATATGGTAAATTAACTAACAGGCTCTTATAGTGTAGTATGATTGGTGATTATTATTAAAATATCCACTCCTATTATAGTGAAAGAAATTTTTTTAATTTGATATTCATGGAACATGCCATGGTTTTAAATAGCATCATTTCATTATAGAATTAGCCAAAATAAACTTGCTGATAGATCAAACTTCGTTCAGTAAGTTTGACGCATAATTATAAATTAATTCTTATAAAGACAAGAATATTTAGTAAAATCTCTGAGTGCCTAATTAAATTATACCCAAATCGTTTCTCAATACTTCAATGTTACAGATTAGTATCCAAATTATTTTAATATTGGTAACTTTAAATTAAAATATTTTGAAAAGCTTTGAATGTTTTATTTGTTTTCTTCAAATGGCTTTGCTGAAAAATGTTGAATAAAACTATTTGTGATCGGAATGCTTTAGTAACTGTCGTCAAAATAAGTACAGCTAATTAATGGAACGTCATAGAATTATTTTCAGCATTTTAGGATATATTTAGAACTTATTTTGTTAAATACTGATATAAAGATATTGAAATTTCTATCAGATAAACGCTGTTATCTAAAATAAATCAATCTGGCATAACACATATAAAGATACTTTCACTTTATATTTTTTCTGTATTATAATTTTATAAATCAATCAATAGAAAAAATATAATTATATCAGCGGAAAATGCTGCTTTCTTTTTGATAACCTTATTTTCAAACAATAATGTTAGTGATGGATTTCTCCAATATTTGCAAGAGAAGTGTTCTAGAAAAAGTACTATTTTCAAACAACTACACGCACCGATTCCATATATGTGCAGAGCTCAATTATGCACACATACATACATATATATGTTAAGCATATATCTATACATTTTCTTCTTAATTCTAATTATATTTATTTTTCATTAATTTTTAAAGGAATATCCAAAATTGCAACTGGGAATATAATATTTTACAGACTAACATGATTGACTATTTTTATTGATTTAATGAGCACTTTCATTTTATGCTAGTACTTTCTAATAAATGGCATTTTTTAAATGTTAAAAAAGTATGTTTGATCCACTATCCTTACAATGAAAACGTTTGAGCCTACTCAAATACATACTCACACACAAAATATTGAACGCGGGATGATTGATCCAACTTCGAGAGATTTTAATATGCATTCTGTCGTCGAACAATTTCCGAATATCAAAAAAGACAAATGTATGCTATTTTAAAAAGTATTATAATCTTTATATTTCTGCGCATAAGTTTTACAAAATATGAAATGTGAAAATTATAGAAATTCTTCAATAAGATAAGGCGAATATCACTATTCGAAAATAGTGGTATGTAAAAATAAGTTCCTGTGAGAACCCTGCCTCGAGATCACCGGTCTAATAGTATTCATAAATTCATACATGATTACAAAGTAATTAAAAATAGTAAAGAACTATTTTACTAAAAGTTTCGGCTGAATGCACTTCAGAGAAGGTCATACTTTGAATATAAACGTTAAATATTATAATAACTTCTTTTCACGTTCTCTCTTTTCATATTTCAACTTCATCTTTCTCAAAAGAATCCGACAGAAAATATCTGGTTATGGAAGCATACAGAGAGAAAAGAAATATCTTTATATGTATATATTTTTATCGCCTCGGAAAATGCTAACCACACCAAAGGAATAGCAATTGTTTGTTTGCCAATATTTTAGACTTTTTTTAGCATGGAATTTTTACCTATAGAAAGGTATAAAATATTCGCGAAATAGGATATTTATAGTAAACCCTTTTCGCAGTGGGTAGATGTGAATAAAACTTTCAGTGGATTCAATGTTTTATTATAAAAATATAAAATATCACTGTTCAAAAGAACACTTTGTAAATAAAAAATGTTTAAAATTGTCAACAAAATACAATGATTTTCAAAATCCTTCAACATATATAACACTGTAAGTATTTAAATGAAGTCTCTTTCGTTACGTGAGTCACATTCAGAGAGAAAATTGAAAATGAAACGAAAGATAAACTTTCATGTAAATCTCACAGTGGGGTCTCATGGTAAACTTTCACTTTACAAGTTTTAGCAGATAACACTTAACAATAGATTAAGCTAACATTGTTTGTTCATTCTCAAAGTAGAATATGGATATTTTACTTTTTCACTTTAGAACAGGAAATGCTTTTGAAATTTATATATGATTATCAATAGATGTTACGATGATAAAGTCATATAATAAGAAAATTACTATCATTATTAAAAACTGTGTGAAACCATGTCAAATATGAAAGGGGAAAAGGCATAAAAGTAACCTAAATCTTAAAATTAGTACTATGCAGAAAACATTTGAATGTATAATGTACATATATTGAAAATAGTGAAAAAAATTGCCAGTTTCTTTAATTCCCTTATTTTATTCAAAGAATGTGAAAATATTATATACATATATAAATACTTTGTACATAATAAATATATATCGGATTTTGATGAAATTTTTCTGGTTCAAAGTATATATATCTGATACTAAAAAATCGGAAAGTTGGCAGGCATGCACAAAAATTATCTCCAAGTTCATAACGTGTAGAAAATTCCATATTCAACAGAATTTTTAGAGATTTATTTGTTCCACACACAGTATTTTCTTTAATATATAAATTTTGTGTTAGATTTTAACATATTATATGAAAATTGAAATTACTCCCTGTTTTTCTTTTTTTCTTCTTTCTTTGCATTTTTATATACATTACATATAAATTTATTAAAAAGATGGTTGATTGGGGTTTTATGATACAAAGCCCCTTTAGAGACATGCTGCGCCAAAAAAAAAGATTAAAATAAGAATGTCAAGTTGAAATATAAAAAACGATTTAAAACTTTGTCATAAAAACAAGATGAATGAAAATAACATTTAAATGAAAAAAGTGATATGGTGATAAATGTATAATTAAAATCATGGTTTGTTGGTTGGTTGATTAGGGTTTTAATTTATTACAAAGAGAAATAAAATAGAATATATTTCGAAATATTTTCTTGCTGTTTAATTCAAAATTGACATAAAAAGAAATCCTTTGAAAGGTTTAAAACATTATGCTAATGCGCATTAGATTTCGCTTTAGCGTTTAATAAAGTTCAAATGTCTTGTTCATGCAGTTACTGAAGTTTTCATGTCGACAAAAAGTTGTATTTTTGCTACATTTTTTAAAAATTGTGTAGAAGTAATTTAAATCGTAATCAAAAATCAATATGCATTTCGCATTTCGAAACAACGTCAATATAGAGCAAACCTCTTCCTCTTCATTAATATTTATATACCCATTTGTTATTTAAATAATTCTTTGCTATTTCTATAAAGGAATATTGCTTTGAAGAAATAAATGACTGCAGTGGGTCAATGAATGATTGGGAATTTCTTTTATTCATAAGTGTATTTCATTAAAATTTTAGAACAGATATTGAAAACTTAAATATAAGCACTATACCGTATACCTTTCAAAACATTTACATCCCAAAATTGTAACAATTCTACTAAATATTTTGTTTGACTATGTAAAACTAAAGAATATGTAAGAGGTGCCGTTATCATTTACTTTTTTACGGAAATAAGTCTGTAAACTATTAAAAAACAATTTAATATTTTTCGTCTTGTGAATAAAATTTTCAGAGAGATGCATCAATTTGTTTTAAAATCCTACGAACCGATTTTATTTCAAAGAGAAAGATAATTATAAATTGAATAACAGAAATGACCTTAAGATTGACTCGGTACTGTATTCGAGAACAATTTATGAAATATCACGTTTGTAGTAAAAATCGTAGTTCATATCGTCTTATTTAAAGAGATGTCATAAATTAGGAAAAATTAGCATTCGTAAAAAAGTGATGATAGTTTGCCCCTGCGGTATAAGGCTCTTTATCTATACGAGATTATTCTAGTCCTCCATGAGAAAATAGTTTAGAATGTCTTACATTTTTACTATCCAAATAGCTTTTTCAGACTGTATCAGCTAACTAAATGCTCATTATATAGGGCTCCGACTCGTTCCATATTTTCAAACAATATTCTTTTTTCGATTTTTCTCGAAACACCTGCGGAAACCTATCCCGAGTATCATTATACCAGGGTTCGTACGGGTACCGTTATTTTCCAGGTGATATACCAGTATATATTTCTAAAAAAATACACCAAAAATTTCACCTTATTTAAGAAGAGATTATGTGTAAGAAAATACTGGTAACGAAGAATTTCCTGGTCTTAAAATTCCAGGACCCGTACGAACCCTGTATACAGGGGTCACTCGGTTCCGGTATTTTGTACACCACTAAATTTATATAGCAATATTCTTGGTAGTTCATCACAGAATCTATCGATTAAAAAAGAAAAAGCTATATAAATTTAATGGTGCATAAAATACCGGAACACAATCACCCCTGTATTATATATATTGCAAATGTTGTAAACAACTACAACGAAAATCTTCCTTCGGAAATATTGTCATTAAACTATATTCCTCTTTATTTCATTACGCTTTGCACTTGAAAGTGTATCGTACGCAGTAAACACGTAAAGTGTACAACACGTACGTTTTACTAAGAGTAAAACACGTACACGTATAGCGTATCATACACAGTTAAAATTAGTACATTAAATAATAACTAATAGAGTAACATTACTCATTTTCGCATTAAATATTTTAATTCTGTGTTGTTTTTATTGCTTTGTTAAAATTTTGGGCATAAAAACTGGCTTTACAATTTTGTCTGATCATTGTTTAAGTATGCTATAGAAGATCTCAAGAATGTTAATTATCAAAGTTAATGCCTTTTTCAACCCTTCATGAATTTGATTTTTTCCTAAGAAATGTTTATAACACCATCCTTATTTTTACATATATTTTATTTTATTATGCAGATATCAACATATGTAAAAACATTTTGAACAGTCCTTATCGAAAAATATCCATTCCACATTCATTTTCGAAATATATTGTTAAATCATGTATGATTCAGATTTGTTTAATATATATAAGCAAATTTCAGACGAAAATAAATGAATGAAGCAGTGAAAATAGAAACTAAATTCTGTAAAACAATAGTTTCTATATTCACTGACCACATTTGCATAGCTTATAAAAAGAAAATATAGACTTAGATAAGGGGATCAAAGACATTGACCATCGCATTTACAATTTTTAAAATCAAACATAAAATTATCTTAAAAACGCGCCAGTTCAATATAAATTCAAAATATAGAACAAGGTTTAAATAACATCATTTCATTACATTGTTGATATGAATGAATTTATTAATTGATCAAATTTGTTTTCGATAGAATGTTATAAAATATTTTATTACATTGGACAAAGATTATGGTAATGCGTTATATATTTATTTAGCCGGTTATTATGCTATCTATTTCTCAAATTAATACTTTAAGCTTATTAATCATAACTAGACACTCTGTGGAATAATACAGATATAAAATAAAGCATTAGATATCCATACGAGTTTATTAAATATAATTCTAACATATTCAAATTTTGGATTAATAAATAGAGTTACGCGATTCTACATGAATTTTAGGGCATTTCAGCTTTAGAATATCACGGGTGACTTGTGCTAAGCATAATTAATTACCCACTTTGTAAAAGAGAAATATAATTATATATTGCATTCATATAGTTTAATCGTGCTTTTGAGAATTCCGTTCGACAGATCAATGTTATCAATATGGGTAAATTGCAATACTGTAGATTTATACTTAAACAGTTTCTTTAAGTAGAAACATAATTTTTTTTGCAAACATTATGTGAGCTCCAATTATAAAAATAAATAAACTAACTCTGTTTCAATATTTTAAACATAAGGTTCAGTTTGCTAAATCTAGAAATAGTAATATTCCAAAAAAAACACATTAGCACTTCGAATTCTCGATATGCGCCATGACCATACATACACCATATATACTCCCACAAACCTTTTAGTTTTAGAGTACCACTATTTTCGAATAGTAAATCTTTTCTGCAATCTTTCTTGCTCTTTTTTTAAACAAATTTCTGCCATTAAATAATGAAAATATTTTTATTCGGAAATAGAGGTACTCAAATAGCAGCAATGTAATAATTTTTGTAATCTAAAGAAAATATTTTCAAGTGGCATGATTTACAATTAATTGATTTAGGCCGTATCACTGCTTTCAATTAAATCGCTTCAATTGGACTACGAATTATCAGCCAATTACACTAATTAAAAAAAAATACAGAAATGCAAAACGTTTTTAATTATATATCGGATACTTGTTGAATAATTAATAATATTTTTAAGCTTACTGTTATACCCTGATCAGAACTGGATTGCTGCAGGATCAAAATTCCACCAATATTTCTAATTAATAACATTTTCCTTATTTAACCGAAAAATTTCTGTCAAAAAAAAAATATAAATTATTGTTTGAAAAAATGGTAGAATTTTGTACATGCGGTAATCAGTATTTTTACCCTTTATAAAATTTGTTTGTGAATGAAGAGGCCTAATTTTTTATATAGAGGATTAAACTTTTGTCCTGACCAAATGCATCTTAATATTATATTTCAAATTCTGCTTTTTTAAAAGTAAGTTTCCCATTTACTTAGGTAATTTTTTTTCATAAAATGAAGAAAATGTTTAGGAAGTATGTACTTTCTTTTTCCATTTAATAAGCAATTTTTGCAAAACAAATTTTTTTAATTATTATACAATTAGGTGTAGACTATAGTCTGAAATAAAGAAACATGCTAACGAAATAACTTTTTTATTCAGGGAAGCGCTTTTAGTAATTCTTTGCTTTGTTTTTGGTTCAATAACGCGCAGAGCAACAATGTAAATGAAAAGGTATTTTTGAGTGGGAATGAATGTTTTCAATTTTCAAACATGAAACACTTCTGTAATCTCACAAAAAATTACCTGTTTTCATATCAAGTCTAATATTATGTAATTTTGTAACGGCAAGTTTTGCAGAAAATGTGTGGATATTTGCAGGAATTTAAAGCAAAATTAAAATAAATAAATAACAGAGATTTAAAAATTATTCTAAGAAAACGCAATACACATAACATGTTTATTCATTTATCTACTGTTTGGTGTCTTTCATGACAAACCTTCTTGTTATTTTGTTATTGCCGGCTGATTAGTTAATACCACACATTATATTTCTTTAATCGTGCGTTTACTAATTTATTTCATTGCTTGTTTATTGAGAACATACATCAGACTTGGATGCTTGATACAAATATTCGCTTATAAGTCCTCGTTGAGATGAGGACTGGATAGAAACAAGGAAATAACATCACTGAAGAATAAAGGCAGGAACTCTAAAATGAATGTGCAACGGAGTTATCTAAAGATGAACATGCCGCCTGCTCCGAAGCTCTCAATAATTAGCGGAGTGGTGCCTTAACCCCTCAGCCAAGGAGGGCCCATTTTATTTCATTACATTCTAGAATGACAAAATAAATACTGTGTATGTAGAGGGAAATAAAATATCTTAAATGTTTGTAATACTTCGAACTTTCTGTTAATGATATTGTGAGAATATTTTGCTGTGTAAATCTAGATAGTTAAGGTAAAAGTGTTTTCAAAGTGCTAAAACTTGATTCCTCGATTTAATCGTTCTTCATTCTTTAAAAATGAAATCAAAATTTGGTAATAAAACGAGTATTTTTTCAGTATTCACAATTTTCAAAAAGAGGAAGATTGCTGATCGACAAGCTTTATCTTACATGGGACAACTAAACATTACTCGCCACATCTTCTTGGCATAGATTGTCCTTTTAGTTAAATAGTTTCAAAGCTTTGTCAATACCACTAACAAGATAGGTCTTCTTAAAGCGCATATTATAAAGCGCTCAAAATATTAGAAAAAAAAACTAATGAAACTACTCACGTACGTTACAAAGGATCAGTGAAATTTAGCTGCGGAATCCCAGTAGAAAATCTGTAAAAAAATAAAATACTTTCCAGTATTTGGAGCAAAAAGACGCGATTTGCCAAGCAACATTTTTTCTTCGCCAAATGCAAGTGATTTTGATGGATTTGGAAATTGATCGTTAAATGAGTGTTTAAATGCGCAGTTCTTAATGAATTTAAACTTAAACGATGAAAAAAATTATTATTTCTGCAAGCGGGAAAAATTCTACCTTACGGCAGAATATAGATTGGCCACCCACGGCTTTTATCGTTGAGATTTTTTCAGCCAAGTCTAACTCGTCAAAAATCATTCGGCAGAATATTTTTTAAAGGCTAAACTTTCATAATCGGGTTAATCTGATTATAAAACTTTCCCCCATAATTCCATAACTAAGCAAAGTAGAACAATATGCGAGATACTAAAACCATCTCTGATAATTTATATAAGTAACAGTGCAAGTCCCGCCAAAATCCATTCCGCAAGGTTAATAAACATTTCCTTTTTGTATCAGCGAAAAAAAAGTTTTTTAATAAAAAATTCCAAAAATAGTAAATTAAAATGTTTTTTATGCTTACGATTAAATAATAATAATAAAAAAAAAAGAGAGATTCGCATTGAATAAATAGCGAGTCACAGCGTTTGGCACGGTTTGAAATAAAAATTATTTGTACATTCAGGGTTGAAATAAATGGCGCATTAGCATATATTTTGGCATGATGTTAGTATCACGGAAAAGTACCAAAATATATCCAAAAAACTTCGTTCCAAATTAGGCCAATTCTCTGTAGACTCTATTATGGAATAGGTCACCTTTAAAAAAAGTGAATAATTGTGTTACATTATGGTGACTATGGGGTTTACGTTATGGAATATATGGAGAAAAATCGTTTCCGTTGGATTTTAATGAAGAAACAATATTTCAAATATAAAGAAATTGATCTGCCCCACTGAGGTGGACTAAAATATGCTATTTCTCAAGAATTAAATTAAAATCATGCACTCGTGACATCATAATTCACTTTTATATTTTAACAGAATTATAAGTCTACTATAATTTGTGACTCATGCTATAGCTAGTATACACGATACACGTCGAGACACATTGCCGTTATCATTATCTTTTTACGTGTGAAGGTTCGCTATGGTACTTTATTGTGAAGTTTGGAAATTTTTGAAATTCAATATTTGAAAAACGACATAATCATTAGATTTGAAATTTATATCAAGAAAAATACAATTTTTTACCTTTCTAACGCAGTTTGTCTAACAGTTTTGTGACAGATATTTTTTGAGCTATTAATTTTTTCAGTAACTTCAAATGTTTCATTTTACGACATTAACCTGTGGCAACGATTAGCGAAACAAACCCAGACGTCTGCAAAGCGTAGCTTTTTATTAAAGAGGATGGCTGTGACTTTTCATAAACATGAATTTTATTCTAGACTGAAAGAATTAACCGTGGGTGGCTAATAAACATCCATAATATAAAGTTGCATGTTGCTATAGTTATTTAATTTTACACAGTTTCTCCGGCTGGCTAGATAAATATTAAGTGTATTTAAAAATAACTGTGATTAAGAATGGTTTCAATACATTTGATATTGAATAACACATCGGCTGATAAGTTTCCGGCCTGGCACACAGATGGCGTTGCAATCGCCGAACCGATGATTTTTTTTTTAGTAAATACTAACTTTTAAAAGGTAGCAGAAAAAATGTCATGACGATTCGCCGCCGTGTGGATAAAACGTTAGAGTGGTTTTAGTTGAACGACTTTGTTGATAAATTAGAATTTCAAGAATTGTTATTTGATGGGGAAAAATACCGTTCAAACAAAAGCTTGGCTTGATAAGCGTTATCCGGACACTGCACCAGGTAAATCAACCGTTATTGACTGGTTTGCTGAATTTAAACGTGGTCGTATGGACACCAGTGATGCACCACGCAAAATAGGTGGTTGCTCCGGAAAACATAAAAAAAGTCCACAAAATCGTTTTGGGAACCGTAAAGTGAAATTGCAGGAGATAGCTCAGACTCTGAAGATATCCAAGGAATGTGTAGGTTTTATTTTGAATGAACATTTGTCTATGAAAAAGCTGTTGTCAAAATGGATGCCGCGCGTGTGGACTTTTTACCAAAAACAACAACGAGTCGATGATTTTGAGCTCTGTTTGGAGCTTTTCCGTTATAAAATTATGTTATTTATTATTAAATTTTTATTATTATTTATTTATTAAATTATTATTATTATTTATTTATTAAATTATTATTATTATTTATTTATTAAATTATTATTATTGAATTATTATTATTGAATAATTATTATTGAATAATTATTACTATTACTAAATTATTATTATTGAATAATTATTACTATTATTAAATTATTATTATTTATTATTACAGTTATGCTATTTATTAAAGTTATAAAGTTATAAAATTATAAAGTTATGTTAAAAAGTTGTGTTTTCTCTATTAGAATGGGAACTTATCAGCCCATGTGTTAAGTCGTTGTTTCCATGGCAACAATAATGTTTTAATTTGTCTCCGATTGTAACAATTTCGAAGCTAAATTGAAAATGTTCAGAATCAGATCTTAATTTTGAGTTTGAAGCAAATTTAATTAAATTATTTTTCTAAACTGTATATCGTTAAATTTCATTATATATGTACAGAAATGTATATAGCACAGAAATGTATGTAGTTATAAAATTGTATTTATTTAATTTAAACTTACTTTGAAGAGTAGAAAAAAACTTTCCTTAACCCTTCTTTGCATGAGTTTTTCTTTTACAATTGTGTTTTTGGAACAGATGTGTTACTATCACGCTAAAATGTAAACAAAAGATTGGCGACTGTTTGTTTGGCGCGATTTCCAAGACTGCGCCAAACGAATAACTTAATACAATGGCTAGGTTGCCATTAAAGAAAAAAATCCCCTAAATTTGGCGACTTTTTTCTTTTTTTTAACAGATAATTTTTTTTTTTTTTTTTTAGCGTGAGTGTAAAGCATCTAAGCCGTGTTTTTTATACATATATTAAATATTTGACACCAGAAATTTTAAGATAGATTTTTACTTTCGTTCCGCAACACAGTTCACGGGAAATTTACTGGACTAATATTTCTATATAAATATAGTGGTGGCGAAGAAGTTGATTTATTTATTAAAAGTTAAATAAAAAGTGATGGAAATTTACATCACTATGCAATTAAGGGTTAAAGTGTATTTATCGTAAAATGTGTATTTTTTAAATTTCATTGTGTCACCCACCGACGATAAATCGCGAAAAAACTAAATTTCCATTATTTTTTTACGGACGCTACATCGGGTTTCCTCAAGAATTTTTGTAGAAACATATATATACATATGATAAGAATATTCTGTACTTTTTTCAAATTTTTCTGAGTATGCGCTTATGGAGACCTTCCTTGTAAGTTCATGGACATTTTGCTATTAATTCTTCTTCGTGTTATTCTTTCATTGATTTTCGAGCTCTTTATAAGTGAAAAGTGAAATAAAATTATTTAATATTAGCATATTCAATTTACTATAATAATACCTGTTTAGTTTTAAGTACAAGTTCAATTAAAATTTCCTTGAGAGTTTCCTAAACGTTTTAGATACGCGACCCACATGAAGGTTAAAATTTGTTTTCGGAAATATTGAACATTTTGCATAATCTACCCAACGGAAAAGGTTAATCCTACACTACGCAGTGACACATATATGAATCATTTAAAATTCAACTTTTAATATATATATTTAGCTTAAAAAAACCACGATATTTAACACTATATTTACTGCGTTTCACATATACCTATAACCTATAACTACAATCAGCGGTGTCATTTTGACCACTTGTCCCGGATAAATGTAAAGGTGTGTTTTTAGCAAATAATATATAAAGTTAAAACTTATAGGTATACAAATTGTTTTTAATATGTAAACTGTAGATATTGCTTATTTAATAAGTAAATAAACTAAACATAATGTTAACAAAGGCTAATTCAACATTAAAAAAAAAGAACTAAAACAATAAAAAACCATTCTAGATATTTTTTAACTTGTTAACATTTAATAAATTACGTCACAATGGTTTTAAATATGTAATAGTTTTATTTCAAATCAATTAAATCCATTACTTATTTTATTCGGTTTGGCAGCGTACACAGATTGCTCATTTCTTAATTTTACCTATACAGGTTCCATAAACGTATTTTCAACAGTTTTCACAAATATTCAAAGTTTTATTGTCTTTGCATGCATTTATTTGGCATTGTTTACGTTAACGGGAAGGGGTGTGACAAGCAGAAATTCTCATCTCGTTGGAAGCGCAAAGCGTGGATTTTTTTGATGAAATATATCTCTTTCTGAGCTCGTCGGCCGTATCCAAAATAATATATGGTGGCTATAGATTTTATACCCAGTTTTCCCAATTATCCATGCATTTATCGCAGCCAAATCAAGAATATAAAAGAAAACTTGAACTGGCAAACGTCTGGATCAAGGCCTCCTTATCATAGTATCAGGCCTCACAATCAGCAAGTTCCCTTTGACCGCTATATTCTCCTGCTACTAGCGCCATCAATCGTCAGTAATAGGAGTATTTTCGACATGAAATTTTTTCACAGCTCCATTTGTTCTATGCATTTGCTTATGAACTAGTATCGGTAGCATAGCTGCCAACTTTTACGCTTAATTCCTACCACTAAAATTTTATACTAAATTTTATCTTATTAAATTGACAAGATCGTGTGATTACATAAGGAACAAAATTCTATTAAATTTTAGTGGTAAGAGAAAAGCGTAAAAGTTGGCAACTATGCGGTAGCAGAGCTGCTAGATTTTTCTATTCTCTTTTTGGATACCAGTTTTTTAGTACAGACAATTTTGTTTTGTTTGATCGGAGAATTCTGGGATTTAAAAGAACAACATTTTCTCTAAAAATATACTGGTGTTCAAAAAGCCGGAGACTTGGCAACTCTGCGGTAGTATCCACCAGGCGGCGATACTTTCCGGAGAAAGTCAATTAATAAGTGGCAATTACTGCGGACATTTTCTCCCATAGACTTTCTCCGGATTGTCAAGTCTTATCTATTAAGGGAGTCTTGGTCTGGATGAGGACTTATCTGAGTATTCTTTCTGTGACATAAAAGTGTCTAACTCGTCCAATGACAAACACGAATTTGTGATTTCTTAAGCGCCTTTTTTCAGTGCACTGTTGAATCTGACGAAATATTTTTGTTGATTAACAATCTCTACGCACTGTTTGCGTTGTCATCAATTATTGTTCTCTTTGCTTGCAAAGTTTGCCGAAATACTTCTCGCAAGACGTTTGCTGGGGACGTCTCTTTGTAACATTTGCCAAAATAGATCCTATTTTCGAAATTGAACCGTCATTTGCTGTTTCATCATCTCTTTGATTTTCCTCATATTGGGAACATCTTCCTCGTTGTCGGGTTCTCTTTCATCAGCCTCGACTACTTCTTAGGCTTAAACACTGTCATTGATTTCACTTCTGGAAACTGTACTTGGAGAAGGAAAAAAAATATTTTCTTGATCTAAATTTTTATTTTTATTTGAGGTTTCGTGAATTGATTCTCAGTCAAATGAATTGAATTCACTTGTTGCTGAAGGTACGATCCAGTCTGTGTCGGATATAGTTGTATATATATAAATCCCATCTTAAATTAAACAATCAATCTCCATATGTAAAAGTATAATATCTTAATCTACTTAATAATATTTATTCCAAATTATTTAAATCTAAAAATGTCGATAACTACTTAAATTTATTCTTTAAATAGAATACTTTTATTTTTAATCCGCTATTAAAATTCATTATTATTCCCGTGTAGTCAAACCGCCATAAATTCTTTATTTAGATGCTAAAATATCGTATCTCGTAAAATTATTTGGCTCTAAAAAACCCTATTTCTTTTAAAAACATTCTATCATTAAATATTAAATATCTATTACAATATTTCAAAATGCTCTCATATATTTTTTTTCTTCCACATCAAAGATTCATTTTCTTTTTTTGTTTATCGCGTATTAAATTCAAAACTATTTTGAACTACAATCTCAAAACGGATATTTCGTTTTGTTTATACTTCATTGATATAAGAGCGAGATTATAGAAACGTCTAGAACAAATTTGGCGGTAGGAAGTTTGTTTTCTTCAAAATTAATGCGCCGGAAATATTAATAAAATTCCTTTAAAACCATTATGATTGGTACAAAAAGAGTAACGTGACGTGTGTTGTAATTTTACGCAGGCCCAGTTAAAACGGTATGCACAGTGCACACTCTAATTCCAATACAATTTGTGACGTTTGTCGGTAGCTAAAAGGAAGAAGCAAAAATGTTATCGGAGTCTAAATTGCATCATCGTCTTTTATAGTTTAGTGGTGAAGAGATCAATTATATTTTTAGGGATGTGTAGTACCCAATTGATACATACAACTCTCTCTGGACAAACATCTTGAATCTAATGAAAGAAATTTGTGTAAAGTACGGAGTGTCGCAATGTAATGTATTGGTGATTAGATGTAGTTTCAATATATCGAGCATTACTCCTGATTTGACGTCTTAAAAATTGTCAAATAAAGTTTTTTTTAATATAAATGCTGGATGATTACACCATGAAACATCACAACATTAAAGAACGTGAGTATAAATCATCACAAATTTACTAAATGGTGTATACAAATGTCAAATTTAAAATTTTATACATACATTAAAATTAAAAATATCGACGTTTCGATCACCTTCTATGGTCATCCTCAGGAAATATTTGTTATATTGCTTCTACAGTTTCAAATTCGAAAATCAGACGGATTGTTTTTCGCATTTGAAACCATAGAAGCAATATAACAAATATTTCCTGAGGATAACCATAGAAGGTGGTCGAAACGTCGATATTTTTAATTTTAATGTATGTATAAAATTTTAAATTTGACATTTGTATACACCATTTAGTAAATTTGTGATGATTTATACTCACGTTCTTTAATGTTGTAAAGTTTTTTTTTTTTACTTTCAAATTAATGGTGCTTGATCTGTGAATTACTTTGTACTACGACCATACGGCAACCTAGTGCGATTTAGAGTAACCTTGCTCATTATTATAAATGTTTATCAACTGCTTTTTTAGCTGCCTCTCATTGATCGAATCGAAAGTCTAAATAACGACATATATGTCTGGATATAGTTTTGTTATGAAATTCTTCATCAGGTTCAACATCTGAACCAGAATTATTATTAGAAATAGTTTCAAAAAATTTTCAGGGAATCTTCTTTAGTTAGGTATTTTAACGCAACTTGATACGCAGGTTATGACGCTGACGTTCCCCCAAACGAAATACAGTCCAGTATATTTGTGTTTGTTGAAAGCTAACATATCTAACACAAAAGGAATGCGCAGAAATTGCAAACAGATGTTTTTCCTCCTCCTCTCCTCTCCTCGCCTCCCATCTCACTCCCACTTCTTTGAAATACACAATCTCCCTCGCCACATCTGCTTATCTATTAGAATAGCGGAAATAACCAAGAAAGCGAAAACATTTTTTTGACATATATAATTTTCTAGATACGGTCAACATGGCCGACAGCCGTAATTCTAGGTATACATAATAATATTTCAAAAAATATTATTTAATTTGAGCAAAAAGAATTTATGGAATATTCTTAAGATTTTAGCAAAAGTAAAAAAAAAAAGTATCCAGATTATAAATAAGGAAATAAAAAAGTTATGTTCACTTAAATTTGATTTGCTGTCAAAAAGACTACTATAGTAATTCTTAGTCTTAAATAAAAATATTCGCCTTATGAAATCACAAAATAGTTATTAATTAAAGTAAGGAATTTTTCTTCAAAATTTCTGGTATATAACCCGAAATATTAATATAAAAATAATATTTTTAAAAGAAAAATTCGTGCAGTGTAATGTTGGCTTTCACACAAAGCCTATAGAAGAACACTATAGATCATATATGTATTAAAGTGAAACAAATATAATAATTTTTTTATTATTACGTAAGAGCATTTATTCATAAAAGTGTTATTAAAAATACAAGTTAGAGATCAATTCAAATTATTACATTCCTAAAATCTAACGAGAGATTCTGTATCAAAAGTAAAACTGTTTTATTTGCAGCTTCTAACTTCTCTACACAAAGTTGAATAAAATACTGCATTTCCCTAAAGTTATTTATCTATATTTTTTTTCAATATTTTCTTTTGTATTTGTAACACACCGTTTTCATTATATTTTTGCACCGGACAAAATTATTTGTACGTTTTTGTAGGCCAGACCTATCTTTCGCCGACCCATTAAAACGTTCCACCAGTTGGTTGCGGCCAGTAGTTTGGGAACCTGTGCACCTAAAAATGTTTACTACATAGTAATTATCTGTACTTACCTATTATAACAGACATTAATTCATAACATATGTTGTTGTTGTTGGTCCATGTTATTATACACTCTAAGGAATTCCAGCACCACCAGGGGATCATCATCAAGATCCTGCTTGGAGAGCCTCAGGCACGCAAAGATAAGATCAAGGGAAGCCTGCTCATTGGTATATATGGTGCATATTTCAAAGCACTTGGTATCCTCAGAAAATTTCATAGTTCTAAGTTTGCCCACTACGAAGACGAGCAAGAGTGGTTTGTTCCTGCTTATTATAAGCATGAGCAAGAGATTCTCCCGGTCGAATACTCTGGTAACAGTGGTGCTCTGGTGGGACAATCCAAGTGATCCGATGTTTGCTTTTTGTTCTTGAGTAAGTCTCCAAATATGTGAGGGGTGTAGAAGGCACCGAGACATCACAAGCACACGCCTTGGCCAAGGTGTTCGCGATCTCATTTGTCTAGATCGACATGGGAAGGAATCCATTGTAGATGTATCGATGAGACAGGGAAAGTCGTATCAGTTTGTTAAGAATAGTCACTCCTATACTATCCTGCACACTGGCGAAGTGTTGGATTGAACTTCTGCAATCAGACAAAATCTAGATTTCATTTCCGTGAGTGAGTGACAAAAGGGAACCAAGGCTTTCATTTATTGCAATTCGCTCACTACGAAAGACTGAGAAGAAATCAAGATTTCTTTTCTGAATATTTACGTCATGTAATGACGTCATACAATATTTGCATGATTCATATCATTGCATATTTCCGATTTTGATGTAATTTTGAATTAATGTCTGTTATAATAGGTAGTACAGATAATTATTATGTTAATCAATGACATTATGGACGATCGTAAATAAAATAAAAAAAATTGCTACTTTTAGAACTTTTATATTTACCGAAGGTATGTGAGTAATGCAGGTAGTAACGCAAAAATCTATTCAAATTACAGAAAAAAAGAAAAACAAAATATTGATTTAAGTTGTAATTATACCGTAAACGTTTTGTAGATAAAGTTGAAAATTTGTAACGAAAAACAATCTTTGTTTTAACTTTATAATTTTCAAAAAGAAATAAAATGTCGCTACAGAATCTGCTTTTTTTCTATGATACAGCACACACCTTTTCTTAAAAAACACATATTAGTAACACTGATAGTAATGTAAATTACAAAACTGTTTCATCTAATCTTTTCATTAGTACAAATATTTCTTTTCTAAAAAATTAAAACTTTAAAAATCTGTTTTTTTTTTTTTTAACATTGGCATATAAAATTGGCAATATAGAAAAAAATTACAGCTGCTCAAATAAATAAGTCATAAAAATTGATAAAGAAATAGTATATAACAAACTGATAAGAAATACTAAATGAATATTTATGAAATCTTATGTATTTTCCAATTTTCAAAATCTTTCCAAAAAAATTTTTATACGATTAAATATTCTGTTGAAAAAGGATATAAAGAGCTTTCCTCTCACTTTTCTACCAGTTATGATTCTTTAGTCCATATCATTTGCAATTCATATTACCTCATGACGACTAAAATAGAGATGAAAGAAAAACGTATGACTTTTGCAGAATTTTAGTAGACTTTAAGAGTTTATTTTTATTTTTCGTAGAATTTCTTGTTTAAAATACTCAAAACTGTACGATGTTTTTTTATTGTATTTGTTAAGAAAATGCTATTTTGAAACCCATTTATTCAAAATGTGCTATTTTAAAACGCATTTAAAACTTAACAATAAATCAAATAAATAAATAATTATTTGAGATTTTTTTTATAGCACGGCGTGTACCATACGTACTCTTAAATATCACTATTTTAGATTAGTAATGTTTAATTTCAAAACATTTTGAGCTATTTGTAATTATCTGCGAAAACATAAGATGAAGGTTACATTTTGGAAATAGTGGTACTAAAAAGTAAAGACTGTACGCGTCTTGCAAATCTAGCTATAAATCTCCAAGCATTTCACTTGAAAGTTGTAATAAATATTGTTACAAGATTTTTTAAAACAAATTTGGAATTAGGACTTATAGATGCGTTGTATTGGTTTAAAAGTAATCCACATATCATTTATTATTCACTTAATAAAATGCCATTTACAAACAAGTTATATATACTAAAAACTAATTAGTCACAAAAAGTTATGAAAAATTTTCAGGGATTGCATGATCCCTAAAATTTTTAACCTCTTCTTACCACTATTAAAATATAAATATCTTTGTGGTACATATCTTTAATATTAATTACAATACAAAAAATACCGTTAAATAATAGTGGTAGCAAAGGTAAAATACTTTAGAAACGAAGTGAGCTCTGAGTAGTGTGTAATCGAAAAATTTAATTAACTGTTATACTTGTAAGTCACGATTTTCTAAATCGCAATAACATCAGAGGAACTGTTAGTAAATCAGAAACTCTAATTTGTTATTCACAAAGTACTGTCTGAAATTCTCAATCACTAACTTCGGTCTATTCATGTGTTAAAGCTCTCCGAATATTTAGCTGTAAACATAACTAATTATCAGTTTCTCTGAGCTTGAAATGGAATTTTAAATCGTGGTTACTAAAAATTACGCAAGCATTTTAACAACGTGATTAACAAGTTATAAGTTTGTAAATAATTTATGAAACATTCAGCAAAAGTTTGAATAACTGATTAATTTATACATAGATCTATTGGGTGGAAATGTTCAGTAAAATAACATATAGTCCCAATCCATTACATTATATGGTGAAGAAATATGGTTGTCGTTACATTATATGGTAGTCGTACAAAAATGTTGCTGGTTATAATGTAAAATTTTACTTTATAAGAATCAATTTTCAAAATTATAGCGAAAACATTTAATACTGGTTCTACATTTTAAATAATTTGGTGAAGATAGTACGTAGTACAGTATACATGGGTATCTATGAACTCTACTTTAACTTTAAGAAGTCGTAGAACATATCCAGACAATTTCAAAACACCATACAATACGTAAACGTAACTCAATCAGTGAAATGCTAAATGGCGCTTTCTATTATGGAAAAAATCTTCTTTATTACACAGTTTGGCCTTCCAAAGAATTTCAATCCGCAGCTCTATACAAAAAATTCATGTACGTTTTCGCTTGATTAGTAAATCTGACATCTCTTTCCTAATCCACCTTATAAACGACGATGCGTGTGAAAAAACAGCGCTTTATGCGTTTAATGACAGCGTCATGTATCGTATCACCGCTCACGATACGGCAATGCTTTGCTCGACGAATTTGCTTGATTAGATGTTTAATGTCAACCTTTAAAGTTCTTAAGATTTTTTCCATGAGTTTTGATTCACACTTAGTTGCTCTGAAGGAAATGTTGTCCTATTTGAAATCATTTACATTTGAAATCATTTCACATTTATCTATGAGTAGACTCAAAATTAAACTGGGCTATGCAGATTTGTGACGGATGCGCTTAATCTGATATGGTCAAGTCCTCCCTAAAATCTTTATTAGCTAGACATAGCTGCAGTGGCGTAGCGTCAGGGGGGCACGATCATTTTACTACCAGTATAATTATATACTACATTTAGTCTTATTTAATCTTTGAACGGTATGAATTAAATAAGGCCAAATATAGTGTATAAAAATACTGGTAGTAAAGTGATCCGTGCCCCCCTTGACGCTACGCCTCTGCATAGCTGTCTATCGATTTTTAACAAGTTACTACAATATAAGTCCTTTATCAGATCTACCATGGCTTACGGGTCAGTAATTTTGGGATCTGTTTGCGAAACTCAGATTCAGACACTTCAAATCGCCCAAATTAAAATTTTACGTCAGAAAGTCAGTGCAACTAAGTTTGTCCAGAACGACCTATTTCGAAAGTAATTAAAAAACTAGCGCAAACAATTGCATAGATAGCGTATTCTTATGCACAACGATACGTTGAGGTCTATCAACCAGTATAATTTAAACAATGCTGCTGAAAAACAAAGACCTTTTGTAGTCCTTAATGGAGCTGACGCATTTTTCCCCGCTTTCCAAAAGACTTAGGCAAGAACAATCTTAGACGTTTCGTTGAGGTTTTGTCCACATTCTAAATAATGTCTTTATTTTACTTTTGAGAAATTTCTACTCATTAATTATTATTTATTTTTATAATATCATTCCTGCCTCTGCATTTAACAGCGGGATTATTCCACTTAGATACATTTTTTTCTTATTTTATAATATTTTTCTTCACACAAATTGAACTTCCCTTTTTTTCTAGTTTCTTACGTTCAATTCTCTGGCTTCTGTCACATTTTTAATCCAAGAAATTTGATTAACTGTGCTACTGCGGTAGTTCTCTCAGACATCATTTTCTCATGCTAGATTTTCCGGATCTCTGATTTGCTGCCCTTCTTCAATCTCATTGGTTGCTGAAGGTGGTGGTCAGAGGCGTGAGTGCAAATGCTCTGAGTATTTTGATTTTGTTATTTCTTCTTATTATTTTGTAACTTTAACACATTGACGGACAGTACAAACAAGTGAAGTTCCAAAATAGACACTATATGTTTTTGTATTTTTTAGAATTTTAGAAGTATAATTTTACTCTTTCTGCTTAAATAAACTTAATTTTGAATAATTCAGCACCTTTAATTAGGTTGCACTACTTACTCCCTTCACAACCACGTCAGTGTGGCTAGTGGTCAGGGAAAAATACAGCAAAAAAAAGTGATAAACACCAGTATATTCTTATAGAAAAATTTATCTTGATTATTCGATGAAAAAACCAATTTCAATTTTTCTATAAGAATATACTGGTAATTAACATTGTTTTTGACTGTATTTTTCCCTGACTACTAGCCACCCTGAACTTCGCTTTGACGGCTATAGACGCAAGTGTCCATCAACGTGTTAAGATTGTATCTTATTGAATTTGACTTTTTTTGGAAATATTTGTAATTTAATTTTGTATTTACTTCTTTATAGTTTTCTTTGTAATTTCAAAGTATTAATATAGCGAATTTAATTTATATAAGGGAGAAAAAAGATTTGTATGATTCTGGGGTCTTATCTCCCAACTTACCCTCAGTTTGCTTGGATGTTTACCAATTTTAGTTCATCGGATTTCGATTGCCAAGATCCACATCCTGCTCAATTCTTCTATGCACCAAGATTCATCCAATTAATCACCTTAGAGGGAAAGCGAACGATGTCATGAAGACCATCGTAGGTACTACATAAAAATTTGCATTGGTTCATTGGTTCTATTAAGTAAAATTTCTAGTTCAATATATATTTATTTAATCAGAATGAAAACCAGAAGTTTTGTACTCAACATTTTTGATTAAATTACAACCCTGCTTTTTTATAGAGATTTATTTTTCTGCTATTATTACCTCTTATCCTCTGATAATAATCAGTTCAGATGCGCATTTCCTAAATTATAAATGTAAAAGTATGTTTGAAATGAAATCGTCTTTAATTTGAATAAGAACTTAAAAGTGTGAATTTACTTAAATTAACACGTTTCTAATCCTTATAATAGTTTCATATAACTTACCGTATATACTCGTGTATAAGCCGACCCCAAAAATCCTGATGAAAACATGTTTAATACCAGTATTTTACAATAATGTTCTTCGTCTTACATAATTCACAATTAAATGAGATAAAGCAGGGCGTAGAAAATTATTCTGAATTACTGGTGTTAAACTTTTTTGCATCTCGGTTTTGGGGGTCGGCTTATACACGAGTATATACGGTATATTACCTAAAGGTGAATACTTTTAAAAGACCTAAAATAATCCCCCGTATTGTCCCATTAAAAAATTCTATACAACATTTAGACAAAATATAACAGTTTTTAAAAAATTAAGGAACATATAATCTTTTTGACCACTCTTCATCTAACGTTAATTATCTAATCTTAAGATGCCATAGTATATATTGAAGTAAATTGTGTATAGTAATTGATTCTGCTTTAATTTAGATGTACTATGTCAGATCGAACGTGCACTGACATCAAAATGAGTACAATTAGATAATCAAGCTGCATACAATTATTTTCAGCATTTAGGGTATATTTAGATTTTATATTGTTAAACTATGATATAAAGATATTAAAATTTCTATCAGCTACTCTGTTATATAAAGTAAATCAATCTGTAATAACACATAGAACACTTTTGATTTGTATTCTTTGTGTGTAAGAATTTCTATAAACCAACCAATAGAATAAATGTATATACTATCGTATATACTTAATGTATACATACTATACATAATGCACCTATATACTAAAAATTATATCCCCTTAATCGTCGTGCCCGAGACATTCACGGGCAGTGTAGGCGACGTCTCTTTTATTCAGAATGTTTCATTCCCACCAGTTTTTTAAAATAGTATAATTGGGTTTATTCTTGCATTGCTTTATCTGGCTATTAAATAAGCCGAATATTTCTACTTAAAAAAACTGGTGGTAATCAAGCAATCTTAATTATTAAAAAGTAGCTTACACTTAAAGAGCGCGACGATTAAGGGGATATACTACTTATAAATGTATATCTAATCGGTGCGGTTTCTTTTCTCGCTAGCCTATTTGCTATCAATAATCTTGGGGGCAGTGTTGCCAGTGGGCTACTTTTTTTTAAATTCAGTTTTCTTGATTGCCACCAGTTTTTTTGCGAAAGTAAAATTCGTCTAATTTAATGATAGATTAAATAAAGGAAAAATAAGGCAATTTATACAATTTCAAAAAAGTGGTGCCAATCAAGCAATCTGAATTTTAAAAAAGTAGCCTACTGGCAACACTGCTTGGGGGTTGATTTCGCCAACATTTGTAAGAGAAATGTACTACAAAAATTATTGTTTTCAAACAGTGGTAGCCAAAAACTGAACAACTATACAATTAAAACTCAAACATACCTATATACCTATATATATGGTGAGTATATTCTACACATTTTCTTTTTATTTCTACTTTCATATTTATTTTTTTACTGTATTCAAAGGAATATCGGATATCCCTATTGGAAAAAAAATATTTTATACTTTAACATTATTTTCGATTTTTATGTATTTATTAATAAATTTAATTTTTTGCTTCGATTTTATAATAAATGCCTTTTGTTAGAAGTCAAAAGTATGTTTGATCCACTTTCTTTACAATGAAAATTTCTGAAGCCTCTCAAAAGCAAACTGACATGTAAAATATTGAGCTCAGTAAGATGGAACAAGTGTCAAGAGATTTTCTAATGCCATTGTGTAGTCAAACAATTCAGTAATAGCAAAGAAGACGAGTATAAAGTTTTGTTATACATAAATCAAAATATTAAAATATTATAACTTTAGGTTTTTGGGCATAAGTTTAGCAAGATAACAAATGTGAAAATTATAGAAATTCTGCAATAAGATTAAGCGAATACAGTATTCGGAAATTGTGGTATACAAAAGTAAGCACCCGTGATATCCATGTTTTCATGGTGTCCAGAGTTAACTCTACCAAACTCTATTTCAACTTCAAACAGGATTAAAAAAGAATTCAAGATAGTAAAGTACTATTATACCAAAATATTCTGCTGTGAGAACTTCAGGGAAAATCATGCTTTGAATACAAACCTTAAGTATTATCATAACTCATTTTCACGTTCTTTCTTTCCATATTTCAACTTTATTTTTCTCAAAAGATTCCGATGGAAAATATCTCGTTATACAAGCATATAGAGAGCAAATAAATATCACTTTTTAAAGTATTTCTATCTCTTCGGACAATGCCAACCATTCCAAAGAAATATAAATTTTTTGTTAGCTAAAATTTTTTATTTTTCTCAGTATGGAAATTTAATCTATTGGCATGTATAAACTCAGAAATAGAACAATGATAGTTAACCATTTTGGCACTGATTACATTTGAATAAAACTATCTGTGGATTTAATTTTTTTATTATTATAAGAAGATTAAATGTCAGTTTTGAAAACAATAATTTTCATGTTAAAAAAGTACAAAAGAACAAATTTCAAAATCATTCAAATTATATAACAGTTTAATTATTTAAATTATTGGGGTTCCGTATTCAATAACAAGATTTCAAAATATAAAATGAAACAAAGGGTAAATTCTCATGTAACTGTCGTGGTAAACTCTTATGTAACTCTCGTGAGAAACTATCATGTAATTGTCGTGGTAAACTCTCATGTAACTGTCGTGGTAAACTCTCATGTAACTGTTGTAGTAAACTCGCATAGTAAACTCTCACTTAACAAGTGTTAGAAGACAACAATTAACAACAGATTAAGATAATAAATTTTCTTAATTCTGGAATTCTAGTATTCGTCGAATTTGTTAAAGAAGCAACCAGAAACGCATGTGCGATCGGTACGTGACAATGAGAAAAAAAAAACATCACTGTACACAGTAACTAGGTCGTATAGGAAAGTAAAAAAAAATCATGAAATTTCTTACCACCACTATCACAAAGGTAAAGAAAATCAATCTGAAAAATAAATGAAATTCATACAATCCGCAATCCCTAACGAATGTATGTGCGGTTTGCGCTCATGAAAACTACAACAAAAAAAGATTATTTATTATATGCAACAACCTCCTTGTGCATAATTCTGAAAAATGCATAAGTTTCGGTAAATCTGTGATCAATAACCATGTTTGCGGTTCGCTCCAATATAAACCAAACAAGTCACTGCTTGCAGCAACCTCGTTTTTCTGCAATCAAAATGATGCATGAAAATCGTTAAAGCCACTATCACTGAAGCATGTATGCAAGCTCGTTAAAGTCACAATCACTAAAGCATTTATGAAAGCTCGTTAAAGCTACAATCACTAAAGCATGTATGGAAGCTCGTTAACAACTTGGGGACGAGCGACAGGCATTTATGACGCATAAGATGCTTAGAATCCGCGATTATTCCCACCAATTACTTTTTATTGTAAACTTTGCCTTATTTAACGCAAGCATTTCTACGATTCAATTAGCCGAAAATTACTGTTTTGAAGAACCGGTGGTAAAAGATTAAAACTTCTGTAAAGGACGTTCGTCGCGAAGGGGTTAAAGCCACAATCACTAAAGCATATATGTAAGCATCGCCCTCATGAAAATATAAAAAAGATACCTAACTGGAAGCTGCAAACTTAACATTGCATATAATCGTCAAAGCCGCAATTAATAACGCATCTTCAACCGCTTTACGTTTTACCGTTTCTTAGACACATAGAAATAAACAGGATTCGTACGGATCAGGGAATTTTCCAGGAGTGTGCCAGTATTTTTTTTTTATAGAAAAAGAAATCCAGGTTAAACTGGCGAAACTTCACCTTCTTTTAAGCAGAGATTTTCTGTAAGAAAATACTGGTACCAAAAAATTTCCTGGTCGCAAAATTCCAGGAGCCGTACGAACCCTGAATAAAAGAAGTAGCAATTTTATTGTTTTCTAATATATTTTTTCTGTTTTCCTCTTTTGTAACTCCCCCCCCCCTAGATAATTCCTATAAAATATTAAATGAAGAAGAAGCATTACTTATAAAGTGTTTATATTTAGAATGAGCGCTGTACGGCAGTAGTTGGTAAATTTGTTAGAGCACGCTCGCGCCACTTTCCCTTCTTGCGACCGGTTGTAAAAACAGGTGAGCATTGCGGGGAAACGAGCAACTAGTATTTTATATGCTTTTTATTGTTCGAAGCAGCGTTTTTGTTTCTTTTTCCGATTTTAAAAACTCTTTTATTATTGGAGTCTTTTGTATTAATACTGAAACTCTAAATAAAATAAAATAAATAAATAAATATGCTAACTGGATTATTATTAATTTTTTAGTAAATTGTATCATAAGGCTAACAAGAATTAATAATTTACTGGTATGAATTTATTCTTTACGATAGTTGGACAAGGCTGTCAGTTTGGACTTTTCTTTCATCCAGAAATTTCGAATTCATACCAGTTATCCTTTGTAGTAATTTTTCTTTTATTTATTTTCAGACAAATAGTGATTACCTAAAATAAAAATTCCTCTCTCGGAATTTCCTGTATGAATTCGGTATTTAAAAAGACGCCAATATGTTAACACTGTAATTTTTTTTGAAATACATAGCTGGTTAGTAAATAAATTTTGTTCAATCGGCCGCTATTTTGAACTAACTAAATTTATTCCATTCAACTGCGAAAGATTAATATATAAGGTCTTTGTCGTTTATAAGCGATTTAAAAAACATTTCTGGTGCAACAAATTTACTTTTCATTGAATGGAAATAGTATTTTGTTGAAAACAATATCATATGTATGATGTAAATTTGATATAAAATAAGTAATAGAAATATATATTTCTTATAGTATAAATTAAAGTTTGCTCTTCATACGTTCTCCGTAAAAATCTCCGTAATTCCCTATAAGAGGGAAGAAAATCTAGCTAATTTTAAAAGAATTCAAAGCTAATTTTGCAAACATTCGATATTTTGTTTTTGCTGTTATTAAACTACGTCAGTGAAAAGTAATTAAAATTATTAACAAAGTAAGTTATAAATATTAAGGATCTGCAAAAATCAAGGGAATGAAAATTTTAAGTTCAAGTCGCATTGAACTGCACTGAGGTAATTTGCGCACCTCTTGGCATTTTTGTTTGGTCACATATAGAACAAAGTTTTCTCATAATAATATTTTGCATAGCAGATTTGGAATATAGACAAGTTTTTAAATATTAATTATTTGAATATTCACGAAATTTTACACATCACTTTCATCCATTCTAATTATACAAAAGTATAGCTGCCAAATTTACTGATTTTTAAATCAAACTAGTCGTTGGGTGCCACCGTAATACTTACCCATTATGGATATGCATAATATAAAAATGAAAATAAAACATGTGTAAACTATTTATAAAATGCATTGCAATTAAAATAAAATCCTGGTTTGACGACGTCATAAACTTTAAATGCTCTATTATTGAACTGCGTAAAAGCAACATCCTTATAACTCCAAAAATGGTAATCATATTAAATAACGGTTTAATGCGTCGGATTAAGTGTATCATTTCCAATTAAAATATATCTTTGAATTGAACTTTGAATGAAATACAGGGACATGAAAAATGGAAAGTGTGGAAAATAGGATTACAAATATCTCGGCAACTCATTATCCGATCGACTTCATTCTTTATGTTGAATTTATGTTTTTTATTGTCTTTTATATTCACTCTTTAAAATAAGCAATTTCGAAAATTTGTATATACCTTTTATCAGAACGAATATTTCGAGAGTCCGAAAAAATAGTTCTGGATAATCGAGGTTACTAAAATTCAATAGGTTTCTTCTCATTATTGCATACTAAGTACATACCAAATTTCAAGTCTCTATCTCAATTTGTTCGGGATATGCAGCGTTTACAGACAAACAAACAGATGGCCGGCAATTTTTTTTTCTAAAAATATGTTTTTCGGAATCTCCAGTGTCTGAAACGTGTAAATCTGTCGAAAATTTTTGTTCGATTTTTTTAAACGATCACAAGTTTTACCCTATACTACATATGATGGGTAAGTAATAAATATATTTAAATCAGAAATATTTATTTAATAAATAAACAGCTATAAGTTAGGTAACAATTTATAAAACAAAAATCCTCGTTAAACGTATCTCAGTTTAAAAAAATCGTACAGTTCGCATCTGTGCAAAAAATAAAATCTTAATTTTTATTTGGTGTAGAAAAATTCACGTTAAATAGCATTTTCGAAGATTTATTTGTTTTCCTCACAATAATTTTCTTAATGTATAAGGTTTGAATTAGACTTTACATGTCTTATCAAGAGCAAAGTTTCTCGCAATATATCTTTTTTTCATCTGTGTTTTCTTCTTTATATACGTTACCCATAAAATCAGAAAAAGAGGGGATGAAATGGAATAATTCCAAAAAAAATTCTTAGTAGTTTAATTCAAAAATGACATCAAAAGATATTCTTTGGAAGGATTAAAACATTATGCTAATGCGTACTAGATTTCGCCTTAGCAATTAATAAAGTTAAAGTTCTTGTGCATGCAATTATTGAAGTTTTAATGCTTTCATCGATTTCTATTTTTATGTCACTTTATTTACTTTTTCAGAAGAAATTTAAGTTGTAATCAAAAATAAATTTTCCTTTCAAATTTCAGAACAATGTCAATAAAATGCTAATTCATTCCACTACATTAATATTTATATACGCATTTGTTAATCAAATGATTCTTTGACAATTTTCCAAAGGAATGTTGTTTTGAAGATGTGACTGTTGGGGATCAATCAATGAATGAAGATTTCTTTTATTGATAAGTGAATTTCCTTTAAAATTTAAACAGAGTGAGCGCATGAATAATTTGAAAACTTGCATATATGTTGTATACCACTTGCATATCATATTTATAAAATTAAAATACATGTAACGAACAACGTGCATACATTTTTACTATAATTTTTTAATAAATTTTTGCTATATTTATTTGGAGACAAATATTAAAGAATTTGCGATTGAACTAGGCCACTGTAAATTTCGCTATTTAAATAGTCAGTGCATCTTTTCTAACCTGAAATAGTGGTTCCAGACGCACTGGAAACTAACCAGGAAACCACGCCGTTGGTGTAATAATGAAAAAATCTAAATAAGCAGCAATCTAAAGAGCATAATGAAACCTGTTTTTTGACGCATAAATCATTTGCCCTCGTCTTTCCGTTATCAAGATATAAAGTCTTAAAATTTACTTATTTATTGAAGGAAAGAGGAGTCATTACGTTTTCAACGTAACAACATTATCAAACTCCAGTCACTTGTCCAGGCCCGGACTGGCCAGGTCGGCAGGTCGGCGAATGCCGAGGGCCCCCGGCCCAAGGGGGCCCCCAAAATTGATTTAACGTGTGCAACTTTATAATTAGTTACACTAGACAAATTTCGCTATTTCCCACTAATTTTCCGCGTTTACAATCAATTTTAAGCAGTGTCCAGTTGTTTTTTGTTTATGGTAGCTTACGTAGTGTCTCTGTGTCATGTCGCTGGCCAGACGGCAGAGGGCTGCTGGCTACTAATCGAGTTCTGTGTAGTGCTCATAGGCACTACTTCACTTTCACTTCGATTCAGTGCGTATTGCGACGCTCATTCGCTCAGTCTCGTAGTATGGTTGTAGTTAGTGCAGTGTCACAGTTGTGTCAACATGAAACGTGTGTACCATAGTGGCGCTACGAAAAGGAAAATAAAAGAAGCGAAAATCTTTAGACGTTGAAAAAAGTTCGAAAAGTTAAAAAACTTGGTTAACTAGTGCCACTTCTCAGTCGCAAATTCAGCCTTTGAGGGACAATAGTGATACATTAAATACAGATGAGGTAAGGTAAATCGAATTAGTTTATTAGCTCTTAAGTACTTTCCACATACTCAGTATTTTAAGTCGCCAATTCCGTGTTTGTGTTCCTTGCCTATTATTAGTCCAGTCATTTGGTAGAAAATAAAAGAAAGTTTTGGTGGAGTTTTGATATTTGGTACTTTTATGTTTTCTGGAGTCGCTGAACATGAATCTGAGGTTTTCCAACAAACTTTTTTCCGGGAAATACTTTTCTTTTTACAAATATGTAAAACAAACGGACTTTTCTCTGTTTTATCAAAATAACTCTAAAACTATGCATTTTACGTGAAAGTCGACAGTATATGAATCAAAGAGGATAAAATTTCATACATTTTATCAATTGAATTTTTCTTCTCTGATCAATAGTTTAGCCATGAGAGTGCCAAAGAAATAGGTGTTAAAAGCAAAAAAACAAACAACGGGACATACGGCACTGTACATCGATGTAACATGGAAACTAACCATTTTACGCTATAAAGAATCCATTTTCACTTTTACGTGGCGGTGCGTGAGAACCAGTGTTTGGCACCTGAGAGTTCTCGTGTGAAAACTTCTAAAAGAACATTTCCAGCATATTTTCTCATATCGGCGTTGCTTTGAAATAGTGGCAATCCCAAACTTGTTTTGTGAACAGAGGAAAACTTTAGAATTATAATTGAGAGCATTGTCCACCAAGGATGACAGGACTTACTTTGCTGGTGGCCTGTCTTGGTGAGAAAAAGATCTCCTTGAGAAACCACAAAGTGCAACTACTTATTTTCTCCTTTTCAGAAAGGAACCAATACCGCACTGGTTTGCAGCTAATGTCATGGTCCCACGGTACAAGTGGTCCTGATAAGCCCCTCTTCGGCCAAAATCTACTCCCATTGCGAAAGGATTTTAATTAAGAGTTCAGATTGAGAAAAACGCTGAGAGGTGACAAACCTCTATTCGAGAATACAGGGTACGCCAAGTACCCGGGTAACTGCTAGAGAAATGCTAAACCTCTGTTCGAGAATACAGGGTACGCCGAGTACCCGGGCGAATGCTAGAAAGTCCGGCCGCAAGAAGTTTTGTGCGGACAGGGAACGAGAAACCTTTTGAGATTCAACACATGATCTGGATAAAAATCCTACTAGAGTGAGAGAGAATTCTGAACTTTCACGAATCGAGAAGAGTGCTAAAACTCTTAATATAAAACAAATCTAACTGTCAATTTTAGTGGACTGAACAGACACTGAAGTCTAATAAGCGATAATTTAAAACGAACGATCGTCATATCGACGAACTCATGAAATTTATTCTTATTTTTAATCTTATTTTTATTTTTCATCTACCAAGAAAATCTTTGTTTATTCAGTAAAATGATCTTTCGGATGTAAGAAATATTTTCGAAGTTTAATCCTTTCGCTACCAAATCATTACTTCGCGGATTATCTTTGAAAGAGCTTTATAACGCAAATGTTGACCATTAATGATGCTAAAAATTATACGATTGACTATATTTTATGCATCTGAGGTTCATTGTTTTCTTCATAACTAAAAAATAAATAAAAAGGAGCATACCTGGGATCGGATTAAAATCTCCATTTGCTTTTACAAAAATATAGCACTTTATTTTGCCTTTTAAATAACACAAAAATAAAATAACTAAAACACATTTTCGATAATAAAAGCTGACACGGACTTCAGTTCCTAAATATTTTATTTTTAGCCAAAACAGATCAACTGCCATAACTCTAGTTAGTGACAGAAGTGACTCGGAGTGACAGAATAAAACCTCTTGTTGTAATGAACAGTATGATACTGTGATACGAGTAGATGACGAATTGGTTTCTATTAATCCCCCAACCACAACTTTGTTCCAACGAATTTCGGTTGCAAAGCACTCGGATGAAGATATTGAGGAGTTTTTGACGTACGATCCAGGACCTTATTCCGTGTCCCTATTCGACGATGGCTTAAGAAAAAGAACCAAATCTACTCTCTACAAGGTATTCAAACCCCTAACAAGGTTCAGCGGCAGGGTTCAATTCGTCATTGATAGAGGTTTATAATTGCATAGGGCTGTTTGGTCTAAAAATCGTTCTTTTTCTTTAATATCCGACAAATATGTTGAGTACGTGCAGTCAAAATATCAACCAGAGGCAATAGTTGCCTTTGATGGCTACACTGATGACGTACAAAGTGGTAAAAAAACTGATGAGCGTATGAGACGATTAAGGAAGCATGCTTTGACTGACATATTGTTTGACGGTACAATGATACCTACCACGTCCAAAAGAAAAGTTTCTTGCTAACCCAAAAAACAAGAGTCGGTTAATAATGATGATGGACAAGTTTTCATCATCAGATATTACATGCAAGCAAGCTAAAGAATACACAGGCACCTTTATTGTAAACACTGCTTTGTCCTTGGCTCCATATCCATAAAATGATATGGTGAATATAGTTGAGGGGGGGGGGTATGTAAAGCTCTTGGTCATTTTGATAGGTCTTTGCAAAGCTGAAAACGTTTTCTTTTTAAAACCTGGGAGGGACACCGTTTCTCCATTGACATTTTATCCATCAAATGCTGTTAGTTCAACGGTTGCGGAAAATATCCTTTTCCTACATGCTATGAGCAGGTGCGATACAAAGTCAGCACCGTTTATGCAAGGGAAAATGAAGTTCCTCGAAATTCTTGGGAATAATCCACATGTTGCAGACGTTGTTAAAGTGTTCAAATACCCGATCGCTACTCAAGAGATGGTGTTGCAGCTGCTGCGGAACGTCTCCTTGTCTCACTGTATGGCTACAGTGGGACGAATGTGCCTTTGCTGAACTACCTAAAGTATATTTCGTACAAGAAGTCAGCCTTTACATACAGTTCTAATATTGCTGCCTTACCACCATCTGTAACTGCAGCGCAACACCACTCTCTAAGAGTATATCAGCAAGTCCAACAATAGCTGGGGGTTGAAAAAAATGCTGATGACTGTGGATGGAAGAAAACAAATGCTGGTCTTGAGCCTGCATTTACTGTACTACCCCCTGCTCCCCCTGCTTTGTTGAAGCTTGTATCCTGCAAGTGCACAGAGAACTGCAACCGAAATTTTGGGTGCAAGAAGGCAGGGCTTTGTTGTTCTAACATGTGCCTCAACTGCGAGGGGAACTTCAACAACATCGCAGTGGTGAGTCAAGACGAGGAAGACGAGCTTACCTTGAAACCGAGCTGTAGCTGCATTGCCCACCCACTGAATCCGTGGACCCAATGGAAGAGGAACAAGCCATGCCACAAGGGTATGAAATATTTACCATTAAGAAAACATTTATTCTATAATATTGGTAGTAATAAAAACCCCCACTAATTCCATACATCTATTTTTTATGTTGTAGATGTCGATGAACAGCAGGGATCTTCAAATAAAAGAATGCGGTAATAAGATTTTTGCTTTTTTATTTTATGTAAATGTACTTACTAATGTACATAATTATTTATAATTAATTAATCATTCATAATGAGTCGTCGTGTTTGTTATCAGGCAACTTCATTGTAAAATGTAGTCAATCACATAGTCCTTAGTATCATTAATGGTCAAAGTTTGCGTAAAATGGTTAGTTTTCATGTTACATCAATGTATAGGACCGTAATTCTCGTTTTTTTCTTTTTCTTTTAATAAACACTTTTTTGCTTTTAACCACAATTTTTGTGGCACTCTCACGGATAAACTATTGATCAGGGAAAAAACTTTTAATACATAAAAGGTAGGAAATTTTATCCTCTTTAATTCATATGCTTTCGTCTTTCACGTAAAATGCACATTTTTGGAGTTATTAAAAAAATAAATAAATAAAAAAGAGACAAGTCCGTTTTCATGCTTTTTTTTTTGTAAAAATAACGTATTTCCCAGAAAAAAATTTGTTGAAAAAGCTCTTATTTGTGTTCAGCGACCTAAAAAACATAAAGGTACCAAATATCAAAACTTCACCAAAACTTTCTTTAATTTGCCCTTTTTGGGTGTATGTTTTGTTTTTGTCCCTAAAATCATTATAATAAAAGTCCAAATCATGTGACTGAGAGCAGATTTTAGAGCTTCAATACACAAATTACGCTTCGTTTCTAAATATTATTTTTGCGCCATCTGTCGGTAATTAATATAAATAAAGAAATTTTCTTTTGAAATTATACTTTGCTATGCATGTTATGAATTCTGAAGACATTGCGAATAAAGTGAATATTTCTTATAAAACGTAAATTTTAATATAAGGAATATATAATGCCGTGTGCTGCATATATTAATTATATCAATGCAAATAAAATTTTGTATTTTAACATACTAGAAACTTTGTAGTGAAAATAAATTTGTAATCCTATTTATGACTATTGTTTTATTAAATTTATTTCTTGTTATATCTCCTATTTTAAAATATTTACAAAGTAAAACCATTTACTATTCTACAGCCTGGAACTTGGTAGAGAAGCTGCTTCAACAAATAAGGGATAAAAGGAGTGATAAACACTTTCACGCTCTGTATTCCAAAACAAAATATTATACAAGTATAGTTAATAGCAACTTAGAAGATAATAGTATTGATGTTGAAGTAGAATTAGATTTCAAGTAAAAAAGAACTTAAAAGAAAAAGGTAATGCCTGGTTAATAATCAACAGACGAGGCTCCTGGAATCTCAACTGTTCAAAATTATAAATTGGTCTTTTTCAGTGTTTTAGATTGTGTCAGGGCAAGTATCGAAGAAAGATTTAGTCCAAACAAAGAAATTTCAGTAGATTGTCCCTGGTTAGGCCCAAAGAAATGTAATGAAATTGTAATGCATGATAGTTTTCCTGCGGAAATTCTTTGTAGCATTTCTAATCTTTGTAAAGTTGAAAGAAGTCAGTTATAGATAGAGCTGAAAGAGTTTTCAGATCAGTCTGAAAGCTTTACAGTGGCTGAAAAAACTATAATTAAAAGAAAACAAGACAATCTGAATGGAGCTCAAGAAATCTGTGAGTATGACGATGTAGAATCTGAATTTGAAAAAGATAAAAATCTTTATGGTTACTGCTCTGACAAGAAACAATGTTTTCTGTGTTTATCATGCGCTTTTTCTGTTGTTTTTGAAATCTCAGAATCTGGAATGTTTACCAACCTGTATGTAGCTTACAAGTTTGTAACCTGTGAAAGGGTGTTTTCTAAACTTAAAATAGTTAAGAATTGACTTAGATATACTTTAAGCCAATACCTTATTTCTAATCTTCTTTTCATGAATGTAGAAATATTTTTTTTATAACTTGGATAAAGATGCTATTGATGAGCTGACTAAAAAGGCGTTTGGTTTGTAAACTGCCGTTCATAATTACATGAACTTTTTTAGTTCGCTGTATCTGTACCAAGGTATTGTAGAGCCATTTTTCTTTTTGTTATAAAACCTATTTTACAATTTGTAACAATTAAATTAAAATTAATGAGGACATTGCTTTTTTTTTCAATATGCTTTTTTTTTTTACTACCGTTGTGTCCCTTTTTAATATTTACTTAGGTATACAGAAGGATTTAGATTATTAGAGCTTCAACTTCTGTTATTTGGTTGCCTAAAACTAAAGGTATTTCTCACTCTCATTTTTAAGTAATAAACAACTCGTAATTAATTAGTATACTTACTTTTTTCTAGCATGGAACTAGTTTAGGTACGGTATATAAAAATAATATAAATATTTATTATGCAAGTAAACAAATTACATCAGAGAAAGCTTACTTTTTAACCCAACTATTTTCCAAGACAAAGTAGCTAAATGTGTTTTTTGGCATGTAAACCTAATTTTCAGAAAGTAAATATTCTAATATTCTATGTCCTCTAAATTTCCCGGTAAGGGGCCCCTTTTCAGTCTCTAGCCGACGGCCCCCAAAGGAACCAGTCCGGGCCTGCACTTGTCCCTTTCCAGTTTAGTGCGCCACAGTACTCCGACATGATTCGGTATACTTGGTACAAATCTAAGTTAGTGCAAACTGGGTCACTTCCATTTGAAGCGCCCTTGCAATGTTGTTTTTCGCCGGAGGGGGACTATTGTATTCATTGTACTAGAATGAGGTTCGTGAAATATTCTTTCTGCCTATATTTTCTGTACTTCAATCATTTTATAGTTCAGTATCATATTTGTCAATAGCAATTTTTGTGGTCTTGTTTCACTTTTATATCATTATATCTAAATATGTTTTGTATTTTATATGAATCTGATTATTAAATTTTCTGAATCACAACCACGCCTTTTCTCGCTAAATAAGAAATAAATTAATAAACTTTAAGACTTTATATCTCGATAACGAGGAAACGAGGGCAAATGATTTATGTGTTAAAAAAAACATTTTACTATGCTCTTTCGATTGTTGCTTACTTAGATTGTTTTCATTATTACGCTATGTCATGGTTTTCTGGTAAGAAGAGCACGCATTATGTACGACATATAAGCCATTATGTAAGAATTTAAAACTTTCCATTTAAATTACAGTGCAGACTGCTAAATTATGGGAAGGTTTACTATCTTTGACATCTAAAAATACATAGAATATCTTAGAATACATAGTGTGGAAAACGGCTACAAAATAGTACTCCCTCTGTCCCAAATTAATTGCTACATTTGAATACTTTTGTACTGATTATTGCTACTGATAATTTTAGGATTTTGTTTGAACATTTTTTAGAGATTTCAAGGTGCAATGCTATCAATCACCAACATTTACTTACCCTTCGCCTCTATTTAAATCAGTACCACATTATTTAAAAAATCCCAGGATTCGCACGCTCTTAAGCCACGCCCCATTTTGTAAGGATTTTTAACCAGTAATCGCATAAAACTATCTTCTAGCTAATGAATTGTGAATTCATTAGAAAGAAAATTATCTTTCTGGTATACTGGTGGTAGAGTCCTTACAAAATGGGGCGTAGATTAAAAGCGTGCGAATCCTGTAAAGCTTCGAAAAATTGTTACAAAAAGTGCTATATTTGTGGAAAGTAAAAAATGAGAATGAAAATGCCACGTTGTGATAATTTTAATCGCACGTAAAGCAATTTTAATTGATATTTAAGGAATTTCTTTAAGTGTTGTAATAAAAAATGTAATACAGCGTTACGCTCTTTATCATTTGCTTCTTTAGGGTAATTTCTAAATTTTTATACATAATTACAACTAGTATTAAAAAATGCTCTGAAGAGCACCAAAAAAGGTTAATATGTTTAAGTATGAAAAAGGGTTGGACAAGTGCTTCTAATTGAGCATGAGAAAGGAAAGGGGTACCTTCTTGGCTGCAGCTCACTGTCAATGAGAGCTCACTGCTGCAGCTCACTGTCTCATGCTCAATTAGAAGCACTTGTCCAACCCTTTTTCATACTTAAACATATTAACCTTTTTTGGTGCTCTTCAGAGCATTTTTTAATACTAGTCATTTAAATTTTTTGATAAAAACTACAGATTTTTAATATTTTGAAAAGCAAAAAATTTTGTTATTGTCAAAATTTTATTGTTACATTGTTTTTACAACACTCGCCAAATCGTTGACTGTTCATCGCCAAAGTAGCAATTTTTCATGTCTACCTGCTCTCTCAAATGTCAGGGGGCCGTCACATCAATAATTAAATGGTGGTTTTCTCTAGCTATTTCTTCATAAAGAAACTCTATAATTGTCTCGGTCGTATCCATGGACTGTTTCTGCTGCACTGAAGTCGCCTGCTATAGGCTCAGTTGTTCTTTCAGTGGTATCCTTCCTTACTACTCTTCTTAGTCTTTCTTAAAATCGCTGAATGGGACCGAATATTAGGTTCGGATAATTATACTAACGATCAGTTCAGTGATGATGCTATAAAAATTGAGTTTTGATTTTGCATCGTTATTTGGTGCATGAGACTGTTATTTAAGAAAGTTATGCCGCGATATATATTTTTTATGTGTATAACACAATGTTCATTGTTAGCTCATTGTATTCAAATTCGTACAAAAAGTTGAATGCACCAACACCACCAAACAATTGTTTCACTTTGTTCAAAGGCAGTTCCTGAAATCAAAATTGGGCCTTTACGGGTGCTAGCTGCAATAAATCCCCAAACAAAATAATGTTTTTGCCACCAAAACAGTAATCTCGCTTGTTTTTACAACATTCGCCATATCGTTAGCTGATCATCACTAAAGTACATTCGAAACCATACTGCACTCATCGATAATTACTAAATCCAATGATTTCCATTGTTGCTTAAATAATTTCAAATCGTCAGAATCAAGCTTAAATTGTTCTGCTTCATTCGTATGTTGGACGGGCAATTTGAAAACTTGTGAATTGTACTTCTTCCAATGCTGAAGGCAGCAATTCTCGTTGGTGCTAGTACTGCAACAGCATCATTATTGTGATTACTCATTAAACGAACTTTTTGACTGAGTAATTAAATTAGAAAGATTTTTCCTCTACCAGCAACTACGCGTACAATCAGATTTATGTGTGGAATAGACGGGTCATTCTTTTGTTCTTCAATGTGCTTTATAATTGATTATAATATTTTCCTTTGGTCAGCATTCATTTTTTTGTTCAATTTATCTTCATTAATAACAATTTCCTGGTGAGTTTCAGTGTTATCAGAATGCGCGGCTATCATATCAACGTCTTTATTTGGTTCTTCGATATTTTAAAGCTGGTTGTGCAAATCACTTTCTTGTTGCAACTTTTCAGCCAAGTCGATTGCAGCTTGTAATCGTTGTTTTGTTTCGCGACATTCTTCCATCACTGAAAGTTTTTTCACATTGTGCTCAAAGGATTCACGGTAGAGTTTAAATTCTCCCAATAGGTCTTCTTCGTTTCGCCAAGGCTTGAACAACATCAGCAAAGAATGATGATAGTACAACTCAATTCTAGCGTCCGTTTTCGTGTTATGATAGGGCGTTTTCAAAACAACTGGTTTCAAACGTTTTCTGAAACAACTGTGGTTCTTTTTTAATTCGTAATATTCTACAGACTTTGGTTTATTTCGTTCGTATTAGTACCTAGTGGCCAATTCGTATAAACACATGTTTTTCAATTTGTCATGTCTATTCATGTAATAATCATCAATAAAATTCCGACAGTAAATTTCAGTAGATCGTTCATCCTCTTTTGCCAATAAACCCAAATCATGGTGACTTTCAGTTTTCTTCGTCGGTCTTTTTTCATGCTGGTATTTAAGTATTGCACAGTATCCCATGAATAGAAACATTTATAGCCAAGAATTTTGTCTACGGCTTCGTAACTTCCAGTTTCTCGACTAATCAAGTTTTATCTGGCAAAAGCGCGTAATCTGGCACCGAGACTTGTTTTCGTCAATGGTCTTCCTTACGATTTTTTTTTCGGTTTGGTTATATAACGCGTAATGTAACGATTTAACACCAAACTGGGTTCTCCAACAAACTGGATGTCAATATTGGTGGTGCACATGAACAAAATCGCGGGATTATAATCATTGATCCAAGTTTGTTTTTCTGATCGTTTCAAACCACATAACTTTGTAACAGGGTGTCCACCTTTTCGAGATAAAATGCAGTCTTTAACAGAATTTAAAGTTCAATGTTTCACCAAACCATACATGAAAATTATGTGTAATAATCTGCAGCCTGATTATGGTACATTATCCATGACCGTTTAGATGATAATAATGATTTTCTAATATTCCGTAATAGAGTCTACAGACAATGTTAGCGAGAAACAAAAAAATTAGGTACTTTTTGGCTAGCCGGGAGTCAGTAAAAAATATATATATGTATGTATATATATATGTGTGTGTGTATATATATACTTCACTGGCAGCTGGTTATCCGAAAAGTACCAAAAGATATTATAGCAACAATATGGATACAGTGTAAATGTGGATATGATTGAAGGTTTTTCACAAGATTGAAACAACCACATCAAACATTTATCGCCAATGAGAGCCCACTAAATCTACCGGCACAGGATTTTTCCTTTTATTGTATAACAATTATTTGTTTTCTTATTTTAAGTATATATTTGTGTTTTAATTTTAATAAAATCGTGCTTAAAAGTCTGTAATTTTCAAATGTTATATTTTTCAAATGCTCACTTTCGTTTCAACATTGTTTTTTTTTTTTTTCAAGTGTTTTGATTCACGGGAATTTCATTTTGCACTTATTATTACGCTTGGCGACAATGGTTTTTGTATAACGGAAAAGTACCGAAAAATGTTTTACATTCAATAAATAACAAATCAAAATGTTTGGCACGGTTTGCATGACGACATCTGCTCGGTCAGGGTTGAAATAATTGGCGCATTAGCAAACATTTTGGCATGGTATTGGTATAACGGAAAAGTACCAAAATAAAAGATACAGCACAAGCTGTACAGGAACGACTTAATAATGAACATTGAAAATTGGGTACTTCTCTATCATCCCGTCGGTCACTTTTCATAACAAAATACTATCGCCAACTCAAAGATTAAACGCCAAAAATGCAGTCCCATTTACTGGATGTCAGGAGCATTATACTTGTTTGTCATGTCATCAAGTGGTTTTTAATTCGACATTTGCGTGTATTATTCATTATGTTTTACTGACTTATTAGTTGTTTCATTAATTAAAATAACAATTGTGTCCGTAAATTCTTATATTTTATTTATTTATTTATTTTGATATTCCAATGGCAACGCTCTCCCTTTTATTTGGCGTTACAGTTTGGCGATAGATTTTTGTTATAAAAAGTGGTCGACGGGATAATAGTACCGAAAATTGTTTGCCGCATATTTTACGCGAATTAGATGAAATTATGAAACACAATTCTTTTACATAAGCATATAAAATGCTTAGTGAGTTTGAACGTGAATAGCAGGAGCCTGTTAGGCGATATAATTTTCCAATATATATATTTCCTCATTGTCGATGAATAGTATGTGAGTATTATTTCAAATTTAATGTGAAAACCACGATTTCTGCCTACGATTACTGTCCTATAACGGGCATTTACGCTAGTATGAAAATAAAAACAAATAAGCATGTTTTTCACGTGATTTATTTAATTTGAATGAATTCTGTTACGTACATAATAATAATATTTATTTAAACTTTCGTGCAAACGCGCGCGTTTGCTACGATAAAAAAAGAAAAGAAAAACCAATGTTCAACCGAAGCTTTACAACATAAATTCGATTTTCTCAGCGACCGTCAAGCATACAAAGATAAAAAAAAAAACCTATTTTAAGTTTTACCAAGAGGAAAAAAATAAAACAAAAACGAAGTTAATACAGTCAGTGGAAGTTTAGCTACAGTTTGTTGAACTTTTCGTCTTCATTTTTTCGTTTAAACTTAAATAATTAACTACAGTAAGCTACAGTAATTTTTTGAATGCTATCACTTTATTCGTCTCGTCGAGTTCTATCTTTAAAAAAAAATCATTGTCGTATGGCAACTGGTTCGCCAGAAATTTCAGAAAAACGTTTGCATTTTCATGAGATTCACTGATACTGTACTTTATTGCTTAAGGACGTTCTCAAACCCTGACCCATTTCTCAATTAATTTTTGTTTAGAAACACATAAAACGTGCAGGTGTTGTCATTCAGAAACTATGTAATTGAAAGACGTTTTTCATTTTTTGTTAAAGGCAGAAGATATTTCGTAAAATACTGTCAAAGTCGGCATTTTGAACCGAATTCCCAAAGCGGCTGCTTGAGAAAGGGAATAAAATTGTCGTCAAATATCCTTATAATTCGATAAGCATTTTATTTATCAGAAAATGGAAAACTCATTTCGATTTCAAATCACTTCAACAGTCAGGCATACCAATTTTATTCCTTTACGTTTTAAGATGTGTCAGAAAGTTCCGTGTTGTCGAGCAGGCAATTTGAGAACCACCTTAAAATAGAAAATATTGAGATTTAATTTTCTGTCAATTTTTTCTTTAACGCTTTTTAAATATATTAAATAATATTTTCCGATAATGCATATGATTTAAAAATAATCTATAATAATAAACTATAAAAATAATCTATAAAAATAAACTATAATAATAAACTACAATATATAACAAACTGTAATTTATTTAAAATAATTATTTTAGCATTATATAATAATTTTTAAAGAAGTTTTTTCCTCTCTTTTTCTGAGTGTGGAAAATAATTGTTCTCAAAGAAAATTGTACATTTTAATACAATTTAGAAAACTAGAATAAGAAAAAAACATTAAATTTCATGACAATTTCAAATTACTGAATTTTCATGTGAAAAGATTAAAATATTATTATTATTATTTTAATATTTGGCTATTAAACTTTAAAAGATAAATAATCATAAAAAACTGGTCATTCATGGACGATATAAAATAAAAATGTATTGCAATTTTCTTTTATTTATTTATTTTATTACTTAGGTGAAAATTAATATTCATAAAATTAAAATGATGCAAAAATGTTTTTTATTTTATTATTATCAATAATGATTTAATGAATAGACATCTTATACTGGTAACATACTTAACAATAATTTATTTTAAAACCATTGTGAAAAAAAAGAAAGAAAAAAACTAACATTAGACATACATACACATAAAAGATTATTTAAGCACCAATTCAAATTTTATTCTGTTAAAAAAATGCTTTTTAGAAGTTTATTTAAATTATAAAGTGTTTTTGCGTGAAAGTAAGTGCTAATTAATAATCATTTAGGTTCACTTTTCAAGAAAACTATAAGTTCCAATTACCTTGTTTTTTTTCTTTTCTTTTTTTTTTTTTTTTTCAAAACAAAATACTTGACATAGTGAATTAATTAGTTTTTTTTAATCATGTACTTTTAAAATTTATATGAAATATGATTATTTAAAAATGGCATTGGATAAAAATTTTAAATATATATAATTGAAAAAAATAAAATTAATTCACTATGTCAAACAATGTGTTTTTCAAATTTTTGACAAAAAAAATCAAGGTAATTGAATTTATAATTTTCTTGAAAAGTGTACATAAATGATTATTAGTACTTTATTGCACGCAAAAACACTTTATCATTTAAATAAACTCCTAAAAAATATTTTCTTTTATAGAATAAATTTTGATTTATGCCTAAATAATCTTTATTGGACGACAATGGCTGGGTTTTGGCTAGCTTACATTTATAATACCCAAAAAGGCATTTTTGTGGGCAGTTTTGGGCTGGATTTAATTCTTGAAAACCACAAATGGCGTTGCTACGGCAAGTTTCTGGCTAGCTTTTATACATTATGATTTTTAATGGCCTAGGTATGGCTAGTTTCCATTAATAATTGCCATTTAAAGCATAATTGTGGCCAGTTTTAGGCAATCTATCATTTATGATTAACCGTTAGTGGCCTAATTATGGGGATCTTATTGTATTTCTGGCCAATTCTGTTGCGGCCTCATTATGGTCAGCGTGACAGTTTTTTTAAGTTGCCATTACGGCCAATGATAGCGGCCCTCCATCTGACAGTTTGGGCCAAAGCTAACGTAGCCATCAGTGGCCCGAAAGTTCTGTGTTCGTTGGGCAGATATGAGCCACCTCCCAAATTCTGACTAAATTAGTTTACTTTTATTTTTTTAATAGGTATTTTTCATGTATATATATTGTATAACCAGGAATTTCTGTGGGCTATTTATTTTATATACTTTTATTTTTTTAATATGTATTTTTTATGTATATATATTGTATAACCAGGAATTTCTGTGGAGTATTTATTTTATTAGTGTACATAGTTTCTTTTTCGTATGGGAAAATAGAAACGTCCACCCAGAGTAGTTTTATTACCTTCGGAGCACTGGTCTGCGATCTAACAAGGACATCTTTTACGGAGAAAAAAATTTACGAGCTGAAAAATTTATAGCTGTTTGGAAGTGCATAGCAAATTTACAATTTAGGACCCCATCCTAGGTGGTCCTGAATAACATTTAGCAAAACCAATAAGAGATGAGGGCGAAGACTTCTTTACAAAACACTGGAGCCAATAGACGGCCCAGTGACGGGGGAAAAGAAAAAAAAGGAGCCCCAAGAGGAAATCTAGAAGAGGAGCAGTACCTGACGTCCTGTCCGAGGAAGTAACATCTCAAAGAAAGAGTAGAGTGCTGGTAGTGTGTAAAAACGAAGGTAGTTCCCGAAATGGTGTGGTTGCGACAAACGTGAAAAAGGATGACCTAACAGATGATCTTTGCCTATCCCGTGGAGTTAGACTATCGCTAACAATGCAGACCAGAAGTGCTCTGAAAGTACAGGTATCTGTGGTTCACTATTCCCTCATATTGGATGTGTATAATAATGAATAAATAGTGGTAGAAGTACTTTAGTAAATGTAGAGAAATTGTTTCTTCTCTGAAATATAATTAATGCACGTAAGTGCGGTAGTACGAGTCGGAAAAAGACTCACTAACTCTTTTAAAGATTATTCAATTGTTTCATCTTATTTTTTATACTTAAAATTTAACATCCTGTTAGGGATGTTTGTTCTCTATTTTTTTATGTCTTTGTAAATAGATATGTAAATAAATGTTTTTCGTTTACTTTTAACTCTTTGTATTTAATTTATATGGGTTAACATTCATATGTCATCGAGTAGTGTTTTTCTTCTTTTTCTTTAATTTAATTGTTTATTAACTTTAGTTGGTTTATCAGGAGGACTAGTTTATAATTTATGAGTATGTTAGGGATTTATATACTTTATCTAGTCCGGCTTCATAAGACGTAGGGCGGCGTAAATAATCACAACGTAATAATCTGATCTTTTTTTTATTAGAGTAGTTAATTTAATTCAATAATATGAGTAACTTTTATGGGAACATTATAAATTTTCACCGACGTCCAGAAGCCACGATCACACCTTTAACCTGATAATTCAACACCCAGCGTTTCCGGAAGAAGCATTAACCCGTGCTTCCTTTAACTAATGTAGAGAGTTTATGTAATTGGGCATTTGTAACCATCTCCAATTAGGAGGCCCAGAACTCACCAGCAAATATTTTTCGTCATACAGTAAACCCTCGATTTAACGGACCTCGGTTCAACGGACTTCGGATTCAACGGACTAATTCTTAAAAAATAAAAATAAATTTAAAATTAAATAAAAATTCAAGTAAAAAAAGGGAAAGAGAACGAAACGCCGAAAGCGCGCGCTTTGATTCTCATTGTATTACGAACACTTTAGACAATTTCGAGCTCTTATAATAAAACAACAGCATTCAAGCGGGAAACAACAAACACTGGACCCCTTTTTTCAATCCAGCAGTATGGAGCAATCTTAATGTGATGTTAATAACATAAAATGATGCCTGTTCTTTTTGGGGCATTGTAATTTTTTTCCATTTGTTTATTGCCTGTTAATTAATTATTATTTCCATTCGTAAAAAGTGTTTTTATAAAAATTGCATAGGTGTTAATTCGTTTGTATTTCATTACTAATATTGTATTATTAAAAGTAATGTGTTGTGTTTATATATATGTATATACAATATATATTTATGTATATACATATATTGTATATATACAATACATGTATATACACTGTATATATTGTATATATATATATTATGTAGTTTGTACTGTAATTATATATGTAATTACAAGTACGTAATAACATATATATGTACTATAATTATAACAAAATAATATTATAAATAGTACTTTGCGATTTAACGGACACATCTTAGTCCCAATTAGTCCGTTAAATCGAGGGTTTACTGTATTCTTAAATCAAAATGTATGAGATATGGAAATCAGAACAACCATTTATGGACACCCTGTATATTTGACTGAATAAATTCATTTCTGCCAACCTCACAGTATTCTTCTGTAAAATGTGACTTAATTTGACCTTTGTTAAAACCGTTTCAGTACAGAATTGTTTCTTACATATAAAATCAATTAAGTTCTCTGCCGAACAAATGCCGAAAACTTGATGTCGTTAAGGGGCTTCCGAGTTTCAGACAACTTTACTCCCAGTCTATTTGCTTGTAGAGTGTCTTGTATAAAATTGAGCCGTTGGGAAAAGTTAAGATGTAGTATTAACTACAAGATAAAAGAACAATTATAATGAAAAGGACAGATGTAAAGTTAAGAAAAAAGATGATAACAAATTTTGAATAAAAAAAAGTAAGGCGAAGGAGATTAAGGATAGAGTCTATATAATTGGAAGGAAGTGAAATGGTATAGCTGTAGTTATAAATAACTACCGACTAGTAAGGAAGTTGAAAAAGTAAAAAATTGCGTTCGGAACATGTTCGTGAAACAGCACATAAATGCCAGGTGCTGAAAATGTGGGAAAAACATAAAAAAGAGCACTCAAAAGAGCCATAATTTTTTTGGTATAGCTTAGATGTTAAGTTTTAATTAACAAATTAGGTATTTATAAAGTAGAAAAAATTTCTAAGTATCAATAAAAGAGAGAAATTTACATTTATGGTGAGCACTAATTCTCACAGTCAATAATGCATGAATATTTTCGACGTTTACAAGTTCGCTGCAAAAACATGAAATTAAATAAATTAAGATGTATTACATACCTTTTCTGGTTCGAAAGGTGTTTAACTGAGTTTAACCACATTTTATGTACCGTTGTCAAGTATCTTAAATTAATTGCGACGCGTATTTCTGATTTAGAAATTGTTTGTCGTTGTGTCCATATTTGTCAAATCTCCATATTTTAGCGGGACACTCCTGTTAATATATATATATATATTTGAACCAGAAATTTTACTTAACGAATGAAATCAAGTAAATTTGAAATGGTTACTGCGTTATGGCTGGACTAAACACATCTAATTAACCCTTTGTATCACCGCGTTGCATATCTGCAACATACCCAAAAGCAAAATTACTTTTATACAATGGACTTTAAGTGAGGATTTTATTTATTGCTGCTATCTTCCAACACAACAGTTAATGTAAATTGTTCATAGAATTCTTAACAGACGATAATACTGACTTTTTCATGCCAAAATTTATTCTATCATTTGAGCAGTTTCGTATCGTTATTGCTGAAATGAACTTCGTAAATTTTGTAAAATTAAAAAGGCTGAATTCGTCCGAAAATAGCCATTTCACAAAAATTTAGATACTTTGCAATGTTATATTAGAAAATTGACAATATTTATGAGAAGTACGATACGTAATTGTCTGTTAATTGGGGTGGAAAATACCTTTTAATCAATAATTTTTTTAGTTTTATGTTCTGATTTTTTTAAAATTATTTTTTACATACTTGAAATAATGTATTTTGACATCTGAGTAAATATTTTTTAAATCAAAGTTGTTGAGTTACAAAGTGTTAATTAAATTTTTTCGTTCAAAGTATCTTTTCTTATTAAAAAAGTGGAAGATTGGCAAGTATGGAAATCTTTTTCATCATTTTTGGTATATCCTGTATAAAAATTTTGTAAAATAAATTTGGGAAATGTGTATGTTTTACATTTATCATAAGACCTGAAAGTGATTAAAGTATTTGAAACTAAATCTGAAGTATTTTCTTGTTTTCTTGGGAATAGCTATTACCAGACATTTAATACCTAGTGGAATCTGCAGAGTAGATTTTTCTCATAGAAAAGAATTAAGAATTATCTCTCTTTATTTCTTTAAAAAGGGAAATATCTTATTTTTTGCAGTATTAGAAATTCAAATTAGCTGAAAGTGGATTAAAGAAGATGCTGAGATGTGGAAAATGACTTATATCAAAGTTTTCTTAAGAAGGACTCAAAATTTGTTCGAATATCTAATTTTTTTTTCTAAGATGAAGAAGATCAGTTGACTAAAAAGCAAAATATTTTAGAGATTACAAATGTAAAAACTCAATGATTTTTTTTTTGTTCTTAAACAAATGCAATAAGACAAAAAGAAATATTAATAATGTATGAGACATATAAAGAATGGTATCCCTACATATTTTATTATGAGATAAGGTTAACTGAAAAAAGAAAATATAAAAAAGGATCTTGGTTTTCTGTTCTTAAGTAAACAAAAAATCATTAAAAACTAGTAAAAACTTTATTAAATTTTTTACAAAATGTAATGAAATTACTTTGAACACGACAGCTTTATTAACCCCTTCGCGACGAGCGTCTTTTACAGAATTTTTAATCTTTTGCAACCGGTTTTTCAACACAAAAATTTTCGCCTAATTGAATCGCAGAAATGCTAGGATTACATAAGGCAAAGCTTACAATAAAAAATAACTGGTGGGAATAATCGAGGATTCTGAGCATCTTATGCGTCACGTATACTTGTCGCTCGTCCCCAAGGGGTTAACACATTGTTGACCGGCACGAGTCAACCACTTCGCGACAAGCGTCCTTTACGGAATTTTTAATCTTTCACCACCGGTTTTTTAAAACAGAAATTTTCGCCTATATGAATTGCAGAAATGATACAATTAAATAAGACAAAGCTTTCACTAAAAATAACTGGTGGGAATAATCAAGGATTCCGAGCATCTTATGCGTCACGTATATATGTCGCTCGTCCCCAAGGGGTTAATAATGATTTTAACTCTTCAATTTAAAATGTCAATTACACGACAGCGTTATTAACACATTGTTGACCGGTCACGAGTTAACAATGATTTTAACTCGAGAATTTAAAACGTCAATGACTCGTCTCGTAAACTTAGTCAATGATGATTTCACAAATCATCATTGACTAAGGTCGTGGCTTTTACATTACAGAAAATGCATTTATATTATGTTGTCCATATTGTTTTTAATTGTAAGACGTTTTACCGTGGAAAACCTACCTAGAAAACCATTTAATGAAAGACTTTCAGAAGAGAGTTTAGCTTCTACTGTTCTAAAATCAAAATTTCATACAAAATGGCCAATCAACGTGTTACAAAGTGTTATGATATGCTGCTAGACTAAGCCGACAGAAAAAAAAAATACGGAAAAATAAATGCACTTATACGTTCTTTTCACCTTATTTTGAAACATCGATCCAATTATCCGAAACAGCGCCGGCCTGTAAAACATTTTTTTAGAATCAGGACAGGCATCTACCATTATTTCCAAATAGTACTTTTCGCCTTATTTATAGCGGAAATTCTACGGTTTAATAAGACTTTGTATTTCTTTTCAAAATAGCGCTACCTACCCGACGCAAATAATGAAAAAAAAAATGAAACTTCTATTTCAAATCTATAAATAATAATATAACAAATGAAACTATACTTTTAACCTTAGTTTGAAACATCGACCAAATTATAGGAAACAAAGCTGGTGAAACTTTTTTCGGAACCGCGGCAGATATTCACCACTGTTTCCAAATAGTATTTTTGCTTTATTTATTGCGGGATTTGTAAGTTTTAATAACACTTTGAATTCCTTTTAAAAATAGCACTACCTATAAAGGGCAGCTAACGAAAATAAAACTTATATTTCAAATCTATAGATTATAATACATGAAACTATACCGACCCTCAAATATTGCTCATGATTGTTTTCTTTAGGCTTTGGCGAATCGCCCCATGCCGTTCCTCAATCAGGGCAACCAAATCCGGAATTTAAATAAACAATCGAATATTCGCCAGGCAATTTAGAGCTAAATTTCCCATATTAATATAAATGCTGGACTATTACACCATGAAACATTACAACATTAAAGACGTGGGTATAAAACATCACAACTTTACTGAATGGTGTATACAAATGTCAAATTTAAAATTTTATTTCATACATTAAAATTAAAAATATCGACGTTTCAACCACCTTCTATGGTCATCCTCAGGGAAATTTTAATGTATGTATAAAATTTAATTTAATTTAATGTATGTATAATATTTAATTTTAATGTATGTATAAAATTTTAAATTTGACATTTGTATACACCATTCAGTAAATTTGTGATGTTTTATACTCACGTCTTTAATGTTGTAAGTATCACATTTTGCGATTTTGGCAACCAATTCGGAAAATCAGCGATTTTGAGCTATAGTCGTATATATTTTTAATTTATTACGAACAATAGTTGAATAGGTTTCATTAAATACAATATTTCAGACTTTATAAAAAATTTAATAAATATAAATCAGGAAACTAAAATGTAGAAACAAATGTTCTGTCCAATCAACAACTTAAACTCCCAGTAATGGACCCGCGAATCATTTTACATTAATAGAAATAATTCATAATTTGAAGATTTTTGTGACATTAGCTAATCGTTTGAATGCAACCGTGTTCTTTTTCAGGTTTTTAAACATGTGTAAAAATAACTATATAAGCAGTAAATATTCGGTCTTTTCACTTTAATTTAGTTGATGATGTTAAATGTCGTAATTCGTCGCTACCATGTCAAACTATCAAATGTGAAAATATGCATTTTTCATTTATTTTAAAAATGAGCCGATTGTCACCACTAAATTTTAATAGGGTTTCAACGTGGCAACGTCAACAAAATTGCCAGTTTAGCCTCTTTTTCCATTCAGAAATTTCGAATTTATAACAGAAATTTAAAATAGAAATTTTTGCTTTATACAGGATGTCCCAGGATTATTGGAAGGGGAAGTAGGGGACATCACAAGGATTCAGATTTGCATAGCAACCCATGGTAGCATATTTCGTGATTACTTAAAGTAGCATTTTTTCTCACAAGATTTCCGGTATGAATCCGGCATCTCTGAATAAAAAAGGAAGCCAAACTAGTAATCCTGTTCTTGACAGGTATTTTATTAGTATTTTTATTACTCGAAGAATTTTAATAAAATTTAGTGGTTACAATTTTTTAAATTATTGAAAAATGCGTTTTTTCATATTCGATAGTTTGACATGGTAGCGACGTATACCAAATAAATTTAAGAATACGAATACATAAATATATTAGCTATTTGATAAGGATTTTGCAGTATTAAACATTTTGTATGTATGATGCTACAGATATTTATAAAAATACACATTCTCTGTGATATTTTCATAAATTAATGCTAAACGTTTAAGACATAAAAACTTTGTTTATTAGAATTGTTTTACATAAGAAATATGGTAGAAATATCGGTACTTCCTTGCTTTAGCAGTCCACTGAAATACTATTACGCCAAGGTTGCAGTAACAAATTGCTAAACTTAAATATTCAACATATAACCGAAATATATATGCGCCATACGCCATATACATACGCCAAATGCTCATATATACGCCGTATTTCGTTATATAAAAGACATTTACACAGGTCGTATATATATACTTCATAAATGACTATAAGTTGGTTATATACGTCTTTAAATATCATATACATCTATAATGTTATAGATGCCAAATAACTCGTCGATACATCTCGGTTGCTTGGCTGCTAGTCCTCGGAGGTTGCCATAAAAAGGAAGTATCGGAATATAAATACTATAGTATGATTTTTAAATGTCAATCGATGTTTTAAGTTATCTTTATCGCATAGTTCAATTTGACCAAAATTTCCTCTTACAATAAAATGTATCTACGCTTTATTTTGTCTCACATGTAGAAGAATTAAAAGATCACTGCAAAAGTATCTTATCGGAATGAATAAAATAAAAATATCCGTTATAGATTAGTTTAACCCTTTCCGGCACAGTGGTCCCACTCCGGGCACACCTAATTTTAATTCCAAACTTGCCTTCGGCACCAAGAATATTTTAATAAAATTTTGTTTTTATAATGAAAGCTTTAAAATAAGTAGTTCATATTTTCTAAAAAAATCGTATGTAAATTCCGGTGTCAGTCAGTAATTTCTCATTTTATGAACAGAATTTATCCGTGCCGGAAAGGGTTAAAAACTTTATCTATTGAATTTATAATCAACGGTTATAAATGTATTTTGATTTGTTTTAAAATGTTTCTAAGTAACAGTTTTGAAGCATTTACATTATCGACTATTCTGTCTAAATATCTAAAAAAAAATTATTGAAAAGGACAGCATTAATATTTATATATCGTGAAATAATATTAATGTTTAATGTCATTGTGAACATGATAGGAAACCCTTCACGAATGTTTTGCTTTTCCTTATTTTCTCGGCAGCTTTGCAAAACAGATTGAAAGTTCCTGAGCAAATTCCCAGACAATTTACAATTTGTTTCTGAAACCAAAATCTCTTTCCCATTAGCAATTCAAATGAGCTTATGGTAAGCTTAAAATAACATAAAAGTGCGGAAAAAATACCTCTAAATTTTGCTCTTAAATACATCTGCAAAATTTGTTCTGATCGGTCCTAATGAGATACGAAAATATGAACAGTGGAAGATTAGTTTTTTATTTCATGTTTTAAATATCTGTACTACATTTTTATCCACTTATACAAATGAAATATAATAAATAGAATTCTCATGCAATATGCATGTTGCAATAACAATCAACAGATTTTCAGATATCTTATTTTATATAAAATATGCTTAAATAAATCCTTTGCAGGTTTTATATAGTGGAATTATAATGACCAGAAAATTTAAATAGCTTGGTTTTTTCTTCCATTTAAAATTTATACATCATGAAATAACATTATAAATGCATATAAATACATTATTTTACCTAAAATAAAGTGTTAAATATAAGTCGCGGACAGATTAAAGGAACTTTTCTAAATATTACGTATTTCTTTCTTTTATTAGAAGCATTAAATATATGTAAAGTATTGTGAAATTTCCTGAATAATGTAAGCTTTTCGCTTGAAAATGTTATTAAACATTATGGATATCTTATTTCCAGAAGCCGAAATACTTTCATGCCCTGTTAGCAATTCAAAAGAGTTTAATGTAGCTTAAAAATGCATAGAAGTGTGAAAAATAATCTCTATATTTTGCCCTTTAAGACATTTGCAAAAGGTTTCAGATCATTATTACGGTACGAAGTTATACACTATGCAATATTTCTTCTCAGTCTTTGTATCTTTGAAAAATACAAATAAAAAAACTAAATGATATATTTTATAGAATAAAATACAATAGCTGAAAATTATATTAAAATGTTTTGTTTATATTAAAAAATGTGCATTTAATTTTATTTGTTAAATAACAAGATACGACGTGTTATTAATTATAAGTACCGTATATTTCAGAGTGCAAGACGCAACTAAGCTTCAATAGCAAATTTTCCAATTTTTGTGATATTTTGCAGAATAATGCGCACTAATTTGTTTTCAAAGAAATCTTCATGGGATTTGTAACAAATAATGATAATAATAATTATTATTATAAACATCATTTAAAAGCATAAAAAATGGTATTTTTCAAGCAATCCGATAGCAATCATAAATAACATTATAACATATCAATATGAGATTCAATAAATCTCTACGTTACTTAACAGGTGACATTTAAAAAAAAACAAATAGATATTAAAAGAAACTGAAAATATTTAAAAACCCTCCAAGTTCTTTCGGTCAGCAACCGCGACCGGAGGATTTTCGAAAATTTGAGTGCAGTTGAGTGAAATTAAGAAATTTGAGTGAATTTGAGTGAAAATACTTTTACGAGAAAGGATTTTCCTTAAGAAAGGGTTGTTTCAGATAGGATTTTCGTTCCTTGCAGATGGTCGTGGTTGCTGGCCGAAAGTACTTGGAGGGTTTTTAAACATTTTAAACATCTTTTAACATCTATTTATGTTTTTTTAAATGTAACCTGTTAATATGAGTTATCTAGTGTAACCTCTTAAGTAACATAGAGATCTATCGAATCTCATATTGATATTTAATGAATAAAAGAAGGTGTAAATTTGCATTTCGCTCTATGTGTTTTGATTTAAGATCATAACATATGCAATTTTCTCTTAATAAGTAGCTAGTTTTTAATTTTGAAATTTTTAAGTTATATGATCATATGTTTTTCTTTAGAATCTGCCAATTTTATACCCATCACGTGTAAATTTTTAATCAATTTTCGAAGAACGGTAAAGCTAGGAGAGTCAGCGTACAATTCAAAAGAATAACAATAAAAAATTTAAATATCAATTTTTTGATAAACTATCCGTGGATAATTTGTACTTTATTTGTTTTTATGCATTTCCATTGCTATATTGTTGTTACGTTGTAATTTAATAGAACAGTTGTAATAAAACCAAAAAAGTTATTTTGCGCAATCTGTCCTTACAGGGTTGGTGTGATTGCACACATGGGTAGGAGAGATTGTTAATAATAATAACTACAATTAAATTGTTAACAATAATAATTACACATAAATGACATTGTTGTAAGATTTTTGTGAACAAATGTTATTGTATTAGGAGTGAATATTTCAACCTAATGACTAAAGAATCAGAAAAAGGAAATAATTTTAAAAACGAGTAAAAACTTTTAATTAAAGGGAAAAAAATTAAGAATCAGAAAAAGCATGTCCAGATAACATTACAAAATAACATTAAGTTACTTGATAACACGTTTAACTTAAAATTAGTTCATTTTCATTTTTCATTTTTTTATGCAAATTTACCAATAAGCTGCGTAATCTCTCCTAGCATGGAAATTAATGGGAACAATGCGCCATCTCTCCTAAGTAGCAGATGCGCAAACTCTCCAATTTCGGTAGGAGAGATTGCGCGGACTTTTATATAAACATGGCCGCTACTAAAACGAACCGTTGATGTTCACATTGTTAGTCTAGATTAGTAGCTTATGAGAAATCGTTTAAGTTTTAAATATTTTGTACTACTGACATTGTATAGAAATTCTGATGAATAGCTATGAAAATTCAAGCACTTACTTTGGGAAAACAAAACAAAATAGCATTGCTTTATTTTAGACGCTCAAAACAATTAACGTGCACTTTCAAGTAGACACTCCACTACTGCTGCTGTACAACTACCTGGAAACGCTACGCGCTCACTCTACTTCCCCCCCCCCGAACCTTTATGTGCGCAATCTCTCCGACCGTGCCATCTCTCCTGGCTTTACCTTACCAAAAGTGTTCGTTATACGCCTAAATTCACGATAAGGTAAAGCAAGGAGAGATGGCGCGGTCGGAGAGATTGCGCACATAGAGGTTGGGTTGGAAGGAGTAGAGTGAGCGCGCAGCGACTCCAGGTAGTTGTACAACAGCAGTAGTGGAGTGTCTACTTGAAAGTGCACGGTGATTGTTTTGAGCGTCTAAGATAAAACTTTGCTATTTTGTTTTGTTTTCCCAAAATAAGTGCTTGAATTTTCATAGCTATTCATTAGAATTTCTATACAATGTCAGTAGTACAAAATATTTTAAACTTAAACGATTTCTCATAAGCTACTAATCTAGACTAACAATGTGAACATCAACGGTTCGTTTTAGTAGCGGCCATGTTTATATAAAAGGCCGCGCAATCTCCCTACCGAAATTGGAGGGTTTGCGCATCTGCTACTTAGGAGAAATGGCGTATTGTTCCAATTAGCTTCCATGCTAGGAGAGATGGCGCATTGTTCGAATTAGTTTCCATGCTAGGAGAGATTACGCAGCTTATTGGTATATTTGCATTAAAAAAATGAAAAATGAAAATGGACTAATTTTAAGTTAAACGTGTTAACAATAACTTAATGTCATTTTGTAACCTTATCCTTACTTGCTTTTCCTGATTCTTTGATTTTTTTCCCTTTAATTAAAATTTTGTAATCGTTTTTAAAATTATTTCCTTTTTCTGATTCTTTAATCATTAGGTTGAAATATTCACTCCTAATACAATAATATTTGTTCACAAAAACCTTACAGCAATGTCATTTAAGTGTAATTATTATTGTTAACAATTTAATTGTAGTTATTATTAGTAACAATCTCTCCTACCCATGTACGCAATCACACCAACCCTATAAGAACAGATTGCGCAAAGTAAATTTTTTGGTTTTATTACAACTGTTCTATAAAATTGCAACTTAACAGCAAAATAGCAATGGAAATGCATAAAAAACTAATGAAGTCAAAATTATTCATGAATAGTTTAGCAAGAAAATAATATTTAGATTTTTTTATTGTTATTCTTTGAATTGTGCGCAGACTCTCCTAGCTTTACCTTATATATATATATATATATCTTCTTATATGTATACTGTATAGTCTATTTTTACACCTTATTTCTGAAAAGTATATACAGTAATATTCAAACATGATTCTGACATTAAATAAGCAATTCTAAAATACTATAAAAGTTTATGTAAAAAATATGTACCCTTTTACAGTGTCTTTACAGTTTTCTTTGATTTTTTTTAATTCTAAAAAATATATACATTAGTTATAGAAGTGTATTCTGACATTAAATAAACAAATTTAAAGTACTATAAACGCCTATGTAACAAATATGCATCCTTTTCTACTATGTTTACAGTTTTTTCCTTACCCATTATTCCGGAAATATATATATATATATTGAATACATCCATTACTTTAATGTAATTGGATATTCTATTTATTATTTATTAATTAATTTCATTTATTTATTATTTAACTAATTGCTATCATCCTTAGATAGTGTATGGTTTAATTTTAAATATTAATTTTCCTCCAATGCTATTTTTATTCAGCGTATATTCCCTTTTTACCCTAATAGATGGCAGCACCATGGTTTCTGTTGCTTTACAATAATACTCATATTATTCTAACACCTATTCTGGCAACATGGTAAATCATTTTCTAAAACTAAATTTGGCAACATTAAATGATTTTTTGCAATTCATTCCCTCTATTTGGTTGCGTTCATGTATGGTTCATGTGGTGCACAGGTATCTTTTTTAATTCAAATGGATTATGTACTTTATGACTCTATTTCAAGTTTTATCTGTATATTATAGGTATGGTTTCTTTCCTTTTTAATATTGTATTTATTTTTTCACAGGTTTGATTCATTGTTTATGAGTGGTAGTCCAAAAATCATATTCTTTAGCAGTGTTATGGCTAATATGATGATGAAACCACTCATTTTATTTGTGGTATTTAGGTATTTGGGACTTGATAATGCTGTCTACATTCCTCGAATATCATTTCATTCATTCAATTTCATTTATTCAATTTTTAATTTAATTTCTTCTTCTTTTAAATAAGTTTTTGGTATCTATATTCAGTGTGTTGGGGAATACTTTCATTGTCAACTAATTATTACATACTTAATCAATATTTCATACTTTAAGTTGATGCTATGGTTAATGTTTCATATATGGTTATATATATATGTATGTAGAAATTATAGAACATTATTCTAAACTGAATTTTTTCGATGAATACTAGAGAATCAGGTAAAATTTTGGCGCAAATACATCGCTTGTAATTCATACTATATTGTGATGTATTGAGATGGAGTTGCTTTACAAACAAGTAGAATTATAATGATGTATGTAATTAAAAAATATATTCTGACTTTTCGCATAATTTTGATACAAATTCCATATGATAAATTTTCAAACGAAAATTCTTCAAATGGAGACATAGAATTTTTTTTTATACAATGTTGACGTAATTAATTCGCCAGTGCTTTTCATGGAGACTAAATTATATTTGAAAAAAAATATATATATCCAATATTGAAACAAAATCTTGAAAATAATTATATACTGACATTTAAAACAAATATCTGTTATATTACTTTTAAATGCTAAAGGTGTAAAATTAACAACATAATATAATTATAATAACTTTTATTAGTTATTTTACATGTTTCGACTCTTTCCGAGTCATTTTCAAAAACAAAATGAGAATATTCTAATGTTGCACGGGCTTTGAAGTTTTTATTTTCATGTACTTTTTTAAAAATTACGCACGTTATCTATTATTTTTTTACTTGGTTGTTTATTTTCATATCTTTGACCATGGAGTAACGCTAGCCACAGTTTCGGAAAATTAAAAGATGCCGCATCGTTACATATTGTATTTTTGCGTGTTAGTATCTCTTATTGTGGATGGATAATATAGACTGGAGAGAAATATTATTTTACTTTCATTATTTCCCTCCAGTCTATACTATCCATCCATAATAAGAGAAACCATAGAGATACTAACACGCAAAAATACAATATGTAACGATGCGGCATCTTTTAATTTTCCGAAACTGTGGCTAGCGTTACTCCATGGTCAAAGATATGAAAATAAACAACCAAGTAAAAAATAATAGATAACGTGCGTAATTTTTAAAAAAATACATGAAAATAATAACTTCAAAGCCCGTCCAACTTTAGAATATTCTCATTTTGTTTTTGAAAATAACTCGGAAAGAGTGGAAACATGTAAGACAACTAATAAAAGTTATTTTTATTTATATTATGTTGTTAATTTTACACCTTTAGCATTTAAAAGTAATATATTATTACAAGGTGTTATAATTTATTATATTGTTATTCAAATATCTGTTATTAAAATTTTGATTTTTAAATTTAAAAAATGATATATGGATTTGTAATTAGGAAAATCTGTATCAATTCTTCTCCCAATTTTATTAGACATTTCATACATTTGTATATATTTATCTATGTCTGCTTTTGTATATTTATCTATATAATTTAACATCATTAAGATATTCTACAAATAACGATAAAATCTAGTACAATTCAAAATGAATAACAGAAAATTATTACATGCTACTCAGTTTAAGGAGACCAGAAAGCTTTGAAATGACAAAATTTAATCATGGATTACAACGACTGTAATTAATTTAAATTATTACTTATTTTTGAATTTTATTTTTTTATGTTTTATAGAAGTAATAACAAAAAAAGTATTTCTTATTATTTTCTGTGCTTTTTTTTTTGTAAAAATATTTCTGTAAAAAACTTTTAATATTGTACGACAAGGTTAAGCCTGTAGATATATTTTTACAACGATATTGAAGTTCAGGTGCCATATTTTTGAGTCGTTATTTTTCCTTTATACTGCTTATTACATTGCTTCTCAATTATGCATGAAAACAAACAAACAAATATATATTTTTTTCAAGTTATAACATAAAATATTATTAGTTCGTATGGACTTAGAAATATTTTTTTCAGGTATAATCGAGAGTAAGAAAGGTGAACGCAGTAAGAAATGAAAAGAAGAAATGATGACTCAAATATAAAACCTGATCTACAAAATCGTGTCAAAACTAGTTCAGCAAGATTAATTTTGCTGTACAATATTAAAAATAATTAATAACAAATTAATAATTTGTTCTTATTTTTCACATTTTGACAAATATTTTTCTATAAAAGATATATAAATAAATGCAAAAATCTATAATAGTCTAAATTAATTACAGGCTTCCAAATCCACTATGAAAATTCCGTAAATTTTCTGAATTCCAAACAATCTTGGTCCCTTTAATAGTTTCATTCTAGATCTAATAATAATAATAATAATATATAATAATAATATGTAATAATATATAATAATAATAATAATATATAATTTATATATAATATTAATAATAATAATATTAAACAAATAATATTAATAATAATAATGATAATAATAATAATAATATATAATAATAATAATAATAATAATAATAATAATAATAATAATAATGTATAATAATAATAATAATGTATAATAATAATAATAATAATAATAATAATAATAATAATAATAATAATAATAATAATAATAATAATAATAATAATAATAATGTCATTCTAGAAAAAAAAAATCTAGACTAAAAAATCTTCTTCGAAAGATGAGATAATGAACTTTTTTATGTTCACTTTTTAATATTTTAACAGGTTATTTGCAATTCAGATTAGTTCTCGGTAGATGAAATTATATTAAAGTGCAAAGAAAAAGAAAACTTTCAGTTAGAGTTCTTTGAACAGTTCATAAAAACTGCTCTAGACATTTCACAGAAGAATAACCTTTAAAGTCCATCGAAAGGTAAGTTAATCAAAGGAAGACAACATTAAAAATTAGTTATGTAAGGAAAAACTGGGAATTTCCCCCCTTTTTTTAATATTAAAAGGGAAGTTAATTTAAGTTAGGATATTTTTAATCAGTTGATTTAAGGTATTTTTTCTTTTTTTTTTTAAATAACATAATTAAGATTTAGGAAAATGATTTCGAGATTGTGAACTAAAAAAAAAGTAGTAACGTATTTTCTATTAATATTTTATTTTTAAATATTAATAAAACCAAGAGGTATTGGTGGTATCAAAAAAGTTTTTTTTTATTAAAATATATCCTCAAATTAAAAGATTCTATAATTTATGACGGAAAATATCAATTTGGATTTCATATCGATTCCTAAAAATAAATATCCAATTTGTTTTCTCTGGTATGATATTTTTTGAAATAGGTTAGTATTAACTTAGATTAAATTTCCCTTTTAAATATTATCGAATGATCATCAAAACATTGTTTCAAACTCTAATTATAAAGAAGGTTAGATTTTTAAATTAGAGGCAAGACTTGTAAAACAAGTTTATATGCGTCTTTGCTACAATTGATTTTATACACATTCTAAAACAGATACAGATGTTTCATGGTTTGCAAATAATTATTGCTCTTACAATAGGATAAAATCTCATATACAACGAGATGATGATGTTAATAAAATTACAGTATAAAACGCACTCGTATATATACATTTCTTAGATAATCAATTATTATAAATAGCGAACATAAAAGAAATATGACCAAGGAGGCTTGAGGAGACAGATTTCCCTGAAAAAATTTACATTTTATTCTAAAATAAATGTTCTAAATCTAAAATTATATTGTAACTAACCTTTCTTCCAAAATTACGAAAATTAGAAGAATAAATAATTTCAAGGACATCATTGCATCAAATTTGTGTTCAATATAGCAGTTTTTAAAAATTAGATTTCTAGAAATATCGAGAAATTTTGTATAGTAATAAATATGCGTAATTCAAATAAGCAAGAAATTCTATATGTATAAAGTGAAATCAAAATAAAACTGACTTGCATGACTGACGTTGAGCCCCTGAGCTTCAGATTTACTTATACAACGTTTTGTGAGTACGAGTTTATACAAGTTTATATGAGTTGTTTTAAGAGTTTCCCTGAAGAATCCAGAAATTATTTTTTAGACCACAATGGTTGAATACAGATTGGTATAGTCTGAATTCTAAAAATTAATATTCTGGGGAGATGCCTGGCAATTGTTTAGATTAGGAACATTTACTTTCATATAAGCTGGTCAGAGGTAAGCTGTTAGTTCCTGTATCGTTATGTGAACACTTTGTTTACGGTATCAAGCTTACAAATCATGAAATAATACGTAATAACAAAGAAAGTGTTTTAGATTAGGAACTACCTGTAAGTTTGGAAATTAGGAACAAAAATTTTCATGTGAAGTGGGAAGAGGCTGGCTGTCAGTTGCTGTATCGTTATGTGTATATTTTTTTAAGGTAAAAGTTTAAAAATAATTACGTAAGCTTTATAACTTGTACGCACATAGTCGGTTAATGGACAAAACGATCTCATTCACACATTGCCTACTCACGTGACGAGAGTAGTCAATACCTTACAAATAAGCAATTTTGAAATAATATAAAAGTTTATGTAAGAAATATGCATCTTTTTATAGTATGTGTACAGTTTTTCTGGAATTTTTAAGTCTAAAAAATTTTTTAATTAATTATCGAAAGTATTCCGATATTAAATAAGCAAATTTAAAATAGTATAAGGGACTATCTAAGAAATATAGATCCTTTTGTATTATGTTTACAGTTTTCTCTTACTACTTATTCCTGAAATATATATATATATATATATATATATATATATATATATATATATATATATATATATATATATATATATATATATATATATATATATATATATATAACATTGGCGCAAATGCATCGCTTGTGATTCATACTATATTGAGAAGTATGCTTGTATTGAAATTGAGTTGCTTTACAAACACGTAGAATTTAGAAAACGTATGTCAATTTTTAAAAAAAGATATGCTGATTTTGCCTAATATTGGTACAATTGATGTATATTGGTACAAAAATGGTACAATATGATAATTTTTCAATTAAAAATTCTTCAAATGGAGTCATAAAGTTTTCATTTATAAAATTACGTAATTAAGTCGCCTGTGCTTTTTATGGAGAATAAATTATATCTGAAAAAAAAATGTCCAATATTGAAACAAAATGTTGGAAAATAATTACATAGTGGCATTTAAAACAAATTTCTATGCTTAAAAATTTGATTTTAGCATTTAAATAATGATACTCGGATTTCTAATTAGGAAAATCTGTATATTTTCCTTATCATACCTTATATATACATTATATATATATATGTATGTACTTATGTCCATACTTTAACATTATTAAGATGTTATCCTACAAATAACGATAATGTATAGTGCAATTCAAAATGAATAATTGAAAATTATTACATGCTATTCAGTTTAAGGATAACAGAGAGCTTTGAAATGACACAATTTGATCATGGATAACGACGACTGTAATTAATTTAGATTATTACTTATTTTTTTTTTATTTACTTATGTTCTATTGAAATAATAAAAAAAAATATATTTCTTAATATTTTCTGTAAAAAAAGTTTTGTAAAAATATTTCTGTAAAAAAAAAAAAAAAAAAAAAAAAAAAAAAAAAAAAAAAAAACTTTTAATATTGTACGACAAGAATAATCTTGTAAATATTCTTTTGTTATGATTTTGAAGTCCAGGTTCCATATTTTTGAGTCTTAATTTCTTTTTTCTACTGCATATTACGTTGTTACTCAATTATGCACTTAAAACTGACACAGAATGTTTTTTTTTTATCAATCTATAACTGAAAATATTATTAATTCTTATGAATATTTATTTTTTTATTATAATTATTTTGTTTTCAGGTATAATAGAGAGAACGGAATTAGCCATGTAAAGAAAAGAAACTAAGAGACCTAAACCTCCAAATTTTGGCAAAACTAGTTTTGCAAGATTCATTTTGGTGTACAATATTGAAACTTTTGTTTTTATTTTTCACAATTTGCCAAATATTTTTATTTCTATAAAACGTATATATAAATAAATGCAAAACTAAATAATAGTCTAAATTATTACAGGCTCCCTAATCCATTGTAAAAATTTCGTAAATATTCTCTATTTCAAACCATGTTTGTCCCCTTAGTAGTTTAATTCTAGATCTAATAATAATAATAATATATAATATATAATAATAAATAATAATCATAATAATAATAATGTATAAAAATATATAATAATAATAATAATAATAATAATAATAATAATAATGTATAATAATAATAATAATAATAATAATAATAATAATAATAATAATGTATGATAATAAAATATATACTAATAGTATATAATAATAATAATAATAATAATAATAATAATAATAATATCGTCATTCTAGAAAAAAAATCTAGACTAAAAATCTTCTTTGAAAGTTAAGATAATGAACTTTTATATGTTCATTTTTTAATATTTTAACGTGTTATTTGCAATTCAGATTAGTTCTCGGTAGCTGAAATTATATTAAAGTGCAAAGAAAAAGAAAACTTTCAGTTAGAGTTCTTTGAACAGTTTATAAAAACTGCTCTAGACATTCCACAGAAGAATAATCTTTAAAGTCTATCGAAAGGTAAGTTAAGCAAAGGAGGACACCGTTAAAAATTAGTTATTTAAGGAAAAAACTTGAAATTTTTCTTTATTTTTAATATTAAAAAAGGAAGTTAATTTAAGTTAGGATATTTTTAATCAGTTAGTTGATTTAATGTAGTTTTCTTTTTTTATTTTTTTATAATGTAATTAAGATTCAAGAAAATGATTTCGAGATTGTAAAAAAAAAGTAGTAACGTATTTTCTATTAATATTTTCTTCTTAAATATTAATAAAACTAAGAGGTACTGGTGGGGTGAAATAAGCATTTTTTATTTTTAAAAAAATCTCAAATTAAAAGTTTCTATAATTTATGAGGAAAAATATTAATTTAGATCTCCTGCGGATTCCCAAAAATAAATATCTAGTTTGTTGATTTTAGTATGTTATTTATTTCGAAATAGGTTAGTATTAACTTAGATAAAATATCTTTTTTAATTGTTATCGAATGATCACTAACACATTGTTTGACACACAATTTATGAAAAAGGTTAGATTTTTAAATTAGTTAAAAGACTTGTAAAACAAGATTATATTAGCATATGCTTCTTTGTTACAATTGATTTTATACAAATTCTAAAACAGATGTTTCGTGGACAGTTTCGTGGTTTTCAACTAAGTATTGGTCTTACAATAGGATAAAGTTTCATATACAACGAGATGATGATGTTAATAAAATAGTAAACAGTTTCGTAGTTTTAGACAGTAGTTTTCGTTAATCGTAGACAGTTTCGTGGTTTTCAACTAAGTATTGGTCTTACAGTAGGATAAAGTTTCATATACAACGAGATGATAATGTTAATAAAATTACAGTATAAAACACACTCGTATATATACAGCATTTCTTAGATAATCAAATATTATAAATTGCGAACGTAAAAGAAATCAGACCAAGGAGGCTTGAGGAGACAGATTTCCCTGAATAGGTGTACATTTTATTCTAAAATATAAAAGTTCAAAATCTAAAACTATATTCCAAGTACCATTTCTTTTAAAATTACAAGAACTAAAATAATAAGTAATTCAAGGACATAATTGCATTAAATTGTGTTTAATATAGCAGTTTTTAAAAATTAGATTTCTAAAAATATCGAGAAATTTTGTATAGTAATAAATATGTGTAATTCAAATAAGCAAGATATTCGATTTGTATAAAGTGAAATCGAAATAAAAATGACTTGCAATATTGATGTTGAGCCGTTGACTTTCAGATTTACATATAAAACTTTTTGTGACTACGAGTTTATACAAGTTTATATGAGTTGTTATATAATTTGAGATTATGCCCCGGAAGATTTGAGATTTTATGCCTTTCATGAATAAGAAGTGCAACCCCGCCCCCGGAAATCTGTAATGTCTCCCCCCCGGAGCCACGGAAATCCCTCCTGGAGAAAAGTGTCTGAATTAAACACGGGAGGAGTTGCCTGACAGTTGTTTAGATTAAGAACATTAACTTTAATATGAGATGGCCAGAGGCAAGCTGTGAGTTGCTGTATCGTTATGTCAGAGTTGTAAAGTCTCCGGATTTTTGCACACCAGTATTTTCTTCGAGAAAATGTTGTTCTTTTAAATCGCAGAGTACTCCAATTATTTTTTTCTGTACTAAAATACTGGTATCCAAAAAGCCAGAGACTTGGCATCTCTGCGTTATGTACCGTAATTTCCGGCGTATAAGCCGCAGCTCAAAGAGTCGTTTTTCGACCCAGAAATATTGTTTTATAAAATGTAACTTAAAAGATCGCTGTAAATATTTAACTACAATTATTGAATAAAATTTCTGGGTCGAAAAACGACTCTTTGAGCTGCGGCTTATACGCCGGAAATTACGGTAAACACTTTTTTACTGTATAAAGCTTACAAATCATGAAATAATACCTAATAACAAAGAGAGTGCTTAAAGATTAGGAGCTAGCTGTAAATTATTGAAATCAGGAAGAGTCAATTCATTATGAAGTGGTAAGAGGCAGACTGTCAGTTGCTGCATCTTTATGTGTACAATTTGTTTAAGGCAAAAGACTTGCGAATAAGTACATAACACGTAATAAAAAGGAGAGTGCTTAGGATTAGAAACAATCTGTAAGTTGTTAGTATTTGGAACAGAGACTTTCAAATCAGGTGGGTAGAAGCAAGCTGTATCGTTATTTGAGCATTTATTTTACGGCGGAATGCTTATAAATGATAAATAATAAATAATACAAAATTGAGTGCTTAAGATTAGGAACCATCTGAGAGTGCTTTAAATTAGGATTAGAAACTTGAGTATCAGGTGAGCAGAGTTAAATGCAGGCTGTTAAATGCGTTATTGTTATCTGAACAATTTCTGAGAGAAATACAGACAAACAAGTAAATAATAAATACAGTCTTACCTCTATTTAACGAAGTCGCTAAATCCAGCAAAAAAGTTCCTTAGATAGAAAATTCGTTAAATAGAGATCCAGCTTTACAATTACAGTGATCTCTCACTTATACGCGATACACGGAAATCATTTTTCCGCACCAGTTTTTTTATAAGTTAATTTTTGAGTTGTTAAATCTCAGAATTTATAAATATAATTTTACTGTTTTAAAATAGTGGTATGAAAAAGTAATTACTGAACATCGCATATAAGTGAGAGATCACTGTATTTTAAACTACATAAATACAAAGTTTTAATCAGTAAGCACTAACTACTATATAAAAACTAAATAATTACATTTTTTTTAAATTACATCCATTTCTTTTAGTTATTTTATTCATAAAACAAGGAAAAAGGCATTTGTAGAAACAAAATCAACAATAGAAGAACACATTACTGTTCAGAAATACATTGTATATTTAACTTAAAAAACAAATATATTTTTTATTATAATACCTAAAAATGCCGTATTTTACCGAAGGTGTAAAAAACAAAGAATAAGTTTGAAATGTCCAGAAATATTTTCGAAATAGGGATGAAAATAATTTAGATTACAATAAAAAGTTCGTTATATGGATAACGAACCTCGCTATTTGGAATTTGTTCTACAAAGAAATTCGTAAAATGGTATTCGTTCCGAGGAAAAGTTCGTAAAATAGGGGAATTCGCAAAATAGAGGTTTGTTAAATAGAGATCCGACTGTAATTAGAAAGAGTGTGCTTAAAAATATAAATCTTCTGATAATGACTAAAAATAGGAATAGAAACTTGGATATGAGCTTAAGAGAGACCAGCTGTTAATTTTTTTTATTCTAATGTGAAAATAAGTTTGCAGTAAAAGGTCGATGAATAAGTAAATAATAAATAGTAATAAAGACATTGCTTAAGATTATGAACTATCTGAGAATAGTCAAGATTAGGAAGAGAAAAATGTACATGGATTTGGCAAACACAGGCTGCGAGTTGCTTATCGTAAATAAATGACTTTTTTAAAGGTAAAACGGCACTTTGAAGCACTTTGAAGGGAGGTGGGCTTTGAGACCTATAGCTACAAGGCTGTCGTCCCGAATGATCCATATACATTTATTTTTAATCACAGAAACACATACACGACTTCAACAATTACATAAATCTTGACGAGAAAGTACAAGGAAATTTTACAACACCAAGAGTTACAAGGAGCTCCACAAAGTGAGGTAAAACGACGAAAAAAAAAACTGATGTCTCATAACAAAAAGCGTGAATGCGATTAGGAAACATCTCTAAGTGGGTAAGTTTATGAAAATAAAAAATCACATAAAGTGGTCAGAAACATACTCTCAAATTCAGTATCGTTGCGTGATGCTTTTTTTACAGCGGGAAGCATATCTATACTAATAAAATAAATTTCGCTCTGTGTGTGTTTACGCGTCGCAATGGCTAGAGAAATGTAGCACACCTTGAAGACTGAAAATTTGGGTGAGGATAGTCCAAATCATGTCCTGATGCACCTGAGGCTCGGAATATTAATATTTTGGAAATTAGTCGAAATATTCTTGAAAAACACTATAAACGTCGCAAAAATGCGATATTTGTATCTGAAAATGGCGCTAACTAGAAAAGTAATAAATGAAAGCAAGTGCACACGTTTCAGCGAGAGAGGAAAGAGGTCTCCATAATGGGGTGTCAACGAGTTAAACATTCCAGTCAGAAATTTTAAGATATATACAAATTTTTAAAACTATATAAGATACGGATTTGAAAATTGGTATATATATTCAAAATCATATGCTTATTAAGAATTTCTAAAAATAGAAACAAATCGGACTGTAAGTTTTTATGTTATCAAAAAATATACATATTTAATTTACTTTCAAATACAAAAGATAAAAAAAAATAGGCAATGCTTAGAATAATTTAAAACCGCACTCACAAATTTTAAGGCATCTTCAAATTTTTTAAACTATATAAGATAGGGATTTGAAAATTGATATATATACGCAAAAACATATTTTATTTAAGAAAGTCAAAAAATCGAAAAAATCAACCTGTAAATTTCTTATTTTATCAAAAAACTGATTTTTTTTAATGGAAAAAATATTGTACTTTTATCCTATCTTGAATCCACAGACCTGATAAGGGAAGGCGTGGGGGGGGGGATATTAATCTCCAGTGGGGCAAGGGCATTTGGCACATTCAACTTGATTTTCGTTAGCCTTACAAATTTTACTTCCGTTTTCCTCCATAAGGGGGCGCATTAATTATCTTGGGTACTATGGGCCCGACGACAACGGGGTTTGGTTCATTCTACTTGGTTTTTGATCGACTTACAGATTTGAGTTCTTCCTTCCACCGCCAGGGGGCATTCTTATATTTGCTTCTATGGACCTGATCACAACGGAATTTGGCTGATTAAACTTGGTTTTCGTTTGTGTTACAAATTTTAGTTCTACCTTCCACCGACAGAAGAAACATTTTTTCTCAGGTACTATGGGCTCGATTTCGACGGGAATTGGTTCAGTCAACTCCCTTGTTACAACGGCTACCCGTGTTGAATGTTCCTATAGAACAAATGGCGCCCACTGACAGTTGAACGTGAAACGTGGAAAGGATTTTGCAGAGCGGGGGCAGCGGGAACACGTGTCGGAATTTAGTTTAGATTAGAATGCGCCCCCTGTCGGTGAAAAATGGATGTTCCGGAACGCAGCACTTTAAAAAAATAATTTCATACAAAATCGAGTTAAAGATATAAAAACCTACAAACTTTAAGTTTGTTTTAATTAATCATAATAATTGATTCTCATTACTTTTCCATCCTTTATTATTATTATTAATATTATTATTACTATTATTAGTGACTTTTTTTTCTCATTTTGTTCTTACTCTCTATGATAATGTTTAAAAATGCATACAGCGTCTGTTTTCTGAGCTGATTTAATCCAGTTAACAAAAAAAAAAAAAAAAAAAAAACGTGTGCTTACATTTGAAAAATGAAATTTCTATAAGATTTTTCTGTGAAAAAGAATTTTATAAAAAAAAAACGTTATCGAATCAAAAGGTTTGTTCTTATAATTATTAGAAATGGAGTAATTTCCATCGTTCTAATTTTTTTGACGCATTGTACAATAATGAAAATCATTATGTTCAACCATGCACTGAACTTTGGAAATAATGAATTAAAATTTGAAATAACCAATCAAAATTTTGTTTTTTAGAAAAGAGGGGATATCATTCATGAAACATTATCACAACTTAACTTAAAATTTGAAGATAGAAAAGACGAAATGTACAATAAAATAATGATATAGACTTAAATTTTGTTTCTTTGATAATCATGCATATTCATGTTTATTTTATGTAAATTAAATTTGCTGAAAATTTTATATTGATGCACATTTAGTTATCTTTATAATTCAATCACATACAACGGCTCTGTACAACGCGGTGCTCGCGGGCGCCTTTGCGCCTTTTGAAGATTTTCATGGCTTCCTTTCAAATGATTCCTGCTGCTAGGAGTTTTTTAAATAAAAAGTCATTTTAAAATATGTTTCTTTAAAGTCACACGATTTGTTATTATAGGCGGCGTTAAATTTTCTGCTACTTTCTCTACAAAATATTTTAATAGGCCTATCTCTCAGGAAAATTTACTTCTAAATATACTATAATTTATGTTTTTTAAATGCAATTATTTTTCACATAGAGCTCTGCATAGAAGAAGAGAATTATGGCTCACACTGTGAACTGTTTGTGCATATTATAAGTCGTCGCCATATCATTACTCCTTACCGGGGTTGTGATTATGCCTCTTTTTTTATTCAAAGTACTAGAATTCATACCAGAAATTCCAAATATTAATTTTTGCTTTATTTAATTACAAACATTTTAAGATAATATAAGGCAAAAATTCTTTTTTCGGAATTTCCGGTGTGAGTTTGCAATTTCTGTGTAAAAAATGAGGACAAACTGGCAACTTTGCCCCCTACTATGCGAGGCAATATCGGTCTATTCAGGGGTGATTGTTTTCCGGTATTTTGTACACCACCAAATTTATATAGCAATATTATTAGTATGTCATTGCAGAATTTTCCGATTAAATTGGAAAAAAATTGCTATATAAATTTAATGGTGTACGAAATACCGGAACACAATCACCCCTGTCTATTTTTCCAGACATCTGAATAATGGCACCCTTCAATGTTTGCCACTAAATGAGGTGCGTCCACTCTTAGTGAAAGTTTGGACAACCCTGACGTTGTGAAACAAATATTAATCTTTTGAAAAGTCTTAACACACTTTATAGTGCATGAATTAATTAAAACGCTTATTTTTATGTTTATGAAAAAGTTATATAAACGCTACTCACACATTTTCTACTTTCAATTACCAATTTCTGTCGTTTAATAAGGCAATGATTACTATTTGGAAATAGTGGTAATCAAAAAATGATTGGTATAATTCTACAAAAAAAAAAAAAGAAAAAAGAAAAAAAGTAACAGAATGTGTTGCTCTAGTTGCCAGATTAGGAATTTTTCTCCATTTTGGAAAATCTGAGGCTTTAGGGGATTTTGGAGGAAAATATCGGGAATTATATTATTATTTTGTTGTTATTGTTATTTATGGTCTCTGATTGCTCCAAGTCAGACTAATGTTTCAGCTGCGTTAACATTTTTGTCATCGTTGATACCATTCCTTGCTAAACATTTCTGACATATTGCTTTACTTTTTAGATATTTGTAAGGATGTGTATCTATTCATAATTCATTAAACTGTGCGAATAATAAATAATCGTGTTTTATAGTCTTAAAAATATTCCAAATTCTAACAGTTTAATTTTTATTTTTAAAAAATGACTTGATCTGGGGAACTTTTTGAGATTGATGCAATCCAATATTTTTTATATTTATAATTTACTATTTTCACTAAAAACCAAATTGTGGAAATGTTAGATAATAGCCACGAATTTGAGAAAATATCCAGACTGTTTGGGGAAATTCAGTTTTGACAGCACTGGAAAATTACTTCAGTTTTGTCTATCTGACAATACTAGGAAAATTATCTATATAAATACTAAGATGCTACAAGTTCATTGTAAAATCAGCGATTGAAATATTCAATCAACCAATACTGAAAAAGTATACTTTAGGTGTATCATAAATTCATTTATGTATATATTGCGAAATTATATATATGTTATATATTGTATATATTATTCATATATTGCGAAAATATCCATTTTAAATAATAAAAATGGCGTTTTGTAAAAGACATTCTGGTTCAATTCTTGGTACACAAGATCATGTACTGAGAGAGTTACAAAAATTCTCATTTTATAACAATATGTGAACAGAAAACAGAAAAAAAGCCATTACAAACTTGCTACAACCTAACATATCTAGGTAATTTTTTTCTCTTTAAATATGAACAGCAACATATCATTAGAAAATAATTCTGAAGAAGAAAAATTCTCAAGCGAAAATCTTTAAAAAAGTTACTTTATATAAAATTGAGACTCTTTTTATACAACATTTGAGATTCAAATAAAAAAAAAGTCGTAAGAAAGACCGTTACCATTAAAAAGAAAAGTAGAAGCTAACTTCTAAGAACTAACTAACCTAAGTTTTTTTTTTTTTTTTTTTTTTTTTTTTTTGAAGAATACTTGTAAGAATACTTAGGAAAAACTCAAACACTTCTACTGATGAACTCCTGAAATAACAAAATGTTTATCTAGAGGGATAACGAGTATGAATCTGAGATTTTGATGCAGACTTAGTATTTTAAAAGAGAATAATTTGCCTTTTAACAAAATTGTTTCTAAATTTTTAAAATATTATAAAAAAAAAAAAAAAAATACAATGAAGGTGTCATTTGACTCAAGATAATATATTCTCTCAGAATATGATAGGATTTTTTGAAATAGGGTTCGTCTCTACTATATAGATTATCTACTAGATTCATTTGTCATTTTTCAAATGTTAAAACTCACTTTTTACACATTGTTTGAGTTTCTTGTATTAAAAAAGCCTGGAGAAATATATTAATTTATGAAATAAATGTTATTCTTTATTCCTTTATTTTTTGGGTATTTCTCAAGGTATCTTTTTAGACAATTTTAAGATTACGTAATATGATAAAAAATGTGTAAATATATATATTATATCAAATAATGTATATATTATATCAGAGAGATGCGGAAGTGTATTGAGTAGTTTCTAATTTTTATCAGATGATTTGCTTTGATCTCACTAAACAAACCAAGCTATTATTTTAATAATGGAAAAAATTAAATAAGCATACATCGAACGAGCATAGAGAAACGTGTTTTTCGACGCATAAATTAGTTACCCTTGTCTACCCGTTATCGAGATATAAAGTCTTAAAATTTGCTAATTTATTTATTTAAGAGGGCGGATGGAGAAGTCGATATTTTTCAACGAAACAACATCATCAAACTCCAGTTACTTGTCCATTTCCAGTTTAGTACGCCGAAATACTACGACATGTGTCGCTATGCTTGGTACAAATCTGGGTTAGTGCAAACTCGGACACTTCCACTTGACACGCTCTTGTAATTTTGTTTTTCGCAGGAGATTGACCATTGTAATCACTGAACTAAATTTAAGTTCATAAAATGTTTTTAATGCCATGGATTTCTATGCTTCAATCATTTTTTGGTTCTACTACCATATTTGTCAATATTTTTTTTTTATATTACTATATATAAATATATTTTATATTTTATACTCATCTGATTATTAAAATTTCTAAATCAGAGCCACACCTTTCCCCCCTAAATTAAATAAATAGCATAACAAAATTTAAGACTTTATATCTTAATAACGGGGAGACAAGGGCAAATGATTTATGCGTCAAAAAATAACATTTTACTATGCTCTTTCGATTGATGCTTATTTAGATTTTTTTCATTATTAAACTAAGCCGTGGTTTCCTGGTCAGTGATATTCTATAACGTCCAGAAACAATTTAAAATTGTTCCATAAATTAATTCATTATAGCGTTAGTGTCTAATTCTGTAAAAAGTGTTTTTTTAAGGATGCAACGTTAACAAAATTTCAACGATTACTCTGGATTTTGCTGGTCTGTATCGTGATTAGAAATCTATGAAGTTAGCGAATTATTCGAAATTCGCACTATGGTTACAGCGCCTAGAACACATAGTGTGGAAAACGGTTTTACCTTTTAATTCGAAATTTTCGATTTCAAACCGGAAATTCGGAAATAAGAATTTTTACTTTAAGAAGTCCCGAAATATCTGCCATTAAATAAGGAAAATAACATTATAAGGAATTTCTAGTATGAATGCGAAATTTCGGAATAAAAAAGAAACTGGTAATGCTTTAAAAAGTGCTAAAAAATTGTAGCCGATAAACGTGCAACGATGCCGTACAATAATAGGACGATCGCAGCGACATCTACTTTAAAAATAGATTTACCGCTAGCAAAAGTAACCGTTTCACTATTGACAACATGTACATAATTTCTATTCAGAAAACCTTCTTGTAAATGTATATTTCAGATGTAACTGATTTTGAAGTTATTTTTTTATCATATCAGGGAATTAATCTATTCCCCTCTTCTAGCAGTGATTCATCCTTTGGTACACTAAATAGGGATATTTTCTAGTTTACTGTCTTGTATCGAGTACTGAAACCAGGCACAAAAGAATGTGTATCACGTTTTTTGGCCATGATCAATATCATTCATATTTTCAAAGCTTTTGAAAATCACTATCCAAATGAAAGGAAATAGCGTATAATTTAATTATTTAAAATATTTACCACCAGATGAAACGTTTTCTCAGTTCGATTCTTATACAATTTTTGCGTTGAAAAGAGCTAGCAGACAGTGGCGTAGTCAGAGAGGGTGGTCCAAATGCTCTGGAAATCAATCAATAATATTATAAAGTAGTTTTTTTCGCCTTCAATAACGCAGAAAATTCTCCCATTAGATTTTATAATAAAATTAGTGGTATCCAAACCATCTGGACCTCTACCCTGTCTACGCCACTGCTAGAAGATGTCGCTGCGATTGACCCGTTTATCTTTCAGCATCGTTCTACATTTATTTGATTCAATTTTTTACTACTATTTTGTAGCCGTTTTCCACACTATGTATTCTAGACGCTGTACTATGGTTATCCTTAATTGTTTATGGCAATATCATAAAATCACCGGCAAAACTCAGCTTATTTACCGTTGTTAGCAAACGTTATTATTCGACAAAAAACATTCTATCACACACCTAGTTAGTCTCGTTTCTTCATATAGCACCGACCTGTCCAATGGTTAGCATTCAGTACACAATATGAGATTCTTGGGAGGATGTTAGTGCGTTCAATATCAGTGCGATTTAGACAAGATGACTGTGCAAGATTTGCTCTGTTTTCCTTGTACGAGAACGACAATTTGGGTCATTTTCCCTTCAAATGTGTCTCTTGTGACGATTTAATACCTTTCTAATGTATAATTTAATTAAAATAGAATTCGTTAACAGAAACCTTAATATCCCCTCGTTGAGTTCTGATAAAATGTGCCAGACAGTTGTTGCAAATGTATAAGAGCTTGAAAACTTTTATTGAGCCCTTATTTCTACTTGTAAACCCTTGAACTGACGCTATAGAGTCGCAACGTTCCTTCTTTTAACGTTACATGGTTAGTTATGCACTCATAAACTTGTCACCACTTAAAAACTCTTGAGAACTTGTCAGGCCATTTCAAACATCGGAAAGATAGAATTTGATCTCGCTGAGAGGCCCCACAAGGAAGTTCAATTCAGTGTCCGATAAAGCTAGAGTTTCTCTTGTATGCTTGCAAGAGGCCAAAGCCATTAAATAATAAGCCCAGTCAGATAAATGGGAAACTTTTCGCAAGTTGAAAATAGCGCCATCTAGCGGTTGGGAGTGCTGCATTCGGCACCAAGAATATTTTAATAAAATTTTGCTTCTAAAATTAAAGCTTAAAATAAGGAGTTCTTATTTTCTAAGAAAGTCGTTTGTAAATTCCGGTGTCAGTCAGTAATTTCACATTTTACGAACAAAATTTGTCTGTGCCGGAAAGGGTTAATTGCATAGTGATGTAAATTTCCATCACTTTTTATTTAACTTTTAATAAATAAATAAACTTCTTCGCCACCACAATATTTATATAGAAATATTAATCCAGTAAATTTCCACCATTTTTTTTTTCATTATAGTGTTAGCTTTAATGTAAAAGATCCCAATAATTAGCAAGCTTTTAAAGGAAGTGCAAAAACAAAACATCGATAAAAATCGTATAAAATATCGATTTAAATAAATCGTATCGTTTCTCTGCGACGCACTTCTGTTTTGTCCGCCTTCCGCAGCAGAGGTTTGACGCTAGTGTGTCGCTAACAAATTTAACACTATCTGACTGGGCTTATTATTTAATGGCTTTGCAAGAGGCAGATGTTTTTACAGACTGAACTAGTCTATGAGATTTCGAAGGATCTCCGGAAATCGCATCCTGCGCTAGAAGAAAGACTAGACAACGTCTCTATGTCTAAACACATTTTCTCTAAACTTTTTCCTGATTTTTTAGCTGTGTTATCCGTACTTTAATGCTGTGCTGTGACTGTGTAATGATGTTTATTACTTTAATTCAACATCCTGATTTACATTTAGCTATCCTCTATATCAGAACGTCACAACATGAAATATTCTCTTCTTTAGCCATATGGTAAAAACTGGCCAATACTTAAAACAAATACCTTCCGTCATCTGTGTAAATGCCACTTGAACAAACCCAACCTCATTCCACATGCAGAATCTACTGCTATTTTGTTTCCCTTGAACTATTCAGCATGCCTCAATTAAAACTGTGATTTTGAAATGATTCAATGTGAACTATATGTAATTGCTAAATTTCGGATCAAAATGCAAGTCATTGTACATCGACAGCAAGGGAACACCGTTAAAATAAAAGATGCTATCGCTTTTATACGCAAAATTCCCTCTCCCCCGCAAAAAAGAAAAAAAAAGTAAAAACAATAAAGTTGCCATTAGACTCGAGATAATACTATATTCTCTCAGAATATGATAATAAGGGTCGTCTACATATTAAAAGATTTTCTATCACATTCACTTGTCCTTTTTCAGATGTTAAAACCCACTTTTGACACATTTTTCGAGTTTCTTGTATAAAAAATGCCTGGAAAATTACATTAATTTATGAAAGAAGTATGATTCTTTATTTATTTATTTTTCTGTATTTCTCATGACGTCTTTTAGACAATTCTTGAGAAAATGTATTTGGTCATTTATTGAGGCAGATATAGTTTAAACTACGAAATATTCTAAACATCTTTTGAATGTTTTACCATCGTATTATTTATGCAGTCAGTGCAGTATTGGTTCACATCACGAATTGAGCTTTAAACAGCGATTGATAAAGAAACTGTTTGTTTTGTGCGAACAAAACAAACTGGGTAACTTAATTTTAATTTACACCTGCCATATTCTTCATACTTGGGTGCAAAATGCCCGTATAATTAAAATTGAATTTTTCTCTTGCGTGTGTGTGTGAGGGGGGGGGGAACTTAATGGCCCTCATATAAAGTTGTTTACTTGTCCAACAACGAAATTTTTCACTCTATTTACTCTTTACTTTTATTCAGCAAGTAGAAATTCCATTTTGATTTTGATCTCTAAAATATTTTTTTTAAATAAGTTTTTATATATGCTTTGAAAAACTGTAATGTTATGGTTTAAAAAAGCGTAATATCATTAAAATGTATTTTAAGCAATCTCTACTTATATATCGCAATATATCTGACTTCTTCTGTGCGGCCATGCAAAAGAAATATAAATGCAACGTACATTCCTTTGAAAAAAGCTATTGTGCACCTCAATACTTTACAAAAATTTTGCTGATTTTAATTGAAAATTCTGCTTGTAGGCCGACAGTAATGTATTCAAATTTTATTTATTTTGTTAGTGTAAAATAAGTATAAATGGTACGCACCTAAAATAATAATAGTATATAATTGTCATCGGATTTACATAAATATGCATAATTTAACCGCGATCGGAAATTTGGAAAATAATTAAAAATTTGAGTATAAATTATGAACTGGAAAGACGTTAAACGACTTTAAAAAATAACGCAGATTTTATTAAAATAAATCATGAAAAAAAAAAACCTCATTTCCATGAAAAAAAAAAAAAAAAAAAAAAAAAAAAAAGATAAGTTAAAATACAGTTATTTAAACAAATCTGAAACTTAATTAATAAAAACTAAAGATAATTCTGGTATGAGTGACTACTTTCTGTTAAAACGCGAAATAAATTCTTCTTCAAATACTAAGCACTTTGTGCACGATCCCTCGAAGCGTGGCTCCATTTCTCTGTGTTCAGATGCAGAAAACTGGTTATAAGTCATGTAAATTGAAGTTTCATAACGCAATCAATTTTAGTGCAGATGAATGGGAGTTTTTTTTCTTCCTTGTTAGTGTAATAGGAAATCTTTACTAAACATCATTTATAAGACACAGGGACCGTATAAAAAATTAAATTTCGTAACTTTTTAAGAAAGGTTTTTATTGACCCAAATCGCTTTTAAAATACTTCTTTACTTCATTTTTAACATTTTTACAACTGTTTAACGCTTTAGGAATTGATTAACGGATTGGTTAACTATGTTAACGGTTTTGGAATTAGCCGTTGGCCAGCGTTGAGAGTGGACACCCTGTAGAGTGAGCTTAAAAAAAAGGTAAACATCCATTTTTCACAAAGTAAACGCATTATTACAAATGTATGTTTAACATACTATAAAATAATATTGAATAATTAGATAGTAAGAGTTAAATACCTTATGAACATTGAATCAAAAGAAAATTAAATACGAAATATTTCAAATTAAGTCAAACGTACATTTATTTTTTGTGCGTCAAAACAGTGGATACAAAAATTAAGATTAAAGAAAATTATTCTCATAAATTAATATTTGGTCTGGTTTCATTTATATTCTTCTACATTCAGTAATCTTCTATGCATAAATTTCAGCAGATTTTCTTTTGTTCCTTCAGGTGAAACTTGAATCAATTCTTCAATTACAGTTTTTTTGGTGCGTTCGTAATTATATATAAATACGTAGCACCTACAGTCGTCGTCTGGTCTGTCCGTCCTTCCGTCTGTCCACATATAACAGAGCAAAAACTACCCAACTGAATGGTTTGAAATTAAATATATATATAATTGTTGCAGAACGTTGTCGAGTTATTTCAAATTTTATGAAAATCTAATCAAAACTTAAAAAGATATTAATAATTTTTTTTTCATTCTATTAATCCTATCATATGTAATTAGTTCTATGATATCCCATGATAGGTAATGGTGTTAAGTTGCCACAGTGATTATGTCGTATTTAAGATGTCATTTTATTTCCGTATTATCAAATTTAAAAATTGAATTTGTATTCTAAAATTGTTTGATTATAGCAATCCTAGAATCTACCGACAGTTTTTTGGATAGATGTTTTCGGATAAATAGATATTAAATGTAAAATAGTCTACATATGGATTTCAAATTCTGAAATTATCAAAGCTAGGGTTAAATTTTCCATTGGAATTATCAGTACATTTCAACAAAAGATAAAATGTACTTATTTTATTACGGTACTTAATCATATCACAATAACAGACGACATAATTCATTTCACTGAAATAATAACATGATTTTTTTTACGTTGTATTGTATTGGATATTTGTGCAAAGTATAATTTTAATGAATCGAAGTGTAATTAAATGTTTGTAAAAGTGTATTGAAACCTAATTTTATAAAATAAAATTAATATCTGTAATGCGAAAATCTGCATATAATACAAATTTTGTATTTATGCATTTTTGCATAAGAGTGCAACAGCTATTCCACCAAGTTCTAAATAATTATAAAACTACTTATAGTACGAATACATCTCATTTGTCACGTTTGATGTACTACTTCCGACTTGTTTTAATTTGAACTGTAACATTGAGGTCCAAATGAACTTTGAGTGAAATGTCAAATACAATTTCCGTCTGGGGACTATCCTGAATCCATATAATTAGCCGTTGCATATAATAACACTAGTTTACATGACTTTTGTTCATGAAATAAAAGATATACGGTTACGTTACTTTGGGTATCTACATCTAGGAAAAAATATTAAAAAAAATTCCAGCACGTCAGAATTTTGAAATATTTATTAAGAAGATTTTTACAAAAACCTACATCCAAATAAAGAATAGGCACCAAGAATATTTTAATAAACCTTTGTTTCTACAATTAAAGCTTAAAATAACGAGCTCATATTTACTAAAAAAGTCGTTTGTAAATTCCGGTGTCAGTCAGTAATTTCTCATTTTACGAACAGAATTTGTCTGTGCCGGAAAGGGTTAAACAATTGCGGGTAGATAAAAAACAAAGACCTACATATCTCAGAATTGCGACGTGCTACAAAAAATAAAAATATATTTTTTTAACTACCGTCCATAGCCTACATAAATAATATATGTTTCATTTCATGAACATTTTTTTTGTAAACGAGTGTAATCATTTCTTTATTATTTTAATAATTACTTAGATATTGTTGTTGTGTTCGAAGACGCAGTTTCCTGACAGGCCTATCTCCAACTGTTGGGATAACATTTTCTCTCAATATTGTAAGGTAATACATATTATGCATTGTTGACTCTACAAAAGACACTGGTTGTTCCCTTACATACCCCAAATCAAAATCGAACCATTTTGCTATGAATTACACAGTTGTCACTCAATTCTTCATGTTCTGATCGCCATATTTTTTCAGCTTCTCTATATACACAATTTCAAACTTGGTTCCACGAATAAATATAATGTTTTTCCAAAAAAATAAGTACTTGTTTTCAGCTGAGCATGGCAATAACAAACGCTTTTATGATTTGCTTTAACACGTTCACTGCCGGATTAAAATTAAAGGAATTTTATTTTATTTAGAAAGTTCGAATTCATACCAGAAAATACTAATAGCAATATTTACTTTATTTAATTACAGACATTTCATGATTACATAAAATAAAAATTCTTCTTCCAAAATTTCCAGTATGAATTCGTAATTTTAGATTGAAAAAAACACGAGTATACTCGTGGTTGGCAGCGAATGGGTTAAATATTTAAAATTGTTTTCCATGTATCCTTCAACACAAACCATGTGAGTGAAGAACTAATCTTGTACTTACTACCATTCTTAACCCATTTATATCATTAGCGCACATATGCGTGCACTTCAGGGAATTCCTTTTTTATTCAGAATTTTCGAATCCACACCGGAAATTCCAAAGGAATTTTACTTTAAGTAATTACGATATGTTTCTTATTAACTAAAGCAAAAATTGTTATTCAGGTTTCTGGTATGAATTCCGAATTTCTTAATAGACGAGAAGTATCGGAAATGTACTCATATGCGAATGGGATAATTTAAAAAATAATATTAATAAATTCCTGAACATTTCGCAAAAAGAAGAAATGAAACAACATACTTTGCATGTTTTAATTTTCTCATTAAAAAAAGTTGAAGAATATGTTTCGAAAATTTAACGAATAAAAAAAGGTAAAAAAATAGTTAGTGTAATTTTAATATACACGACAAAAATATCAAAAACGTTGCCAGTTATGTTTTGTTTCGCGGGTTGATTTTAATGGTACAAGTGACGTTATTGTTCTTCGCGATTATAATCTTAACCCTTAATTGCATAGTGATGTAAATTTCCATCACTTTTTATTTAACTTTTGATAAATAAATCAACTTCTTCGCCACCACTGTATTTATATAGAAATATTAATCCAGTGAATTTCCCGTGAACTATGTTGCTGAACAAAGTTAAAAATCTATCTTAAAATTTCTGGTGTCTAATATTTAATATATGTATAAAAAAAACCAATTGTAAAAGAAAAACTCATGCAAAGAAGGGTTAATGCTTATAATACTCTTGATACATCGCTCTATGAGCTGTGCTACTATGACAACTCACTTGCTTGACTACAGTGTAATACGAGAGTAACATATAACGCTGGCATCTATAGATTTTTTTCTTCAACACCAATCATGTGAGTGACGAAATAATCTTGTACTTACTACCATTCTTAAGCCAGTTACATCATTAGCGCAGATATGCGTGTATTTCAGGAATTGTTTTTTTATTGAGAATTTTTAAATCCATACAGGAAATTCCAAAGGAATTTTACTTTAAATAATTACGATATGTTTCTTATTAACTAAAGCAAAAATTGTTATTCAGGTTTCTGGTATGAATTCCGAATTTCTTAATAGAATTGAAGTACCGGAAATGTACTCATATGGGAATGGGATATTTTAAAAAATAATAACAATAAATTCCTGAACATTTCGCAAAAAGAAGAAATGAAACAACATGCTTTGCATGTTTTAATTTTCTCATTAAAAAAAGTTAAAAAATATGTTTCTAAAATTTAACGAATAAACAAAGGTAAAAAATAGTTAGTGTAATTTTAATATACACGACAAAAATATCAAAAACGTTGCCAGTTACGTTTTGTTTCGCGGCTTGATTTCAATGGTACAAGTGACGTTATTGATCTTTGCGATTATAATCTTAACCCTTAATTGCATAGTGATGTAAATTTCCATCACTTTCTATTTAACATTTAATAAATGAATCAACTTCTTCGCCACCACTATATTTATATAGAAATATTAATTCACTAAATTTCCCGTGAACTATGTTGCTGAACAAAGTTAAAAATCTATCTTAAAATTTCTGGTGTCTAATATTTAATATATGTATAAAAAAAACACAATTGTAAAAGAAAAACTCATGCAAAGAAGGGTTAATGCTTATAATACTCTTGATACTTCGCTCTATGAGCTGTGCTACTATGACAACTCACTTGCTTGACTACAGTGTAATTCGAGAGTAACATATAACGCTGGCATCTATAGATTTTTTTCTTCAACACCAATCATGTGAGTGAAGAAATAATCTTGTACTTACTACCATTCTTAAGCCATTTACATCATTAGCGCACATATGCGTGTATTTCAGGAATTCTTTTTTGATTCAGAATTTTCGAATCATACCGAAAATTCTAAAAGAAGAAATTTTACTTTAAGTAATTGCGATATGTTTGTCATTAACTAAAGCAAACATCAAGGCTTAATTTCTAACAAAAAAGTACCGGAGCCCTAATATTATGAAGTATTAATAATCGTAGCGTGCACCCCCCCTCCCCTACCCTCCACCGTCACTCCAATCTGCATATTTATATTTCATACATTATATGTACTTGCAAAATTCAAAGCAATTTTTTCTTTAGCAAAATAAAAATTTTAAATATATCTATCTGCGTTTACTTGGCTGTCAATTATTCCACTTTTAAGTTATCACTCCGGCCGAATAGAAATCTTTGCCTAATTTTAATGTTAATTAATCGCAGAATTCTGCGATTAAATAAAGTAAGGATTGTGATTCGGAAATAGTGCTAAAACAAAAAAAAAAGAATAGTTCGCAGCTATGCATTTTTATGAAAAAATGAATGAAATTTTCAAAAATTAATATTTATATGCTGAAGAATAGAACAAAGTTTTTCAATATATCTTTTTTAAATGTTTTTTTTTTCAATATGTTAATTTCAATATGTTTTTTTGTATATATATATAGAGAGATATGAATAAATAAAATTTTTAATTTACAGACAGATTGCGTTCGAGCCCGCACAATCCCGAAGAGTGATATAAAAATTGAGCCCATTTCATCCCCATTTCCTACGCGTGCAATACATTATGTCACATATAGTGTTTCGATAGAAAAGAATGCAAAAGCTTCGGTGTGGGAGGAAAAGGAAAGAGTAATTTAGGCTTCGGTTTTTCGGAAGCGCTTGCACTGAGCTCCGGTGAATTCCGACCAATATTTAAATATATACTAAAAGCAGAGAATTACCGGAGCCGGGATCCGGTGGGTTCTGGCGAGGCGAAATTTAAGCCCTGGCAAACATTGTTATTCAGGTTTCTTGTATGAATTCCGAATTTCTGAATAGAAGAGACATACCGGAAATGCACGCATATGCGATTGGAATATTTTTTTTTCTTAATTACTCATTACTTTAATTACTGATACATTTCGCAAAAAGAAGAAATGAAACAGCATACTTTGCATGTTTTAATTTTCTCATTAAAAAAAGTTTAAAAATATGTTTCTAAAATTTAACTGATTAAAAAAAAGGTAAGAAATAGTTATTGTAATTTAAATATACACGACAAAAATTTCAAAAACGTTTTGTCTCACGACTTGCTTTTAATGGTACAAGTGACGTTATTGTTCTTCTTGATTATGATCCTAATGCTTATACTACTCGTGATACAGGGTGTTTCACAAAGGACCCCTAACTTTAAAAATTAATAACCCGGAAACGGTGATAGATAAAAACATGAAACCAGTGGTATGTTTATTAAAAAAATCGTAAGACTCTTATACATAATTCTAAAAAATTAGTTAAAAATTGCGCCGACAGATTGCGCTGCGAAAAATAGGCGTATCACATTAAAAGTGATTCAAAATGTGCACCTTTTACATAACAGACATGTCGCAGACGAAGAATGATATTGTCAGTGACTCTCTGCTGTATGTCGCCGTCCTGTCTGTTGAATTTTTTTGAAAAGCTCACGAATTTTTTTTCCATCTGGGCCTTTTGCGACTTGAAATCGCTTTTGAAAACTTCTCCTTGTGGCAGTAGGATTCAATTAGGACCTCAAGTAGGATTTAATCGGTGGTACTCCAACGCAATAAACACACGTTCCTCCACGGTATACATCACTTTCTGAATTATTTTCAATATACGCTAGTATCGGTCAGATTAAAATGGCAAAATGTTTGAAGGCCAGTCTTTCTATGCTTTTGAACTCTCTTTAAAAGGATTCTTAACGCTCTCAGCGCCATCTATCGATGCAATTTTTAACTAAATTTTGAGAATTATATATAGGATTCTTATGATTTTTTAATAAACATACCACTGGTTTCATGTTTTTATCTATCACTGTATGATTTTAAGTAACTATTCTTAACGATAGATGGCAGCACTATGAAAGGGCAGCTATTTAAAAGGACTTTACAAACTGAGATTATTACATCATAAAATGACTAAAAAACATTCTAAAAACTTTATTAAATTTCCACAACCTTATTATTATTGTGCTTTAAAAATTCTATCATATTTTTCTGTTATATTTGTATTAATTATCTTTCATTTATTTTTATTAGATTTTGTGAAAGTATGCGAGCCTGTTTTCTTGTTCTGCGGGGTAGTGATGTAAAAAGGTTGTTTTCTGATTCTGTTGTGTATCGTATTCTAAGCATAAAATGCTGCTGTTTTTTTTATTATTCTGAATTCTGATTGTTGTAAAATTCTACACTCTTATTTCAAAGTCAGTCTACTTATTAAAAATGAAAAAAGGAATCAAATTCTCAGGTATTAATTTATCGTGAAATTATTCTTCAATAATTACGATTTAATTCACAGCATTATTCATAGAAAATTCTACTGGGCCTTTTTTAAGGAAAATTTTCTGGTCTTCAAATCGAGCTTAGAAACAAGAATTTAAGTTTCGATCAATGAAATATAATTTCATAGAATTTCATCTAAGTGAATCTTAATAAATTCAACGTGTATTTAGTCTTCAACACCCCCCCCATGTGTTAATTCATGATTATACTATTCAATGGAGGGAGAAAGAAATTCAGGAATGGAATCTGAGCATGACAAATATCAAGGTACGTAGATATTCTTTTATTTATTTATTGATTTAAATCTCAACTGTAATAATTCTGGAATCTAAATATTCTACATAAAAGTTTGTTGCTCCGTCGTAAGCTCGGAGTTGGCTGGTGATTAATCAATTAAATCTTATTCAAAATTATAATAATGACGAAAACGAAAGCGGAAATCGCTTCGGAATCCAAATTTAATTTTACCGTAAAAGAAATAAAAAGATATAGGGATCAGGTATCAGATGCGATTGAAAAAGATAATTTGCAGTTATTGGAGAAATTGAAATCGGAACTTAGTATCTTAGAAAGTGATTTAAAAAAATCATATTTTGGTATAGCTGAAGAAACAATTGAAACTCTTTACGAGTCATTTACTTCTGCTAAAGACTTAGTTGTTGAAGATATAGTGAAAATTGATCAGTTTATTGCAGCTAAAAACGAAAGTAAAAAAAACCGATGTGATGCAGATGAGAATAGTTCTATTAGGGAAAATTCAATAAAATTACCTAAATTCCAATTGCCCATATTTTATGGTGATATGAGTCACTGGATTACATTTAAAGAGACATTTTTGACTTCGATTCATAAAAATGAAGCTCTTTCCGATCAGTTAAAATTTTCGTATTTAATTGCGAGTGTCAAAAATTATCCTGCTAAATTAATTTCAGGATTTTCTATTTCAGATGAGAATTATAAACAAGCATGGGAAACTCTAGTTAACAGATATGATAACCGTAGAAATTTAGCATATTCGCTATTGTCAAAATTTATTAATGCTAAACCATTAAAATCGCCCACGCAGAAAACAATTCTAGAGTTATTGGATAATTGCAATGAAGTGATTAGAAATTTGAAATCTCTAAAATTTGAATTTAACGAATTTGTTGATTTAATTTTGGTTTATATTGTTCAAACTAAATTCGATGACTCATTAAGAAAGCAATGGGAGTTATCATTAAATAAGGATATTTTTCCCACATATGATATGTTAGTGACGTTTTTGGAAAGACATGCACGCAGTTTGCAAGGTTGTAATGCTGAATTTATTAAGTATGAAACTAAACCTAATTATAAATTTGATTTTAAATCTCAACAAGGTCCAAAGAAATCTCTTTCAAATGCAGTTGTCATGGACAATGGGAACAAATCTTTAAAGCCCTTATGTCCAAAATGCAATGAAGGGCATGCACTTTACAAATGCCCAGAAATTCAAAATTTAACGGTTGATCAAAGATGGCAGTTAGTAAAAGCAAAAAAAACTATGTACGAACTGTTTAAGAGCTAATCATTTTGTTGCTAATTGTCTGATTAGCACTACTTGTAAATATTGTAAGGCTAAGCATCATTCAATTCTGCATCACGAACAGTCTAATTCTGCATCACAGAATTCTTTTAGACCGCAAGAGCGGGTTACAAATCAAAATAGCGGAAGTAATTCAAATGCACAAGTGGATGAATCCAATTGTTTAAGCAGTCAAACCTTGACTGAAAATTCCCAAACATTACTGGCTACTGCCATTATACATGTGAAAACCAAAACAGGAAAATTTATTCCTTGTAGGGCTATGATTGACAGCGCTTCTCAAAAGAGTTTGATTTTAAAATCGTGTTGTAGAAAACTAGGTCTTCCCTTGAGATCTACAATTCATAAAATATCAGGAATAAACAATTTAGTCGCAGAGACAGCTTCTTCAGGAAGTTTCTTTAACATTTTCTCCGCATTTTAATAACGAAACTTTTCAGTTAGATGCTTTAGTTGTTAATCATATTACAACAAATTTACCGAACTTTCTGATTACTAATAAGTATTGGCCTCATATTGAAGGATTAAATCTGGCGGATCCCAATTTCCATGTGTCCGATTCCATTGATGTACTCATAGGTGCAGATTTGTTTGCTAACATAATAATCGGAGAGTCCATTCTAGGTCCTAAGGGAACACCGAGTGCTGTTAATACGAAACTGGGTTGGATATTATCTGGAGTAATTTATTCGAATCATTCTAATCATAATTCTTCTGTTAGTTGTCATGTTACGACGCAAATAAATTCTCAATTGCAAAAATTTTGGGAACTCGAATCAATTCCTAGTTATGATCCAGTTTCACTAGTAGAAGATAATTATATAAAAACAGTATCACGCACGGAATCAGGAAGATATATCGTGGATCTTCCATTTAAATCTAAACCTGTTCTCGGAAATTCTAAATCTCAAGCTTTAAAGCGTTTCAATTCCTTAGAAAATAAACTCCAAGGAAATTCCGTACTTAAGGAACAATATTCGTCATTCATGAAAGAGTATATTGATTTGGGACACATGGAACTCGTTCCTGCCGCAGAAATTTCAAATCCCGATCATTTTTATCTCCCCCACCACGGGGTAATAAGAGAGGATAGTTGTACAACTCGACTTCGGGTAGTATTCGATGCATCCGCAATTGGTTCAGAAGGTCGCTCGTTAAATGATTATTTGGAGATAGGGTCGAAATTACAACCGGATATTTTTCAGTTATTATTAAAATTCAGAATGCATCCCATAGGTTTTAGTGCGGATATCGAAAAAATGTTCAGGCAAATTCTTATCAATCCAAAACATGTAGATTATCAACGTATTTTATGGCGGTTTGATCCTAAAGGAAACATTCAAACCTATCGGTTGTTAACAGTAACCTATGGAACTGCTTGTGCGCCATTTTTGGCAATTAGAACTTTAAATCAGTTAGCAATAGATAACGAACAAACTTTTGAAAGAGCTTCTAAAATTATTCGCGATAATATCTACGTCGATGATTTGTTGTCGGGTTCGGATTCCAAAGAAAATGCTCAATCGTTAATTACGGAACTCATTAATGTCATGAAAGGCGGAGGTTTTAATTTACGAAAGTGGACTTAAAATGAGCCTGAAGTACTCGCTCATTTACCAGATGAACTTAAAGCTTCTTCACAGACTGTAATCAAAGAAGATGAAGCTGTTAAAATTCTGGGCTTATTCTGGGATTCATCTAATGATATGCTCAAAGTAAAACTTAGTAAATTCAAAGACATTAAAACTAAACGAGATCTTCTATCCGTGATCTCCACAATTTTCGATCCTTTAGGTTTCCTCTCCCCTATAACTATCAGCTGGAAAATCATGATACAAAACCTCTGGAAGGAAAAAATCTCTTGGGATGAGGAAATCCCAAATTCAATCTTAGTGAGTTGGAATCAATTTTTGGCAGAAATTAATTATTTAGAAAATATTGAAATTCCCGGCTACACTAATTCATACCGTGACAAGGAGTGTGAAATTCAGTTACATGGGTTTTGTGATGGTTCCGGAAAAGCTTACGCTGCTGTCGCTTACTTACGGGTTATAACTCCTAACGAAATATTTGTAAATTTACTGGCTGCTAAAACAAAATTAAATCCCATAAAGCAACAAACTCTGCCACGCATCGAACTTTGCGCAGCTCTGTTATTAGCAAAACTTCGCTCAACTATCGTCGATACTTTATCCACGAGCATAAATAGTGTATTTTTATGGTCAGATTCGCAAATTGTGCTCTGCTGGCTAAAATCGCCTCCTTTAAAAGGTAATCAGTTCGTACTAAATAGAGTACGTCAAGTGCAAACATTATTGCCTTCAGCCGAATGGAACCATGTTCCAGGAACGCTAAATCCTGCAGATGTAGCCTCTAGGGGTATTCCACCGAGAAAACTCCTTAATCATAAGATGTGGTGGCATGGGCCTCCATGGCTGTCGTCAAAAGAGCCAATTCCAATCCCCTTATACAGTCCTATCGTTGAATTAGAGCAAAAGGCTAACTCTGTCAGTAACATAATAAAAATAAATGTTTTACCAGACTTTATTCTAAAATTCTCAAGCTTTAATATATTAGTACGCGTAATAGGATGGTGTTTGCGATTTATTCATAATGCAAGACAGAATTCTACAAGAAAGATCGGAAATCTAAGTGCACAAGAAATATCTAGTTCTATCATTTCTATAGTGAGATTAATTCAAAATTATGAATTTCATGCAGAAATTAAATTCTTAAAAGAAAATAAATCCTTGCCAAGCAATAGCAAATTGCTATCGTTAAATGTCTTCTTAGATTCAGCTGACATATTAAGAGTGGGTGGTCGTTTATCGCAACGTGAAACATTCAATTTTGACAGAAAGTATCCTATTCTTCTTCCTAAAAACAGTCTTATAACTAAATTGTTAATAAAGGATGTCCACGAAAGAAATTTACATGCAGGTACACAGTTAGTGCTTTCTACAATTCGCCAGAACTACTGGTTTGTAGATGGTCGTTCAACAGTCCGACAAGAGCTCCATAAATGTGTACTTTGTAAACGCCTTAAGGCACATGCCTGCCAACAAATGATGGGAAACCTTCCCGTTGAAAGAATTACTCCAATTCGTTCATTTCTGAAGGTGGGCTTAGATTTTGCTGGTCCTTTTTTGACAAAACCAAATATGCCAAGAACCAAAATAAAACTAAAATCTTATATCGCAGTTTTCGTTTGCATGTGCACGAAAGCAGTTCACCTTGAGGTGGTATCCAACTTATCTGTACAAGCCTTGCTAGCAGCATTCAAACGCTTCACTGCACGCAGAGGTTTGCCCTCTGATATATTCTCTGATAATGCAAAAAATTTTATTGGTCTGTCCAATCAATTAAAACAGCTTTTTAAATACTTGAGGGAAAAAGACTTTCAAGAATTTCTCTCCACCCAAAAAATTAATTGGAATTTCATACCTCCATATGCACCACACTTTGGTGGTCTATGGGAAGCAGCTGTGAAACTAACTAAAACTCATCTTGTGAGAGCTTGTAAATCAAGCGTACTCAATTTTGAAGAGCTCACTACTTTACTTTGCCAGATAGAAAGCTGCATAAATTCCAGACCGTTAACGCCGATGTCTTCCGATCCTTCTGATCCTCGTGCTTTAACGCCGGGTCATTTTCTAATTGGAGCACCTCTTCTTGACATTCCAGAATCATCGAATAATCTTAATATATCGTTAAATGCTCGCTGGCGTTTAATAGAAAAAGCTAAAAATCAATTTTGGGGCAGGTGGTCCAGCGAATATTTGCAACATCTTCAACAACGTCCAAAATGGACTACTCCACGTGCAAATCTTCGAGAAGGTGATTTGGTAATAGTTCACGAACGTTTACAGCCCATGAAATGGAAATTGGGTCGAATTCTAAAGACTTATCCTGGAACAGATAATCTTGTGCGGGTTGTCCTGATTAAGACAGTTGACGGTGACATCAAGCGTCCTATATCAAAGGTGTCCCCTCTCCTGCCGGGGGCGGAGGATGTATGATTTTAAGTAACTATTCTTAACGATAGATGGCAGCATTATGAAATGGCAGCTATTTAAAAGGACTTTACAAACTGAGATTATTACATCATAAAATGACTAAAAAACATTCTAAAAACTTTATTAAATTTCCACAACCTTATTATTATTGTTCTTTAAAAATTCTATCATATTTTTCTGTTATATTTGTATTAATTATCTTTCATTTATTTTTATTAGATTTTGTGAAAGTATGCGAGCCTGTTTTCTTGTTCTGCGGGGTAGTGATGTAAAAAGATTGATTCTGATTCTGTTGTGTATCGTATTCTAAGCATAAAATGCTGCTGTTTTTTTATTATTCTGAATTCTGATTGTTGTAAAATTCTACACTCTTATTTCAAAGTCAGTCTACTTATTAAAAATGAAAAAAGGAATCAAATTCTCAGGTATTAATTTATCGTGAAATTATTCTTCAATAATTACGATTTAATTCACAGCATTATTCATAGAAAATTCTACTGGGCCTTTTTTAAGGAAAATCTTCTGGTCTTCAAATCGAGCTTAGAAACAAGAATTTAAGTTTCGATCAATGAAATATAATTTCATAGAATTTCATCTAAGTGAATCTTAATAAATTCAACGTGTATTTAGTCTTCAACACCCCCCTGTGTGTTAATTCATGATTATACTATTCAATGGAGGGAGAAAGAAATTCAGGAATGGAATCTGAGCATGACAAATATCAAGGTACGTAGATATTCTTTTATTTATTTATTGATTTAAATCTCAACTGTAATAATTCTGGAATCTAAATATTCTACAATCACCGTTTACGGGCTATTGATTTTTAAAGTTACGGGTCCTTTGTGAAACACCCTGTACTTCCGTTCTATGAGCTGTGCTACCATGACAACTCACTTGCTTGACTGCGGCGAATTCGCGAGAATTATACAACGACTGGAGCGCTTTCTTAAAGTAAGCCTTATATAAGTTAACTACTTATTCTGGTGTGAGGTATTTTAATATGATTCTGCTCATAAATGCCGTAATTATAGGAGTTTCGTCCTACGGATTGTTTTAAAATATGTAGAAAATTTTGCTTGGTTGTATTCATGTTCCTCTAAAAAATGATCTTTTTAAAACATTTAATAGTATTACACTTCCTCGATTACTAGTACATAGCTGGAAACATTCCGTTTTTTTTTTTTTAAAGACACCTCAAAACTAGTCGGATGTGCCAATCCCAAAACTTTCTTCTATCTCATACAGGTTTTGCATACACTGAAAACGAATCAGCATCATTTTATATCGAGGTCTAACTGAATCTAAAATTTTATTAAATTCCCTGGATTAGTTCTTTAGATATGACTATCGCTAAAATCGTGTAAGTCCTGAAAAAAGCTACATAGCAGCGTCACCTGTTGGAAGATTTAGACGAAAACCTAATCAACAACAACTTATTTCAACGTCTAACTGAATCTGAAGTTTTATAAACATACGTACATTAGTTCTTCAGATATAGTAATTGTCAATATCATGCAAAAAGTAGCATAACATCGCCTCCTGTTGGGCTATTTACACCAAAACGTAATCAGCATCTAATTATGTCAAGGTCTAACAGAATCTGAAGTTTGATGAAATCACTAATTCCAAATATTAATCTTAGCTTTATTTAGTTTCAATTTTCTGGCATTAAATAGAGAAAATACTGCAAAACCTGAATAACGGGCTCATTTTTGGACATGCCGTGTTCGAGGACACTTTTTAAATCCCCAACACCTATATATTTGTATGTTTTTACCTCTGAATAGTGGACATCTTTGAACAATGAACAGATTCTGTAGTTCCGAGGTGTCCGCTATTCAGAGGATTTACTGTATTTCTTTAAAAAAATAGTGATACGAATTTTGAAAATATATGGTGGCAGAAAATCTTGCAAAGCGGATTTGACAGTTTTATGAATTTAAAGATTTATTTCGAAATATATGTATATTTTAAATAATAATTTTTTTATAAGACATTTAAAAAAAGTTAATATGTTAAGTTTTTTAGATAAAGTAAACTCATTATAAATACAGTAAAACCTCTAAATAGCGTACATCTCCGGATTTCCCATTATTCTGAGATATCTGCTATTCAGAAGTAAAGACATACAAATATGTAAGTGTTGAGAATTGAAAAAGCGTCCTCTAAAAAAAGAGCTGCCCGCTATTCGGGAGTGCCTGTTATGGAGGTTTTATTGTGTTGTAAAGACATTCGTTTCACTTTAAATTTGAAATAAACATTAAAGTGTATTCTAGAATATATTCTTTATTGAAAAGTGTTACTGTAACCTGCACTATAGTTTAAAGAAATGCATTAAATATTCCTATTCTATAGATGCATCTTGGAACACTTTTTTTTTGTCTTGCAAACTCAGAGAAACTTTAGAAAACTATTTAAAAAGTGCTTACTATTTTGTGAGATTGACTGACAATCCGTTAGTACATTAATTAATGCAATTATATCCATATTATACTACCAGGAGCGCAGTTATCTATTCAAACTGGGCATGCTCTTTCACACCAGTAATTTCTAGTAATTGTTTCTAATAATTTTTCGAGAAAGATTTTACAATTAATTAACCCTTAAAATCATGATTTTTTTTTCTCTTAGAATTGTGTTTTTTTATACTTATATTAAGGAGAAGACACCAAAGATTTAAGATAGATTTTTAACTTTGTTTAGTAGAGTATTAGTGTGATTTTTACAGGATTAATATTTTTTATAAATATAGTGGTGTTGAAGAACTTGATTTATTTATTTAAAAAAAAGTATTACCAATTTGCAACACCATGCATTTATGGCCTAAAGGGGTTTAAAAGCTGTACGGAAAAAGTAGTGGCAAAGAGAATTTGGAGTTTGGGTAGCAAGTTTCGGCACTGTACACTACAATATACTGTACTACAATAAATATTATATCTTTGGTACTGTATATGTAAGGTTCTCTCTTAACCCATTAAACGCTGCTAAATGGACCATGCTAAATAAATATAACTTTTTATATTTTTTTAATACCCATTTCCTGTTTCTATTATAGAACAGTTGAATTATTATTCAAACGTGTAACCATTTAGAAAATCCAGCATGTTCCCGTAAAGGGATCTTTGGCGTCTTATAGCACAGCTGCCAACTTTTACGCTTTTTTCCTACCACTAAAATTTTATAGCAAATTTTAGCTTATTAAATCTCCGAAATCATGTAATTCAATAGGGCAAAAATATCTATTAATTTTTAGTGGTTACAAAAAAGCATGAAAGTTGACAGCTATGCTTATAGGGGAAAAACGTTCCCTTGATTGGGTTGGGTTGATTATTGACGGCCAATTATCTACACTAGGGATATAGGCCCGGGGGGAGTGCCCTTCGTGGGGGTCTTTCTAAGGGAACCTAATCCGTATTTACGCATGGATAAATCCACGGCTCGAAGAAAACCACGAAAACTCCGAACGATTAGGCCGACGGGCGCGATTGGGATCGAACCCAGCACCTCCCGTCTACCAGCTTCGAGAGCACAACCTCTCAGCCACTGGTGGGGCCGTTCCCTTGATTGAACGCAAGTAGCGTTTGTTTTTCTGCTACTTAGAAGAAGTTGTGTTTTTAAGAAGTTGTATTAGAAGAAGCTTAGAAGAAGTGGTATTAGAAGAAGTTGCGTAGAAGAAGTTGTATTTTTTAAAAAAGTGGATTATTATTTTTTTTTTTTTGCATGCAATAAAAAATATTTAAAACAGTTAATTTATTATATATACAGGTATAAAGAATTTAATACGGAATTAAAAATCATTATTTTGATTAGAATTTTTAAATTTAAACAAAAAAATACTATTGACAAATAAATTTTAAACATAGAAAAGCCTATATTTTTAATTATTTTCTTTTACAATTTTTTAAAGGCTGGTAACTACTTAAAAAACTACCTAGGAGATCCACACCTCCCATATACTTATTATATGATGAGATTATCTGCGGTTGAGGTAAATCGATTTCCTTTTTTTCTTTAGAGCACTATATTTTTACTTGACCTAAGAGAGTCTCTTCTTCAAAATTAGATGCCAAACACACTACCTTGTTGTCTCTCCATTTTACTACACACAGATGTACTGTGACAATGGATTCAATAGCTCTTATTTTTTCCCAATTGTTTACATTTATTTAGAGGGCAATCTTTCAACCTATTATCTATGATTGTGCCCGTCATATGAAAATTGAGCTTTCGCATTTCTTTTAATAATTCCAGAATGTAAAAAAAAAATTCCATATAAACCGTATGGTTTGGGGGATCGTCAATGGATTTCATTAAATGCAAAACCACCTTTTTCTCCAAGAGACTAGTTTCTATTTCATTTTTTTTTTCTTCAAATATATTTTTATTTTTTCCGACATAAACTTGTAAATTTAGGGGATAACCTTCAAAATCAGAATACAGTGTATTGAAATATTCCAAAGCTTGTTTTACTGTTAAACATTTAAGAGGCATTTTCACATATATAGCGTTTATCTAAACACTATTACTTATCGACTGCAAACGATTCAAATACCCCATGTTTTTCAAAATAACAAATCAAAACGCAGTAAAATGCAACTATATTTCACCGTATTGTTGTTTCTCCGAACCAAGAAACTAAAATTTTCTTTTATCACTTTAAGTGGTTACTTTGCATTCTTTCTTCCTAGGGGCGCATACTTTTCTTTGTGCAGGCAAACTCGCAGACAAAGGTGAAGGTAAATGCTACCAGAAAACACCCTTAGAACATTGTAAACAAACCTTTCTATTATTGCTTTAAATAACTCTATTTACTCCGGGTTTTGAATAAATTGTTATTTGAAATGTTGGTTTTAAAACCTGGATGTAGTTGAACAAAACTCAAGGTTTTTTTTTTTCTTTTTAACAAATTTTACTTGAGATAGTCGGAAAACCAAAAATTCTCTTTTTCTAAAATTCTACAAAATAATAGAAAAAAGGAAAATATTATTTTGAAAAAAATATATATATTAAATTCCATACTAATAACTAAACTATAAAACGATTTTTTCTTAAATAGTTAAAGAATATTTTGAGAAAAAAAAATATAAAATACATGTTCCTGCAACGGGAGCGTTGGCGTTCAATGGGCAATTTATATTTTCTAAACCGCTAGTTTTAGAGTTATGCATCTAATTGGAAAATGTTTTTCCAATATTGTTCTTCATTTAAAATCCATTTATGAAATGAAAGTTATTGTTGTAAAAGTTACTAAATTTAATGTATTATGAGTCATAAATATTACATTTCAAAAAGTATTATCCGTGATCTAAAGCAGGGGTTTCAAAATGAGGCCTGTGGATTACTGTTATTTCCGATTAGTAGCCACATTTAACGATTGAATTAGGACAATGTTATGATTAATGTTGTTATGATAATAATATATTGTTAAAACCTTAAATCTATATAACATTTATATAAATTTTATTTTTAGAGATATGAAATTTTCATACTTACAAATTAGTTGCGATAAATTATAAATTTATCAAAAATAACTACTAAAGGCAATACAAGAATTCATTCATTGTTACTTCACAGGCATTTTTAATGAATTTATTAATTCATTTAACACGTTGACGGACAGTAGGAACAAGTGAAGTTCGAAAATTGACACTATATGTTTTTGTAGTTTTTAGATTATTAGAAGTATAGTTTTACTCTTTCTGCTTAACCCCTTGAAGGGCGCAGGTATATTATATATACCACTTAATTTTAATTCCAAAATGCCACATTTACACCAGAATTTTATAATCAAATTTTGAATTTATAAAGGTTCATGAAGGAAGGTTTTTGCTTATCTAAAAATAAATCTATTCGTTAATCTTGGTGTCAATCAATCATTTCATTATTTTAGCCCCAAGAGTGCTTTGCCCCTGAAGGGGTTAAATAAACTTAATTTTGATTAATTCAGCACCTTTAATTAGGTTGCACACTCCCTTCACAACCACGTCAGGGTGGCTAGTGGTCAGAAAAAAATACAGTAAAAAAATGTGATAAATACCAGTATAATCTTATAGAAAATTTATTTTTATTATTCGATCAAATAATCAATTTAAATTTTTCTATAAGAATATACGGGTAATTATCTTTTTTTTTTTTTTGCTGTATTTTTCCCTGACGACTAGCCGCCCTGCACGTGCATACTGAAGCTGCAACTCGTATAACAGGTGGAAAACGAACTTCAACCTAAAAAATTGTTTCCAAAACATGACACTGGGCTTCTACTTGTACGCTGGTAAATGCACATTTGTCCTGCAGCCTTAGTGTCTAAAAATGACCGTTTCGTTTTGGGCGGCTATAGCCGTCATGCCACATTGTGAACTTCGCTTTGACTTGACGGCTATAGCCGCAACTGTCCGTCAACGTGTTAAATTATTTTATTAAATGCAACATACATTTAAATTTCAACTGTCTTATTTTTTGAGCTTTTATAGCCAATCGGCAAAACCAAAACAAACTAACTTTAATCAAATAAAAAATTGATATTTTTATTAATGGAACATACAAATTACATTAGAATTTTATTAAAGTTTATCTCGTGTCAGTTTTTAATGCATTTCCATATTATTGCTATATACCGCGGATACATCTCACATATAACTTAAAATGCATTAAAAAATATTATAAATATATCCAGAAATATTTTTAACTCTATTTTTTAAATATTTTGAATGCATATAATCCCGTAATATTATAAAGGACCATTAAACACTTTTTTTAACACCAGTATTTCTAAAGAATGTTTTTAGTGCTAGGTTTTTACAACATTTGCAACAAAAATTATCTATCGCGTAAGGTTCACTAAAATTTGTAGGAAACATCTTTATTTATTATTTTTTAAAGTCGTATTCAAAAGACAGAAGGAGTGGCAAGCCTGAGACAATAAGTAAGAATCATCCCTAATACAAGATATATTTTTAAAGATATACTTTAGAAATTCATAATCAATTTGAACTCAAACCACAAAAGAATGTTTCGTAACATGAAAAGATGAATGTATAAAATATTCAGAGTTGAAGAAAAAAACTTCAACAGTCAATAAATACATGATTGAAGTTTTTGAGAGATCAGAAAAGAGCAGTTTTGAAAATCACAAAGACAAAAATGCAATTCGTTTCAGTTTATAGTATGTTTGATTTATACTAAGTTGTCATTGATAAAACATACACTTTCCTTTTTGTAGTAAAAAGATACAATTTCACAATAAATTTGTATTTTTCTATTCATAAATACATGCATCTAATACAATGTTTGAATACTACGTATTTTGTTTTTCAAATTCTAAATGAAAATATTCAGTCGTAAGGTGCGTATGGTTCTTGTAATTTCCAAATAGTTTCCCAGGGCTATTCAAGATAAAAAAGTTTCAATTTAATATTCAAGTTGGAGAATTCCCAATCACCACGTTTTTTACGAAGTTTGTAGATTTTTTCTAAGGTTAGATAAGGCAAAATATTCCATTAAAAATTGTGGTAACAGTGTACAATCGCAGCTTGTAATCGTAATAAATAAATAAATAAATAATTTTAAAAATCCCATTTTGATTTTACCGCAAATTATCGTGTAAAAATGTAACTGCTACTACTCAAATAGTAATAACGAATACGAAATATTCAGGGTTCGTACGTATCAGGGAATTTTCCATTAGTTTCTCCGGTATTATCTTTATAGAAAAAGAAATCTAGGTTGAACCCCCAAAACTTGGCTTTCGTTTAAGGAGAGATCTTCTGTAAGAAAATACTGTTATCGAATAATTTCCTGGTCGCAAAATTCGAGGAGCCGTACGAACCCTGAATATTGCTAAATTTAATATTTGTTTAGGAATCGTCTAAATATAGAAATTGTAACAAAATTAAAAAAGTTCAACACTAACACCTAATTTCGCCGTCATATTTGGATTTTTTGAGACTTTGTTTCGGAGATCAAACGGGAAGTCATTCGGGACACATAGTTTAAGAATTGCCAGGTTTAAAGTTTTAAATTGCAAAATATAGTGCAGTTTTTTTTAAAAAGTAAAATTTAAAAACTATTTTACAGAATGAGCTGCAGTTTTTGAATCGGTTATTTCCAGCTTCCAGAAATAGATTTCTGTTATAAAATGTATAAGTTACAATTCATATTTTTTAAAATATTAATTTCAAATAATATATATATTCAAATTAATCTATACTAATATAATAAAGATTTAATTCCTGACTGAGTGACTGATACGACAACGGAGAGCTGAAACGATTAATGTCCGGATCACGAAATTTGGACACTAGATTGCTGTTATGAACTAAGTGAGCAATAAGAAAAGATTTTCACAAATTCATAACATAAGGGTGTTAAATAAGGGGGGGGGGGGAGGGTCGAAAGATTTCTGTCACTTTGATATATCTCAACAGCACTTTTATGCAAAAGCATAAAATTCAGATTAACACATCTGCTAAAAAATAGTGAAACACGTATTTTAGCGATTTTTTAAATTTAATCACTAAGGTGGTTAAAAGGGGAGTCGAAAGTTTTAGCGCATTTCACCATATACAAGTATCAGTTTTATGTAGAAGCAAGAAATTCAGCATAATAAATCTACTAAAAAATAGTTAAACATGTTTTTCAGCGATTTTAGAAATTCAACCAATAAGGGGAGGGGAGGTTAAATGAAAGTCCAAAGTTGTAAGTCATTTTGCCATATCTCAGCTGAAGTTCTAGGTAGGAGCATAAAATACAAATGAACCAATCTGCTAAAAAATAGTTCAACGCGTATTTCAGTGATGTTAGAGCTATTTTAGCGATTTCCTCGGCAACATCTGCTATGAACCCAATTATGGACGATTGGACGGATTAGATAACTATTACTGATTAGATATTTTGCGTAAGACATTTATCCAAAGATTTTTTAAAATTATTTTATAAAGCTGAGGGATTTAGCATCATTACGTCAAAACAACATCAGTTTTTCTTATTGTTACTTTAACGGTTTATGAACGCGAATGTGTTATTGTGATTGGCCTAATTTTAGGATATTACGTTTTTATTTATGTTACCCGGAAGGTCAAAGTTAACTCTGATAAAGCCAGTTGATTCTGCTAGTATTCGATTTAAAAAGTCTGTCTACCATTTTCTATCCTACTACAATAATTTTTGTTTCATAAAATGACAAACATTCCGTAATTAAATAAAACAAAAAGTACTGTTCGGATATTCTGTAAAAATGTTGAATAAAAAACGTGCTAAATTGGCTACACGCATCAGCATAATCACCGAATTGTTAATTGTACTATTATTATATTTCTCTATTAGTGTTTTAATTTTTGTTTTCATAATTTACAACTCCCACAAAATTTGCAGCATTCTGCTAAAGTTAAAAATAACACAATTTTCAATAAAAAATACATTTCTTTAAATATTGGGGTTTCCTATCATTTATAGGGAAAGGCACGATATATTTTACTTCAAGGGTGCAAAAATTGTGGCGTCAATGGGCTGATTCCCACCACTAAATTTTATTAGTATTCTTTGTCAAATTTTATTAGTAGTATACTTCGGCTAAATTTTATCAGCATTCTTATTAGGCGAATAATACTAAAAATTTAGTGGTGGGAATCGTCCCATTGGCGCCTAGATTTTTGCACCACTGTTTTACTTATTTATTATAATTCTACAGTGTGATCGAGTGAGTAATTACAAGTTTAGCGTGGAATAACTGTAGAACGAAAAATAACAACGTTGTAAATGAAAAATGTAGATAAATAATTGAATGGTATTAATATTTTAATATTTTATTACTTTCCGTACACATAGTATAATGAAAATCTTGTAATCATTATTTATATGTATGTAAGTGAACACATAACTAAATAGCATTTCCGATTCAGCTTCTATTTGGAAAGTATGTTATAATCCCTTGTCGCAAGAACTGTATTGGTAATTACTGACCCGCGGGTTAGGTATTTAATTTATGTTAAATAATTTTCAAATAATTTTGAGAAAGATTCTGTCGAAAATCACCTAGGAAATGACACAGACTATAAGTAGTGACTATCGTGACGATGTAATTGTGAAGTAGTGACGCAGAGTTCAGTTTCAAAAGAGGAGGTCAAGCATTAGAATCCAGAAGATTCCATTCAGTCAGAAATTTATAAAAATTCCCTATTTTTTCTTTTTTTCGAAAAGGCTGCCCAAGAAATTAAAGTCGGGTCAGTACAAATTATTTTCTTATTTATTAATACACGTATATTAGAGCTGGTACAGTACGAATGTATATTTGACTAGAAATAATTCAATAACAAACACATAATATCCAAAGTGTCTTTTATAACCTGTTTTGTCTAAATTTTTCATGTTTCGCAGAAAAATTTATGACAAAACCAACGTATAGAATATGTAGACTTCTTGAAAGTTTTGTATTTACCATGACTTTTAAAAGTTGATTAATGACATTTTTTCATAACTGATCGTTAAGGGAACCGTGGACCTTCAGTTGGGTTAAAATCGACTAAAAAATCGTTTTTCTTATTTTGGTTTATTACTATACTTCAATCTTAACTGCAACATTTGCAAAAAACCGCATGCAATTGCAAAGATTCATATCAAAGTTACGAGCATTTCAAATTTGACACCGTTACACTAAAAAATAAAACTTTAAATCGCGCTTTCTATAAATGAGAATTTTCGCCGAGTTAAAATATTCAAGATAGATGCCATGCGTCTTATGTTTCATCCAATTTCCAAACTATATATTGGTTACAATTTTAAAACGCATATCAACTTTTGTTGCAATAAACTTATAAAGCTAACATTTAACAAAACACCATGTTCCTAAAGACAAATTTATTGCGCATGGAGCATTTTGAATTAGAGTGATTAATTAATATAGTTTAATTAATAAATTAATTAAGTATGCACATTTTTAAATAAAATTGCTTAATTTACTTATAAAATGTATGGATTACTATGTGTGCAAAATTTCAGTACAATTGAGTGAAAAATGAAAAAAATGGTTTTGAACGTTCACTGTCCCCTTAATATAATAATTTTAAAATTCTTGTATAAGAAAAATGTTAAGGAATCGCCCAACAAACACTGCAGAGTGTGATTAAAATTTTCTATATTTGAATTGTTAAAATGAAAAAAAAAAAAAAATCAGTACAACCTATGCGGGAAACCGAAGGTTTGAAATCGTATGCTAGCAAAAGCGAAGTCACTAGCAAGTTATATTGGACCAATGGCAGCGTTCTTTTCAAATTTCTTGTTTACATTTTAATATTTTTAATGTGTATAAAATTCCATACTATATGTAATACGTTGCTGTCTAATCTGTACTCTGGTAATTTTAGATTTTGGTTGCCTTTAATTTTTTTTTTCTTAGACACTTTTACTTTTATAACCGGTTTCAAAAATCAAAACGTCCTCGGGAAAAAAAAGTAAAAAACGGAAGCCAAAATCAAAAAAGAATTATAGTACCTGGTTAAGATATCAATCTCAAATGTACTTTGTAAAAAAAAATTAAAAGTACTAAAACGTTAACGAAAAACTTTAAAAGAACGCTGCCCTTGGTTTAGCTCGTGTGTGTCTTCACTTTACGGCTTGGGTCATATACGTTCATGTGGACTATTTTTATTCTATCCGTACCACTTTTTGCAAACTAATCTCTGTCCTGCACTTATACTATCATATTTTTGAAAGAAATCTATCACAAAGAAAAAAATAAAGTAAATTGTGACGTGACTGAATATAAAAGTAGTCGCCAGTCTTGGTCCATAGTTAAAGGATTAAATGTACTCGAAAAATAAAGTGTCAACTATTTTGATTTGTTAATCCGTTTTTAAAACATATTATACAAATATTTTCTTAATAGCATCCGGTTATTAATATTTCATTTCTCAGAAATATATTTATCTAAGCAATAAATTGTAGTCTAAGTACTAAATACGTGTTATACGTATTTTCTAAGTATTAAAGCGGGCATTTCATCTTAATGATAATAAAAATATTTCAAGAAAAATATTCTTGTGAATATTTTTGTAGAATTCCTTTGATGATCCCTTCTTCATTTCCAAATAGCTTTTACGGATCATTTGCAATTCAAATATTTAGATAAAGATTCAAAAACAGAGACAACGAAGAAAAGAAAATGGCCTTTTCCAAAGTATTTATTCCAAACATTACTAAAAGGAGAAAAAAACATGTATATTTACTGATGGGTTCATTAGCTACAAATGGTTCATTTACTTGTTAATGCATGTACTAGATTTATGTAAGTTTATTAGATTAAAATAAAATAAAATGTCAGTAAAGAAAACTGATTGTAGTTTTGACTTAAACAAATATTTAAAAAAAAAATGCTTTCATATATCAAGAAGCTGTTAAATTTACATGTATTTGTTTAATTTTTTGATTACTTTATGGTTAAATTTAATAAGCATTTTCTTTTTCTCAATTTTGTTCTCCTTATTTTCAATTTAACCCTTTTTATCCTGACGGTACTTATAAGTACCACTTTAACCCCTTCGCGACGAGCGTCTTTTACAGATTTTTTAATCTGTTACCACCGGTTTTTCAAATGAGGAATTTTCACCTAATCGAATCGCAAAAATGCTACGATTAGAAAAGGAAAACTTTACAAAAAGAAATAACTGGTGGAGGTAATCGAGGATTCTGAGCATCTAAAAAGTAGCTGGAAAATTAATTCAAGATATAAAGGGTTAATATACAGGGTGCACGCGATAAATTTTATGATAATGTATATCTCCTTATTTATTGTTTCGCATTAGTTTTGAAAAACTATGTTTCTAAGGTTATAGCTGAACAGTTTTTTCAGATATAATTGTTAAATGCATCATTTTAAAACAATACGAAGTTTTATAAAATTTTAATTTCTGAATTGTGTGAAGGTTTTACTGATAAGGAAATTCCAGACTTCATCACTTTATGTATTGTGTAAAGAATTTTTAAGATGCTAATCACTATGTCGCTACACCAAAAAGTCATATCTATCGCACAAAGATTGCACGATATCGGGTAATGTGCTATACTTCGGCCTGTCAATAAAATGTTTAAAATATAGGACACTTTTTCAGAAAACTGATAAAATATGACATATTTCAGAGTTCCATCCAATATTCGAATTCCTGAGACTAGCTTTCTTTGCAATACAGATGAATATATAGTATATTCAGATTCAAAGCAAAGGAAGTAAAAATAAATAAAATATCTTGAAGCTTATGAGAAAAAAAGAACGACAAACCTATTTCCAGATTCATTGTCTCTTGTTGCCAAACATTACGAGAAAAAAACAGAGCTTTCAGGATTTATGTTATCCTTTGTTGTGTCAATAATATGTTAGAAATCTAAAAATATGTTATCACAACACCGATAAAATATCACATGTTTCAGAATATCATATGATATTTCAATGAATTTGACTACTTTTGTTTCCAGTGTAGATGAATATATTATATATTCAGATTCCAAACGTATGACATATAAATAAATGAAACATCTTGAATCGAATGAGTGAAAAAGAATGACAAACCTAATTCCAGATTCATTGCCTCTTGTTGCCAAACATTACGAGGAAAAACATAGATATCAGGATTTATGTTATCCTTCGACGTGTCAATAAAATGTTAGAAATCTAAAGAAATGTTATCACAAGACTGATAAAATATGACATGTTTCAGAATATCATGTAATATTCGAATTCATGTGACTACTTTTGTTTCCAGTGTAGATGAATGTATGATACATTCAGATTCGAAAAATGAGAAATAAAAATAAATGAAATATCTTCTTGTAAATGAGAGAAAAATAATAAACTTATTTCCTGTTTCGTTGTTGTGTCCGTGTTTCAAAACATTACGAGAAAACATAAAGTTATCAGGATTTATGCTATCCTTCGGCATGTTAATAAATTGTTAGAAATCTAGAAAAATATTATCACAACGTTGATAAAATAAGACATGTTTAAGAGTATCATATAATATTCGAATTCATCAAAATACCATTCCTTCCAGTGTAGATTATTATATAATGTACCGTAATTTCCGGCGTATAAGCCGCAGCTCAAAGAGTCGTTTTTCGACCCAGAAATATTATTTTATAAAATGTAACTTAAAAGATCGCTGTAAATATTTAACTACAATTATTGAATAAAATTTCTGGGTCGAAAAACGACTCTTTGAGCTGCGGCTTATACGCCGGAAATTACGGTATTCAGAATCGAAACATTGATAAAATAAGACATGTTTAAGAGTATCATATAATATTCGAATTCATCAGACTACCATTCCTTCCAGTGTAGATAAATATATGATATATTTAGAATCGAAACTTAAGACATGAAAATAAATAAAATATCTTGAATCGAATGAGTGAAAAAGAATGACAAACATATTTCCAGTTTCGTTGCTTCCTTGTTTCAAAACATTACGAGAAAAAACAGAACTATGGGGTATTATGCTATCATTCGGCGTGTCAATATTATGTTAGAAATCTAGAAAAATGTTATCAGAACTCTGATAAAATGTGATAGGTTTCAGAGTATTATGTAACATTCGAATTCATGAGAGTACCTTTTTTCCCAGTGTAGATGAATATCTGTTACATTCAGATTTGAAACATAGGCTATGAAAATATAAAAAATATATTGAAGCGAATGAGAGAAAAAAATGACAAACTTTTTTCCAGAGTCATTGTCTCTTGTTGCCAAACATTACGAGAAAAAACAGACAAATCAGGATTTATGATATCCTTCGGCGTGTCAATAAATTGTTAGAAATCTAAAAAAATGTTATCACAACACTGATAAAAGATGACATGTTTTAGAATATCATGTAATATTCGAATTCATGTGACTACCTTTGTTTCTAGTGTCGATGAATATATGATATATTCATATTCGAAACATAAGACATAAAATTAAATACAATATCTTGGTGTAAATGGGAAAAAAATGACGAACTTATTTCCTGTTTCATTCTGGTCTCCTTGTTTCAAAACATTACGAGAAAACATAAAACTATCAATATTTATGCTATCCTTCGTCGTGTTAATAAATTGTTAGAAATATAGAAAAATGTTATCACAACGCTGATAAAATATGATATATTACAGAGTATCATGTAACATTCGAATTCATAAGACGACCTTTTTAAAAGTGTAGATGAATATCTGATATATTCAGATTCAAAACATAGGCCATGAAAATATATAAAATATATTGAAGCGAAGGCGAGAAAAAGAACGACAAACCTATTTCCAGATTCATTGCCTCTTGTTGCCAAACATTACGAGAAAAAACAGAGATATCAGGATTTGTGCTATCCTTCGGCGTGTCAATAAAATGTTAGAATCTAAAGAAATGTTATCACAAAACTGATAAAATATGACATGTTTCAGAATATCATGTAATATTCGAATTCATGTGACTACTTTTGTTTCCAGTGTAGATGAATGTATGATACATTCAGATTCGAAAAATTAGAAATAAAAATAAATGAAATATCTTCTTGTAAATGAGAGAAAAATAACAAACTTATTTCCTGTTTCGTTGTTGTGTCCGTGTTTCAAAACATTACGAGAAAACATAAAGTTATCAGGATTTATGCTATACTTCGGCGTGTCAATAAAATGTTAGAAATCTAAAGAAATGTTATCACATGACTGATAAAATATGACATGTTTCAGAATATCATGTAATATTCGAATTCATGTGATTACTTTTGTTTCCAGTGTAGATGGCTATATGATACATTCAGATTCGAAAAATGAGAAATAAAAATAAATGAAATATCTTCTTGTAAATGAGAGAAAAATGAGAAACTTATTTCCTGTTTCGTTGTTGTGTCCATGTTTCAAAACATTACGAGAAAACATAAAGTTATCAGGATTTATGCTATCCTTCGGCATGTTAATAAATTGTTAGAAATCTAGAAAAATATTATCACAACGCTGTAAAATAAGACATGTTTCAGAGTATTATATAATATTCGAATTCATCAGACTACCATTCCTTCCAGTGTAGATAAATATATGATATATTCAGAATCGAAACATAAGAGATGAAAATAAATAAAATATCTTGAATCGAATGAGTGGAAAAGAAGGACAAACTTAATTCCAGTTTCGTTGCTTCCTTGTTTCAAAACATTACGAGAAAAAACAGAGCTATGGGGTATTATGCTATCATTCGGCGTGTCAATATTATGTTAGAAATCTTGAAAAATGTTATCACAACGCTGATAAATTATGATATGTTTCAGAGTATCATGTAACATTCGAATTCATGAGACTACCTTTTTTCCCAGTGTAGATGAATATCTGATACATTCAGATTTGAAACATAGGCAATGAAAATATAAAAAAATATATTGAAGCGAATGAGAGAAAAAAAATGACAAACTTTTTTCCAGTTTCATTGTCTCTTTTTGCAAAATATTACGAGAAAAAAACAGAACTATCATGATTTATGCTATTCTTCGGCGTGTCAATAAAATGTTAGAAATCTAAAAAAAATGTTATCACAACACTGATAAAATATTACATGTTTCAGAATATCATGTAATATTCGAATTCGTGTGACTATCTTTCTTTCCAGTGTAGATGAATATCTGATATATTCAGATTCGAAACATAGGCCATGAAAATAAATAAAATATATTGAACCGAATGAGACAAAATAATAAAAAGTTACTCCAAGTCTCGTTCCTCAGTTAACATTAAAAGATATAAAAGAGTATTTGTTTTTAGTATTAAACTCTTTATTTATTATTTAAATTTTCTACATTTTAGTACTTAAAGTATTTCGTTGTTGCACTTCTACGGCCAGAGGGTATATTTTGGCGAGAGCGTTCTGGCGTATATTTGATTCCGTTATATTTGTATCCCCTGAACAGCTGTAATCATAAAGCTTATTTGACGATTTATCGTTTGAAACCAGCTAACGGAAAGATGCCTTAAAATAATTCATAAATTTATAATTACATTCTAGAAATATTAAATTTTGCATACTGTCATCGGAAATACATCTACCTACATAATTTGTATAAATCAAGCTAACCAGGATTTAAGTGAAAAGTTCATTGCAAAATTTCATCTTTGCATACAAAAATGAAGTTAAGTTAAATAAAAGAGCGTAGAAAAGATATCAGGTTTTATGCTATCTTCCGGCGTGTCAATAAAATGTTAGAAAGCTAGAAAATGCTATCACAACTCTGATAAAACATGACATGTTTCACAATGCCATATAATTTTCGAATTTATGTGACAACCTTTCTTTACAGTGTACATGAACGTATGATATGTTAAGATTCGAAACATAAGACGTGAAAAAAATAACATATCTTGAAGCGAATGAGACAAAAGAATAACAAAGTTACTTCAACTTTAGTTGTTTCAAAATATTAAAAATATATATATTAATTTGCGTTACAAAGTTGTAGCAGCGAAATTTAAATATAAAGATTTATTTACATAACTGCCAACATTCGGAGATTTTTAGACATATATATGGTTCAAATAAATATATTTTAAACTTCAAACTTTACTTAAGAAATGAAATAAAGAAGTCCTGTAAAGAAACAAGACACATTTTAATAAAAAAAATGTTTGTCCATAATATATATATATTTTAATTTCGACTAGGAGAATTTTGGCAGGTACGTATTAATAGAAATAATAATTAAAATACAGATGTAAAGGCTTAAACTGATAAAAACAGAACACTAAAAGGATTATAAAAACCATTTAATATGATGATCGACGTGTTTTGAAAGCACAAATGGCGCCATTATCTGGAACTACACGATAAACAAACTATTCTCGCAAAAATTTGATTAAAAAAACTTTTAAAACATAAACCAGCAGTTTATATGAGTAATAAAAACAGGGGCTTAAAAATAATCAACTGTAAATGTGAAAACTAATATTTCCTTATTGTCTATTTTTAATTAAAAAAAATCTTGTGCAAATTTTAGATAATTCAAAAGAGGTAATTTTAGGTAATTCAATTTATAATAAACGTAGTCTGAATAGATACAAATAAACAAGTAAAATTTTTAAGTATGATTTCTAAGAAAAAAAAATTAAACAGCTTGTTCTAGAATCCAATTAGACATGTAGTTTAATAATTTTTTTTCATTCATCTTGGAATTTCTTGTGTAAAAATATAAGAATTCTATAACATGTAAATTTTACATGACAAATAAATTAACTTTTAAGGTAATTTTTATAAAATATGTACAGTCATAAATATAGGTTTCAGGAAGGATATAGTACAGTGATCTCTCACTTATGCGCGTTTTTTTTCACGGTCCCGGCCTTTGATATAGGAAAACCAATGACAACCCTTATTCATTTATGGGCCGCACCTCTCAATTATGCGCTATTTCAATTTTCAATATTTGTATCCTTTTTGATCTTCTTCTAGAGAGACATTCCCTCGCCCTTCCCCTATTGTTCATATTCCAGGAACACATTCCTCTACTTAGTACATAGGAGTGAACGTCTCGGGGGGTTGGGTGGTTCTTATGATTTACGTCAGTAAGCGTGACGTCTTCAGCCAAGCGATCCCAGGTTCGAATCCTGGCCCGGACATTTTTCGTCCAGTTGGAAAATTACTTCTCGTTTGATTTATTTACCAATTTGAAATAATTGTGTTAAAATTAATCTAGTACGTCAGTAAAAGTCGCAGTCAATTAGACAGAGTAGTACGAGACATACCACGTGGTGTTAATCGCTAACGGGACGAAATACTTTGGTGTTCTGATTAGATGGTCACGTTTTAAAATGGCGAAAAGAACAAAATTATCGCTTTCGTAAGAACGAAATTATCGCTTTCGTTTAAAATGGATGTGATTAAAAAAAATGGAAGAAAATCCTTGCACCACGAAAAAAGCTTTAGCGGAGCATTTTAATGTCCCAGAATCGACATTGGGAGGGATTTTTAAAAATCGGGAAGCGATAGTAGTAGCTCATTGAGAATGTGGAAATCAGTCGAAGAAAAGAAACAGAATTCAAGGCGGAAAATTCGAAGAATTTGAAAATGTTTTGCTGTTATGCTTTAAAGAAACTCGTGCCTCGAACATTCCTGTGAATGTTGAGATAATAAGAGAGAAGGCCGTACAGTTGGAAAGGACTTTTGAAATGGAAAACTTTTCTGCATCACATGGATGAATCGAAAAACTCAAAAACAGCATGGTAACTCGTGTCCTTTCTGGGGAAAGTATGAGTGTCAGTGAAGGAACTATAGAACAATGGAAAGAAGACTTGGCTACTTTGGTAAATGGTTACGAACTAGAAAACATGTAGAATTGTGACGAAACTGGACTTTTTTATGAAATGTTGCCGACAGAACCCTAACATTCAAGGGAGAACCATGCCATGGTGGGATAAAAAGTAAAGAAGGGCTAACTGTCTTGCTTTGTTGCAATGCCGATGGTTCGGAAAATCCCCACCACTGGTCATTGGCAGATTAAACAAACCTCGCTGTTTTCAGAACGTGAAGAAGCTTCCCTGCGACAACAATAGCAACAAAACGGTATGGATGACGTCGCACATTTTCTTGGATTTCCTTTATAAATTTGACAGGAAAATTGAAAAAGTAAAACGGACAGTTCTCTTATTCATGGATCAGTGTACTGCTCACCCACAAGATCTTCCAACTTTCAACAACATGAAAGTTGTGTTTTTCCTGCGAGTTGCACGAGCAAGATTCAATTTTTGGATTTGAGTGTTATTCGTTGTGTGAAAGTGCATTACAAAAAACTTTAATCCGTCGACTTCTGGTTGCGTCAGAAATAAAACGTGCACCGAAAGACGAATTAAAGCAAGTTACCGTTCTTGATGCAATTCTTATGTTGGGCTCATCATGGAAAAACGTCACTGACAAGTGTATTAAAAGCTGTTTTAAGAAAGCGGGATTTCCGTTTTCAGCAGAAAATGAATGTGAGGAGCCAGAAAATGTAAATGAAAATCACATAAAGCCGACCTGCCAAGTCTCCGGCTTTTTGGATACCAGTAATTTAGTACAGAATTTGTTGATTTAACTAATCGGAGTATTTTGAGTTTTAAAAGAACAACATTTTTCATAAAAAATTATTGGTGTGCAAAAATCCGGATACTTAGCAACTCTGCATAAAGGAAGAAGATTGGCATACTGTATTTGGTAGACTCGCTACGTGTACTTTGAACGAATACGTTGATGCAGATGAAAATTTAATCAGATCTCAGTTGCGGGAAATGGGAGACACTGCAGCTGAACTAAATGGTGGCGACAAAGATGAAGAGGAGGACGAGGTTGATGAAGAAGATCCGGCAAAAGTTTCCCCAACTCACACAGCAGCTTTAGAAACATTAGAAACTGCGTGACTATCTTGAGTTCAATTTCGGAAGCGAAAGAAATTGTTCACGTCTTGATGATCTTGAAAAGACTTTTTTTTAAAAAACTCGAAAACAAAAACAATCGTCGAATGTAAATTATTTTATGAGAAAGTAATACGAGAGTAAAACGAAATTTTGGTATGTAAGCATTTTCGTTTTCTTAATGTTCTTAAAAAATAATTCAAGGGAGTTATACATGTATTTGAATTTCGAAACTAATTTTAATTACATTTTTCAGTAGTATATACATAGTATTTATTAACAATATATGTATGCTGCCTTGATTTTTCACTTTTAAACTTTCTTTTGTGGTTTTTCACTTATGCGCGTTTTTTTTTTGCTGTTCCCTGCGCCCGCGCATAATTGCGAGATCACTGTATTTTAAAATGTTAACGTTTTTTTTAAAACTATATATATCTTATTTATTCGCGGTACTCTAAATGATTATTTTATTAATTATTCCTGAATTCAAAATTGAAATTAAATTTGTATGAGTTTTAGGAACGATAAGAAATAAAAGTAGAATTCATGTATTAAGGCTAATATAATTTCTGGATTTACAACATATAGAGGATATTTGGGTATTATGCAATAGTTGGGTAATATGGAATACAAAGTTTTACGTTTGGTAAAGTGCTGCAACCAAGCCGCAATGTCATAAACTACTTTAAAAAGTTTTCCGTTTGTCCGCCCCAGAACGCGCAGTTCGTCGGTCGGCGTCAGGGTGCGCTGTGTGAATAAACATTTCTTTTCTGCCTTTGGAAAATTTCAGGCAATAATTTTTCAATATTTTTTATTTATATTAGAAGTAATATTTTTACATTGAATTAAAGCATAATGCACACCAAAATACAAACAATTTATGATGTAATACTCGTTTTTTAGCTCGCGATTCACACCAATAAACGTAGAGTGTTTTTTTTTCCAAACCGACTGTGTCGCATTATATGGCATACCAATATCAGATAATACCACATGATTATGGTGGCACAAAGAAAGATCCTTATATTTGTAATTTGTACAAGTCTGAACTATGAAGTGGAGTATTTTGGCTGACGACCTACACACTACATTTTGAGGATGCTCTCTTGAAACCAATACATCTGTCTTTTGCCAAATTTTGTTCGTTTTCATCATTTTCAACCCCCTATTCCATTTTTCCCGACTTTCTCATAATACCTTCAAAATATGTTAACCCTTCTTTGCATGAGTTTTTCTTTTACAATTGTGTTTTTTTTATACATATATTAAATATCAGACACCAGAAATTTTAAAATAGACTTTTAACTTTGTTCAGCAAAATAGTTCACGGGAAATTTATTGGATTAATATTTCTATATAAATATAGTGGTGGCGAAGAAGTTGATTTATTTATTAAAAGTCAAATAAAAAGTGATGGAAATTTGCATCACTGTGTAATTAAGGGTTAAATATTATTATTATTTAACAAGTTTTGAAGTGATGCAAATGATAAAAGCAAGTGATTTGTAATTGATGAAATTTCGTAAAGTATTTTTGGCTATACAATCAATTCGCAGATATTTGAAGTTTGTAACAGCATTTGCTTAGTTGCCAACCTCCCGATTTTTTTCATACCAGTATTTTTTTGAAAAAATATTTGTTTTATTTAATTATGCAATTTCTGCTATTTAATAAAACTAAAATTTTTGTATGATTTTACTGGTATTCAAAGAATTGGGAGGTTGGAAACCATGCATTTCGTTTTCGAGTTTTAAACACTATAGGGATGTTGTGTATTGCCTCAAATGTAAGTTGTACATAGCTGCCAACTTTTACGCTTTTTTCCTGCCACTAAAATTTTGTAGTAAGTTTTACTTTATTAAATCGCCGAAATCCTGTGATTTAACAACATAAAAATTTCTGTTATTTTTTAGTGGTAACAAAAAAGCGTAAAAGTTGGCAGCTGTGGTTGTATTTCATAATGCCTGAAGTTGCTATACATGTAATTAGTAAAATTTTGCGAATATCCAAAATATTACGCAGATTTTTTTAAATTAAAAATTTTTATCTATAAAGATATTATAGCTAATACATATAATTAAAATTATCATATTTTTAGCAATGGAAGTATAAATTCAACAGGAATATAAAATAGATATAAAAATAAAACCAGAAATACCAACATAAGCTATATCATCAGAATGGTGAGTTAGGATATATTTTATTTATCCATATTACATTAGAAATCATGCGAAAACCTTTCCACTAGAATAGATGAATATATAAAATATTCAGATTCACAACATAAAGTTTCAAAAATAAATAAGCAAATTTATCAAATATATCGAAGCGAATAAAACAATACGTTATGTGAAAGAAAAGAATACTAGTAGAAATACTAGTTTGAGTTTTATTTATTATATTTTTGTTGTTGTTATTTTATTGTTGTTGATTTCAAAGCATAATATTCTAACACAAAAATGAATATATTTCATTTTATATATTATATTATAAAGATGTAACTATGATATCGAGGGGTATTTTCTTTAAAATTTTCATGCAATTCACTTGTTTGCTTTTTTAAAAATCATCATTGCTATGTGTGTTTTTTAAATCATTATAATAAATTAAAAATAGAACAATATACGTATTTCTATTAATTGTTTCCAAATAAATATGTGTGCAATTTATTGTTGTCTTATTAAATGAAAACAAAAATTTCTACAACTTAAAATTCACATTATGAACAACAATCGTTCAATAAAATCTGAGAGTAAAAACATAAAATTAAAATAAAATAATATATATATATATATATATATATATATATTACTTTTTAATATCTTCTCTTAGATTATTTGATTGTATACAATGGTACCAGCAATAAGACCCCATTTAACTTACGTGACAATGAGATTTGGTGGCAACGACTCCAGTAAACGCCAAACAGTTCGAGTAACAACAACATTTGTATTCCATTTTCTACTACAATGCAAGTATATGAGTTGTATTTCCATGCACTGACTATGAAATAATTCAATGTCATCTAATTTCGAAGCAAGAACGAAAAATCATCCACCATGGCATAGATGATGAAACACTTTTGAATACTGTTAAGAAATGTCATATTTGTTTATACAATAAAATATTCAAGGTACATAGGAAAGTCTCTTTAACCTGAAAATACTTGTGAACGAAGAGAGTTACAGCGATGCAAGTGAGGTAACTGTATAGTAAAGCGACTACACCCGACCTAATGCAAACAACAGCATTGTCCCTAGTGGTGAAGTTTAAAAGATAGCCAATGCAAATAAAAAACAAAAACAGATAGAGCAAAATTTCCAGTTAGAAAGTTTTAGAGCATCAATTAATTAGTACGAAACGACATTTGGTTCACACGGATAAGATAAATTGCCGCCTGCATACCCGAAAATGTCCGAAATCGATTCGCGACGATTCTTCTCTGCATATTCACATTTTGGAAATGTAGCAGTGCGCAATTACAGATTCTGACATTGTAGTGTACTGTAACGTATGTAAAACCTTCATTTCCACTGCATTTAAATTTTTAGTTTAAAAGGTGTTGGAGCTCGCTTGGTGCAAACAGCGTAATCTCATATCATAAACTTATCGATGGCAGACGATAATTTTAATCCGAATGTGCGAGCGCTTTTATTTTAATACTTTTATTTTCTGTGTTGTGACAATCTTAATCGTTGTCTAGCAATGATTTGAAAATACGTGATCTTTTTTGAGAGTGACAAATTAAATAGAATACGGAATGATCCTAAATGAATAAGATGTTACAAAAGGTACATTTCGTAAAGTAGTGTATTAAAAATAATCATTTCTTTGAGTTTGGAGTTAGAATTTTGGAGCTGTGTGAAAATGGTGGGCTTCACTGACTTCGAATATTGGAAGATGGTGCTTATTCACGTCGAATGCCAACGGAACGTGACGCATGCTGCACGAGAGTATGCCGTTCGTTTTCCAACTGTGGACACATTCAAGTGCAGTTACCATCGCAAATGTAGTGCGACGGCTTAGGGAGAACGGAAGCACTAGAACGGAAGCACTAGGTCCGCGTTCTGGCAGACCAGTGAGTGCAGGTATGCATGCGTATAACGCCAGAGAGTATTTTGGCATATGCACTAATCCATCTACGCAGCAGTACAAGAGATATCAGCATGGCTTGTGGCTTAACACGGGCCCGAGAAAAGGCAAATACTGCATGGTCAACATGCACATCCTATCATGTCACTCTGCAGCAAGCACTGTTACCACGGCATAATGAGCGTCGATTTGATTGATGCAACTGGGCGTTGATTAATGTTGAAGGTAACTCAGATTTTTTGTCCAACATTGTTTGATCGGACGACGCACTGTTTCAACTTACCGGAGTACTAAACCGACACAATGTCCACTACTGTGCGCTGGAAAATCCCTCGTGGGGACTATCAACCAGACACTAAGTGCGCTGGTCCTTTAATGCGTGGTGCGGTATCTGGAAGGATCGCTTACTGGGACCTGTGTTCTACGAAGGAACATTAAGCGGACAGAGGTACCTCCAACTATTACAGAATATCATACCTGACTTTGTAGATGATATTCCTCTGTCTGCATTACGGGACTTGTAGTTCCAACATGACGGTGCAGCTGCACCCCAATCAGCTGCAGTGCGAAGTTTTCTCAAAAAATGTTTTGGACAACAAAGTATCGCGTATGGTGGCAGTGTTGAATGGCCTCCAAGATTACCGGACCTCACTCCGTTGGATTTCTTCCTATGGGGTTACATATAAGATAAGGTTTATGCAACTCCACCAACAAGTCTGCTGGATCAACGTCGTCGTATTGAAGATGCTTGCAATAGTGTGACACCTTAACCCTTTAGCGGGCGGTGGTCACAAAAAGGACACCTAATTTTAATTCCAAAACTGACAAACGGTACCAATAATATTTAATTAAATTTTTACTTTTATAAACTACAGGAAAATAAGCACGTTTATATTTTCTATTAAATTCTTTTGTAAATTCTGGTGTCAGTCGATAATTTCATCATTTTAAAAACAAACTTACTCCGCGCCGGAAAGGGTTAAATGCTAAGAAATGTGCATACAGAATTACTCTCACGAATACAAACATGTATCGTGAGCAATTGCGAACATTTCGAACATATTGAACATTAATTGTTTATAACTGTGAGACAGTTTGTCTTTTTGTTTTTTTGTTTGATGTTATCAAAATGTATTGACGTATTTATGAAATAAATTGTGCGTATTTCTTCATACTTCTGGCTATTCCTTTCAAACGTTTAAACAAAATGAGTGCATCGATTTCGGACATTTTTGGGTATACAGGCGATGATTTATCTTATCTGTTGAACGGAATGCTTTTTTGTACTAATTAATTGATGCTTTAGAACTTTCTATTTGGAAATTTTGCTCTATCTCTTTTCGTTTTCGATTTCAATGGCTAGCTTCCAAATTTCGCCACTAGGGGTGCTGCTGTCGTTTGCATTTGGTCCGGCGTAGTCTCTTTACTATACCGTTACCTCACTTTCATAGCTGTAGTTCTCTCCGTTCGCAAGTATTTTAAGGTTAAAGGACGTCCTATGCACCCTGTTTAAATAAACAAACAAAAAAAAAAAACACAACGCAGTCAAAATTCATTTTCAGGAACTGCTGACCATAGCTGGCAATCTGTGCGAATTCTATGTCGTGCAACCCTGTATATGAAATAAACACCTCGTAATAATTTAAAAATAAACTTTTTAAATACATATCACAGCTTAAAACTTAAATCCAGAAGTTATGGCTGACAGTCAGTTCTGTAACCGAAATACTTTGAGCGTCTCTGTAAATAAACGAAATATTCTATGCACTCAATAAATCTACAGAGAGCATGCTCTAGTGAATTTCAGAAATGTATATCAATTTTATTAAAATGCACTGTAAACAATTTTTTCACAAAGATATTAATGCAATGGAATACTTTTGTGTGTAGCTGCAAATGAACTATAAATGCTACTTACTCTATACTCTATATAAATCATGTTGCCAGCCACCTCAGTCACGCATATAAATTTCCTTATCTTCGAAATAGTGTAACATCATTAAAATGCACTGAAAATGATTTTTCCCCACTGACCGTAATATAACAAAATCCTTTTGAGTGCCCCTGTAAACAAATTATACTTGCTACTTATTCTATACTCTATAGAAAACATGTTGTCGTCTACCTCAGTGACACATGTCACTTTTGTTATGATTGACATACTACAAATGTACTGAAAACGATGTTTACTCATTGACCGTAATGTATCGGAAAATTTTTGATTGCCCCTTTAATCTAATTATAAATGCTACATATTTTCAATTCCGAACATGCAATGGTCAACCTCAAAAGCATATATCAATTACATGGTAATCCGGCTGTATTTACTAGAGTTAGAGCATGGACAGACAGACAGACGAACACTTTTCAACTTTGCTTGAAAGTGTTAATAAAGGGTGATTCCGTAAGTCCTCTTTGTGTAAAAAAAACTGGCGAGTCCAGATAACTACAGCCATGAATGTGTTGTATAGGTTATGTAAAACTCATATGTGACTACAGTATGAGGTACCTGTCAGCGGACGCTACGTTAAATTCTGGAATTAGAAATGGTATCTTGAAAACTACCGGGGTTAAGGCAAAACATTCAATGATAAAGTTGTAGACTACTGATTTATTAGTAAAAGATATTTTGCGCGCCCGGGTACGATAAATAATTTCATGTACAGACAAAAGTATTCGAAACAAATGCGAGATATTTTGCTTCAGTAAAATGAATAATGGTAAATGATAAATTCCTTTTACAATTTTTAAAACTTAGGTTTAAAAGAAACTGTCATGTTTTAAGATTTAAAGAAAAGACCTGATCTCTAAAAAATTAATCATTTTTAAAAAACGAAAGCAACATAACATCCCGTTTTTACCTAGTTTGTACTAAGTGACAGAGTACATAGTCCTGGCCCAATCATTTTTCGCTCTGTTGGAATAAAACTCAACTTTGATACTGAAAATATTTATTCCATGTTCAAATTGAATATACGGTCGAAACATTGACAAGGCTCAAAAGATTCCTACATTTTTACACTTTTGTCACCACTATTTTAAAACAAAAATTTTAGTGGAATATTTCTTTGACATTTGAAGAAATTTTATGGATTTATAATTGTCGAGGCAAATGTTAAAAAATATATAGAGAGAATCGCTGCGAACTTTGCAGTTATATACGTATTTTATTTAATCTTACCGTAATTTTCGGTGTATAAGCCGCGACTGAAATAAATCTCTTTCCTACCAGAAATTTTATTTTATAAAAGGTAACTTATATCTACTTTCATCTTATTTTACTTTTTTTAGAAAATAAATTTTCTGGTTTGAAACAGACTTATTTGAGCCCCGGCTTATACGCTGAAAATTATGGCAATTGTTTATTCCGCTCATCATCATCATCATATACAGTGGCGTAGCTAGGGAGGAGGTCCAAACGCTCTGGATACTAGTAAAATTGTAAAGATTTCTTCGCGTTAGCTATCGCAGAAAGTTCTCTGATTACATAAGCCAAAGAAAACTTTACAAAATTAGTGGTATCAAGAGCATCTGGACCCCCACCCTGGCTACGCCACTGATCATATATATATGACTAGATATAACCATATCATAAGTAGTCATCATAATAATCATAGTAATCCTAATAATCATAATGATCGTAATAATCATCGTAATAACCATGTAACCGTATATGCTTTTACAGAAGATTTTTATACTAAGGAAAGGGACTGCATAAAAAATCTGTTTTTTTTTCCGCTGTTTTACTAACTGTACCGGCAAAATGACAAAGAAAGAGCAAAAAATATTGGTTTGTCCAGAAAATTCATGCTGTTTGGAAAAATAAATTTGTACCGAAAAATTTTGCTCGTTAATTATTATAAATTAGCTATCGGTATTTATGTTCAGTAATTAAATGATAGAATTTTCCGGTACAAATTGATTTTCCCAACCGGCACGAATTTTCCGGTCAACTCAAGAGATACAAAAAATACAAATGATATATATTATTATTAAATGAAATATGTCAATATCTTGAAAATTATGCCATCAATATGTCGTACATATGTACCTAATTTATGTAAAAACAGACTTTAACATATTTAAATTTGTGTTTAACCCTTAATTGCATAGTGATGTAAATTTCCGTCACTGTTTATTTAACTTTTAATAAATAAATCAACTTCTTCGCCACCACTATATTTATATAGAAATATTAATCCAGTAATTTTCCCGTGAACTATGTTGCTGAATAAAGTTAAAAATCTATCTTAAAATTTCTGGTGTCTAATATTTAATATATGTATAAAAAACACAATTGTAAAAGAAAAAACTCATGCAAAGAAGGGTTAATTATTTCTTGTAAATAGATTATAAAAAAAAAAAAACATGATTATTTGTACACACGTTATAAGAAACACAAAAATTCTTTTAAAGTGCCAACTTTAAAGTATTCATCTTTTTAACTAATAAATTTTTCAAAGTGCTTGATTTTTTTAACCTAACAATTTCTTAAAAAGTTCAAAAGACACATTTCTTAGAACTTACTTTTAACTATTCGGATCTCTTTGAACTGCTTGTATACTAATTTGAATTTTAAATGAAGCCTAAAACTGATTAAATTCTATGGAAAAGTTCGTACAACGTTTTGTAAAAATCATCTAAGCTCGTTTAAAGGAAAAGCATAAAATATAAAGTAAATGTTTTTGCTAAAGTTAAATTTATGTTAGATGAAAGCAACTTCTAATTGACTCTCATATATTGAATTACATAATTTACAACTCGAAATTGTTGTTATTTTAATTTATGTGAACTTAATGTTTCTACATTGACTGAATTTTAAACACAATATAAAATCTAAAACTTAAATACAGAATATTAATTTGGCGCAAAAGTTTTTGTCATGTTATTTAAAAATAGTTACTATAAAATTATATTATTATATAAGTATATTTAAAAAACATATAATATATATAATAAATATTCGAATAATATACAGGGTACGTCAGAAAAATTTATACATACACTGTTTACCGGGTCATAACTGTCTAATTTTTCCTTAAGTGGGAGTAATGATTGAACAAAATTAATTAAAAAAAATTAAAATACTATTGTAAATATGACAACTTAAGTGGTCAGGTAACTTTTGAACTCACAAAATACATAAAAAAGGGACCTCTATAAAAAAACAGTAACTCAGTAGCTAATTGACTTTGAATTATAAAATTTGAAACAGATATTAATAAAGGTAAATTTTATAAATTAAAATTCTGAAAAAATGTATACACTCATATAAAGCTTTTAAATTTATTTTTAAATATAATACAATTTTTACGAAAGAATTATTCTTTCATGCATTGCGCGCATGAGTTTTCAAGTTTGAATTGCTTAAAAAAGCCAATTTTTTTTATGAGTATAGATATAATGTATGTGGTCACGAAATGACCTACGATGACAAAAATAAAATGCCTATATCCTGAGAAAAAAAAATTATGAGAAATTCGAAATATCGAGTTTTTTTTTAATACAAAAGTAGTCATGAATTCTAAACTTGTTACTTGAGAAATATAACAACAGGTACTTTTGTGCATCTGTATGGTTAATACATTCAATCAAAAATTTCGTGACGGTCTAACCAACCATTTTTCAGAAATCGTGCGCGCAATGACCAAAATCGCCGTTTAGAGAAAATTGCCTTTAAAGATCAAATTACCCCTTGATCATATAAAAACAGCTCTGAAAAAATGTTAATAATCAGCATAACGTAAATTCGGAAGCACAAACAAAAATATTATATCCAAGCACTGTGTGGTGATCATAGTTTCATAGTAAAAGTCTTGTTGTCTTTTCTTCTTTTTATTTAACAGCAAACTTAACATAACAGAAAATCAATAAGGATAATTAGACTGAAAAAATCATAAATTTCAGGAGAGCAGCCAATATGCTCCATATTCAAGATACAAATTGTTTCAACTAAAAAAAACAACAGTTTTCAGACATGTCATGTGATAAATAAATTCTCAACAAGCTCAAACTAGACCGGGAGGCGGCAGCACAGATAATCACCTCATCGAGTTCACGGATGAAATTCTAGGATTAGTTAAATCTTGATTCGCATATTAAAACGCAATCGGTCTGCCAAGTCATATCTTGGTGGAAAACACCTGAAAACCCGATTTTAGTGGTTGACTCGTAGATTTACCATTGTGTTTTCCTGCAACCAAAAGTATGATAACATGGAGAACTGAGTGCAGGAAAACACAATGTTAAACCTACGAGTCAGCCGCTAAAATCGGGTTTTCAGGTGTTTTCCACCAAGATATGACTTGGCAGACCGATTGCGTTTTAATATGCGAATCAAGATTTAACTAATCCTAGAATTTCATCCGTGAACTCGATGAGGTGACTATCTGTGCTGCCGCCTCCCGGTCTAAACTGTTTTAGACACAATTCCTCTTCTAAAGTGAATTTTTGCATGGGGTTTCTTTTAAAATGTTGCTAAAGAATCATATTTAATTATAGGCTAATACAAAAAAATTCGAATTTTTGACATTTTAAAGGTTACCTGAAAAATATCGCAGGGATTTGCAGGCAGATCCACCTATGCGACTTACAATTCATGAGATAAAACATAAGTTCTAAACGAATGGATGTTCATTGACAACGTTCCGGAACCACAATTACATTTCACATAAATTTTAAAATATTTAATTATGACAAATAACCTAATTCATTCATTCATTATATTAAGGATTGTATATTGGATGGACTTGCATAGCTGATAACTTGTTTAGACTACTTATTTTATTTTCTTTATTACCGTAATTTCCAGCGTATAATCCGCAGCTCAAAGAGTCGTTTTTCGACCCAGAAATATTATTTTATAAAATGTAACTTAAAAGATCGCTGTAAATATTTAACTACAATTATTGAATAAAATTTCTGGGTCAAAAAACGACTCTTTGAGCTGCGGATTATACGCCGGAAATCACAGTACATGTGTTTGACCTAGAAAATCGTAAAAGTTGGCTGCCATGTTTTTGGATGATTTTAAGGTATGTGAACTTATAGTTTTCTTGAAAAGTGTACTTAAATGGGTATTAGTATTTATTTTTAATTTAAGTATACTTTATCATTTAAACATCCGGGAAGAGTTCCGTATCCAGTGCGCGATTGACAAAAAAATGTGAAATGGCGCCTAAAGGCTGTTTCAGCATCTTGCCAAACTTTTACAGCTGGCGGATTTTTTTTTTTTTTTTTTTTTTTTTTTTTTTTTTTTTTTTACAAACATATGTTTATTAAATCATGTTTTTTGCGCCACCTTGAAAAGATAAGTGCTATGCTAAAACAATATTTTATCACCATTTTCTATATTTTAACAAGTAATGAAAATTCAAAACCAAACATATTTAACAAACCAAAGAGACCTTTTTGTGATAAATAATTGTTATTGTCAGCGGGGCAAATTGTTAATAAACAAACGAAACAGTTGCCTAAAAAAACCTTCTGGGGTTCTCAGGAAAGATATATTGTATATAAATAGAACTGAAATTCATAAAATGGAGAAGCGGTCAAATTAAAAATACAGAAAATTATACGATTTATGTAAATTTTTTTCTTTCTTTTTAATATTTTTGAAAGCCAGAGATAAAAAAGTAAAAATCTTGTTCAAAACTGCCATTACAATTTTAAAAAATATATATACAACATAGAAAAATATCTGTAAAGAATGCATACAAATATTAACATAATATTAAATCTACAGAAAAATATTGATTAAAAAAAGTTACCCCTAAGGGCTCTTTTTCAAGGCAATATCGCAACAATCAAATCTAAACATTTATCGGAAAAAATATAAATAACTACCGGCACAGGATATGGAACTTTTTCCATACATCCTTTTAAAACGCATTCCTTTACAGAATAAATTTTGATTTATGAGAAAATAATCTTTATTACATTTTCTATCAATGGTAAAGAAAAAAACAAAAATATTTATTAAATATGCCTATAAACAACAGCATTCACATTTTCATGCTTTGGAGTTCTCGAAAAGAACCCATCCCCTTTTAGAGGAGGTAAAAAAGGGGTAAACATTTGGGAAGAACTTTGTTTTGGATCTAGAAATGAAGAGCCGTAAACGCCCCAACGTAAAATCGTTTCATCGTGTATTTGTATTTTTTTTGTAAGGGGGGGGGGGGGGTAAAAGGGGAGCATTTTCACTCGGGGGGGGGGGGGTTACTCATCTTTCTTTAAGTAGCTCAAGTTGCGCATCGTTTATTATGTATTTTTACTTTCTTCTATCTTTACAAGAAAAAAGTATTGGATTCAGGAAAATGTTCGACTTCCGGTTTTTGACGGATTTATACGTTTTAGAAGGTCCTGAAGACGATTTGACTATTTTTAGAAAATGTCCGTCTGTGCTTCTGTCTGTCTGTCTGCATGTGACACAAATTTTGTAGGCGCTCTATCTCAAGAACTAATGCTCGGAATTTAATGAAACTTTATATTCAGTTAGTCTCTGATATAAATTGGTGCTGATCAGTTTTTGGTAAAAATCGCCTAGCAGGTGGCGCTGCTATGCAGCATTTTGAAGGATTTACACGATTTTAGCGATAGTCATATCTCAAGAAATAATGCACGGAATTTAATAAAACTTTTAGAATCAGCTGGACCTTGATATAAATTGGTGCTGATTCTTTTTAGTGTATGCGAAACCTGTGTGAGACCTGTGTGTTAAATTTGAATATAATGACACCCTCCGCAAGTCGATACAACCAAATTTTTACAAAGTTACGAGAGGTTACGTGAATGAAAAGTCGAAAATTATAGTTTAGTTCAGGTAAATTGTATTTTACAGTAAAAACTGGTGGCCATTCACGAAAATTTGCGAAGAACTTCGTTTTGGCAGGAGATGGTTTAAAATTATTAAGTGGTATAAAACATATTCCACTGCCTGTCAAGGGATGAAAATATTTTTATGTTAACCCCTTAAAGCGCTTTGGGATATTATATATCCCACTTAATTGTAATTCCCAAATGCCACAATGACACCAGAATCTTAGAATAAAATTTTTCTTTTACTTATTTTCAAATAATTTTTTTCTCGTAAATCCTGGTGCCATTCAATAATTTTAACATTTGCCCCTGAAAAAGTTAAACTTATTTTGTGACATTAAAACTATTTTACTATAAAAAATATTGTAGCCTTCTCATGGAAACAGACACATTTAGTAAGATGTGTCTCACACTAATGGAATGTAACATTCCTTAGTAGTTCCCTCATGAGTTTGAAGATAGTTAATGGGCGTTTGCAACATCCATGGAATTCAAATAATTCGACTGAGGATGTTTCTATAGTAGCATATACAAAGTGTTTCACGATAAACCACTAATTTTGAAAATAAATAACTCGGAAACGGTGATAGATAGAAGCATGAAACCAGTGGTATGTTTATTAAAAAATACCGCAAGAATCTGATACATTAACCTCTAAATTTTAGTTTAAGTAGTGCCAATAGATGGCGATGCTGGCAGCATTACGGATCCTTATAAAGAGAACTCAGACGCGAAGAACGATCAGTCGTCGAAGATTTTGCCGTTGAAACATGACCGCTATTAGCGTATAGTGAAAGAAATTCCAGAAGTGATGTATTACGTGTAGGTATGTGTGTTTATTGTGTTAGAGTACCATCGATTAACCCATTAAAGCCGGAATTATTTTTTTCTTTAAAATGCAAAAATTGCATTTCATACCAATTTTCCAAAGGAGCAACTTTAGTCTCTTTTTATTACGGAGTTTCTGTCATCAGATAAAAGGAATATTTCTCTTAAAATATACTGGTGTGCAAACAACAAAATGTAGGGCAGCTATCCTGGTACCATATGGTACCAATAGGCTTTAATGATAAATATATAGGCTACAATAGGCTTTTAAATCATAGTACTACTGTCACAAGAACAAGAGTCACTGACAATTGTTTTTTTTCGATCCCGACATGTGTGTTGTGTGAAAGGTACACATTTTGAACTGTTTTTGATGTGATACTGCCTACTTATGATAATTCCGCCTGCAGCGCCGTCTATCGGCGCAATTTGTTACTAAAATTTTGAAGTTTCTGTATCAGATTTTTAAGCTTTTTAATAAGCGTAGCACTGGTTTCATGTTTCTATCTATAAACGTATCCGAGTTATTTTTTCTCAAAGATAGGGGTTTTTCGCGAAATACCCTGTATGTGATTTTAAATAGAAATACATGAATGCAACTGTATGTATGTGAGCTTAATGATTATTATTTATTTATTTAGCCACTAAGATTAGCTGCAATCCGTTATAAGGCAGAAATTAAGCCCTTCAGTTAATAGCATCTGCAATCAAAAGATTTTAAGAAATTAGTTTATATAACAGCATGTGTAAGGAGTTTGAAAAAAAAAAATGTTTATTAACCTGTTAACTGAGTATGACGAAATATTTCGTCATATACGAACTACTACTGCAATATTTTGAACGTATTACTTCAACCAGTGAAATTTTAATAGAAATTTCCGTCTTATTAAAACGCCCCATTAATGTAAAATTATTGGCATGATTAAGGAAAAAAATTCTATTCTTTTTTACTGGTGGAAGTGCGCCGCGTTGATATTTGTGAAAGGAGCTGAACAAAAGTTTATTCCCTGGTTAATATGTTAATCAAACAAAATATACTTAATTTATTATTACATACATGTTTCTATTATTAATGATTTAATTATTTAATATAGTTAATGTAACTATTAAAATATTTAATTTTATTAATTTATTTATTTGTATTATATACAATTACGAATTAACTCTTGTAAGGTTTTAATTTGTTTTACAATGTTATAAATTTTATACCATGGGAATATCGCATTACTATTATGTTAAATTATATAAATAATTCTTTTTCCTAGCATTCTCACGGGAACAAATAGATTTACTAAGATGTGTATCTGTGTAATGGAATGTAAAGTTCATTAGTAGCTATCCCATCCAGTCTGATGACAGTCAATGAACGTTTCCAATTAGACATGCATGGGATTCAAACGTTGCATGACGGTTAGAATTGGACGAATGAATTTCTATAATATCATACATGTGATTCTAAATTTAAATAAATGAATGCTACCGTAAATAGACTGAGCTGAAATATTATTATATTTTTCACGTTTACTTATTAAGATTAACAAAGATTTATCGATAAACTAGCTGACCCACCCAGCGTTGTTCGGGCAGACTGTCATTGAAAAATATAACAGTGGAGTTGATTGCATAAAAAAGACTGAATAATATTTATTTATAATAAAAGCTTGTACAAAAATTAAATAAGAGCTACAATTGCAAAAGTATAGCAGTTACGTTTAAAAAATGAAACGGTCAGGGAAAATTATTAAATTATCCAGGGTTCGTGCGGATCAGGGATTTTTCCAGGTGTGTTACCAGTATTTTTTTTATAGAAAAAGAAATCTATGTTAAACTCGAGAATCTTCGCGTTATTTTGAGGAGAAATTTTCTGTGAGAAAATACTGGTACCTCAGAATTTCCTGGTCGCAAAATTCCAGGAGGCGTACGAACCCTGTTACACTTTTCACTAAAAATCCCTTCTTAAAAACTTTGTTTACATTTTAAATTTTATATTGATAATTGTATTTTTTAAATTATAAATATTAAATGCTTACACAAATCAGTATTTCAAATAAAAATGTTTAAAAAAATTCTATATAATTGTTATTGTTGACAAATTATAAATATTCAAGAAATGATTGTTTGTTTCGCTTTTATTCCTGTAGATGGCAGCACCAACCAATGAGATGCGTTTCATTCGGGCGTTGCCATTAAACAACTAACAAATAATCGCGATTTCTGTGCCACGTACGATAACATAACATATATAGATGTTTCTTTTTTCAATTAAGAGAGTTAAATGTAATAAAAGTTTTATTCTGATGATAAACACAGGGTTTTAAAATAAAGTGTTGAGTTCGACATTTTCCGTCATACAGACAATGAATTAAGAGGTTGATGTAGTAAGTTTACTGATGCATAATAAAAAAAATGTGTATAGAGTATGAATGTAGAGAAAAAAATGTGTATGTGTGACGACTAGTAAGTTAGGTATAGTCATAAAGATTTTCTCTCGTTGCCGAGGGAAGGGAAGTAAGCGATAGCTAGCGTGTCACGTGAATACGGAGTAGTTGAGATGCAGTGGAGTGTATACGATGGTACACGCCGTATATCTTCTGTATATTCTTGAGAATCTCCATATATCCTCTGTTTCTCACATATAACTATAGCGTTTGGTATCTAGTATATACCGTATGCATGTAGCGTATACCTTGTGGTTATTTTATGACTACAACACTGATGAGTAGAAAAGTCTGCAGCGGAGATCGCAATCAAACGATATCTCTCACCCGGTTGAATCTGTCACCGTTGTGCTACGGTATTTCGCATACTATTTAGAAAAGAGGCTCCAAACAGTATATCCATTTATGATTGGTTTAAATATTTTGAACTGAACTCGCGTTTGAACAAAAATTAATTACCGGTACGATGTGTGTAGTGTGATTAAGGGTGTACACATAAAACATCTGTGACTGTCTATAAAAAATTTAGAACATTCACCTACATGCTTGATACACGTAACACAAAATTTCGCACATTGGCGTTCTTATATAGTGCACTAAATTGTATTGTTACTTATGAATCATTTTCTACATAATCTACATAAATATAAATAATATGTAGAAAGTATCTATGTACATAATGTTATATGTATTCATAAATATGACGATTATGTAGAAAATTATTCGTATTTCAGACACCATTTACAAAATAATGTCTGACGACGCTTATTCTGTTTGTATAAAAATTAATATAAGCCACAATTCATAAATATTTTGAATATGAATTTACTAATTAATTTTCATAATAGAATATACTAGATGGAACCCGTAAAAATTTGACGGCAAAAAACTTGATAGTACCATAAAAATGAAATTCATAGCTGCTTTAAAATGTTTGAAACTTTTGCAGAATAATTCAAATAAATAAAAAACCCACTTTGAATTAAAGCTAGGTTGAAGAACAGCAATTGGCTAAGTTTCACTGGCACATGCACTCGCGGAATTTCTTTCATCTGACACATTTAGCGCTGTTGTGCAAGTAAATGGTAAGTGCCCCCTTGGGGAGGGAGAAATGGCGGGATGGACCAAGGAGATGCATAACATGAATAAGCAGTCAAAGACCTTTCAAACGATATGTAACATGAGGGGTGTGTGCAAAATTTAAAAAAGTACCCCCTTGGGGGGGGTAAAGTAGGGGATGGACACGGAACATGCATAATATGATTAAGTGGTCACAGACCTTTCCAACGATATATAACATGACGGTTGTGTGCAAAATTTAGAAAAGTACCTCTTTGAGGGGGGGGGGGGGGCAAAGTGGGGAGATGGACATCAGAGATATGCATATGATTAAGCAGTCACAGACCTTTCCAACGATATATGACATGAGGGTTGTCTGCAAAATTTAGAAAAGTACCCCCTTGGGGAGGGGGGGCAAAGTGCGGAGATGGACATTGGAGATGCATAATATGATTAAGCGGTCACAGACCTTTCCAACAATATATGACATGAGGGGTGTCAACAAAAGTTAGAAAATTGACCCCTTGGGGGGGACAATTGGGGAGATGGACATTAAAGATGCATAATATGATTAAGCGGTCACAGACCTTTCCAACAATATATGACATGAGGGTTGTTTGCAAAATTTAGAAAAGTACCCCCTTGGGGGAGGGGCAAAGTGGGGAGATGGACATTGGAGATATGCATATGATTAAGCAGTCACAGACCTTTCCAACGATATATGACATGAGGGTTGTCTGCAAAATTTAGAAAAGTACCCCCTTGGGGGAGGGGCAAAGTGGGGAGATGGACATTGGAGATGCATATGATTAAGCGGTCACAGATCTTTCTAACAATATATGACATGAGGGGTGTCAACAAAATTTAGAAAAGTGCCCCCTTAAGGGGGGGGAAGTGGCGGGATGGACCCCGGAGATGCATAACATGAATAAGCAGTCAAAAACCTTTCCAACAATACGTAACATGAAGGGTTTGTGCAAAATTTACAAAAGTACCCCCTTGGGGGGGGGCAAAGTGGGGGGATGGACACCGGAGATGCATAATATGATTAAGTGGTCACAGACCTTTTTAACGATATATAACATGAGTGGTATGTGCAAAATTTAGAAAAGCGCCCCAATTGGCGAGGAGGGGGCGATGGACCACACAGATGCATAACATGAAAAGGCAGTCGCAGGTCTTTCGAACGATATATCATATGAGTGGTGTCAGTAAAGAAAAGTCTCCACCCCGTGTGGGCAAAACATACTACCCCCGCCGCCATAATTATTGATGCGGACTCATTTTTTAAATTCGTTCGCACCCCTCTTCTCCCGCAAAATGTTGTGAATTTTTAAAAACTCCCCTTCCGATTTTTTTTATATCAAAAGCACTTATGTCCGTCGTCTGCATGCAGAGTTTTGTGCTTACAGACGCCAGACACAACAACACACACACAGACAGACGTTTACCGACATTAATAGTATAGATGATACTCAGTGCCTACACATTTCACCCTTTATAATTCAGCCAATGAGTTGACGGTAGTTCATTTCCAGAAACGAAACAATAATTCTTTAGGATGAATTTTGTTTGTTTGATACACCGTGGCAGAATGCGTGCAATGCAGCGACAGGCATCACAAACTTTTTAGGGCACCTGCAGACTAAAAACAAATAATCAATCTTCGCAGGAAAAAAATCCTAGATTTCGTCAAATGATCACGGGAAAAACACTAATTTCATCAAAGGATCATGTAAAACGTGAATTTTGTTAAAAGGCCACAGAAAAACGCGATTTACGCAAAAGATGAGCAAATTTTGTCAAAGAATCGCAAAACAGGAAATTTCACCAAAAGATAGCGCTTTCTTGCCAAATTTCGTCTAAAAATTGCGGAATAAAATATATTTTATCAAAAAATCGCTGGAAAACGCACATTTCGTTAAAGTATCGAGAGAAAAATGCGAATTTCTTCAAAGATTGCTGAAAAAACGCGAATTTCATCGAAGGATTGCTGAAAATTCATGAATCTTATCAAAAGGCAGCAGAGAAAATGTGATTATTATCAAAGCATTGCGAAAAAAGAAAATTTCGTCTAAGGATCACAGAAAAACGCAAATTTCATAAAAGAATCATGGAAAATAACGCAAATTTCGTGAATTAAAAAAATCGCAGAAAAAACACAAATTTCGTCAAATTATCGCTGAAAAAAAACACAAATTACGTCATAGGATAGCTGAAAAAATTGTGAATCTCGACAAAAAAAAAAGATACAGAAAAAAATGCGAATTTCATTAAAGAATCACGAAAAAAATGCGAATTTTGTTAAAGGATTGCGCAAAGAATGTGAATTTTTTTAAAGGTTCGTGTGAAAAATGAAACTGTCTTTATTAAAAACAGCACACACACAAACATCTATACAAACCTCAATACACACAAACATATTATAGGCAGGGCTTGAAATTCAATTTTTCCAAGGACGGGAGTCTCCCTACCAACATTTTTAAATGGAGGGGAGTTGTAATGTTTGGGAGGGAGAAAAAAAATCTTTAAACCCCACTATTATTTTACGTGCTATTTAAAGAATTACATTAATGCAGACATGACAAAATACCATTGAAAAAATTAAGTCAACTGAGAATGATTATGTAAAATGTTTATTTTTATTATAAAAAAGGGAAGAAAGTTAAGTTTTATATATGCAGTGTATTTTTCAAGTTCCATTAAATGTGTTAGGGACCCTTAACAATGAGGTTGTTAAATAAATTTCTGACTTTAGATTTTACTTAATTGAGATTCACCGATCGATCGTGGAAAAGACAAAAAGTTCATCGATCTGTCGCGGAAAAAACGCAAAGTTCGTCGATCTGTCATAAAAAACGCGAAGTTCGTCGATCAGTCGGGAGAAAAAAGCAAATTTCGTCGATCGATTGCAGAATAAACACAAAGTTCGTCGATCTGTCCGCAAAAAACGCAAGGTTCGTCGATCAGTCGCTTAAAAAACGCAATGTTCGTCTATCTGGCGCAGAAAAAACACAAAGTTCGTTGATCAGTCGCAGAAGAAAATGCAACGTTCGTTGATCTGTCGCGGAAAAAACGCAAAGTTCGTCGATCAGTTGCGGAAAAAAGCAAATTTCGTCGATCGATTGCGGAATAAATGCAAAGTTCGTCGATCAGTCAGGGAAAAAAGACAAATTTCGTCGATCGATTGCGGAATAAACGCAAAGTTCGTCGATATGTCCCCAAAAAACGCAAGGTTCGTCGATCAGTCGCTTAAAAAACGCAATGTTCGTGGATCTGTCGCAGAAAAAACTCAAAGTTCGTTGATCTGTCACGGAAAAAACCACAAAGTTCGTCGATCAGTCGCGGAAAAAACACAAAGTCCGTCAATCGGTTGCGGGGAAAAAAATCACGAAATTTATCGTTCGGTTGCAGGTAAATTAAATAATGCAAATTTCTCCAAAAATGCTGAAATTTTTTGGGCGGGAGACTCCCACTCATTGTCTTTTTTTGGGCGGGATTTCAAAATTTTCGGCGCGAATCCCGCCCTGAAATTCAAGCCCTGATAGATATAGTTTTAATCTGAAATAATATACTGAACTTGAACTAACTTTTGAAAAATCGGGTTAACCCAAATCCAACTTGCAGAAATCTACACTCAGTCTGAAATCGACTCGAACCATAAAGACAGTTAACCCAACTTGCAACAAAAATAATTATTGCCGAGATAGCAATTACCCTCTCTGCCTGTGCTGAAACTTTTCAGAAACTTTTCTGTGTATTTTCTGATTTTTTCTTTTCTCAGAAATGCTGTAGTCATTTTGTCCCCCAATTTTGCCCTTTACAATTCAGCCAATGAGTGGAGGGGGGCCAAAGGAGCGTTCCTTATCACAAACGAAAGATGAGATACGTTCGTTTGATGTCGTTGATGAAAAGTTATGGATTTCTATTATTAAAGTAATTTTTTCATTTTACCGTATTTATTTTCTTTTTGTGTTGTATGTATTTTGCTACTTTGAATTTTTTTAAACTAACCCTTTTTTTTTTGGAGAGTGAGAGAGAGAGATTTAGTAATTTGGTGACACGAAGTTCCGCAAATTCTTAAAATCCACAAATCGTTTCCAATGTAAACAATGAAATTTACAATTAAGTTGCAAGTGCAAAATTTCAGTTTTTTAAATTTTTCATGTCATTCTGTACACATTTTAATATGTCATTCTGATCATTATACATATTTAGTTATGCATTATTAATTATTTACTTGACCTTTACTTTTAATATTTTAAATATTTCAAACTTACAGCTAAATGTAATTATTAAAGCATTTGAAATACTGCATTCGAAAAATGAAATTTCAGCTTAGAAACGCGACAATTACTATTAGGTTAAAAAAATTTAAAGTAGAAAAGTACTTATGATATAAAAAGAAGAAAAAAAATACACCAGAATTTATCTGTATTACGAAAGCGGGAGAAATGATTTTCTGTGCTATACGAAAAGATATCCAAATAACTCAATCATGAACATAGAAATAGGTATCGGTTTCTATGTTCATGTGCACTCAATCCAAACTTGAAACTTTTAAAAAGGTCATTGAATGAATGAAATTCATCTCCGCCTTTCACATCCAGACAACTTGCTGTGTCGCCAATTATGTTTATATTTTATATACAATATATAAAAAAATAATAATTCAGACACTTTTCCGTTATACGGACACCATTGTCGCCAAACATACATACATACATTTTGGAATAGTGACCATATAACAGAGAAGTACTAAAGTTCATGGTTTAAAATCGCAATAAAATATCATGAAATTTATTGATTAGTTGTGGGAAAATATCGGGGAAATAATGTGTTTTTGTGAAATTTTTTGTTTTGTGTTGTTGTGTTTAATTGTAAGCATTCATTATAATTTTCAGTGCATTATTAAATTGAAATTTTTGTTTAAAATATGTAAACAAAACAGTGACCAGAAACCTGCACAATTTCTAATATAGATAGATAGATAGATAGATAGATGCATGCATGTAGTATTTTTAATTATTTGGTAAAAATACTGTGATCGTCACTGAGAAAACCTGAATTTAACATAAAAGTAATTGTCGAGTGTTTAAGCTGACATTTCATTTTACGAATACAGTATTTCAAATGTTTTAATAATTACATTCAGCTGTAAGTTTGAAATATTAAAAGTAAAGGCCAAGTAAATAATTAATAATGCATAACTAAAAGTAATTGTTGAGTGTTTAAGCTGAAATTTCATTTTACGAATACAGTATTTCAAATGTTTTAATAGTTACATTCAACTGTAAGTTTGAAATATTAAAAGTAAAGGACAAGTAAATAATTAATAATGCATAACTAAAAGTAATTGTCGAGTGTTTAAGCTAATTTCCTTTTACGAATACAGTATTTCAAATGTTTTAATAGTTACATTCAGCTGTAAGTTTGAAATATTAAAAGTAAAGGCCAAGTAAATAATTAATAATGCATAAGTAAAAGTAATTGTCGAGTGTTTAAGCTGAAATTTCATTTTACGAATACAGAATTTCAAATGTTTTAATAGTTACATTCAACTGTAAGTTTGAAATATTAAAAGTAAAGGCCAAGTAAATAATTAATAATGCATAACTAAAAGTAATTGTCGAGTGTTTAAGCTGAAATTTCATTTTACGAATACAGTATTTGAAATGTTTTAATAGTTACATTCAGCTGTAAGTTTGAAATATTAAAAGTAAAGGCCAAGTAAATAATTAATAATGCATAACTAAATATGTATAATGATGAGATTTTTTTTTTCTTGAATTATTCAGTGAAACTCGCCGTATAAATGTACGCAAATAATTCACATCAAAATCTTAAAATAACAAAGTTTTCTTTCGTGTTTAGCTATGCTTAATAACCAAAAAAGCTTGATTAATACAAAAATTATTTGGTAAAAATACTGTGATCGTCGCTGAGAAAACCTGAATTTAATCATATCACACAGAATTACATATTAAAAGTTTAAAAAACTGATCTTAATAGTTTGTTTACATCGGAAACGATTCGCGGAATTTCGTGCCACGAAATCTCTCTCTCTCTCTCAAAAAAAGGGTTAGTTATAAAAAAATTCAAAGTAGTAAAATACATACGACTTAAAAAGAAAATAAATACGGTAAAATGAAAAAATACCTTAATAAAAGAAATCCATAAAGTTTCAACAACCGAACAACCAAATGGAATCGTAATACACATACGCTTCTAGAGAGAGGAAAAAGCCTTCACCTCATTGGCTGAAACATCGCGTGTGAAGATAGTAAAAGCCGCTAGCTGATTAGCTGAATGCTCGCGCATGCGTATAAATAGCATTTTTGCACGAAAAACTAAAAAGCAGGTTAGCTTTAAGTATATGGATTTTAATACAAATAAGCATATAATATGTTCGAGTCAATTCATTGTACCTCATTAAAAAACAGCATTTAAATCAGAAGATGATTTTGAGAAGATATAAATTAAAATGTGTCATGTGTCTAGAATATTAGCATCCTTAAATACTGTCTCATTCTAACTCTATAATTATTTAAATAAAAGTACCTACACTATCCGTTTTTTTGGACTATCTTTATCCAAGAAACCCCCAAAAGATGGGAAAAGTTATTCTTTCCACTTGAAAAATAAAATTTGGTACAGTTTTTAATACATACGGGAGGCCTCCTTCAAAAATTTCATTCACATTCTGCAAGAAAACTTTGCTCCGAGTTGTATGGAGACTTAAATGTAGTTTTGTTTTTAATAATATGGGTATTAATAATTATTAATGGTACCAGAGTACTATCCCTTTACAAGACTGCAACTGTCGACTATTTGTATATACTATTCGCACCACTATTATAAAAAAGAATAATTTTGTAGTATATTTCTCTTGCAAATGTTGCCAAAATGTATGTGCAAAATTCTGTTTTGAGAAAGTGTTGCCAGATAGAATTAAAAAAATGTCGCCTGTCGCAGCCCTGCTTTAGAGCTTTTAGACCTTCGACAAGTAAAATTTCGCTGCATCTTGAAATGGAATCAGCTGTAGATTTCAAACTGAATGTTTTTGACGAATCACACTCTGTTTATGAAAAAATATGTAGGTCCCAATTCATATATTATTTTATATGAATTTATTAATTATTTTCATAATTTAAATTATGTATTTGAGTACCGTAATTTACGGTATATAAGCCGCGGGTAAAATAAGTCTGTTTCAAACCAGAAATATTTTTAAAGAAATAAATTCAAATAAGTGTCAAGATGTAACCCGTTACATTTCATTAAATACAATTTCTAGTCCGAAACAGATTTATTTGAGCCATATCTTATACACCGGAAATTACGGTAAAAGAAATGCCCATAATGTATTTGTATCCATTCAAAGTATCTCATGGAAAAAAGGTTTTGGAAGATATAAATAAAAAAATTTCACGGGAATTTAACATTAGCATTTTCAAAATTTGACCTCTTCTAACTCCTTGAAGATTTAACAAAATACATAAACTGGGCTAATTTGATCTAAAGAACTCAAATAAAGTATCATAATTGTGGGTTGCTATTTTGAAAAACCAAAGTTGGTGACATTTTTAATATGTAGACAATACTTTTCAAAAAAGGCATTTATAATCTAAAAATAACCATTATGACACATTTAGACATCATCCAATGACACATTAGGTGTGATTTTATCATAAACGGTTTGCAAAAAAAAGGCAGGTGTGTTTTTTAATTCTGTTTACATTGACTGTACAATTCTTGGATAGAAATGCTTTTAACACGCGTCTATGCCTGTGGGGCCGACAATGAATTTTAAACAACTACTTGCTGGTGTTCCGTTGACGCAACGTTAAAAATAAATGTGCTAGTTTTAAATTAACTAGCTTTAAATTAATTGTCTTCCACCCTTTTAGAATTTAAAAATTTGCGTTTTTTAATGACATAATTTTTTTTTACAGAATGAGAAACATATGCGACTAAATAAAAGTATAATCCGCAAATCAAGTAAACACGTGTAGATCCATATATTTTTTTTCATGTCATCAATGTACGTTACAGTTTTTCTAGTTGGCTATTTTATTTAAATTCAAATCACTCGATTGGCACCACTGTGTTTGAAATTGTATAATTCGCCTTGTTTTCTCCTTATTTCATCTGTCATTAAATAAGGCGAGTGTTACTTTTTCAAGAATCTGGTTACAATCAAGAAAACTGAATTTTAAAAAGTAGCCAACTGGCAACACTGGTAACTTACTTAGACGTTGTACATATTTTGAATTTAATTATTAAATAAAATTTCTGGATGATTTATGTTTGTTTGATACGCAGTTTATAGGCCAGAAATTAAGGTAAGTTTTTATTCATATTCATATTCATATGCATTAAATATATATATATATATATATATCCAAATATAGACATAATGCATTTACATTTGAATGCATGTGCATATATTACATTTGTTTCATTCATATAATTTTAATTTTTTAATAGTTTAAATGTGGCATTTTAGGACATATTTTATGCTTCCCTTTTGAAAAAAAATACTTATTTGAAATATATTAATTACTTTATCACTTGAATTCGAATTGTTTTCTTATAACAGCTTAATACGTTCTTCTCGTTGTTATTGAACTCTGAATCAGATGCCTAACTACACTATTTTCTACTACAATAATTAATCAAACATTGGTATTCAAGTCTATATTTGAACTGGAATTTCAATTAGGTACTTCAATGCATTTGTTGTTATGTGCTAAGGAAGACCATGTGACAGGTTTGCACTTATAAGGATTCCAATTTATAGGGACGCACACTGAAATGCAAGCATTGATAATTATCCTCTAATGCATATAAGATTTTGTGTATTTAAATAACATGTAAGTAATATGTATACAGGAGTGTGCAAAATATATATATACAAAAAAAAAAAATTAACGTAATTTTTTAGATGTATATCTATTTCAGAAATTTAAATATAAATTTTTATTTATAAACTTTTTGTTTATTTTATTTTACTTGAATTTGATTAATATAGTTTTTTACTAGTTTAATTGCACTGCCGATTTCCTGCAAAGTATTATTTCATCATTTTTAATCTTGTGAAATCTGTAGCAAGTTGTACTCTTACAGATTTAGAAGTTTAAGAAAATCACAATTCTTAATGTCTCACAGAAATGACGAAGAATCTGTAATAAATACGTTAATAAAGATGACCATTTATATCATTGCATTCAAGAATTATAAAAATTGCAATTACAATTCAACTGTCTTTAACAATTCTTAATTCACAAATGCTGTTTATAAAATACATTGAATCGTACATTTATTTAGTTAACAAATAAAGATCAAATAAACATTCCCTAAATTAAATTTAATAAAGATGTACAAGCAGTTTCAAATTTCCTCCTTCAAATTTTGAGAGGAGGTGGAGAACATAATGACGAATCATATTCATATAGAAATGTAAGACAAATAATGTTGCAGTCTAATACTGTAAAAAGATAAATTACATAAAAGTCATATTAATTAAAAAAAATACAGAAATCAGTATTATAAAAATTTCAATAACAATTCAACTGTCTTTAACAATTCTTTGTACACAAATGCTGTTTATAAAATACAATGAATCACACTTTTTTTGTTTGCTAAAAAATCAAATAAACATTACCTAAAATAAATTTAATAAAAATATACAAGGTGTTCCAAATTTCCTTGTTCAAATTTTGAGAGGTGGTGGAAAACATAACTACGGTTCATATTTATATAGAAATGTAAAACAAAAAAGTTTGCAGTCTAATACTGCAGAAAGATAAATTACACAAAAGTCATATCAATAAGAAAAGACAGAAAATGTTGTATAGCGCTTTATTGTGCAAACTATAACACTACAGAATCTCGTGGATAAAAAATATTGTTTCATAAGGGATGATCCATTTTCCAATAATTCGTAGTCTCTATAACCATTGCCGTATTGATTGTCTAATAAGTTTAATTATACTTGAAATTTCGCGACATTAATAACAATCATTGTAATTCGTTGCACGATATCCTCACCATAGTTAGTGGGATATTTCTAAATAATAGCATTGAAAGCTCACTTCAGTGAAAATTGGATGAAGTATCAATAAAGAGAATTTGGGGACTCATACGACAAGCTAAGTCCAACCGTTGTTCCACAGATTTACCTATCAGTTTATGGTAATTTATTTTCATCTCAATATGGTTCGTATTAATAATATTTTCCTCTTATGGAAGTTTATGTGTAGAGTTTTAAATAAACTGTATATTATTTAGAAATTGTTAACACCTTGAGGGCAAGAGACTATGGATCACAGCCCTGATTAGAACAAAACGTTGAAAGTAGGAGTCTGTAATCCTAAGTGCGTGATCAACAGCAGTGACAGACGAAGCTGTTTTTTATTTTATTGTATTTTTAAGAATATTACGCACTTTGAAAATACAGCGTGAACCAAAAGCCTTACCCTAATTATATTAGTTCATTAAAAAATAACCGTTTGTATAATAATGTAACTTGTTGTATCATTGGATATGTCCGTTTTAGTAGTTTTTTGTGCGCGAATTGGATTGGAAGGGAGGGACAAATACCCAGGCTTCCGCGCCCTCCAAATATTACTTCTCTGGATTATTTTTTTTTTTTTTGGTGGGGGGGGGGGGTATTCAAGGGCAGAGTCTTTGCAACACCAACAGCTGACGTCAAAGAATTGAAGACTAGAATACAAGCTGTTGTGTGTACTGTAACAGAAGACATGTTAAAGAACACTTGGCAGGAACTAGTATACAGCTTAGAATTTCTCCAAGCTACCAAGGGGGTACACGTTGAAATTCACTGAGGTACGTGGTCTTATAAAAAAATTATAGCTGTACTTACAATGTGTCCGAACAAACATATGTCTATTTATAATAGTTTGACCATAATAAATATTTATAATCAGGGATAGACTTTTGGTTCTCCGTGTAGATATGAGCAATTCCGATACTGGTGAAAATGAAATAATTGCTGATAAAAAGTGTTACCAAATCCAACAAATATTTTATCCAGAAACTTCGAATTTACATCATAAAAATTTGAATGGTATTTATCTTTTGTGAATTAATGGAATGTGTACTATTATTTGAAGCAAAACTAACTATTCTAGCTTTTTAGTCAGAATTCGGAATTTCTGTTTGCAAAATCTACCAGATTTGGCAACACTGCTGATAGTTATCAGTATCAATCTATAAAAATCTATATGTAAATTATTAAATCTATATGTAATTAGTCAATTGTTCATTAAAAAAATTAAATTCGTTCACATCAATAACATTCATAAATTGTTAAATTGATTCAAATACACAATAACTGAATTTGCCCACTGCACGTTCAAAAACACTCAAAATGCCGCCCTTCTAGTAAATGTTAATAAACAAGAATTAAAAAATATATAGAAGAAAATATTTTTCTGTAACAAAATCAGAAAAAATACGCTATTGCTTTTCAGATTTACGAGCATTGTAGGGTTTCTTTTTTCCTAGCAAGTCATTGCACAAAATTGCGATAAACACGGGGTTGCCGGCTCATTTTTTTTATTTTTCCCATATTTTGTATGTAAAAACTTATCTAGAAAAGATGTTTAAATTCCCTCTGCAAAAAATTTCTGACATAACAACCTTTCATTAGAGGGAGTTGAAGTATGCGATTTTGTACTTTTTTACAAAATTCAAAGATTTATAAAACTTTGCTTACATTTTAAAAGCAATAGAGATAAACAAAACGAAATCAAAGGGATCTAGAATCCACATACTGTCTTTTACATATGAAATAATGTAGATTTTGTGCAATTATTTATATTTTTATTTTAATTGAGTACTTTAAAAACTACTGAAATATTGGTCAAAATGCTAGTTTTTTTAAAAATATTTATCTGCAGAAGAAGAAAAAAGTGATAACAGTGTTCACTATTTACATGTGTTATTACTACTTCTAAACATGTCCAGAGAAAAATGAAGGCTTTTATTTCTTTTATACCTTGAAATATAAAAATTTAATTTTTTATTTTTTTTTTAAATCAGCATTTTTGACAGTTAATAACTAAAAAGGGACAAAAGATATACATAGGCAATTTGCGAGGGAAATACATATATTAATAACTAAAAATACTACAAGAGAATCGCAATAGAAGTAATTTTTATACAGTACCTGAAATAAAATTTAATTATACATTTATTATAAAAATCCATAATCTTTCATTTCACAACTTCATTAGAAAAGTGTTACTTTGGTTTAAAATATTTTATATGTGTCTGTCTTAGAGGGTAAAAATTTCTGATGATATAATTCTTTTGAATATTAATTAAAACACCTAATTCCAAGTTATGACTTGTCCTATCACAAACCACATAGCAAACTACAAATTTTAATGACACCTAATACCCCATATCAGCCCTGTTTATGATGCCCTAATACTCGGCTGTTTTTGAGAGATAACTGAGAGGAATTCCCAGTGAGGGTATTTAGATGCATTAAAATATTCCAAGGTAAACTTATGTGAATAGATAAGTTATTTCAAACATAGTTAATGATATAAGTTTTTAATTTTGTTTTCTTTTTGATATGCAAAATAGCATAACCTTAAAATGCTTTTGGAAGAAAAAATTAAATATTGATACAAATTTGCCAATCTTCAGGTTTTGTTCCAGTGAAATAAACATATACCGTATAAAAAAATTTCTTAATGTATGAAAAGAAATATAAACAAAATATATAATAAATAAAAACAAAATATATTTAACCTTAAAATACCTGGATTTTTCTTTGAGAATTGTGTTTTTTTTTTTTTTTTTTTACTTATATTAAGGATTAGACATCAGAAATTTTAATATAGATTTTTAACTTTATTTAGTAGTGTATGTTTCGTTTTATATAAATTTTACATCATTAAAATTTCTATATAAATATAGTGGTTGCAAAGAACTTGATTTATTTATTAAAAGTTAAATAAAAAGTGTTTCAAATTTGATACACTAGGTATTTAAGCGCTACGAGCCTACACTATTCACGGGAAGAAACACTCAAGGTAATGTTAAGTCTATGGGAAGGTTTTTGGCAGATTTCTCGCTCGCATTTTAATATTTTTAAATGATGTTTTCTGCATAGGATAGCTGAGGTCGATCTCTAACGTTGTTAGTTTTTACTTTTTTTATTTTGGTTATATATATATATATATATTTATAAGCGGATATTTTCGATTTTGGAACCGGTTGGAACCGGTTCTGAAAGTGAAAGTACCCTTATATAAAAAAACTGGGACCAAAATCAAAAATGTAAAAACTAACAACGTTAGAGATCGATCTCAGATATCCTATGCAAAAAATATTAAAATGGGAGCGAGAAATCTGCCAATAACCTTCCCATTTGCTTGTGTGTTTCTTCGCGTGATTAGTGTAGGCTCTTAAGGTAACATTTACGTTCGAAGCACTTTTTTTGAAAAAAACATTGCAAAGAAACATTGTATTCACATCTTCTGATTTAATTTTAGTAAAAATTAATAATTTGCCTTTAAAATTATATATATATATATATATATATATATATATATATATATATATATATATATATATATATATATATATATATATATCCCTATGAATATACAAAAATATTAAATATGTTTAGAAATTTGAAGACTTTTTTAAAAACTTGAAAAATGCTACATGAAGAACAAATAAACTTCTTAGAGGAAAAATATTACTAACTTAATCTATACGTTTTTATCTAATGCACCTACTACAAGTTAAGTGATATTTTAGTAAATAAAAAGTTTAGAGATGATCAAAGAGTCAATTATAAGATTTTCAACAGTTTTACCAAGTTTATGTTCAAATAACAGGTCATAATATTGAAAATATGCATGCAATTAAATTTCTTTTAATAGATGCATTAGACAGCAGTATATAGACAAAGCGCAGAAAGTTTTATGGAAGAGTGATAATAATATTTTTAATTATACTTTTTAAAGTGAGTTAATGTTGAGTAAAAATCAATTTTGAAAAAACTGCATTTAAACGTTAAATTAGTATATTTTTGCTATAAATACCAATTAATAAATACCACATACAAATTATATATTCAGGAATTGGAATTAATTCGTTTTATTTGTATAAAAGTTCTAATTGAGTAATAAAATTAAGTTTTGCTGTAATGTTTACGTTTTTCCTGCCCCTTTAAAAGGAACTGTCGGTTTTCGGGATATCACGTCCGGTTTATTAAATTGACTGTAACTTATGTCCTAAAATTGGCAGGAACAAAAACAAAGCAGTTTTAGAATCGGAAAAAATTGTGCTTTCAAGTGAAATAATAATAAATCTAGTAAATCTGCAGATCAGGAGCCTCAACGTCAGCTCTAAAATTCATTGCTTTTTAATGTCAACTTTCATATTATTTAGCATCTTACAATCCGCATTTTTTTCATATTACATACATAGTTGTAGGCATATAAATACTGCGGAGGCTTCAAAAATGAGAAGCGTTAAATTAAACATGGTTTATGCAATGATATTCTGAAATTCTTATGAACATCTTATTCATGTAACTTTTTAGATAAAAAATAAATTTGTATCAAAATAAATTTTCATTTATGTTAATAGAATACTAAAATCTCCCGAAAATAATTTATTTTGCTAATAAAATATTCCAGCAAAATAGTGAGAGTTACTTGAATTTTATTATTTTGATATTCTTTGAAATAGGGTTGCTAAGCAACTAATAAATTAAAGAGCAAAGTGAAAAGAAATTCATTTTAAAATTTGTAAAAAAATATGAAAATAAATTGTTTTATATTTCCGGAACAGATACAAAAAACGCTCCAACAATTTAAACAATTAATTTCTAAATTCTAATAAATGTATCGGCAAATTTTCAAAGCAATTTGACTATATTTAAAACCTCCATATCGAAAATTTAGCATTAGTAATTTTACGTTGAAATGCATTATTCATATATGCGATTTTTATTTCAGTTACAAATGAAATTTGAAAATCGTCTGCATTCCCATAGGAAAGCATTATAACCTAAAACGAAATGTTCTATATTTTTCGAAGGAATGAACCAAATGTAACTAAAAACTATACAGCTAATTCCAGGTACCTCACTAACATACCCACCAAAAATCAAGTTCCGGTTCTAACATATTTTTTAACGTATTCGAGTTACTTTTAATCTCAAAAAAGGAAACAATGATATGACGGGTAAATCAAAATGAATATAGCGATAACAAACAGCTATAACTATTTAATGGAAAAGAATTTATCGATAAAATTAACAAAGAATGTAGACGGACCTTCAAAATTTTGTATACATACGTCATAGATGTTCTATGTGACTCCCCTTGGTCACACGGACAACATCCAGGCGGTAATCCATTTCACGCTATACATTCTGAAGCATTTATTCAGTCACCGACGCAAGCACATTACAAATACGTACTTTGAGTTATTCAATTGTTTTGGGCATGGGAGGCACATTCACCCTGTCTTTCACATAACCCCATAGATCGGTCGAAGTGGAGATGCCGACGATGTCTTCTGCTCTTGGCCACCGACATATCCAAATTTGACACACAGCGATTTTTTTCTATGGGGTTATGTGAAAGACGTATGTGTCTCCCATGTCCAAAACAATTGACGCAATTGACACAAAGTACGCATTTGTAATGCGCTTGCGTCGGTGACTGAACAAATATTTCAGAATGTATGGCGTGAAATGGACTACCGCCTAGATGTTGTCCGTCTGACCAAGGGAAGTCACATAGCACATCTATGACGTATGTATACAAAATTTTGAAGTTCCGTCTACATTCTGCGCTAATCTTATCGATAAATTATTTTCCATTAAATAGTTATAGCCGTTTGTAATCGCTATATTCATTTTGACTTACCCAGTATAATTAAACGTTTTATATGTATTCTATTTGTTATCTTTAACTGGAAAGTTTCTTAATGCTTTAAGTTCAATAAATTGTATGTAATATAGCTTAATAAAGTGTGAATAGTTATATAAGCTTTATAAGTATATATAGTTTAAAAAAGTTTAAGAATAAAGTTTATTCGTTTCTAATAAATTCTCCTTTTTATTTTGTCAAAACTTTTTTTTTTTCCATTTCTTGATTTTGTAAGATTTTACTGAAAGTTTCATAAATAAATACTCACATATATAATCAAACAAACGTAGTATCAATCATGAAAGTGTCGATATTTTATACCTTTATGGCTGTTTTCATTATTAAATTAACAATTTCCTCAGTAAATTACTGCTAGAATTATTGAAACTGTAAATGCAGTTCTGTTACGCTTTATAGATTTTCTAAATTTGTTAGTAAACGTGTGAGAAATTTCTTTACATTTCCCAAATAATCTAATTAAATTTTGACATTTCTGCCTATAATTTGTTTAAGTTTTCATTAGATGAATCAGTTCATTTGACGACGTAAAGAATTTCCAATAGAATATGTTTAATATTAAAAGGAGATACCTTTTCTGTTCTCGATTACAAAAATGTTTAAAAAGTTTATCCTAAATCAATAAGTTTATGAAATATACTTGCACCGATATAAAATGAAATTAATTTTTATATAGAAAATATAAGTATATAAATTATACAAAAAGAAAGAAAGACAGAAATATATATAGATTTATTAATTGAAATTTATACATAAAATAGGCATTATTTTAATTTATTGTTATTGTGTACTTAAATGGTTAGATAAATAAAAATAATTACATATTGCAGACGACAAGCCTTCGTCTTTTAACACTTTCAGGGGCAAAGTACTTCTGTTGCTAAAATATACTTGCACAAATATAAAATTAAACTTGTATGTAAATAATGTAAGTATATAAATTATATAAAAAGAAAGAGAGACAGAAATATAGATAGATTTATTAATAGAAATTTATACATAAAATAGGCATTATTTTAAATTATTGTAATTGTGTAGTTAAATGCGGTTAGATAAATACAAAAAATTACATATTGCTGACAGCTTTTCCCCGTCTTTTAATCTTTTCCGGGACAAAGTACTTCTATTGCGAAATATGGTTGCACCAATGTAAAATTAAATAAAATTGTATGTAGAAAATATAAGTATGTAAATTATACAAAAAGAAAGAGAGACAGAAATATAGATAGATTTATTAATAAAATTTATACATAAAATAGGCATTATTTTAAATTATTGTTAATGTGAACTTAAATGGTTAGATAAATAAATATAAATTACATATTACAGACGGCTAGGCTTCGTCTTTTAACCCTTTCAGGGGTAAAGTACTTCTGTTGCTAAAATATACTTGCACCAATATAAAATTAAAACTTGTATGTAGAAAATATAAGTATATAAATTACACAAAAAGAAAGAGAGACAGAAATATAGATATATTTATTAACCCGTTGACGGACACTAGCGGCTATAGTCGTCAAAGCGAAGTTCACAATGTGGCATGACGGCAATAGCCGCACAAAACGAAACGGTCGTTTTTAGACACTACGGCTATAGCAGCACAAATGTGCATTTACCGGCGTACCAGTAGAAGCCCAGTGTCATGTTTTGGAAACATTTTTTTAGGTTGAAGTTCGTTTTCCACTTGTTATACGAGTTGCAGCTTCAGTATACAAGTGCAGGGTGGCTAGTGGTCAGGGACAAATACAGTAAAAAAATTATTATTACCAGTATATTCTTATAGAAAAATTCAAATTGATTATTTGAACGAATAATCAACATAAATTTTTCTATAAGAATATACTGGTGTTTACCACTTTTTTTACTGTATTTTTCCCTGACCGCTAGCCTCCCTGACGTGGTTGTGAAGGGAGTAGTGCAATCTAATTAAAGGTGCTGAATTAATCAAAATTAAGTTTATTTAAGCAGAAAGAGTAAAACTATACTTCTAATATTCTAAAAATTACAAAAACATATAGTGTCATTTTTCGAACTTCACTTGTTCCTACTGTCCGTCAATGTGTTAAACACATTGACGGACAGTAGGAACAAGTGAAGTTCGAAAATTGACACTGGGTTTCTACTTGTACGCCGGTAAATGCACATTTGTGTGCTATAATCGTCATGCCACATAGTGAACTTCGCTTTGACGGCTATAGCCGCAAGTGTCCGTCAACGTGTTAAATGAAATTTATACATAAAATAGTCGTTATTTTAAATTATTGTTATTCTGTACTTAAATGGTTAGATAAACTTAAAAAAATTACATGTTGTTGAGAACTAGCCTTCGTCTTTTACCCCTTTCAGGGGCAAAGAACTTCTCTTGCTAAAATATACTTACACCAATATAAAATTAAATAAACTTGTATGTAGAAAATATATGTATATAAATTATACAAAAATAAAGAGAGACAGAAATATAGATATAGTTATTAATTGAAATTTATATATAAAATAGGCATTGTTTTAAATTATTGTTATTGTTTACTTAAATGGTTAGATAAATAAAAAAAATACGTATGGCTGACGTCTAGCTTTCGTCTTTTAACCCTTTCAGGGGCAAAATACTTCTGTTGTTAAAACATTGAAATGCTTGAATGACACCAGGGTTTACGAACAAAATTATTTGAAAATGAGTAAACGATTTTTTTTTTCACGTATATTAATAAGGAAAAATTTTCTCGAAAATTCCGACATCACTATGGCTTGGGAGATTAAAATTAGGTGGGATATATAATATAATTCCGCCCTCCAAGTGGCAAAAGAGCAAGTCCCGACTATTGGCGTTAATTTTGCTTATTGCACTATTTAACTAAAATATATTTTTGTTTTTGTGCATATAATACAAATAAATATATAACCAGTGAACCCGTGCAAGGTCGGTATATATGTCTTCGGTCGGTAAGTTTTCTTAATTTATGCAAAAAACTGCCAAAAATCTGACGGCGCCAGTGAAAACAATCCGAGAAAGTTTCAGACAGAGATTGGCTTTCATTAACCCCTTAACTGGTGGAGATTTTGTGACACCACTTTTTCCGTACTAAAATATTTGCTTTCTCTAATTGAAAATGGTCTGCCGATTAATAAAGCAAAGGTTGCGTTTAAAAATTACTGGTGTGCAAAAGCTTTTAGTAACAAAACAAGCAAACTCATCTTACCCGAACTGAGTTCGGGATACACAGTTATGGGGTTAAAAACTACAAAGAGATCTGTTTCTCTGGCCGATCCCTCCATTTAGTTTGCGAAAATGAAAGGAAATAACTGCCAATTTTTACTAATGAACAAAAATTTAGGTAACTAATTAAGATATAGATTTGAAATTGAGGTCGGGAAGGGGTGTCATCTGCCGGCTATTTTAGCGTAGCGTCTTCGTTATGTTCTAATTATTAGAAAAATGTAATTCTTTTTTAAATGACCGCGTTAATGTAGGTGACGGTGGTTTTCTTGAACAAATTATTCATTATATTTGCGGGTATGTGGAGGGAGGAGCTTAACGCCTTTCTCTGAGATTGTAATTATCTCGGGCCCGGGCAACGCCGGGCGGGTTAGCTAGTTAAAAATAAAAACATTTATGGCATCACACAAAAAAAAATCTTAAAATAATTAACGGATATAAAATGATATCACACAGCTTTCAAAACTTATTTTAAATAACTGCAGTATTCATATTACTATTAGGCGACGCCTAGAATGAGGGCCGTTCCCCCTGAATTGAGATATTTGAAATTCTTTCACAGAACAAATAACTTTTTTTTGTCCTGGATAATAAGCTAGAATCAGATATTCTCTCTAGGATTCTAAAATAAAGATCTCTAAAAAAATGCGTTTTAATTGATTGATCGAACTTCTGGTCATGTATCCGACAGTAGCGCTTTGATTTTTGTCTTTTGCCAAGTTTCAATTTGAAACAATTTAAAAAAATGTTTTAAACCAGAAAACGTATTTTACAAAATGTTTTTGAAATTTTTTGTTTTATTTTTAATTATTTTTAAAAAGAATCATTTAAACTGTTTTAGGATTTAAAAAAGAACGGACGTCAGAAATTCGTCAAATTCTCAAACTGCACCCCTAAAAAGTCAAACTGGTTTAAACCACCGGTTTAAAGACACATTTTCCGTAACTCTTTTCTAGTGAAACATGTGGTATACTATTTAGAAAAGACTATATAATCCATTCAATTCCATCAAAATCAACGGAAAAGGTATTAAGGGAAACGAACAGCTATAATTCTTTAAAATCATTATTAGTGCATGCAAATATTTTCATTAATTTTCTCAAATATCCTAATTAAATTTCGACATTTCTGTCTATATTTGCTGAAATGTTTATTAAATAACTCAATTCATAAGGCGTCGTTAAAAATTTCCAATAGAATATGTTTGATATTCAAAAGGAAATACCTTTAATGTCATCGCTTATTTAGGATATGGAATGCATTATCCAAAATCGATAATGGTCATGCACAGATGCAAAATTAAATGTTGACGTGTGAATAGTTACGTATTAAGATTTACATTCTCAAATAATATTTTTTTTTGGCTTCCTGTTTCTTAATTTTTAACAAACAAAGAGTGAGCTTTTTATCAGATCGTTTAACTGCTGCTTTAATTTTTATGTATATGTTTTACATTTCAACATTTATTTTCCGATTTTGGTACGCATTAGTACCGAAAATTCATAAAAATCAAAATATTATAACTGTGTACATTTTGTTGATAAAGTAATGCAATTTTTAGAGTTTTAATTGGTAGAGAAAGGAGAAAGATTTCCTAAGTATAACATATGATTCAGGGACCGCATAAAATTTTATTTTCGCAATTAAAAACACCAACTATTTTGATTGAAATTGATTTTCATATGACGAAGACCAACATTTGAGTCATTTTTGGAATTGAAACCATAACTCTAAAATTAACGGTTTAGAAATTAGGTTTTTGTGAAGATATCAGGTTGTTTCAAAGTACATGGTAAAGATAGAAAACGTTTACACAAACACAAAATACCATACAATGCTCGGTTGTGATTCAAGCGGTGAAACTCTATAGGGCGTTTTCTGATTGCGCGAAAAACCTGTTTGTTACACAATAACCAGTAAATTATTGCTAAATTTATTTATACACAATTTGTTTGCCTAATAAAATGCTAATATGGAAGAGATTTACTAGAAGAAATCAAGAAATTGCAATGTAAAGTGTCATTATGTGACAAACAAATGCGATAAAGGTATTTTTAATTGCGTGAAATTTCCTTAACCCGGAAGCAGACGCGCAGGATATGACATACCCAGAACATATATCGTTTTTACATTTATCACCATTACTTCTGCGAAACTAATCTTCGAATTATTTTATCGCAGAATTTGTAACACTTGTTTGCGATTAAAGAAGCAACGGTAATTATTTGGAAACATTGTTGGCAAATTTAAAATCGTAAGCACCCTGGGTAAGTCATAACCCTGCGCGTGTGCTTGCGGTTTAAGAGAAATGTGTCTAAATGTATGTCAAAATTTCAGAAAGGACATTTCGGTAAGATAATGATACGGATTATGAATTATGTATAGGATGCTTTACAGAATAACAGTAAATAATTACCAAATACTTAGAATGAATATTTTATTTCAACTTAAATAATGCTTTTGGTATTGTATGCGTACTCCTGTGGTTTTGTTTCTTCCAACAATGCTACATAAAACAAACTTTAACAATTATTTGGTGAAATTTATGGTCTAAATAGCCCGTTGACACCTTCAATATGTTCAGTCTTGAGCTTTACCAAAGGAGTTACGACCACACATTGTACTATATATATATATATGCACATATATGAAATACTTTCCGTTTCAAAGTAAAAGGATGTTGAATAACCACTGAAAAATGACTTATGGCAGGCGATTTGTTGGTAGAATCACATACGAGGGGCAGTCGGAAAATAAGTTTCCTCTAGCGACTGTGGACAGAGGTGTGTATGAAAGACAAAAAATGTAATGAGACATTAAAGGTAAAACATAACTTTATTTTTCCACATAAGTACCAAGTACACTGAGACATTTGTCATACCGCTTTATAAGCTTTAAAAAGCCCTCCAGGAAAAAATCAGAGCTTTGCATACGGACGAAGCGTTGAACGGATATGGGCGAAAGACGACACAGCAGGTGAACGCGAACGTGCAAGACACCGATACACCATTGGGTAGAGGTCGACCGCGATCAAGCAGATGGCGCTGTTGCAGTGCCTGAGCAGATGGCGCTGTTGACCATCTGCGCTAATTCAAACTACACACTAAAAACACTAATTCAAACTTTGATTGTTTTTCTCGATTTTCGTCGCGCTTAAAAAGTACAAGACCCCTTAAAATACTTCTTTACCTAATTTAAAACATTTTTGTAATTGGAAATGTATGTCTATTACTAAAGTTTTAGGAATTATCCATTTTACACAGTGTTGAGAGTGGAACCCTGTATAATTTTGCCTATATATTTGCGCCCACATATATAAAAATACATTTATATCACACACATATTTATATTAAGAGTACAATTTCAACTTTGGGTATTTTTTATCAAACTATACTAGTTTTTTCTCCTGGTTTATCTTTAGAATTACTTGTGCGCGCTAAAAGCATTCCGGTTGCAGCAATATTGGATTTCTATCGTTATTAGTGAATATAAGAGATTTAAATTTTCTCGAACAAACTAATTAAATATTGACATTCCTGTCTATAATTACATTGAAAATTTTATTAGATATTTCATTTCATTGGGTGACGTAAAGAATTTCCAATAGAATATATTTGATATTTAAAACCCATTCCTGCCATTACTTATTTGGTTTCTGGAATGCATTATTGAAAATCAATAAGTTTACGTAACAGTTGTTAAGTAATAAAAATTTCAACGTAGTTGTGTTAATAGATATATAAAATATTCATAATCATGAAGAATAATTTTTAATATTTTTGTCTTCTCTGCTAAAAAACTTAATTGAAGTAAGTAACTATTAAAACATCATTATATATATATATTTTTTTTATATGAACTTTTTCCTTTTTATATATTCCAGAAATTATTGTCGGGGAAATATATATAAATATTACAATTTATATGAGCAATTACTGTCGGGGAATCGGTATGACTTCTCATAAACAAGTTGGAAATTGTACGTCAAACGTCACAAATGAAGTGCGTTCGTACTATAACTAGTAATATAAATAGTCAAATCTTAATGATTTTTAATTCTGTAAAATGAATTATATCGTCTGCTGATTAATTTCGGTAATAAAATAAGTATCTCGCTTGACGATTAAACTTCGGAAGCTTCTATAACAAGAAAGTACCCATTTTTTTTGTAATTTAAATATCTTAATAAATATTTGTATTAATATCGTCTAAAGTTTTCATTCGATTTTCATAAAATTTGAAATGTATCGACAAAATTCTGCAAAGATAATTTATCTTAAATTTCAAACCATTCGGTTTTCTAGTTTTTGCGTTGTTATATGCGGACGGACGGACAGACAGACGAACGGACGGACGGACCAGACGACGACAATAGGTGCTACGTATTTATATAATTATGAACGCACCTAAAAAGAAAGCTTTTCAATGGTTGGCAGGTCAGTTTTGGCTACCACTATTTCGAACCAAATTTTTTAAAAATAAATTTCTGCAATATTTATGAATTATAAAATTTACAAGAGAACTATATAAAGATGATTATTGCTTGAATATTGAGGTTGCCGAAAATGTGGCATCACATCTTTGTCAACTTGACAGCTCCCAACACTGGCATCATACACAGAAAAGCAGGCTGGAAGTCGATAGTACCATACTCTCGATTGAATGAAAAAAAAGTCCTTCCGGCCTGTACCGGGAGGAAAAGGTAGCTTTCCTATATCTTTGTTTTAACATTTTAGCTAATGTTACACGAAAACAGCAAGTTAAAATGCAAAGAAACGTTTACAAAAGATTCGTTAATACTGAATTTGAATAATAAATTCGCCAAATTATTGAGCAATAGCCAAATTGGCTTCATTTATGAAGACTTATTTTGGTCACCAAATTTGGCGATATTTCGCCAAATGTCACCATCTTTGCCAATTTTGTCGCCAATGTCGCCAATTTTGGCGCTAACGGATATGAATATATAGTTTTATGCGTATGATTGGGAAAATTATTACAACAATGAAAGAAAATAATTTGCGAGTAATTGCGTTAATGTGCTGTTTTGTTTCAAAATGTCAGCCACCCTAGAATTTCAAACTGCTCTATCTCAGCCATTTTTTAAGATAGAGGTAAACCAAAAAATGCTCTGGAATCCTTGTATCAAGGCCTAAAATGTAATTAAAAAATAAATTTGAATTTTTAATTTTTTGTATATTTATTTTAGTTTTAAATTTGCCATCTTGAAACAAAATGGCGGACCAAGCTGGCCAACAAACTCGGTCGAGACATTGGTTATCTTAATACACACAATTAGTTTCATCAAAATTGATTTATAAATACGAGCGTTATCGTATGACATAGGTCATATATATATATATAAATCAACATTTGAACGGAGGGTGGTTTTGGGGTCTGGGGGTCATGATCGGTGAAAATATATCGAAATTTTCCGGAACTGCTTTCTTCCGAACGGCTGCAATAGGTAGCTTTATACTTTTTTGTATTGAAAGCTACCTAACAGTCGACAAAGGGATCATAGAATAGTTTATATAATGTATTGAGAAATCTAAAAATTAAAATAATCGAATTGCAAAAAATGATTTCGATGTTTTAAAATACAACATTGGCAGTTTTCAATCCATCGAATAAAATAAAATAAAACATGCTTTCAAATAAACATTATTTCAAAATTTTAGGGTAGTTTACCAAGTTTTAATGGTTTTATAAACGTTTTTACTGTAATACTGAAATTCGACTTCAAACTTTTAATAAATATTATTTTTTTAATTTCTAATGCTATCACTTTTTCTTATAAAAATCTTTTTTTTTTTTTTTTTAATGTGACGATTCTTCTATAGTAACAGTTAAATATAAATTCTCAGCAATTTAAATCTCATCAGTTAAATACAATTTCTCTCAAATATAATTTCTCAAATTATCCTACTTTAATTCATTCGCTGAGCCTACTACTATTTTTCTCTTCTTTTTCGATCGTGGATCACAAGTCTTCTCTGATTGGCTGCTTAACGCAAACTGACCTTCATTGGCTTCCGGCCAATTTTGACTCATCTGTTAAAGTAGATAATGAAAACCTCTGCTTTTCTCTCTTTTTCCAGTGCAGTTTTGCTAATTTTATACTATTTTTTTAAACGGCTCCTTTAAGATTTGATACACAATTACTCATATACAGAGAGTAGAGTTGCTCGCAACTGTGAATCCCTTTGAATTGATAAACTGTTTACTGTTTATTAATCTTGTATCAAAAGGTCGAAGTCCCGACCCGGACGGAATTTAAAGTCAGTGAAAATTACGTTAATCTACGTAATAAAAAGTTGCAGTTTCTTGAATAAAAATGCATGTTTACTAATATGACGTCATTTTTTCCAGCGGAAGCATTCTACTCTCATGTAATTTAGACTAATTTTTAATCTCAAAATATGCGGAATGAATGAATTTAAATATTTCTTTACGCGAAACAAATAATACTTGTCTACTTGCATATTATTTCGTGCTCAATTTTCATAAAGTCTGACTTTAACCGTAAATTAGACAAAGTTGTTGTTTTAAATATATATATTTTTTAAAATAATAGTTGCAGTATTGTAGAAAGTTTATTGAAGACACACGCTAACATTCTTCTTTTATTAAAAAAAAATAGTTACTCAATTTAGAACTATTCATCTTCTCTCTAATTTTTAATTTTATGATTTTCCAGATTTATATAAAAAAAATTATATAGACATAGTGTACTTTTTAAGTTACTTAAAATTTCATAAGCTATATTATTCGAACGCACGAAAATACTTAAATAAATATATTTATTTATTTCACAATAAAAGGGTTTCTTTATGCTCATAAATTCTTTTCCAAGTTATAAAATAAATATTGCTAGAAGAAAGTTAACAAAATTGTTTATTACAACAAATTTTCATACTTTTACATATTTTTTTTAATTTCTTGTATTCATATTTTAAATAAACTAGGGGTTTTGACCTTTAATCGCTATTCTTTCGAATTTTTATAGAAAGCATTTTCAGTGAAACAAATGAATGCAGTTTTACCTTTTATAGCGCAAGTAGATATATTTTTCAAAAGAATATTCCTATATGTAATGTAAACTACAATAAATAAATAAATAAATAGTTTTGCTATTTCTCGATGATCGCAAACATTTAATTTTCGAGAACATACCAATACGAAATTTATATATCCCTTCAATCGTAAATCCGTTTAACCTTTTAATTGCTTAGTTGCTTGTTTCACACAACAAATAAAAATAGAGACAAAACATCCACTTTCTTCGTTTCATAATTGTCCTCGTGACTAAGTATTTTTTAGTCTCTAAATACTCACCAGAAAGATTTATTCTTTTTTTACCACTATTCTTTTTAAATAAATTTATCCTTTATTTAAAAGCAGAACTTTCTACCAATAAATTTTAAAAAATCTTTTAAAAAATAGTTGCAAGAAAAGAATAAATTTGGCAGACATGCATTGAGTGCCTTAAATAAAGCCTGTCACGAGCTGCCACTGATTGTCTTATATAATCGAAAAATGTCTTCCAATTAATAAAGCGTAGATTACAGTTAAAAATTAGCGGTGTCCAAAAGCTTTTAGTTACGAATCAAGCAAAGTCTTCGTGAAAAACAGTTAAGTGGTTAATATAATATTCAAAGTTTTTAAAGAAAATTTTCTGAATAGTCAATTTTAGTATATTTTTAACACTAGAACAGAGGGAAATGGAAGTTTTATAAAATTATTTCACCCCGGAAGTTTTTTTTTCTTAAACTATTTAATTTATTTATAAGACTTATTTTCTGTGTGGTAAATATTTAACGTATTTTATCAAAAATAATAATAATAATAATAATCGAAATATATTTATTTGGTGCCGTTCAAAATGATTACTTTGACTGTTCTAGTGTTAATTAACCATATTATTCGAATTCATAAAAAAATACTTAATTAAAGCTATGTCTATTACATTAGACGCATTTCTTTATACTCAGAAATTATTTTATATAAGATAGATAAATTACTCAAAATTGTTTATTAAAAACAAAAGGTTGTTTTAATTTTTTTAAATATCTTATTTGAAATTCACATATTGAATAAATAAGGATTTTTTAACGTGGTTTTAACACATGATCATTTAATTATTATTTTAAAGTTTTATTTCTGTTTTAATAGTCACGTGTAAATAATTTGTTTAATTAAGAGGGAATATTATTATTTGCGATATTTTAAAAATTGGCAATGATATAAAAAATGTCCTTTTCGAATTATGAAATAAATTTCTATCGAAATAATGAAAATTTGAATAAAAAATTGAAAAGAAAACCCCACAAAAGATTAAGTCGCATTAATAAAATAATTGCGCAATGCATACCGTAATCATGTCAACTATGTTCTTGCCAAACGTGGTTAAATTACTACGCATAATTTTAGTTCCTGTAAAACTTTTTTAGTTGAACCATTTTGATCAACTTCAACATTAAATATTTCTTAAAATAATTCTTTGATTAAAAAACTGCTTGCATCAACGCATTTTTTTGAACATTTGTCTATAAAATTACCAAATTTTAAAATTTTTTAGATGCAATATTTTTTTTGCTAATAACCTACAAAGACCTCCAGTCCCAAAAATTCATTTACAACAGTGAGATCAGTTGGTTATTACTTTTTTTAGAATAGAGAGAAACGTGTTGCGTCGTTCTGTCGTAAATAACACCAGTCACATTTTGGTAATGTTGTATTTTTATATTTTGCGATGTTAATTATTTAATACATATGTTTGTTAAACAACCATTTTATATATATATATATTTTTTTGATATAATTACATTTTAATTTACACCTGTAACTTACTGCTGTAAAATAAAGGGAATTTTTTAAAGTAAATTCATAAAAAAATATTACAACTGTCATGAAAAAATAATGTATAAGCCACAGTAAAGCACACAAGTAAAAAAAAGAATTTTTCGATAAAAACATATTTAGTTTAGTTGTCTAACATGTAATAATAAATATAAAAGAATTCTCGAATTAAATTTGTTATGATGTTTTTTAAAACAATTTTTGTCGTTTTTTATTAAGTATTTCTTATTTTTATAATCTAAAATGATATATTATAAGCATTCTTAAATTCGAATTTTATATTTTTAAACAACATATTTCGCAAATTACACGTGTGATATAAACAATAAAATGTAATTTACAAAAGCAAATGAATTTAAATGATGTATTGTTCAGCCGCACTAAAGCATAAAAGCGATAAACAATACTATATTTCGCGAAAAAATCAATTTAGTTTTGCAATACGAATATCTACTTTATATAAAAATATATTCTTACATACGAAATAATGCGAAAAATTCTCGAATACATCCGAAATGTCTTGAATATCTATTTTAACAATATTCAGATGATTCAAACATTACTGCAGTAGGAAATGCAATATCCTTGGAAGTTAGTATACTTACATAAGAACTCTGAACACAGAAGACTAAAGAAAAAATCTAAAATTTAATTTAAAAACTCAATAAGGGAATGTTAAAGACATTTTTAGATTGTAACTTGAAATTTCAGAAAGTACCTTTCACATTCTATATTATAAAGTGTGTTGAGATCCTTAAATAAAAAAAGGTTTTGCAATTCTTTAGTAAATCATATTAAAGCAGTAGAATACATTTTTCAGCTTCGGAATTATATAAAGATTGAATTCATATGAAAGTTCTGCGATAGATGCAAATTTGTTTAAGAAAGAACACTTTGCAAATGCTTGAGAAATTTTTGAATATTTTATAAGTATTAATATCAGACAAAGGGGAGACATTTACGCAATTTCAGGGAGGAAATATTTCAGATATTAGGTTTTTTTTTAATGGCGTTTGTATTCAGTTCCAGTTACGTTCTCTCATTTCACTTAGCATATTATACCATACTAGGGGGCTCAGCACCCTACTCGCTAACGCTCGCCAACCCAAAGTGAATTGCAAAGCAATTCACATTGAGACCGCTACGCGGTCACAGCTCGCTTTGCTCGCCCGCCTCATTTTATTTTTCTAGTAATTCTAGCCGGCATAAGTACTACAATAAATAATTTGAACATAAGAAATTGACATTTTTTTAAATGTAAAAAAGTAATTGAAAACTCCGTTGAAAACGCAACTAAAATGCATTTAGTTGATGCTACTAATGGACATATAAATAATTTAAATACTATGAAAAGATGATCTTGGAAACATAATTAGCGCCTATAATATTGTACAGCACCGCTTAAATTCATTTGAAAAATAATAATAAAGGAAATATTGTAAACTCTGAATTAACCGACATGTTCGGGAAATGCTGATTGCCGTATGCTTCAAATGTTCAAATAGTTGAGTGCTACAAAATCTATATCGGATGAGAGGGCATCTATAAAATAGTGAAGCCGGAAAACGATTTTATGCCTATTTAGCCTATCAAAATAAAAAAGTCAAATAATTCTGATTTAATTATTTCAAAATTTGCATTTAATGACATTTGCAATAGTTTTGCCAAATTAAAAATAAGTTAATTTTTTCTGTTGTTGTTTGTTTGTTTGTTTGTGTGTGTGTGTGTGTGTGTGTGTGTGTGTGTGTGTGTGTGTGTGTGTGTGAATATAATTTCAAATTTATTTCTTAATATTTTGTAACTTTGCAGCATCTATAATGAGATATCTTACAAGAAATTTAATTAAACGTTGTGATGTTCGCAAACTCGAGGGCTATTAACGCGTAATATTACGAGTTATTACGTAAACGTTTGTTTTTGTAGCTAAAAAGGAAAGAAAAAAATATATTTTCCCGCGCTGGATTAAATCGAAATCAGCAGCGGGCTGAGGTTTATTTTCATCCAACGATCTTCAATAAGAATTAAAAAAAAAAAAAAAAAAAAAAAAAAACTTTTTGAAGTGCAATCAATGATTTTTTATTTCCATTTACTGCAGATAATAATCCAAACAATGTAATTATAAAATACTATTGAGAAACAACTCTGAACCAGTCACTTGTCGCCAAGACAGAGTGACGACGGCCATGTCCAACGCGTGTGGTGCAAACAGACGCGAGGCGCCAAGCATTTTAAGCCGATAAAAAATATTAAAAATAATAATACATATTTTTATTAAAATGAATTATTCTTGAAATTTTAATTAAGTTTTATAGATTTACTTCGAATGAATTACTTATAATCACTTATATGTTATTATTCTTTTAAAATGAATGTAATAGATTAAAAGTTTTAATTCTGAACACAAAAATCTGATTTGAAACATACAAAAAAGTAAGCATTTTTTATCATTGCATCCAATTTTTAGAAGCCACATAAGACTATTGTTATTGACCCCCCCCCCCCCTCTCCTCACATTCTAATCACATGACTAGCCGACTAGAGCGGAAAAGAATGGCGTTTTATGTGCATGAAATGGAAAATGCCTTTTTAACTTCGCTTTAGAGAAAATGCTCATTTTTTCATTGTTTATTTTGCGCTCATTTTTTCGTTCAATTTTTGTAAAAAATAAATAAATAAATGAAACAAAAAAAGTCAGATTAAAAAAGTTAGTCGCCAGATCAAAAAAGTTGGTCGCCAGTGGCGACCTGGCGACCGCATTTGTCAAGCTCTGGTTATGATTGTCAACGAAATATTGTGTAAAAATTCTAAACAAGGAAATCCTTTAAAAGCAATACTTTTGTCTTTTATAGAATCATTGGTCGACTGCTTTAAAGATTATTTTTCTATTGTACACACAATTGTTTATTTTAGTTATCTCAAAGCTAAATTTGAAATAGCTTACTCCTTATTCTGGGAAGAAGAACGTTTCTCTCCTTTCAACCATGGAACTAAGTTCTATGCTTTCAACTACTTTTCTTTGCAAGCATTGCATGCATTCCAGTAAGCATACATATCCATTCTTCATCCATCAAAAGGAATTGGAGGCGGCTCAGTACTATTCATGTTCTTATTGTAGTTAAAATTCTACCCTTACCTGACTAAACATACTTGCATTATGGGACTTTTGCAGCTGATTATATAATCGCTCTTGACATCTGGATAGAAGTATTTCCTTGCTTAAACATGAGTGAAGAATTCGCACGAAAAATAATCTTTTATAAATATCCTAAACTAAAAAGTTTGCCAAATAGAAAATAGGTTTCTTAAATGAAAGTTTTGAAAACTAAAGCGAAACACAACTCAGTTTTAAATTCTGGAGAAATATTTGTTATTTAGAAAGATAAATATTTATTTATATTTTCTGACTCTGTGTGTTGTTTATATTTCTTAAGTTCACTAAATTGAGATTTCACCTTCATTATTAAGAATTAAAAAAATTTTACCATGTATCGTAATTTGAAAGAGGTAATAGAAAATAACTAATTTGTATTTAAAAAATAAAATAAAACTAAATATGGTAAAACCTCTAGAACAGACACTTCATAAAAATTCATACATAATTAAAAATTGACATCATTTAGCGAACATATGCTCATTACCAACACATATATAAACTATATTAAATGAGACAAGTGGTATTGACCAGGTCCGTGATAATAATCTGCACGAATTTATATCTTTAACCCAATTTTGTAAGAATGTATATTTTTAAATAAAAATATTTCAAGCAAAACTCTTATTCAGGGGGGGGGGGGTGTATGTGTGTATTTTTTTAAACCAAATGTGGCATTTCAATAGAGCATGTAATTTCTTTAAGTTGGTGTTATAATTTAGACTTAAAAGTAAATTACTGATTTGATAATGACGATAAATATAAAATTATTAATTAGTTGAAAATGTAATAATAAAATACATAAATATATATGTAATTTTTAAAAAGATCTGAAAAAAATAATTAATAGAAGAATACTAATAAAAGTAAATATGCTCCATATGACTTAAATATGATTCGATTTTGAAACTTACATGAAAATTAACTTTTACAATCGAAATAAGATTTTTTTAAATAGATTGTTTAATTTAAAAATGCTTATCTCTAATCTATTAACTAGCAAATTCTGAATATATACAAATATGTAAATATATATTAAACTGTTGATAAAATCCTTATTTGTAACAAATTTTTGATTCATTTTAATTTCTTACAAAAAAAAAAAGAAAAAAAAACCACTTATTAATTAGGAATAATAAAAGAAATATATATATAATATATATATATGATAAGTTAAAATGGTCAGCGAAAAAAAAAATAAATCGAACTTATATTTTAAAATTAAATATTGATCCAAAAATTATTTATATATATAATTCAAATTAATATGAAATGATTAATTATTTAATACAAATAATAATAATAATTTAATATATAAGACTATATTTAAAGGATCAGAAGAAATAATTTTTTTTAGGTATTTCTAATCTTTAATTTATAAAATATGGTTATATACAAATATATAAATATATATTAAACTTTTGATAAATTTCGTGTTTCGAAAAAAATAATTCTGATTTCTAATAATTGAAAATAAAAATAATTTATTAGGAGAAAGTAAATTAATTTTATATTTAAAATTAAAATTTTTCTATAGGAACTAATAACGTATATAAGTGAAATCAATGTAAAATTATTAGTTAGATGAAAAAGTAATAGTGAAAATATATAAATATATAAGTAATTGTTGAAAGTTCAGAAAAAAATAATTAATGAATGTAATAATAAAATGAATTAATATATAAGTTAATTTTTAAAAGATCAGAAATAAAATAAATAATAAATTTTCAATTTATATTTAAAGAATAATTTATTTTAATTATTAATATATGATGTGGAATATTAAATTTAATTTTCTATATTCAATTTATTTAACTACATTTTGATTGCGTTTTATAAATTAAAAATATATCTTAATAAGGAAAGTTAAATATTATAACAATAATTAAAAGTTAAACAATAACCAGATGTGCTTAGGAAATAAAATAAATCAAATAATAATATAAACTTTATTAATTAAAAAATCGAACCACATCAAGTCAAATATATATATATATATATATATATATATATATATATATTTTAATAAAAAGTTATAATAAGTTATTTTAGTATCAAAATCACCCATGAGATGGCACCAGTACTGTCTCTTCCTAGGTACTTCCCCAGGAATATCATCCCAGGGAGCAATCTCCCTGGGAAGAATCTGGGAGGTCAATCCTGGGGAAGTGATTAAAGTATCTTCCCCAGGAACGCCTGATAGCGTCATTGCAGTTTCAGGAGGAATTTGGGATGAATTGGAGCTCCTGGGGAGGTTTTCAGGAGCTTTGGTGCTATATGGGTCTGCACTCCATCGCTTCCAAAAGTGCTGGAATACTCTCTGTGTCAGTTGCCAACGACGAAGTCGTGAAGGCGGAACCTCAGAAACATCAAGCTCTGGAATAGCTGTTAAAGAAGCACCCGTCAAAAAATGACCCGGTGTTAAAACTTCTAGATCATTTGGATCACTTGACAACGGACACAAAGGTCTCGAGTTCAAACAAGCTTCAATTTGCGACAATAATGTTGAGAACTCTTCAATTGTAAATAGCGAATTTCCCATTGTTCTACGCAAATGATATTTCACAGACTTTATGTTAGCCTCCCACAGCCCACCAAAATGTGGAGCCGATGGAGGATTAAATTTCCAAACGATGCCCTCATTAGCAACATAATTCTGTAAGGATTGATCTTTAATGGTGGAGGATATAAATTCATATAATTCCCTCAATTCCTTACTTGCACCCTTAAAATTTGTAGCACAGTCACTTACTAATTCGGCTGGCTTGCCTCTACGAGAAACAAATCCTTTCAGAGCAGCCAAAAACGTTGGAGTGGACAAATCTGACACCAATTCAAGATGAATAGCACGAGTCGAAAAACAAATAAAAATTGCTATGTAACTCTTAAATGCCTTGATACCTCTACGATTTCTCTCTTTACACATAAACGGACCGGCATAATCACATCCCGTCTTCGAAAATGGGCGACTGGGTAAGACACGCATAGCGGGCAGGTCACCCATTAATTGTGTACCAATAGCTGGGGAAGCACGAAAACACTTTATGCATGTCTTCACAATTTTTCTTACTGCATCGCGACCACTTCAAATCCAAAATTTTGTTCTAAAGACAGTTAAAAGAAGCTGAGGACCAGCATGCAAGTAAGTTATATGATAATGTCTAATAAGCAATGCAGTAATATGATGAGACTTAGGCAAAACTATTGGGCGTTCCTGATCTTCTGAAACATTGGCATGTCTCAACCTTCCACCAACCCGCAAAATACAGCTTGAATCCAGAAATGGATTTAATGTTAAAAGTTTGCTCGAACGTCTTAACAATTTATGATTTCCTAAAGCAAGTATCTCATCAGAAAAACACTGGTGTTGTACTAATTTCACTATTCTCGTTGTGGCTCTCAAAAGCTCTGATGTCAAGAGTAAACCGTTTATTCGGTGAGATACCTTTTTTGCATTGTTCACAAATCTCAAGCACCACGCGACGATTCGTACCAGTCTATTCCAAGTGGAATATCTGGAAATCACATGATCATCACTAAGATCAAACACGTTTACAACACAGTTTCGCTTTTCTTCCTTTAAAACAATCTCCTGTATATCTTTACCGTTAAATGGATCATTATGTTGATTGTTGTTCAATGGCTCTCTTAACCATCGAGGACCACGAAACCACAATTCACAATTCACTAATTCCGACGGCAACATACCCCTTGTTCCGCAGTCAGCAGGATTTTCAATTCCAGAAACATGATTCCACGGAACATTAGGAAGTGCCTCTTGGATTTTTGAAACACGGTTAGCCAAGAAGGTTTGCCAACGATGAGGCTCTGAAGAAAGCCATGCCAACGCCACACTAGAATCAGTCCAGGCAAATACTTCAGTCTCTGTAGAATTTAAATGCTGTAAAACCCTTTTTAGAAAATTTGACAAAAGAAGGGCCGAACACAATTCAAGTCGTGGAATGGACAGTCTTAATTGGTGCTACCTTAGTCTTAGGTGTCAAAAGATTTACCGCTATTTTTTCATCTTGAGAAATTGAACGCATATATATTACCGCACAATACGCCTTTTTTGGACGCATCACAAAAGGCATGAATTTGAAGTCCCATTTCATCTGCAGCCAAGATAAATCGAGGAATCCTCAATTGCGAAATTACACTTAAGTCATTTCTAAACGATGTCCACCGTTTACTAAAGTCTTCACTAACTGGCTCGTCCCAGGTAAGTGAAATTTTCCATAAATCTTGCAACAAGATCTTCATGAAAACGACACAAGGAGATAGCAACCCCAACGGATCAAACACCTTTGCGACCTCTGACAAGATATCTCTTTTCGAATATCTATTCTTTTTGTCATGGTCTAAAACAGTGAAACAAAAGAAATCACCGTTCAAATTCCACTGGATTCCCAAAATTTTTATACCACTATCATTCTTTAAGAACAAGGAATCTGCACTTTCTCTACATTCTTTCGAAATGTTTTTCAACACCCCAGGCACATTAGAAATCCATTTTCGCAATTTATAACCACCTCGATTCATTAACAATGTCAATTGATCAATTAATTCCACAACTTCCTCTTTATTTTGACCACCTGACAATAAATCATCTACATAAAAATATCTTAACACTGCTACAGATGCCAACGGAAATTCACTCTTCTCATCTAAGGCAAGCTGATGAAGAGATCTAGTAGACTGAAACGAAGCAGATGCGGTCCCGTAAGTAACTGTTTTTAAACGGTAATCCTCTATAGTATCTTGGGAATTTTCTCTCCAAAGAATTCTCATAAAGTCTCTATCTTCAGGGTTAATCAAAACATGTCTAAACATTTTTTCTATATCTGCACATACAACTATAGGTAAAATTCTAAATCTCAACAGTATTGGAAAAAGCTCCTGCTGTATACGTGGACCGACCATAAGAATATCATTCAAAGATACACCCGAAGTAGACTTAGCTGAAGCGTCAAAAACAACTCTCAGTTTTGTCGTGTGCTTGATTCCCGAATTACCGCATGATGTGGTAAATAACAAACACTTGAAGGAACACTCTCCGACTTTGATACACGTTCCATGTGACCCAGTTCAAAATATTACCTCATAAACTTTCGATAGTCTTCATAAATATACGGCTGTTTTGTAAGTCTGCGTTCTAACGAACGAAATCTCTGAATAGCCATTTCTCTCGTATCACCTAATCGAGATGGGGAATCTCTAAATGGAAGTTTCACGACAAATCTTCCAGACATATCTCGAAAATAAGTGCGTTTAAAATGATCCTCACATTCCCTCTCCTCTTTAGAAATCTGAATTAATTCTGGAACGGAATCCAAGGACCAAAATTGTTGCACCAAGCCATCTAATTTTAATTGAATATTATTGACGGCAAATGTACGTAAACCTGTATCGAATGAGGTAGTCCCCGCAATTATCCATCCTAGCTTAGAACTTACAGCAAAGGGCAGAGATTCCCCTCTTTTCACAATTTTCCCATTTAACAATGTAAAAAATACGTTAACTCCAAGTAGAATATCTACTGTTCTTGACTCAAAAAATAATGGGTCTGCTAGAACTAAATCATTAAACTTATTCACAACACTTGAAGGAATAGAACTACATGGCACATTCGATGTTATTCTTTTTATCACAAATGCTTTAGTAGCAAATTTTATTTCAGGATTAAAATGAGGAGTAAAATTCAAATTTATCTCTCCATTTGTTTCAGCACTATAAGAACCTAAACATGTAACCTGTACTCTAGTTCTTCGCTTTGGCAAACACAATTTTTGCATACAATTTTCACTTATAAAACAGTCCTCACTTCCACTATCCAGCAACGCGCGGCAATTTACAAGATTACCCACTGAATCAAGAACCTTAATCATTGCTGTACAAAGTAGAGTCTGTCCCATATTCCCGACACAGAATTGTTTCGAAACTCAAAGGTGCCAGTGCAGAAAGTTTGACTTAAATCATTTTGTCTCGGTCGAAATTCTGTTGCGTTCGGGGAAAGAGGATCCACCGGAGTTTCAGTCGCATTCTTTACATGAGGGCCAGTATCCCGTGAAATATGCAAGACACTATGATGAGGCTTGGGGCACACTCTACATCTACCCACACTCATACACTTTTTTGCATAATGTTTCTCTAAAAGACAGTTATAACACAAACTATTTTTTCTAGCTATTTCTATTCTTTTCTGCACATTTAATTTCAAATATCGCGGGCATCTGTAAAGTGGATGCGATTCCTTGCATAAAACACAAATATTATTAGCAGACAATAACGTAGTAAATTTAGCTTTTCCACTTTCTTTAACTGATGTTTTACTATTTTGAAGGGTTCTCGCATGGTCCTTTAAAAAAGATAATAAATTTTAAAGTGTACCCAATTCCTCTTCTTTGAGTGTTCTTTCCCACCAATATCTTGTATTTCCACCCAATTTCTCTGTAATTAAATAAACAATTAATACTTCTGAAAATCCGTTAACCTCTTGTTTCAGTACACTCAATGAACGGACACATTCATTAATAACGTCTACACTTTCCAGAAGAGACTGTGCTGTATCCGAAATACAACGCATTCCAATAAATTTCTTAATGAATGCGTTAATTAATTCTCGTTTATTTGAATATCGCTCTTTCAACAGCTCTAACGCTGTCTTATAATTCGAATCAGAGATTGGAAGGCATTGAATTATTTTAAGTGCATTGCCTCTGCATGCCGATTTTAAATATTGTAATTTCTGACAGTCTGATAAACCTTCATTACAATCCATCCACACTAGCCCTAAATAAATCATAAAATGGAAGCCACTCCTCCAGATTACCACTGAAAGTGGGAAGTGTGAGTTTCGGCAGTTTAACCTCTGAGGTTTGAGACCTCAAAAACCCCGCACTGTTGTAACTTTCGTTTAAAGTAATTCCCGATTTTTTCCGGTTAACACTAACCACATACTGTCAACTCGATCCTGTTCAGTCTGCTGCTCCTCAATGTACGTATCAACCTCATTTTTATCACATTTAGCCAAAATCCTATTAAATGTTTCACTCAATTCATCATTTAACAATCCTATTTTAATCTCAAACAAAGTTAATTCACTTGAATCGGCTTCATTAATACACCCGATTATCTTATTTTATAATTTTGTAATAGCAGACTTTAATCCCCTCTTCTTAACTAAAACATCCTTTAACTCTTCCATAATAAATAAATATTTAAATACAGGAACGAACTCACCAAATCTTTAAAACGTCTTGATCAACAAAGCAGGGGCATTGGTATCCAACCAACCATGCGCTTGAACTCTAACACTGAACACCAAACATCCACATTTTACAGTCCAAATTCACTTTCCACATTAGCCTAATCAGCTATTTTCCCCTTTAAAAGAAATCTCGGGCGACGGACCATTTAATGATAGCTCGGCTGGTTAACTTTAAACTCAATAAGAAAAAACACTGATTAAAACTACACAAGGTAAAAATGTGAACTGTAAACTTTAATTAAAACGTTAAAACCCTCTTGGTTACACATTCGACAGCGACCGCCATCCAACACACATGAGCTCTGTGCTCTGAACTGAAAACGTACATAAACAATCACTTTAACAGTTAACAAAAAGAAAGAATAAACCAACCATTCAAACTGCGAAATGTCCTTGCATGCAAGCAGGGCTACACTAGATACCGGGCTTGCTCATTCATTATCATGACGTCACAAATGGTGGCTGGCCGCTACCAGCGATTGGTACAAAGCGAAACGACAAAATGAAAGACATACAGCGATTGGCACAAAACGACGGGCTCGTCGCTTTGCACCAATCGCTGGTCGCGGCCAGCCACTTTTTGTGACGTCATGATAATGAATGAGCAAGCCCGGTATCTAGTGTAGCCTTGATGCAAGTAAACCCAAGATCACTTACGAAGTCTGGTTCGATGCACAAGTATGCGGAAGCACATAAACTCTTATCTAGGTATCGTTCTCTCTATCGAAAATGCTCTATCGAACGTGTGTCGTAAAACACTGTTCGAAAACATTGTCCGAACACATTGAATTAATTTATATAAACAACACAAAAAGAAAGATATTTCCTCTAATAAGTTCGAATAGTAGCCGCTACCCCATTATTTTCATTTTCGATATTTTATGAATATTTAGCTGCCACCATTAAAAAAATTTCATTAAATATTACAAAAAAATTAAAAACTTGTACACTAATTAAAAATTTATAAATCCAAGTGTTATTATGACATCTTAGTATTCATGCTTATAACTTGTGTTAGTTTCATCGCGCAACGTTTAATATTCTAGGAAGAGGAGTTTTGAAATACACATATTCATTTTTTAATATAATAAATACAGTCTTTGTAAAACAAATGCCGTAACTAAAATTTGTACTTTATATTAATACATTTTTGAAATTAGAAGTATATTTCTATTATCAGCACTTTAAGAAATGACTGTCAAAACCTTTTTTTTTAAATCATCCATTATAATGTTCGTATAAAATATCCCAAAACTGTCCAAAACTTTTCCCAAAACTTTTTTTACGCTTTTTTTCTTTTTAATAATTTCATATTCATAGCATTTTTACTGCATATTCTTTCAAACATAGAGAATTATAGTTGCAAATATAGAGAATTTAAGAAAAGAAGCTTTAAAAGAATTATCTTTTACTAATATATAGTATGGTGCTGCTATCTAATTAATTTCCTCTAGTTTAGGCACTATTTAACCAAAGGAAAGATAAAAACGTTTTAGTTGATTTAAAAAATTGCTTCCATTTTCACTAAATGCTTTTTTCTTTTATCAGTAATAAATATTGATTTATGTATGGTTGGAATCTATCCAAGAAAAAACCATACGATATTGTTGCTAAAAAGAAAAATAAATTTTTATGTGTTGCATTTATTGTTTTAATTTTTCTAAGTAACGAACTTGAAAAAAGATAATATTAATGTTATAATCGAAAAAAAAAAAAACGTGGAAAATGAACATATTTCAATTTCAAAATTAAATATGGAAAGTATCATTCACATTTACTGCATTTAGTCATAGACGCCAACAATTTGGTATCATTCCACAGTCAGATCCTAACCAAACATTTTGTGTATCAGAAATTTGCATTTAAGGAAATATGTCTTATAATATAATAAAATCACTTGTTAACTTTAATTTAAAGTATAATTATTGCTTAAAGTGATAAAAACATAACACAAAACGTTTAAAAATACTTTTTAATATAGATTACATATGTTTCCTCCGCTCTAACGAAGACATCTTCAGATCAAAATGATAAATAAAATATTCTCGTAAGGTTTTTGAAAATGGTAAACATAAATCACGAGATTCGATGTCCAATGCAAGCAAGTGCTTAAATTGGTCTATCTGGAAAACGTGAAAATTATTATTTATTTTTATTTTTATTTTATTTTATTTTTATTTTTATTTTTATTTTTTTTCTTTATTTTTCTTTCTATTATTTTTTTTTAATAAAAAAAATGATATATAAAAGTTTAAGTTTAAGTAACGTTTAAGTAACGTTAAGTAAAGTTTAAGTTAAGTTAAAGTTTTTAATAAAAAATAATGAAAAATAAAAATAAATAATAATTTTCACGTTTTCCAGTTTGAACAATTTAACACCTGCTTGCATTGGACATGTGATTTCGTGATTTATGTTTACCATTTTCAAAAACTTTGCGAGAATATTTTATTTATCACTAGCTCACACGCCCGGCGTCGCCCGGGCCCGAAATATTAATAATCTGTTCTATACTAAACTTGAGCCAAACCTCGTCGTAATCGGGTCCATATAACCAGATATACTCCTATAGTTCCACCTTCCACCTCCAGGGGGCATAGTCTGTTCTGGAAGAGGTTTTTTCAGAACCCTCGACCCAACCAAATTTCCTAGTAGACTTGAAATTTAACCATGGGTAACATTGCCAAAATAGCGGAAATCGCGAAAGTGGGTTACGTAATCGATCGGTTTCTAAAGCGTTAATGTAGATATTTTTTAAAACCCAGCCGTGCGTTTTGAAAAAAAATGAACGTGTCTATGATCTGGAGTCTACTGTTTGACCGTACTCACATTTCCCGAGTCGATGCTGATTTTTAAACCTGGACCGAAATACGAAAATCGCGTCAGTGAGTTTTGGAAAGGATTTTTTTTCGGAGAGTTAAAATTAAAATTTTTCAAAACGGATACCAGATTTTAAAAAACAAAGGGATATAGATTAGGAGCGGTATTTTTAGTTTTTCGTATCTTGTTTATAAACGCTAATTCGGATTTTTAAAGATAGGAGAAATAGTTAAAAAAGCGAAATTGACTTATGGTAAAAAACGTTTTCGAAAACGTTAGCGTGATTTTTTTGTTAAATTAAAGGTTTCTGCCTAAACCCGATAGAATGTAGATGTCTTTAGGTGTGTTCGTTTTTTGTTTGGTTATTTTAGAGAGCCGATGCCAGATTTTATATATCGTAGAAAATCGGAATTTGCAAAAGAGAGTCCTGCGCACGAATTTTTTTTGAAGGGTTAATATTCGTATTTTTCAAAAACAAATACAGATGTCGAAAAACAAATAAATGTAGATATTGTCTGGTATTTTTAGTTTTTCGTACCTTTCTCTGAATCGTCGATGCAAATTTTAAAAAATTGCCAAAATCGCAAACATTTTAAAACGGCATACAGAAAATATACTTTTTCGAAGGGTTAATTTTCATATTTAAAAAGAAAATAATAGTGGCTTTGAAAAGGGCAAACTCAGGTCTTTAATTTGGTGACCTTCGTTTTTCGGTATCTTTTGTATTCCGGCGGATGCAAAGTTCGGAAAACAAGATAAAATAAAAAAACATGAATTCGATGCTTTTTGATTATTTTTTTTGAAAGGGTTAAAAGTAAATTTTTTTCAAACCAACCAGATCGTTTGAGACGTAAAAGTATGTTCTTTCAGAATATGTAGACGGTTTTTCCGTATTTCTAGCCGTTCGCCAATGGCGAATTTAGAAAAACTTAAAAAGAAATGGAATGACCCGCGCTTTGTTTCATCTATTAACGGGGGAACGAATAAATGCCTTCTGGGCATGCGCAAGCTGTTTTCGGAAGACAGATTTTTTACTTGCGATCTTTGATGAGTTTTTAATTAATTACTACCGTAATTTTCAAAATATTAAAAATCTGAGGTTTAGGTGCACCAGGAGATGGTTTGGACTACCTAAATCTAAATTTGCAGGTTTCTAGGTGGGCTAGATTTTGCTAGCCTTCGCGAACAGACGCACACACAGAGTGAAACTTTCTTTTATTAGTAGATTTTGATCTGTAGATGTCGCCGTTAGAGCGAAGGAAACATATATAATCTATATTAAAAGATATTTATAAACGTTTTGTGTTATGTTTTTATCACTTTTAGCAATAATTACGCTTTAATTTGAAATGTATCTTGTTTCTATGTAGTATTTGGCGTGTTAAATTAAAGTTCTTGTTCGAAATTCAGTCATATTTCGGAAGATTACTGAAATATTAGCATCTTTAATTGAGTAAAACTTTTGTTAATGGAAACGTAATCTAATCATACTCATAATCCATACACACTCTAAAGTATTCAAAATCCATGTTTTTTTTTTTTTTTTTTTTAATGTTTATCTAATGTAAAAAGAAATGCACATTACTATATTTGTTTTCTACCTTTTAAGTATCAGTATAGCTAATTGAATATATTCCACAAATAAGAGATATCCATTGCTTCTCAGGATTTATAATTCTGTTGAGTTTTTTTTTAATTATTATTATTTAAAGAAAAGTTCAAATTTTGGAAATAATGGTGTTATCATTCTCAAAATGTTTGAAAACTGTCGTAGAAAAAAAAATCCAAAAGAATGCTTTAAAAAACTTGGTAAATGTATTTTATTTAACGATTTAACCCTTAAATGCCTAGCATCAAATTTGCAACACTTTTTATTTAAATTTTAATAAATAAATCAAGTTCTTTTCAACCACTATATTTATGTCGAAATATTAACATTGCAAAAATCACATAAATCTGCTACTAAATAAATTAAAAAATATATCTTAAAATTTATGGTGTAGAATGTTTAAAATAAGTTAAAAAAAAAAAAAAAAAAAACAATTCTAAAAGAAAAATTCATGCATTGACAGGCTAAGGATTGGACACCTGAAATTTTAAAACATATTTTAAACTTTATTTAGTAGCATATTTATGTGATTTTAACAGGATTAATATTTCGATATAAATATAGTGGTTGCGAAGAACTTGATTTAACCCATTAAGGACCGAATTATTTTTCTCAATAAAATACAAATATTGCGATTCATACTACTCTTATATTATAGCAACCTAAGAGAGACTTTATCATGGTATTTTTTCATCAAATAAAGCGAATATGTATCCTAAAAACAAACTGGTGTTACCTTAAAACGTAGTGTATGAAACATAATATTACGAAAACGCAACGTGTCAGTCTTTAACCCCTTGAAGGGCACCAGTATATTATATATACCACTTAATTTTAATCCCACAATGACACCAGTATTTTATAATCAAATTTTGAATTGATAAGGTACATCAGGAAAAGCTTTTACTTATTTTAAAATAAATTCGTTCGTAAATACTGGTGTCAATCAATCATTTCAATATGTTAGCTACAATAGTACTTTGCCCCTGAAGGGGTTAATGGGTTAAATAACAAGTGTTGCAAATTTGATACTCTAGGAGGCATTTAAGGGTTAATCCAATGCTATCAGTAAAGACCAGGGTTGGAGTTTCGGTCTCCTTTTTTATTTAAAAGTCCTAATTCATACTACAAATTCCGAATGGTAATTTTTGCTTCTTTTAGTGACAGATATTTCGTTATTAACCCATTCGGGACCATGGGTGCATATATGCACCCTAAAAAAGAGCATACAAAATTTGTTTTAGGCACCAGTAAAAAATAAAAGTAATATTTGCTTTATCTAATTAGAGCATTTTTTGTGATAGTTTAAGTAAAGGTAGCTTTTAAAAAAAAGTGGTGCAAACCGAATAAAATTTGTGTAAATGCTGCCGGTCCCTAAGGGGTTAAATAAAGTAAACATTCTTCTTTTTTGAATTTACGGTATGAATTCTTAATTTCTGAATTATAAAAAAATACGAAACTGGCAACACTGGTAAAGACCATGCTTAATTAAGAAGAGCAACTTAATTTCATTATGCTATCCATTCTTATAATATTTGTTTTTGACTTACTACATTCTTTAGATGCTTACAAACATATTTGAAATATTCAGATTTTAAGATATATTTCGATTAAATATTATAGAATTTTATGAAAATATTAACTAAATTTACCTATTTCTAAATTATTTTATATTAATATAATTGATTAACATTTCCATCTGTTAATTTATATTAATATGCATTAGAGGTTATATCCAGCATCCTATATCCATTAAAATATTAGATCCAACTATACCTTCTGAAGCTTTTCAAATGATTATTTTCGTCTGTCAATTAAAAACATTCAGTAAATGAATTTATTCAATTCGAGAGAAGGTAATTCTATAGTACAAATAATAATTTAATTAATTTAAGGATACAGATACATAATTTAAACTGACTTCGAGGTACTCAGACTGCATAATTAATTTATATTAATTATTGTATAAACTGCATTTATCTCAAATTAGTGTGATTGTTAAAAGGCTGCTTAAAAAATGATCCTACAAAAAATGTGTTTAACCGAAAATTTTTCAAAATTATATAATCGAAATTTTAATCTGGTTGCAAAGCTAACTGAATTCTTTCTGAATAGCAATATCTGGCTCAAGACCTCCTTATCATAGTATCAGACCTCTCAATCAGCAAGTTGCCTTTGACCGCTATACTTGTCCTGCTACTAGCGCCATCAATCGTCAGTAATAGTATTTACGACACGAAATACAACAAAATTTTTTCACAGCTCCATTTGTTCTATGCATTTGCTTATGAACTAGTAGTTTTCCTACCACTAAAATTTTATAGTAAATTTTATCTTATTAAATTGACAAGATCGTGTGATTACATGACGAAAAAAATTCTATTAAATTTTAGTGGTAAGAAAAAAGCGTAAAAGTTGGCAGCTATGCGGTAGCAGACCAGCTAGATTTTTCTATAGATTTTTCTATTATCTTTTTGGATACCAGTTTTTTAGTAGAGATAATTTTGTTTTGTTTGATCGGAGAGTTCTGGGATTTAAAAGAACAAAATTTTCTCTAAAAATATACTGGTGTTCAAAAAGCCCGAAACATGGCAACTGTGCGGTAGTATCCGAAAGGCGGCGATACTTTCCGGAGAAAGTCAATGAATAATTTGGCAATTACCGCGGACATTTTCGCCCATAGACTTTCTCCAGATTGTCAAGTCTGATCTATGATAAGGGAGTCTTGATCTGGCTTATATAGTGAAAAACACACAGCATACACAATAGCAACAGGGCTCCCAAATGCATAGCTGTCAAGTTTTACGCTTTTATCCCACCACTAAAATTTTATAGTAAATTTTACGTTATTAAATCTCCGAAATGACGTGATTCAATAACACAAAAATTTCTATTAATTTTTAGTGGTATCAAAAAAGCGTAAAAGTTGGCAGCTATGCGAAATGGTCCGCTTTTTGAATACTGTGTAGTTCCTTAGAAAAGTTTTATTTTTGATTTTTCTAGCGAATGTTGCAGAAACCACCTTCGGAGGTAATTTTTTGAGGAAATGTTGCAGAAACCTACATTGAAATTTTCTGTTAAAAAATATTGGTATTCACTTGGCGGACCATTTGGGAGCCCTGTAACACAAATAAAGTGTCACAAGTGGGTGTTACCATTTGAAATATCGATGTCGGTGCAATTTTTAATATGTAAGCGACCCCTATTTAAAAAAAATATATTTTTTAATTCTGAAAGAACACAATATTCCGATTTTAAAGACATGTTTGATTCTATAGTAAACGGTCTGCGGAAAGAGGATGATGTGCGTCATTTATACTGACTAAAAAAAATGTTCCATTAATCTATTTTTTTTAATAAAAAGAACGTGGCTTGACGGATTCAAAAGTGAATTTCAAACTCCGCTAAGTTTTGTTTCGGATCTGGTCAACATGATTAACATAAATTAAATGGTTAAGAGAAGATTTTATCTTATATCCGTTACTTGTATCTGCTTGCTGTCTGACTAAATAAAAACAATCTCTTCCTTCGATCTTCCGTTTTAATTTGATTTAAATCGAAGACAGACTATGTTTATTATTCGCACATCTATCTGAAACCTTAAAAAAATACCTTGCCGAAAATTATTTTTTTTATTTGAGACGGAAGAAATATCATCTGGGAAAGGTCAAATTACATATATGATTTTGTGATATGTGATCTGAGTCACAGCCTTTGAATACTAGGCCTACACGCTGACACAAAAGTGCGGCCCGTGTCCTTTAAATTTTCATACCAGTATTTTGTAAAATTATTATTTGTCATATTTAATTCGAGAAAAATAAGGCGAATAACACTTTTAGAAACTTCTGGTATTTAAATACAAGGAACCGTACAAACGCTGAAAAAAAAGTCTAGAATTTAGAGGGATATGTGTGAGTATGTTTTGACATCATGTATATCCACTATGGTACAGCGCCTAGAATACATAGTGTGGAAAACGGCTACAAAATAGTACTAAGAAATGAATGCGATATTGTAGAACGGTGCCGAAAAGATAATGGGTCGATCGCAGAGCTAACTTCTAGCACTGACGTAGACAGGGTTGATGTCCAGATGGTTTGGATACCACTAATTTTATAAAAAAAAACTTATTCCTTAGCTAATTGGAGAATTGTCTGAGGTATTAAAGGCGAAGAAAACTTTATAATATTACAGGGTTCCAGAGCATTTGGACCCCCCTCTCTGGCTATGCCACTGTCTGCTTGCTCTTTTGAACGCAAACATTGTATAAGAATCAAAATGAGAAAATGTTTCAGATGGTGGTAAATATTTTAAATAATTAAATTATTCCATATTTCCATTGACTTGGATAGTGATTTTCATTAGCTTTGAAAATATGAATGATATTGATCATGGCCAAAAAACGTGACACGCATTCTTTTGTGCCTGGTTGCAGTACTCGATACAAGACAGCAAACTAGAAACTATCCCTATTTAGCCTACCAAAGGATGAATCTCTGCTAGAAGAGTGGAAAAATTAATTCCCTATATGATAAAAAACGAACTTCAAAATCAGTTACATCTGAAATATACACTTGCAAGAATATTTTATTAACTGAAATTATCTTCATGTTGTCAATAGTGGAACGGTTACTTTTGATAGAAGTAAATCTATTTTTAGAGCAGATGTCGCTGCGATCGCCCAATCGTGAAACGGTTACTTTTGTTAGTGGTAATTCTATTTTTAAAGCAGCTGTCACTGCGATCGCCGTTTTATTGTACCGCATCGTTGCACGTTTATCAGCTACAATTTGTTAGCACTTTTTAAATCATTACCAGTTTGGCTTTTTTTTAATTCCAAAATTTCGCATTCATACCAGAAATTCCCTATAATGTTCTTTTGATTACTTAATGGCAGATATTTTGTGACTTCTTAAATTAAAAATTCTTCTTTCAGAATTTCCGGTTTGAATTCGAAAATTTTGAATTAAAAACGGAAAACTGTTTTCCACACTATGTATTCTAGGCCCTGTAACCATGGGCCGTAGGTGATACTGTTTGACAATTGTTCTGTTGTACTGTTTGAATTCTACTTTTAAAGCAGCTGTCACTGCGATCGCCGTTTTATTGTACCGCATCGTTGCACGTTTATCAGCTGCAGTTTTTTAGCACTTTTTAAATCATTACCAGTTTGGCTTTTTTTTAATTCCAAAATTTCGCATTCATACCAGAAATTCCCTATAATGTTCTTTTGGTTACTTAATGGCAGATATTTTGTGACTTCTTAAATTAAAAATTCTTCTTTCAGAATTTCCGGTTTGAATTCGAAAATTTTGAATTAAAAACGGAAAACTGTTTTCCACACTATGTATTCTAGGCCCTGTAACCATGGGCCGTAGGTGATACTGTTTGACAATTGTTCTGTTGTACTGTTTGAATTCTACTTTTAAAGCAGCTGTCACTGCGATCGCCGTTTTATTGTACCGCATCGTTGCACGTTTATCAGCTGCAATTTTTTAGCACTTTTTAAATCATTACCAGTTTGGCTTTTTTTTAATTCCAAAATTTCGCATTCATATCAGAAATTCCCTATAATGTTCTTTTAGCAGATATTTTGTGACTTCTTAAATCAGTGGTTCCCAACCTTTTTTTAACCGCGCCCCACCAAAACATCTCTAAAATGATGATGCCCCCCCTTCCCCTATAACACATAATTATCATAAAATTTTAAAAGAAATTACTCCTGACAGAGTAAAAAGCATTTAACATTGATCCTGAAACGTGCCGAAGGTAATGGATGAATCAAATATTTTTTATAATCATCTGATACTCCTCGTAGTTTACTGGCACACGGTCGCCACGTATGCGTGATGTATAGAGTGCTCAGAATCTTTGATTAGAAAAAAACAATAATTTTGAATAAAACATTTTTGTCTTATGTAATCACAGAATTTCTGCGATTAAATTACTAATCAATTTCTAATTAGAATGAAACGTGATAAAAGATTCGGTAAAAGAAGGTCGTCAAGTAATTGTTAAATATACACTTGAATAGTTTCATGTGTAAAATTGATTTTCATGTGACATATTGCAGTGTGACTAATTCAATAAATAATCGAAAAAGTTGTTTAAAATTCTAAAATACTGAAAAATCAGAAAAATTATAAAAGAATTTTAAATATATAAAAGTATCATACCTTAAAATGTTTTTCTCTATAATTATTCTGGTAGGATTGTATTTAAAACTTTTGAATGGATACTTTTTAAAAATTGAATAAAAAACTATTTTTTTTTATTTTGTTTTTGAAATTTGAATGTGTAACTTTTATTTTCAGTCTACAACATTACTATTAGAAAAACAATTCAGAAGGTATGGGCTCACAGAAATTCTGAATTGTCCCCTTGAAAAGTTAAATTGACCCCCTGAAAAGTCAAATTGCCCCCCCTGTGGGGCGTACGGCCCCCGTTGGGAACCACTGTCTTAAATTAAAAAGTTAAATTAAAAAATCTTAAGTCTTAAATTAAAAAATTTAATTTCTGAATATGTTTATGGGATTTTTTTTTTTTTGATCAGAAAGCTTAGTTGTAGCGAAAATTTATATAATCATAATAAGAAATTTAGAAAGTTCGTTCATTAAAACTGTCTTATAATATGAATAATTCTTGACCTTAACGTAAAATATTTACAAGAATGCGTAGATTAATTACCAAATAATATTGTTTTTGATATATCTTAATCCTTAGCAAATAGTAAAAGTATTTACACCTGAATATATCTGAAATTGGGGTAATTTGTTCTTCTACAAATATTTCAATATCATAAAAATTATCCATATGCAAACGGTTGGAAAAAATAGTTGTTTTTATAGTGTTTGATTTCGGAAAACTTGCTGCATTATTTCAACACGGTAGAGCAAAACATTTTGCATCAAACAGAAAGCCTAATTTTATTAATATACGTATTAAATAAAATTTATACCTATTTCTATTTAATGGCCCTTTAAAGTTCTGACGGGGCTTAAAATATTTCATTAAATAAACAACCAGTGGACCCGTGCGTGGATTTCGCGCTGAAGTCTAATATTTTTTACCAATATGTATTAAGTTTTAGATACAGGTTTAAATTTCTAAAGATAAATTAAAGATAAAAATATCTGCAAACAACATTATTCAAGCCAGAATATCATCTAACTTATTCCATGAAAGTTACAGTAAAAACCAATCGAAGATAGTAAAATGCACGCGCGAGAATGAAAATTAACAAGCGTCTTTTAACTGCATTAGAGAATGACGACATCCACTTCGAAAACAAAAAAAACACGGGAGAAAGAGAAATGGATTGAATATATATAGAAAACAATTTAATTCAATATAACAAAGCTTAAAATTTAAACGACACATGAAATACCACTGCTTCAATCGATCAATGATGTCTTTATCTTAATTTAATTTTAATTTTGCTTTTTATCTAACATATAAAATAAGCCGGTGCGGAGATCTCCCACTTTAATTTTTTTGGACTATTTATTTTTTATAAGCATTATTGAGTACGATATAATGCGGTATTTTATTTTTGTGGCAACATTGGTTTGAGAAAAACCTTTCGTTTCATTTATGAAAACAACTCTGATCTATTTTTTAATTAACTGCATTTTTTAAATTAAAATACATGTTTTAACAAAAATGTAAGTGTACTATATCAGTAGCCGGTCTAAAAATATTTCAAATGATACCTTATTCGTTATTGTGCGGTCTGTAAATGAATAGAATAGGAGATGTTGACAACAGAAATAATATAGATGATTGTTACAAAAATCGTTCCATGTTTATGTTACGTTAAGTTTGGAAACCTGTCAATTTTTAGGTAACACAATTGTACTTGTAAAGTGTTAAAAATTTCACAATGCATTTAGATTTCTGACTTAAATTTACTTCTTTTCCTTACCATTTTGTTCTGAATATTAATGTATAATTGTTCTCTTAATTAAGTACCGTATTTTTTAATTAATAAGAAAAAACATGTTATCATGCAATGGTGTAATCATGATTTCGTTGCGTCTGTCTGACGTAGTTTAGTTTTACTCAATCCGAGAGATATTATAATTATTATATTTTCTAAACGAATACGTTTTTGAAAATTTAGTGCTGATTTCAAGGAATTCGACAGAATTAGAAGTGCATAAGTTCTTTCAATGCTTAAAACTACATTTTGGGTTGCGTTCGTATCCTTAAAAATATAATTTAAAAACAATTTTAAAAATGATAAAAACATGATATTTTCTGTTCCTATTAACAACGCTTTAGTCGATAAATAAAATTAATATTCTAATGAAAAATATCAAAATTAATTCAAATACAAAAAAATCTAGAATAAAAAACTGAGACATTTTAAAACAGAAGTTACTAATATTTCTTAAAATTTTCAGTTCTTGCATGTGATGAAAGGTTCAATTATGTACTATTTTAGTTTTAAGATAAAGCATTGAGATGTACTAAATAACATTTAAACTATATTTCAATGTAATATATGTATTTCTTTTGTTATATTTTGCTTTCATATGTTACATATTATTCTATTTTCAGTCCGTGTTTGTGATAAAGTAAAAGTTTCAATTGCTTGATATTCTAGTTCTGAAATAAAATATTTAGATGTACTAAATAATACTAGAACTATATCTTCTTCCACTATAGTAATACACGAAGCGTATAAAGTAAAAAATAGATAATAGTTTGATATATTTGGCATTATGAGGTACTTTATCATGTAGTGCATTGCCGTAGAACTAGATGTCATATTCATGTCTGTAGTTAACTCGTTTCACTAGATATTTGTAGCGAATAATATAATCACCCTGTATATAAAAGAAAATTTGGTAAAACCGGGTACCTAACGGTTTTCCATTGTTGATAAAAGTCTCGAAGGGCGGAAAAATCGGAACTTGTCATATTCATGTCTGTAGTTAACTCGTTTCACTAGATATTTGTGGAGCATAATATAATTACCCTGTATGTAAGAGAAAGTTTGGTAAAACCGATTACCTAACGGTTTTCCATTGTTGATAAAAGTCTCGAAGGGCGGAAAAATCGGAACTTGTCATATTCATGTCTGTAGTTAACTCGTTTCATTAGATATTTGTAAATGATAATATAATCATCCTTTATGTAAGAGAAAGTTTGGTAAAACCAGGTACCTAACGTTTTTTCATTGTTTATAAATGTCTCAAAAGGTGTAAAAATTGAAACTTGTCATATTCATGTCTGTAGTTAACTCGTTTCACTAGATATTTGTAGAGAATAACATAATCACACTGCATGAACGAGAAAGTTTGGTAAAACCGGGTACTTAACGGTTTTCCATTGTTGATAAAAGTCTCGAAGGGCGGAAAAATGTAAACTTATCATATTCATGTCTGTAGTTAACTTGTTTCATTAGATATTTGTAGCGAATAATATAATCACCCAGTATAAAGGGAAAGTTTGGTAAAACCGGGTACCTAACGGTGTTCCATTATTGATAAAAGTCTCGAACGGCGGAAAAATCGGTACTCCCCACAAATGTTTTTTGGGACACATCGGCTATTGAAAAACTACACCTGTTGCATCAGGACAATTCTTGTCTAGTTGGGAAAAGGCATTTTCTAGGACAATCTGAAAGATATCCTAATTTTGGTGGTAGGGTAAAACCGGGTACTAATCAGAAATTAAGTTTCTATGCTTCCAGTAACAAAAAGCTGCATTCGATATAAATTTTGAACCAAACTTTAAAACATATGCATTTTTGAGGTCAGTAATTTCTTTTTTTCAGGTTTTCAAGCAATTTTTAAAGTTGTCATGCAACGGCTTTTTCAGTTTTTACTTCCCGTATCAGCTGCACTCCTCATGTGCCCACTCTTTGCAGTCTGAACATTGCATCCATTCTTCAACACCTGTTGATTGAAGAAACAATTTACTGCAGAATTCAATGCAAAACCGTGGATACCTGGTTTTACCCCAACGTACGGCCAAAAATCAACATGGTCGTTTTAGTGAGTAGCTGGAGACTTCCACTTAGCATCGAAATATCGCGTGAAAACAGTAGAAAGCTGTAGTTTAATTACATAAATCGATCCGTCTGGCTGGATTTATTTGAAGAGCAGAAAAGACGGCGAAAAATTAAAACTTTTGAATTGATTTTATTTACAATAGCACTGCACAGTTACAGAGAATAATTCAAATCAAAAGCCGATGTCTCACTGCTAGGGGACGCTAAGAGATGTAGTTAAGACCGGTTGCTGTTCACATGGCATCCCTTATCAGTGAGAAAACAGGATACTCGGTTTAATCCACCTATCCGGTTTTACCGTACTCTCCCTGTCTTATTACTCTATTTGCATTAGTAATATCAGGCTCTATCAAAAGTACTTTCGTTTATTGGATGTTTTTATACAAAAGCCTGTACAAAGGCTGACACTTTATCACCCCTATATATTACAACATTTAAAAATCCATACCCTTTTACATTTATTGTATAAAAATTCCTTTTGTTAATATTCTATTTACAACCGTAGTTTATTAAAATATCCCCTTTCTTACAAATATTCCAAAACTTTTTTTTTATCCTAATCTACTTAATTCACTTTTACTTCCCAACAAATAAGATGTAAAAATCACATTTCATAAGAATATTTCTTCTTAAAAAATATATTTCCTTAAACTCTTTATTATATTAAATATTTCATATTTATTACCGCATTTAAATACTCTTTTATTTCTTTTAATCTGTGTAAATTCACCATACCCCTTTCCTAATAGTCTAAAAATTCATTCTTTTAAATTGTTTTCTCAATACGCAAAAACCGAAACTTTATTCTATTAATTTCCCCCATTTTTTAATTTCGATAATATTCTAGAAGAATCTTTTTCCCGCAAAAAACTAGGAGAGGCGTATTTCTTCAGCATTAATTCTCGGATAAAAATTAGTACACAGCAAAAGTTGAAAATGCATTGGGTAAAAGAGGTCACGTTTTACGAAATATTTTCTTGCGCCTCTTCGTTTAAAAACAGTTGACAGAGAGCAGAGCAGAGGGATTTTGGTCGTCAAAGGAATGTTAAAATAAACCAATGCTGGCGTTGTAGAGTTCTAACGTGTGTCAACAGGGATTTTGGTCGTAAAAGGAATGTTAAAATAAAATATTACTGGCGTTGCAGAGTTCTAAGATGTACCAACAGCAAGGGTCGATCCAATCAAAATTTGGGGCCTATTTAGGTTCCCTTCACAAAAATCTATTTAATAATAAATCCCCCTTCACAAAAATCTATTTAATAACACATATCCCTTCACAAAACTTTATTTAATAAAATGTATCTCTTCACAAAATGTATCTCTTCACCTTTCACAAAATTCCATTCAATAAAATCTTACTGTTTATTAATTATTTATTATTTTGTGATGTTAATTGATGTAATTGTTGTGATGTAAAATGATGGTAATATGTGTAATTTGTAAACAAAGAAGTTCACCAGAGAAAACCTCAGCAAAAGGATTAAAAAAATTTTTTTTTATAAATGTTTGGTTCGAATTTGAGTAACTGGAATGCAACCTCCGTTACGAAATGTTATTTTTCACAAAAATATGATAAATTTCACAAAATTAACCTATATTTTTCACAAAAATAAACTATATTGTTCACACATTGAGCCTCAAGAAAGAGAAAAAAATCTGCATCGACCCCTGAACAGGGATTTTGGTCGTTGAAGTGATGTTAAAATAAAATGTTCCTGGCATGGAGAATTATAAAGAGCACATTTCGCTGGAATCTAAAGATGATTATGTTTAACTAAAATAGATTCAACTATCATTGTGTTTTTCTCTTCTGCAATCTACACTTTACTCGACTGCATTAAGTTGGAGATGTGTGCTATCTTTCTTCTTCGACTGTTTCAGAATGCAAAATATACAACATTAATCAGTTACATATGCAGAAGTATATCTTCATTTTCTCCGTATAAAGCTTACACAACAAGACTATAGTTTTGAGGTAAGTTTAATCAACTAAATTCCAATCTATAGTTACATTTTAAATCACTATATGAATAAGAACAAGATTTTTCTTCATATAATTTCCATCTCTATAAAAATATTACCGTTTATTACTTTAATGTTTCTATTAAAAGTTAGTAAGCGTTTATCAAAAGCTAGTTAATAGCATTGAGATTTTTTTTTCATATTAAGTATATGTTTATGCTGAGATACATGGATTTCTGTCACATAACAAAATTTAATTAAACAAACAAATATGATTAAAAATACCCTATCTTCATTCATCAGCTCTTGATTAAAACGGTGTTATTAGTTTTGTCTCGTATGACATTTTAATGTTCATTCCATCTTACATCATTGGACCTCAGATCTATGGCCGCTTCAATAGAATTTTAATTAAAGACGCTTGTAATATAAAGCAGAAAATGCATTCTAATAATGCGTGAAATTCGGCTGAAATCAAATCTATTTGTGAAATAATTATTTATTTAAACTCAAGTTTGAAACAGTGTATTGAGTTTAAATTTAAAATAAATGTTATTTCACTAGTTGTAGTTGATTAATACGTTTTACGAATTTATTACAAGATCTTAAATTGATAATATAATAACTGATAATAAGAACAAGGTTTATCTCAATGAAATTTCCATATCTATAAAAATATTACATCTTGTTAATTTAAAGTTTCTATTACATTTTAGTAAGTGTTTATCAAATGTTAGTTAATAGCATTGAGATTTTTTTTCATATTAAGTATACGTTTACGATGATATACATGTATTTCTGTCTCATAATTAAATTTAATTAAACAAACAAATATTATTAAAAATATCCTATCTTCATTTTATCATCTCTTGATTAAAACGGTGTTATTAGTTTTGTCTCGTATGGCATTTTAATGTTCATTCCATCTTACATCACTGGACCTCAGATCCTATGGCCGCTTCAATAGAATTTTAATTAAAGACGCTTGTAATATAAAGCAGAAAATGCATTCTAATAATGAGCGAAATTCGGCTGAAATCAAATCTATTTCTGAAATGATTAATTATTTAAACTGAAGTTTGAAACAGTGTATTATGTAGTTTAAATGTAAAATAAATACCATTTCACTAATTGTAGTTGATTAATACGTTTTACGAATTTACTACAAGATCTTAAACTGATAATGTAAATTATCCTTTTTGATATCTTTAAAAAGATTGCACATATATTTTCATTTACTACAAAGTTTTCGTTGAAAAATCAGCTATTTTATTTGAAATTAAAGACGCTTTTAATATATAGCAGATAATGCATTCGAATAATGAGCGAAATTCGGCTGAAACCAAATCTATTTCTGAAATGATTATTTATTTAAACTGAAGTTTGTAACAGTGTATTGAGTTTAAATGTAAAATAAATACTGTTTCACTAGTTATAGTTAATTAAACGTTTTACGAATTTATTACAATATCTCAAACTGATAATGCAAATATAGCACTAGGAAATGAAATGAAAAAATAGCACTAGGACATTCGGTGTGACAACCCTGTAATCAAAAAGTTAAAACAATTTTCATAGCATGAAATAGAAAATGTATGATATAATGTTTGAGAATGATAAATTAAATGTGATTTAAATGTGAAATGAACCTTCCTACCCTGAATGGGACGAATCGACCCGTTTCTATAGTTTATTTCATTCGTTTCGAACCAGAATATTCTTCTTAAAGTAAGTTAAATGTAAGCCACAGAGAACTAAGTTAAATAAATATGTTAAATAGTTTTAAATAAAAAATCTGTTGTGAAATGTTTTTATCAAGGTTCAATAAATTTTCAACAAGGTAGGAAGGTTTAGTTTTGTGATATAAATCTAATATCAAATTATCGTATGATATGAATAAAAATTTTGATCTTTATTTCATACACTGTCTCTATGAAAAGTTAAATTAAATTTTTGAAAACTGTATGTTTTTATACATTTTTCATAGCAACTCAGGCATATTATGAGAATCTGTATACCAGTGATAATACAAGTATTGTATTTATTCTCTGTATAAGTTTGAGCGTAAAATGCCTTGTTATGACAACGTTTCACATGTGCATTTAATTTAACATATGATTATATCCATGTTTGCCCAAGGCGACTATGGGTTTAGTCTATTGACTACTATTATTTGCTTACAATTATCTTCGTAGACGGCTTCTTCTACAAATTTACGACGAAGATTATTGTTTGGAAATATTGGTACAGAAAATTGTAAAAACATAGCCTCCTGCGACAACCTGCATATTCTTTTCTACATTAGTATAAAATATGTATATTAAGTAAAAACTCAAAGAATTAACTAATGAGGCTTGTTGAATTAATTAAATAGTATTTTATTATATTACATTGCATTTCTATATTGTTTAATTGAAACTGAAAAAATGAAATCAATGTGACGATATTTAACCAGAGGTGCCACGCTCTCATTAATCTTCCGTAATATGTGGGTTAATTTGACACAGTTTTAATGCATTTTGCAGCAGAATTTTTTTTTTTTTTTTAAGAAATGAAATTAATCTATTCCACATAAAATCTAAACTTAATTAAACATTCGTCAAATTAATTTTCTGGTTCAAAATGTTGTTAAACCGGGTGAAATTAATCCACATATTACGGAAGATTCGTAGGATCTTGGCATCCCTGTATTTAACGCATTGCTGCATATAGTACAGAGAAAATGCAGGTTCGACGATTTCAGAATCCACGAGTGATTCTGCCGAAACATCTTTGTATTGTGTTAATGGAGGAACGTGGAGAATGAAATCGATTTGAAGTGAAAATCCTTCTTATATGTCTACTGATGTTTTATTTCAGGGCAAAGAAGGATTCACACTTCACAGCATATCCTATCGGTTCATTTAATGTGAGTGTTAATTATACTTAATACAATATGTACTTTTTCTGTTAGATGTATGAGAGAATCATTGTTTAAATAAACAATTCAGAGGATTTGTTTTGTAGCTATGCTGTTCAATAACCTTACAAGATTTATTAAAAATTAAAACTCAATAAAATATTAGTTAAATTGGTTAAAGTAAAAATGCTTCGTTTTGATGTTTATCTTTATAGCCAGTATGTTTATTGTTGCGACACTTACTGTGCAAATCATTCCCGTAGTAATGCAAAACGTGTAATAATTCTAATTATTGGATTGAGATTTTAAATGCGTTTCGCATCTATTTTGTAACAATACATCAGTTCATTTAATGTGAAGGATAATTAATACGAATTTGATATACTTTTCGTAGAGATTTTAAGTGCTTGCTTAACACAAACTATATAAAGGAATATAATTTAATTAAACAAATTTATATTTATTTTATTTTTGCAAAATCGTGTTTCATTATAGTATAACCGTTTTTATTTTCCCTGACGTGCGTTATTAATTATTGGTAATAAATGATAACCGAAATATTAAGATAATTTTAAACTTGGAAATTTTGCACTATATAAATAACATCTCAGAATTTAAAATATAACGGTTCATTTAATGACAGGTTTAGTTATATTCTACAAGAACTTTGTTATTATTCTCCGATACATAAAAAGGACAAGCGTTGGGAAGAGATATTTTGAGCATCTATTTTGTGATTCTCGAATTACCATAAATATATGAGGGTCAAAGGTATTTTTCTACTTATTTTATTTATTTTTAAACTTTTAAGTTCCACAAGTTTTAATTTTTATTTAAATATCATTATAATTTTAAATATCATATCATAAACTGTTTTGGAAACAAAACATTATTTATGTTGATTTTTAGATTATTCTAATCGAATAAAAATCATGTCTAAAGTGACATATTAATTAACAAATTTCCTCAAAAATATTTACTAATATAATCACTTTGAAAAATATTCTTTGACACGAAAACTGAAATTATACCAATTTCTATGAAGAAAATAAACGTAAAAGAGAATAAATAGAACTGCTAAAATAGAATAACTAAAAAAATGTGCTCCACACTTAATCTTAATGAAAGTATATGAAATTTCAAGCTCAAGAAAGAAATTTAAATGATCATATATATATATTATATTATTATTATATTATATTATATTATGAATTTTTCGTTATATGTTGTAGTGAGAGTAAAGCTGATAATAGAAGCAGGAGCACACATGGTCACACAATGAAAATAAGAACGGTAGTTGTTATTTGATGATATAATTAGTTAGAAGCAGTCGTAAAATGCATAATACTTTAGTTGCCTTCTCGACGTGGCGGCATAGGCAGTAGAATGAAATAACCAGAGGCGATTGTCCATGAATTAAACGAACAAGGTCTTTCAAATCCAATGCTTTATTTAAGTATTTCTCTTGGGCAGTTTCCACCTAACAGTAATAACCGTACCATCGCTACGTCATCAATGTATGGGGGGGGTAAGTATTTAGAACATATTAATTTTAGTCATACGAGCAGCCAGGGAGTTGTTGACAAGTGAAAAGTTCGACTTATTTCTGAGGGAACATCGCAGATAGCTGCTTTTTGTTACCTAGCGCAATAACACAATTTATGACGTAGAACGCGTACTGAACCAATGAGGAATTAAAGAAGACGCGTCATGCTAACCATCAAAATAAAACAGTATTATATCATAGCAATCTATAAACAATGATACAAAATGTATTTACTTTCTCTTTCAACATCAATTAAATAATAGTATTACTAATAATAAATTCAAAAATCACACCAAATTTCAGTAATTTCCAAGTATTGTTTTATATCTCATGATATACTTATTATCTGTACTATAATCTCGATCATCACTATAAAGTATAGATACAAAAAATATTCTCACATAAAAATACATTTTTTACACAGAAAAACAATAAAATATTCATGAAAAAGAACCCTTATTGAGGTAGTCAATCATTCAACTTGATGATGTTTATGTAGTATCTTGTTTATAATCAAACAAGAAAACATAAGTGATAATATGATGAAGTAATTTTTTATAACTATTATTCAATTTGGGTTTGTATGTCATATCACTCTTATTAGTATTCATTTTTCAAGTGGTGATAGTAGAAAATAAAACTTTGTAGCATCTTAAGAAAGGTTGGGTAATATGTCATTATTATCCTATGGAATATTTCAACTTTTTTTACTCCAGTTTTATTTCTTATTATTTTAATACTGTTTAAATTTTTATTTTATTTTATATATTACTTAAGAATAATTTAATTAGCTCAGCCTAACCCTTATTATTTGACTATAATATTCTTATCCAATTTATTTGACTATAATATTCTAATCCAATTTATTTGACTATAACATTCTAATCCAAGTTATTTGACTATAATATTCTAATCCAATTTATTTGACTACAACATTCTAATCCAATTCAATTCGATATAAGAAATTCTCAATCCAAACCAATCAATTATGCCAGCATAAAAGTTAATTCGAATACAAATTTCAACAGTAATACTCCCAAGAGCTCACACACTATTACTATTGTGCTAGGAACACACTGTCACACTAAAAAGAATTGAGATTAGATAAACATAATTTATTTTATTAATTTTAATTAGTTTTATGACTATTATAATTTTTTAATTAATCTATTAAATTGATATCTGTTACATGATTATTGAGAACATTCTATAAAAGAAAGAGTCTAAAGAATAAGTTTAATTTATGCAACTAAAACCCTAAGAACAAAATTTAGATTATATTTTATCAATAACATCTGGCAAAACAATTCATAATCCTTTAACTTTTCTTACTGAATCAGAATGTTATGAGAAATGTTGATAAGAACTAAAGTTTGCTTCAACCAGAAATCTTATCCAATAAAATACATAAGAATCTATTAAAGTGTATTTCCTATCTTTGAACCATTCCATCATAGTAACAAATACAACAACAATAATAATCAAAGCCATTAAGTAATAAGCCCAGTCAGATAGTGTTAAATTTGTGAGCGACACCCTAGCGCCAAACCTCTGCTGCGGAAGGAGGACAAAACAGAAGTGGGTCGCAGAGAAACGATACGATTTATTTATATCGATATTTTATACGATTTTTATCGATGTTTTGTTTTTGCACTTCCTTTAAAAGCTTGCTAATTATTGGGATCTTTTACATTAAAGCTAAAATTACAATGAAAAAAAAATGTGGAAATTTACTGGATTAATATTTCTATATAAATATAGTGGTGGCGTAGAAGTTGATTTATTTATTAAAAATTAAATAAAAAGTGATGGAAATTTACATCACTATGCAATTAACCCTTTTCGGCACAGACAAATTATGTTCGTAAAATGTGAAATTACTGACTGACACCGGAATTTACAAACGACTTTCTTAGAAAATATGAACTCCTTATTTTAAGCTTTAATTTTAGAAGCAAAATTTTATTAAAATATTCTTGGGGCCGAATGCAGCACTCCCAACCGCTAGATGGCGCTATTTTCAACTTGCGAAAAGTTTCCCATTTATCTGACTGGGCTTATTATTTAATGGCTTTGATAATAATAGTATCATCAATAGAAGGAATAAAATGACAACAACAAGAACATTAAAATTTTATTTACATAACATCAGAAACATTTTGAGTGCACCTTACCTAAACTTTTCAATTTCACCTTTAGATACTTTTTATTTTATTATCATCTTTATTTTCCTTTTAATTTTTCATCATCATCACGTATTAATCATTACATCATATTTAGTTTGAGTACTCAATTCTACTAATACCATTTATTCAAAATTTCCTAAATGTACACAAATTTTTCTAAATGATCATTACCTTTCAACAATCATGGGAGCTTGCTTCAATTTAGTAAATTTATTAATGCTAAAGATCTTGGCAAAATGAATTTAGTTTTAACCAAGCTATGGACAAAATGAGGTGTAATTGGTCAGCCTAAGATTTATTAAAACTCAAACTTACCTAATAGAACAATTTACTACAGTAACATAATGCTAATTTCTTCATTATGTCTCAGTAAATCAATTTCTACCTGATCTAGCATTTTGTAAATAATTGTCACCATTACAATCTCTAAGTCCTTATATTAAGTATTTAAGTAATTTGGTAAGTGCATCATTTTTCCTAACATTTAATTTAAAATAAACAACATAATAATATATTAAAAAATTTTAAGTTATATTTACATATTTACAATTTATACTCAAGGTTTTTTTTGTGGTAATTTAAGTTAATTTAAATTTAGTTTAATAATTGAATTAATTTTATTTACATAGTTAAATAACAATACTAAATAGTAATTTAGATTAATTTAACTTAACTGCCTAAGAAAGTGGTAAATAGTAAATTGCCAAAAGAATAAACTAGAATAAGCTGTTATAGATAATTGATCATACCATGATGGCTAAGACCACAAAATGAAAACATATTCATAAGAATAAATAATAAATTTATTAATGGTGCACTTTTAAACACAATAAATCATGAAATTAACAGACATCTCTGCATGTCAAGCAAAAATCATTCCTTAACCCACCATACCAACATACAGAAATATATTGTTAATTCATAAAATTAGTAATTAATCCCTGGCCAGTAGAAAAACCACCAATACTGTGCAAAAGTAACAACATAATATTTAATTTTGTGAAAATAAGTAATTAAATTTATTAAAATTAAACTTATATGGTTACTGGAATGCATATAAAACCAGAATTTGTAATTAATTTTCTGTTATATTTATTGTAAAGCTCATTATTCCATACTCCATTTTCTGTACATTTCTAGCAAAATCCATCCTTCGGTCACCATCCCCATTGAATTCTATGATTATAAGGATTTGGAGCAAAAATAGACTCACACCAGAAATTTCATTCAATAAAATATAGAATTCCATGTTATTTTAGTGTTATAAACTTCAGATTGGATATACTGGCTTAACTCATTAATGCCGGTTGGTACGAAAAGTTACCGTTTAACCCCTTAATCGTCGCGCCCTTTATGTGTAGGCTACTTTTTAAAAATTCATATTGCTTGATTACCACCAGTTTTTTAAGTAGAAATGTTCTTCTTATTTAATAGACAGATAAAATAATGCAAGAATAAAGCCAATAACACTATTTTAAGAAACTGGTGGGAATCAAACAATCTGAATAAAACAGGCGTAACCTACGCTGCCCGTGAATGTCTCGGGCACGACGATTAAGGGGTTAAGTGATACGAAACTTTTAAATATGAACACCAGTATCTTAGTAAAAAAATAATTCATATTATCTAATAAGAAACTATCAGAGATTCAATCAGTTAAAATAACAGTATGGGAAAACTGGTGTAAACTGGTATCGAAGTATTAAAAGAAGTGTAAAATAAGTCGGCGTTAATGGGTTAAGTTTTATCTGAAAAATTGAATTTTTAACAAATTTACCCATTTACCATTAGTTTACTGGTGAACACCATATTCCACTCTCAAAATACTGGTAGACATCTCTGAAAAAGATTCCCTACTGTATTCAATTAATTATAGAGATTTGCAACAGAAATAATCCTACATAGTAAATGAATCAGCAAAACATAATATTTACTTATAAAATTTAGAGTAATTTAAATTTATTTTACTAGTAATTTTTTTTTGTAATCTATCTTATAACAAATAATAATAATAATATTAATAATATGTAACATCAATTCATATTATATTAATCTTTAACTAACAACAGCATAATAATCTTCAATCATATTCTAACAGTATCAATAATAATATACTTTGTATAATTTTATTCTTTGTTTAAGTTGTATAAAAAGTCCCTGTCAATAAATCAGAAAAAAGTTTTGAAATATTTTTCTTTTTCTAGTTCACATCTGCAAATTACATGTATCCTCAAATAAAAAAGAAAGAAAATCGTCAACATAAAAATATATAAATAAAATGAAAGTCTGGGCAAGGAAGCAAAATAGCAGAATTACGCAATAAACTCTTTTCATTCGAGTAAGGAAAGTGAAAACTTAAACCAATTTTTTTTTTTTTTTTTACTCTTCAATTTAATAACTCTCAATACAAGAAGATACATTTATTAATACAGATCAATAAAGCATTTAATAAGTATGAGTTAGTGGTTTACCATATTCAATTTATTAATGGGTGCACTTGGTTACTAGCATTCTAATATTTCTTTTTAGTTATCGTAAAATATCATCATGTAAATTGATTATCATACTCCAAGTCATGTGCCAAGTAGTAACTGATAACATGAATTATTTCAATTCATATTGTAGTAGCAATTCTGATAAGGGTACCTCATTGCATCAATCCAAAATATCAACTTAGTATACCAACACAAATTTAATCTTTAAAGCATAATACAGTGACCTCTCACTTATACGACTTTTAGTTATACGACTCTCTCGGTTATACGCCGAATTCCCTTGGTCCCGTCCACACTTTATGGGAAATAATGCTAAACATCTCTCAGTTATACGACTGCTTCACTCACTTATACGACGCTTTAAACGGTTCAAGCGATTTTAATTTTCTCACTCATGAATTCATTTTTATAATCTTTAAAGTACAAATCATTCACGTTTTCTTAGCTTTATCCTTTCACTATTGTTAAAGTGTTTATCAATAATTAATAACACTTCTTATCCACCTTCGTGTGTTATTAACGAGGAAATCTATGGCGGGAGGGTGGTTGTATGGAACTCCCTTGTACCTGCCATTTAACAAAAGCCAAATGACCACCTGGAATAATGTGACATCGCAGACAATTAAGAAATGTTTTAGGAAATGTTGTTTTTCACAAGACAAAACTGCTAGTTCAACGAATGAACCCGATTTTGAGAGCATACGGGAATCCTTTAATGACGAAGACTGGTATGAAATGTTTATGGACGAAGCTATTAATTTCAAAGATTATGTAGAATGTGATGAAAACTTCTTTCTGTCAGTACTCAGAACTGACGAAGAAATTTGAGAATATCAATAGTGAAGACTTGAGCAAAGAGGATGACGAAGATGAGGGCGATGTTATTGTGGTGTAAATTTTACAGAAACTAGTGCCGCTTTAAATACATTAAAGAATTATGTCGATCAAAATTATTATTCCCAAAATAGCTTAAAAGCTTTATTAAACTTTAAAAGTACATTCTCTCATTTCGTCGACCAGAGAGACAAACTGATATCACTTCATTTTTTGAGAAAATCTGATTTGTAAATCTTTAAAATATACATAGTGGTAAGTGAACGATTTTGTGAACTTTTTAAAAATATATTTTACGTTTTATTTTTTAATATATTTTATAAAGTTTGTTAAAATATGTTCTTAGAACTCAAAGCTTATTGTTTTTAATATAAGTAACATAATTAATGAATATAAAGTTTGAAACTTGTATAATAAAACGGTCTCTCACTTATACGACTCTCTCAGTTATACGACTTTTTTCTACGGTCCCCTGAAAGTCGTATAAGTGAGAGGTCACTGTAATACAATTTTAATTCTTTCTTAATATATTAATTTTAACAGAAAAATAATATAAACAGTAAATAAATTTCATAATATCTTTCAAAATAATCAACAATACAAGAACATAAATAAAAATCTCAGACTGTTAAAATATTTTGTCACTTGGTTTCATGTTACGTAAGAATAAATAATTTGAACAAAATAAAATAGGTTGTTATAAAATTTTGCAACAAGTAAATAATACATATTACTTAATATAAAATCTAACTTACGCAATCAAGTCTTGTTATGAAAAAGATATACAACAATTTTTTGTTGCTTTAACATTGACGTATGTTCTAATACTTCTTCTGGCTCACATCGATAGGGGGGGGTTGAAGACTTTATAATGAAGCATATTTCGTAGATGCCGTGCTTCCGTTCTTGTTTGTTACGACACCTCAGTAAAAGTAAGCAGTAACTTGATTCTCGGATATACTTTTCACATCCTTTGGAAGGATGGCCGTGGCATAAGTCCCTTGAATCCTTGCCGGCTTATATTATATTAGGAATTTTTCGTTATATTTTGTAGTGGGAGTAAAGCTGATAATAGAAGCAGGAGCACACATGGTCACACAATGAAAATAAGAACGGTAGCTGTTATTTGATGATATAATTAGTTAGAAGCAGTCGTAAAATGCATAATACTCTAGTTGCAGTCTCGACGTGGCGGCATAGGCAGTGGAATGAAATAACCAGAGGCGATTGTCCATGAATTAAACGAACAAGGTCTTTCAAATCCAATGCTTTATTTAAGTATTTCACTTGGGCAGTTTCCACCTAACAGTAATAGCTGTACCATCCCTACGTCATCAATGTATGGGGGGTAAGTATTTAGAACATATTATTTTTAGTCATACGCGCAGCCAGGGAGTTGTTGACAAGTGAAAATTCGACTTATTTCTGAGAGAACATCGCAGGTAGCTGCTTTTTGTTACCTAGCGCAATAACACAATTTATGACGTAGAACGCGTACTGAACCAATGAGGAATTAAAAAAGACGCGTCATGCTACGTCACGACCAATGAAAGATAATTAGTAAAGAGTTCGGACAAAGAGGCAGTGGATGAATTTTATAGTAAAAAGTAACTTAGAGCGGGAAATGAAATTCGGAATAAAAATGAAAATGACTCTCAAAGAACATTCTAAAAACCCAGAAATGATCGGAGATCATGATAAAAATTAAGAATAACTAAAAGCTTTATATTTAAGTAAATTGGACAATTTAGATATTAAATAAAAGGGAATTTAACAGAGTTAACGATAGAGCTAATTTTAGAATAAGGATTTAATGAATATAGAGTAGTAATTTAGAATAAAACAGGGAAAATCGTGAAAGTAGATCTAATAATGTAACATATATATATATAAACAAAAATACGCAAATTGTGATTATCAGAAGTATTATCTACTATAAAACATGATAAAGAGTTTGTTAATTGCATATGTTTCTTAATGAATGCATTAATTTTCTTTAACAAAGTCACGGGTAACAGCTAGTAAATTATAAATTGCGAAAAAAGTACATACTACAAAAATGTCCATATTGCATTTCAAAGTAATAGGAAATGTGATACTTGGGAGCTTAAAATTGAGGCTTTACAATAAAATTATAATATTTAGTACTGTAACCATGTAACTTCCAAGAAGTTTGGACCAATTTTTTAAGATTATAAACTTTCTATTTATAATTTTAAAAACAGATTTCGTAATTAGCACATTTAATGGTTGTGTTTGGAATATTGTTTTGCGATTACATAAACCGGAAAACTGTGTTAAAAACGGTAGTTGAACATGTGACACCCTGCGAATGTGTAAAAAAGAAATATTTTTTGTTTACCGTACGTACCATAAAAATCATGAAAATTTAATGAATTAAAAAAAATACATCAACATTATATCATAATTCCGCATCTATATGTTCTTTTCCAGTAACGATTCTTATAATAATATACTAATTTAGAAATCGGTTTAATAAAAAAACTAGTCTTTGGGGACCACCGTAATACTTACCCATCATGGATATGCATAATTTAAAATATGAAAATAAAACATGTGTAAATTATTTATAAAATGCATTGCAATTCGAATAAAATTGTGGCTTGATGACGTCAGAAACTTAAAATACTCTATTACTGAATTGCGTGAAAGAAACATTCTCATATCTCGAAAAATGATATTCATATTAACTAAGAGTTTACTGCGTCGTATTAAGCGTCTCCTTTCCAATTGAATTGAAATTCGGATGAAATACAGGGTCATGAAAAATCGAAGAGTGTGGTAAATAGGATTACAAATATCTCGCAACTCATTATCCAATCGACTTCATTCTTTATGATTTTTTTTTTATTGTATTTTATATTCACTCCTTAAATTAAACAAATTAAAAAAAATTATATACTTTTTATCAGAATGAATATTTCGAGAGTCCTAAAAGTGTAGTTCCGGATCATTGAGGTCACTGAAATTCAACAAGCTTCTTCCCATTATCACATACTAAATACATACAAAATTTCAAGTCTCTATCTCTATTTGTTCGGGCGATAGAGCATTTACAGCCACAGACACAGGTAGACGGACGGCAATTTTTTTTTTCTAAAAATATGTTTTTCAGAATCTGCAGTGTCTGAAACGTGTAAATCCTTCAATTTTTTTTTCGATTTTCAAACGATTACAAGACTTACCCTATACTACATATGATGGGTAAGTAATATTGTAAAATGTTGTGATCAAATATTTTTTGTTTTGTAGAAAATCTACTTTTCCGTACTGAAACCCATGCATTTTCTAAGGATGTGATCTGTATTGTTTCTCAACCATGTTAGAACAATGCACACAAATAAAAAAAATATTGGCAATTATTCTGAATTACAACAGACGCAGGGCTGTAGCTAGAAGTAAACGATAGGGGGTGCTCAAGAAAATATAGGGGGTCTCATACTATTTCTCGAGAGAGACACGGGTTAAATTGAGCACCCCTGATACATGCACGCACAAACATATATGTTAAAAGTATTATATAGAAAGGTAAATTAGTGCATATTCATATTATAGTCACTATATTTCATATTAAACTGTTTATAATAACTTTATTCGATGCTAAGAAAAGTAAAGGCTGCAGACAGGGATGTAATGGAGGATATACGGTGGATACGCCTTCTGGATTACCCAGAACTGTATTTATACCCTCGTCTCAAAAACACTATAACATAATACTCTTTAGGGTATAACCTCTGCCTACAGCGTATGCCCTCTGGTTTTCTTACGAATACATCACTGGCTGCAGAATGAAAAATTTTAGTGTATCATTATACTAGTGAAATAATAAGTGATGATGTCAATAAGGAAATGAAAAGCTGAAAATTTGCCTGTTTCAAAAGAGTTGCAACCTTTAATTTTTTTTCTAAATATTCCCTGCCCTTAAGGATTCTAAAGTTATGTTTGTATATGATAAAAAACATTAGAAAAATCAAGGATGTATTTTGCATTTTAAAAATATTTTTGTGTCTAGTCAAATGCTAAAACTACTTGAATTTAAATTGGCTATTAGCTTTTTTCATTAGTATCATTTATAAATCAAGGATCTTATATATATGTATATATATATATAATACATTTTAAACTAGGATGACTTAAATACGAAACATAATGGTTATCATAAGCATCATATTTATTATTAAACTCGATAGAATAACTTTGTTTAATGCTATTAAAGGAAAACGCTGCAAAATGAAAAATTTCACTATATAACTAATGCAAAAGTGAATGTTTGCATCAGCAAAAGGTTACTAATTCTGAGTATGTGCAGGTAGGATGTGTGCTTAGCAAAACTGTAAAAAGCCCCCAAAACTAAGTTTAATTTTTGAACAGAGTTTCATTTGGATTTTTTTAGCAGAATTCCATTTGGTGGCCTTGGCAACTTTCCCAGGGAGGGGGGGGGGGCTCAAAAATTTTCAGGGGGTGCTGAGCCCCCCTGGCACCCCTCTAGCTACGGCCCTGAACAGACGATTGATTTCATAGTCAAATCAGACACGCATTTACATTTTATAATGTAATATTCATAATGTTCAAATATGTTAAAGTGTTTACTGATCCTGGAATGATTAATATTTGATCTTCTCTCCAATAAATTATGCAAACCTCTTCCATAACGTAATAAGTATACTTAACTATTTTAGTGTACAATATTTATGTTTCTCTTTTTTACGTCATATAGACTTTACATAACAACCAAAAACTATTAAATTTTGATTTGTCTGAAAATAGAACTTGAGACTAATCTTCAACAGCCCACATTAAAAAAATTCTAGGACAATCCTGTCCTGTTTTCCCATTATCTGTGTAAGTTCTTAGTACCGTTTGAGTAAACCTTAGCGACTAATTTTTTTTGTTAATCATTTGAAATTTTAGAATTAGTAGCAAAGTGCTTTTTAAACAAAGCTTCGTTATAAAATGTTAATCTCGTTTAGACGTACAACACGTACAACATGCCTTAGCGGCAATTCCTGTAAAGATTGGGTTTAAATAACGTTAAGTATGGCGGAAGATTAATTAAGATTTTTGCCATTCCTCTAATTGCAAAAATTATAATTTATGAAATTAAAATTAGCTTTTTATATCAAATCTCCACTGTCTTTTAAAACGCCATAGATAAAATAATTTGGAAATTTAAACTTATCAACAAACTGCGTTCCCTCACTTGAAAATATACTAATTACCTAACAGAAGATAAAAAAGAACCAGAAAGCTTGGAAAGATCTCGTATGAAACATTCACATATTTCTGATGAAATAACAAAGCAAATAAATAGACGAGGCCTTGGATCGAATATACCGGGTGATTATAATTAAAGTTACGATTTCAAAAATCGATAATTTTAAAACTACTGGTCAGAATGACTTGATATTTTAGCAGAACAATCGTGAGGCAATGGAATTTTGTTTGGCGAAGGAAAAAAATAGTTCCAAATTGTGCCGATAGATGGCGTTGTCAGGGTAATGTCAGGGGAAAGACCAAAAATGTATTCTTGAACCCTTTCCGGCGCGGAGTAAATTTGTTTGCAAAATGATGAAATAATAGACTGACATCGGAATTTACAAACGAATCCATTAGTAAAAAGAAACTTGCTTATTTTTCTGGTTCTTAATGAAAGGAAAATTTTAATTAAATACCGGGTGATTATAATTAAAGTTACGATTTCAAAAATCGATAAGTTTAATTAAAACTACTGGTCAGATTGACTTGATATTTTAGCAGAACAATCGTGAGGCAATGGAATTTTGTTTGGCGAAGGAAAAAAAAAGTTTCAAAATGTGACCATAGATGGCGCTGTCTGGGTTCACATTGTCTGAAGATATGCAAATTACTAATACGTGACATGCGCACCGCAGACATAGCAACCATAAAAATGCAGAGCAGCAGCTCTTTGCCTGAATGCTTCATCATGACTCTGACTATGAAGGATCGCGCTCTGCTCTTGAAGCTTTTTTATAAAAACGATGACAGTGCACTTACAGCTATTAGGAAGTTTCGGACATTAAAATCCATAAAAAAAGGTCCAATAACAACAAATGGTCTGCAAAAAAGGATTGCTAAATTCGAAGAGACCGGTTCATTTGACGTTAAACGGGGTAGAGGAAGGAAACCAGTTTCAGCTGCGGCAGTGGAAGATGTGGCTACAGCATTACAGGAACATACTGACAGTGATGCTGGAATCAGCAGTGCAAGGGGGATTGGCCGAATGCTGGATATGCCGAACAGCACGGTGCGTAAAGTCCTACGGAACGTCTTACGCTGTTATCCGTACAAGATAACTCATGTGCAGGAGTTGCTACCTGCTGACCTGGAAACACGTCAATCTTTTTCACTACAATTTCTTGCCCGGATGGAAGTGGACAACGGATGGCCATGGAACATTCTGTGGTCTGACGAAGCCCACTTTCATTTGCAAGGTTCTGTAAATACGCAAAATTGCAGGATATGGGCGACCGAGAATCCGTCCCAGCTACAGCCATTACCTCTTCAGTCTGAAAAGGTCACTGTGTGGTGCGGAATAACGGCAGCGTTTATCGTCGGTCAATTTTTCTTCGAGGAGATCACACCTGCTGGTCCCGTTACCTGCACAGTTACTGGCAAGCAGTATGAAACACTTTTGCGTAAACATGTTCTTCCGGCACTTCAACAGCGTCAGTGTGTGGATCGCATAATATTCATGCAAGATGGCGCTCCTCCGCACATTGCTACTACTGTGAAGCAGCTACTGAGTGATAATTTCGGAGATGATATGATCATAAGCCGCCATTTTCCAACAACGTGGCCGCCACGTTCCCCCGACGTAAACCCGTGTGATTTCTGGCTTTAGGGGGAACCTGAAGAATGTTTTTCATAGCGGGCCGATTCAGAATCTAGCCGACTTGAAGGCAAGCATCACACAACACACCCATTGCATTAGTACAGATACCCTCCGATCTGTTGTGGAGCATGCCGTTTTGCGCTTCCAATTAGTAGCGGAACAAGGCGGAGGGCATATTGAGCAACTTGTGCCTTAATAATCAGTAAGGTGTTTGTTCCATGAAGCTCTTTTTTTTTTTCATTTTTTGTCACTATCGCTGTCGTCGCTGTAAACAGGTAGTCTTGTCTTTTCGCTAATAAATTTTTAGTAAATCTCTGAACTCTATTTTTTTTCTTTTGGCAACATCATTCCTATATTTAACCCTTTAACGGGCGATGGTCACAAAAAAGGACACCCAATTTTAATTCTAAAACTGACAAACGGCACCAAGAATATTTAATTAAAATTTTCCTTTCATTAAGAACCAGAAAATAAGGAAGTTTCTTTTTACTAATGGATTCGTTTGTAAATTCCGGTGTCAGTCTATTATTTCATCATTTTGCAAACAAATTTACACCGCGCCGGAAAGGGTTCAAGAATACATTTTTGGTCTTTCCCCTGACAATACCCTGACAACGCCATCTATCGGCACAATTTGGAACAATTTTTTTCCTTCGCCAAACAAAACTCCATTGCCTCACGATTGTTCTGCTAAAATATCAAGTCATTCTGACCAGTAGTTTTAAAATTATCGATTTTTGAAATCGTAACTTTAATTATAATCACCCGGTATATTGAGTTACGAAAGAACATTACACAATGACAAAAACATAGTAACTAAACTGAAAATTGAACATCACTTATATTTATAAATTCGTCTGGGATTCTGCCAGTCATGTTCCCGGACGTGCGAGAAAGCTTACACAAAAGTATCATCCAATAAAATTTAAGATGTAATGCTAAGATTACAATTACGATACGATATACTAACACCCGCCCATAATCTAGCATTACATTAGAAAAACACAGAATGAAAAATTACAATAAACAAACATTAAAAATATGACAGAGTTAAAACATTACTTATACAAACAGCAAAGAACCAACAATTCATAAAATTTAACTTTAGGTAATGCTTTTGTAAACATATCAGCAATTTGCATATTTGTAGGAATATATTCAATTTTGACATTATTTTCTTTTACAACATTACGAACAAATTTTAGTTTTATATCTATATGTTTCATTCTACCATAATTACTTTCATTACTGATACATTTTATGAAAGACTGATTATCCTCTAAAATAACTAAATCCTTAATACTTACAATTTCACAAGCAATATTTTTGAACCACAACAGGTCTTGCAAACTTTTAGTTAAGGCAATGACTTCAGCTTCAGTTGAAGATAATGCAACTGATTTTTGTTTATTACAACACCAGAGAACAGGCATGTTACAAAACATTAAAATGTAACCTGATTCTGATTTTCTATCATTTGTATTAGCCCCCCAATCAGAATCAACATACATAGATAATTTAGGATCAGATTTTTGCTTTTTATACACAAGTTCTATGGACAAAGTTCCTTTCAAATATCTTAAGATTTTCTTTAGTGCAATCCATGCAACTTCAGTAGGATTTTCCTGCATTTGACACAAACAATTAACACTATATAAAATATCAGGTCGTGAAATATATGCTAAGTACAATAAACAACCTACAAGTTCACAGTATGGACCATTAAATGTATTTCCATTTTTGAAATTAGATGGAGTGGATTTAGGAAAAATAGGAATATCACTAGGTTTACATTCTAGCATGTTAAATTTACTTAACAATTTAATTATATAAGACTCTTGATCCATTATTAAACTATCAGATTTAAATTTCATTTGAATACCCAGAAATTCTGAAACACATTCTGATTTTGACATATGAAACTCTTTAGAGAGTAAAGAAATAACTACATTAGTTTCATTTAAATCTGAACCTGCTATAAGCATATCATCAACATACAGAGCAATAATTATTTTATGACCATTACTATAGCGAATAAAAATACAAGGTTCATTATCAAGAGATTTAAATTTAAATTTTGAAACAAATTCAAGAAACCTTTCAAACCATTGTCGTGGGGTCTGTTTCAGGCCATATAAACTCCGTTTGAGTTTACATTTTAACCCACTTTCGTCATCATAGCCTTGCGGCTGATCCATAAAAACAAGTTCATTTAACTTACCATTCAGGAAAGCTGTTTTTACATCCAAAACAAATGCATGTAAGTCTTCATTTAAAATCACAAAAAGCACTAAACGTAAAGCTGGCATACTTATTACAGGAGCGAAAGTTTCACTATAGTCTAGTCCTTCTTTTTGCATAAATCCACGGGCTGCAAGGCGAGCCTTATAACGTTAATCTCTTTTGATGGTATACATCCATTTGCAGGAAATAGCACGTTTGTCAGGTGGTAATTTTTCGAGATCCCACACGTCGTTGATTTTCATGCTTTCTATCTCTGCATCCATAGCTTCCTTCCATAAACGTTGTTCATCAACAGGGAGAAATTTGATCTCATCAAAAGATAAAGTTTCTTGTTGGCAAAGTAATGCTTCATACACCTCAGGAGCTGGATACCGAATAGGTTGTTTTCTTGATCTCTCGGATTTTCTCATTTTATCTTCTTTCTCTTCAGAATCCTCTGATTCTTCACTAGTTCTTTCTTTAGAATCTGGGTTAATTTCACAATCAGTCAATTCTGAATTTTGCACTATGTGTTGTTTTGAGTTTATGGTATGCTTCTTCTCTTCATCAAATTTGACATTTCTTGAAATAGTTATGCGTTTCGTCTCAGGATCTAGCAATCGATATCCCATTGAAGAATAACATATGAAGATCATATGTTTAGACCTATCATCAAACTTCTTACGATGAACGGAAGGAATTAGCATGTAGGCACTGCTTCCAAAAACACGTATGTGCTTCAAATCGGGATCTTCTCCAAATTTTAAGAAATACGGCGTTAAGTTCTTAGTGGAGCTGCTTGGCATTCGATTTTTCAAGTAAGCTGCTGTAAGAATAGCTTGACCCCAAAAAGTCTTAGGTAAATGTGAGTCAGCAATTAAAGCCCTTCCTATATCTAGGACGATCTATTGCATCTTTCAGCAACTCCATTCAAAGCTGGAGTGTATGGAGGAGCAGGATCAATCACTATACCAAGATCTCGAGTGAAATTCATTAAATCATTGCTTAAATATTCTTTTCCGTTATCAAATCTGATTTTCTTTACTGTAGGATTAGTTTTTAAGAAAACTTTCAATTCCTCTGAAGCTTCACTTTTATGCTTCAATAATCGAACTTCAGTAAATCGTGAAAAATCATCTATGATAGTCATAAAATAGCATTCACCAGAAAAAGTTTTCGAAACAATATTGCCACATATGTCAGAATGAATAGCAGTCATTGGGGTACTTTCTCTTTTCCTAGGTCCTCTTCCCATTGGTGTTGCACTCTGTTTTGCTCGAACACAAACATCACAAAAAGAAAGGGGTATCGGAAGTTTCATTTCCTCCAACACTTTGTCACTTGGATGGCCCATTCTGCGATGCCAAATTTCAGAATCACTTTCTTTTGATGTGAGAACAGTTTCATAATTTGGGACAAAATAACTAACATATTGTCCATTTGAATCACGTTCACCAAAACAAAAACGATTTCTTCCTTTTTCAAATGAACACCTTTTCATTTTTGAAAATAACTGCATAATTTGCATTTTCGATTTTTCTAACGGAAATCAACTGTCCACTTAAATCTGGTACGTAAAGAACATTATTTAGTGCAATTTCCATTCCGTTTGATAATTTTCCAATAATATTTCCAACACCTTTAATTTCAAGATTCGTTGTTTTCGACGCACACTTAATAGTTCCTGAAGATGGTTGCAAAGACGTGAAATATTTCTCATTAGAGCACATATGGGAAGTCGCTCCAGAATCCACTATAAATTCATTCTTTTTAACGTTCCCCGCAACAAAAGATACCGCTGAAGAAGCAAATTTTTCCTAATTTGAATTTTTAACAGCTTTACAGTTTCGTTTAAAATGGCCAGGAAGTCCACATTTGAAACAAGTAAGTTTCTTTCTACAGTATTTAGCTATGTGCCCCTTTGAATTACAGTTTTTGAACACATATTCTTTGCGAGTTGATACAAACGCGGTATTATCATGAACAGTTTTGGACTGCACTTTTTCTTTCTTAGAGTCGAGCAGAAGTGCTTCAGCATCTAACAGCCATTGTGTGACAAAATCTAGAGTCAAAACAGTATTCGGTTGATTTTCTAACGCAGTTTTAACATTTTCAAATTCTTGAGGCAGCGACATTAGAATATAAACAATAGTATCGGTTTCACTTACTTCAGCACCGGAAATTTTAAGTTCCGAAATTAATTTATTTATTTCATCAATGTGACTATGTGACGTCTCATCGACACAACACGATCCTTTTTAATAGTTGCTAACCTCTTTCTAATTAAAATTTGATTAACTGCACGCTTGATACATATGTTCGTTCTAATTTATTTCATATCTTATGCGCAGTATTTTCTTCTTGCAATGACGCAAGAACCCCATCGCTTAAAAGCGATAATAATAAAGCATAAGCCTTTTTCGATTTTACAACTTCGGCAGTTTCAGTTGTTGCTTCATTGTCTAAAAACTTATCCAAATCTTCCGCCGCAAATATGGCTTTAACACGCCTTTTCCAAACAGAAAAATTTCTACCGTCGCCGTCAAAAAGAGCAACTCCGTATAATTCTTTTTCACTTTCCATCGCTGGGTAAAAAAAAAACAGAAACAAAAGAAAAATAAATTTTCTCTCTCAAAACCACAGCAATAAATATGAAAAGGGACTAGCGTCACTCTGTCTGCGAATTAAACCAAGCTCTGCTGATGAAATAACAAAGCAAATAAATAGACGAGGCCTTGGATCGAATATATATTGAGTTACGAAAGAACATTACACAATGACAAAAACATAGTAACTAAACTGAAAATTGAACATCACTTATATTTATAAATTCGTCTGGGATTCTGCCAGTCATGTTCCTGGACGTGCGAGAAAGCTCACACAAAAGTATCATCCAATAAAATTTAAGATGTAATGCTACGATTACAATTACGATACGATATACTAACAATTTCAAAATAAAAACATAAAAACGTTTATAACTGAAAGTTAAATCGTTTTCAAGAGAGTCTTTTTTTTTCTTCTTTTGATCACAGATTGCATTTTTTAAGACAGCCTAAAGTCACGGAAATTTTTCTACGGGCATCAATAAAAGATGCATTAAAAAAAAAAAGAATCTAAAAGTGAAAAATAAGCTTTATGTATGGTACTATTTTTAATACAAAATCTGGAACAAAATTATTTGAAAACTGTTGAATTGAAAAAAAAAGTCTATGTACAATATAATGCTTTACGTGCCAAAAAATAAATTTCTGAAACTGTTATGAAATAACAATAAAAAAAATCTCGTAACCAACAGCAATAGCTTATTTTTAATTATATGGAATTTATCCAAAAGAAATTCGATACAATGCTCCGGTAGGAAAAGAAAATTATACGGATAATAGTATTAGATTTATTTGCCTAGTAATTTTAATGCAATTATTTTTTTCATGGCGTTAGCGTAAATGGTGTAGAAAAAAGAAAACAATTCTCTAATGAATGGTATATATATATATATATATACATATATACTCCGTCGATGAAGAAAAAGAAAGATAAATAAGGTACTTTTCGAAAATATAGACTAATTACGATATTGAAGAATTTTTTTTATGAATAAACACTTACAAACTTGCAAGGTTTTTGTATACTTAGTAAAAATGTTACAAATTTTTTTTTAAAGAGATATTTTTATGTTATCCAATGAAAACGTTATTATTAAAAAATAACGTTTGAATTAAGGATGTAGATAACTGTGTTGTTGGTCCTTTTCAATGATAATTTCTACAGCTGGTAAATTTGTGTTTTGTTAGTGGATACGTTTTTGCTACAAATTTATGGAATAAAATACAAAAATATTAGGCTGTTCGTAAAGTTTCTTCAGTCTGGGAATGTTGGTTTGTACCGGAAAATTCCATCATATAATTATTAGATATTAATTCCGATATCTAATGTCTAATAATTGACGGGCAAAAATTTCTGGTATGAATTAATTATTCTAAACGGAAGGACACAATATATTATATTTTCTTTTTTTAGTTTTTGAGCTATTTGGAATCTTAGTTTGAAAATTAATTTTTTTGTCAAATTGGCATTATATCAAATAAGTATAAGTAATTAACGCTGATGCTGTTGCTGCCGTGATTCAATTTATTGTGACCGGGGCCTCTTTCTAGGGTTATATTAAAAAAACCTATATCCCATACACAAATATGAAAACTGGTAGTTTTATAGAGAAATGTATGACAAACACGCTGAAGTAGACAGTTTTTATATCGAGTAAATATTTAAAGTGCTATTTAATGTCTAAATCTGTCAAACTAGTTCAGTTAAATGTTTTGTAGGATTGATGAATTAGTTTCGAAGTTTTCAGTATTGAAAACTGGTTGATCATCTCGGTTTTTCACAGTTTTCTAATACTCTTTTAGATATTGGAATGCGACAAACTACAGATTATAGCAAGGTTTATCACTAATAAACTTTGAATTAGCAATTTAACCGTCTTTTGTCATAAGCTAAATATGTAAATATTAACATTTATAAATTTTAATTAAGCATTTCAATCGTCGTAAAATTGTTTAATATTGATCAATTAGATAATTAAAAGATTGGTTGATTGATTGATTATCACGATTTTTCCTAGTTTTTTAAAAACTGTTTTAGATGTCGGACTGCAACAAACTGTAGACTGTAGCCACAGTTATCAATAATAAATCTTAATTAGACATAGGCATTCTAATTACAATAAAATTCCTTAAAATTGATAAATTTTTTCCCGAGTTTTTCAGTATTGGAAGATTGGTTAATCATCCTCCGGTTTTTCCCTGTTTTCTAATACTCTTTTAGATATTAAAATGCGACAAACTGCAGATTTTGACCAGGGTTATCACTGATAAACCTTTTGACATTTTAATCGTAGTAAAATTCCTTAAAATTGATCAATTCGTTCCCGTGTTTTTGAGTATTGAAGATTGTTTGATCATCCCGTTTTTTCCCAGTTTTCTAATACTATTTTAGATAGCGGGATCCAACAAACTGCAGATTGTAGCTAGAGTTATTACTTATAAAAATTAATTTGACATTTCAATCACCATAAAAGTCTCTAAAATGGATCCATTAGTTCCGAATTTTTGATAATTGAAAGATTGGTTGATCATCTCGGTTTTCCTCAGTTTTCTAATACGCTTTTAGATAGCAGAATGTAACAAACTGCAGATTGTAGCCAGAATTATCAGTAATAAATCTTAATTAGACATTTCAATCGCAATAAATTTCCTTAAAATTGATGAATTAGTTCCGAGTTTTTGAGTATTGAAAGACTGGTTTACCATCCCGGTTTATTTCAGTTTTCTAATACTCTTTTAGATATTGGAATGCGACAAACTACAGATTATATGCAGGGTTATCTGTAATAAATCTTTAGACATTTTAATCGTCGCAAAATCCCTTAAAATTCATCAATCGTCCCCGAGTTTTTGAGTATTGAAAGATTGTTTCATCATCCCGTTTTTTCCAAGTTTTCTAACACTCTTTTAGATAGCGGGATGCAACAAACTGAAGGCTGTAGCCAGACTTCTCACTAATAAATCTTAATTTGACATTTCAATCACCCTAAAAGTCTCTAAAATTGAATCATTAGTTCCGAATTTTGGACAATTGAAATATTGGTTGATCATCCAGGTTTTCCTCAGTTTTCTAATACGCTTTTAGATAGCAGAATGCAACAAACTGCAGTAGTTTGTAGCCAGAATTATCAGTAATAAATCTTAATTAGACTTTTCAATCGCCATAAATTTCCTTAAAATTGGTGAATTAGTTCCGAGTTTTTGAGTATTGAAAGACTGGTTTATCAACCCGGTTTATCTCAGTTTTCTAATACTCTTTTATATATCGGAATGCTACAAACAGCAGATTGCAGACAGAAATCAGACCTCATCAGTTTAGCGTTGGTTATATTACCGTTTATAAGCTTATTTCGGACAAAACATTTTTTCATGTTATTTTTGACTTTACGTCGTCTAAATAGTCGCATTAATTTAGAAATGGGTGCTTTCTGAGAATCATATACAGATGCTTCAATTTTATGTATTATTATAACTTCTACAAAAAATGATTGTACTTTACTAAATTCTTTAAATGAGTCTTTTATTAACTTTACTAAACCAGTATATTTGTGCTCGGCTTTCGCTGATATATATATATTTATTAAATTTGAATCGAGTGCAAGTTTTTAGCAAACAACGCGTGTTAACAGAATATGAGTGTACTATGTCAAACGACTATTTAAAAACTTCTCGAATGATATTATCTGATCTCATTTATCGCTGTGCATTTGGTATCTGCGTAGAAAAAGAAATGTTGACATAGAAACAAATATAAATGATAACTGCATTAAATTAATTCTTTTTTCTCAAATTTTCATTTTCTATGTTCGAAGACAAAAGTTCCTGTTATTTTATTTCATCAACGCATTAAGAGGAGATTACATTTAGCAGTATACATACTTTTTCATACGAAAAGTATGTTTTATATATAGTAAAATGATTTAGAATTTGTGAAAGAGAAATTGTTTGGAAATTACGTCAATTTAACGGCATCACACTATGCATACACACCATTAAGTTTTATTAATATAAATGCACGTTTCCGTTTAACATTAATAAAAATGATGGACGTTTTACAAATAAATATAACGTCAATTTAGCATTTGAAAAACATACATTAATAATAAAAAACATTTCTTTCCATTCTCTCTATCTTTCTGAGATGTGAGAACGACATATTAAAACGAAGTTCCATATCAAAAATATTAATTATTTTGCATTTAAATACGAAATTTTGAATTTAATACAAATCTGCTCACTTAAATGGCATAAAAATCAGCCTGTGTAGTGTTTTCAGCAATACCCCACTTATAATCAAGTTTAGAAATAGTTAACTCAGCCATTTCATGACCTTTCTTAATCATGGAATCTTAGACGTCAATTGAGTAAATTGTTGCTAATGCTAAAACTCATTCCAGCACTCCCAAACGGTCCGCTTTCTGAATACCGGTATATTCTTAGAAAAATTTTATTTTTATATTTTTCTTGGAAATTTCGCAGAAACCACCCTCGGAGGTAAATTTTTGCGGAAATGTTGTAGTAACTTACGATGAAATTTTCTGTTAAAAAATATTGGTGTTCAGTTGGGTCCCTGCATTCGTTTTTTCCCTTGCAGTTTTTTAAATAAAAATTGTAATTAATTGCAATTTTTACTTAAAAAGTGTGTTTTAACGAAATGTGGGTGTATTACATGGAAAAACAGACGTTGATAACAAAAATAATATATATTATACGATAACTTTCTTCTATTCGAGTTATAAATATTGAAGTTTCGATAACAATAGAATAATTAAAATTAGTTTTAGAATAGCAATTTACTTGTTTTATAAAATTAAAAACTTTATTATCTAGATGTAATTTTATGTGATAACTAAAGTCAATACCTTAGGTAAATATCTTCATAAATTTATGCGAATATTCCCTATAGAGTTTTAAAATACATATAAAAATGACGTTAGATTTTATCTCATTGCAAATTAACATATTAGTAGTAGAACCTATATTTCGAATAATTACGACTAAAGCTTGAAAACACAGCTTACATTTGGGAATACTTTAATTAAATATGATTTCGATTTTGCTATAAATTTGAATTTCAAATAAATTAATTTATATGCTGGGGCTAATTAAAACATCATTAATTGTATTATTAAATAATTTCACTTAATATATTAATTTCTATTAATATATTCATTCTAATTTCTATATATAAACATATCTATAATAGAGCAAAGTGCGTCTCACCTTTTATTTTACTTTTTGTTAGATAATAAAAAAACTTTTTAACCTTTTGATTACGGTCAAGGAATCACGACTATTTTTATATTCAGTGTCATACCACAATTTACAAAAAAATTGCTTTGTCGTAAATGTGTTATAAAAATATCCTAGTATAAATGTATGTCAGATAACATTTTCTAAAAAGTGGTATGAATAGAATACAAAATAGTCGCTGAGACTACATATGTCCAGATGTCGTAATCAAAGAGTTAATTAACAAATATTTTCGAAGAATTAGTAGTACAGGTTCTTATAACTGAAGTTCAACTTTAAAAAAGCTAAACAAAGAACTACTTGTCAGAATGACCTGAAATTTGACCTGAATATACCTGAAGAAGGGGGAAATGGTATGAATATAAGAAAAAAGAATAGTTTGAATTTTTAGAAAGAGATGGCGTTTTACTCGTCATACAGCTAGTAGTGATCAAGATTCCCTTATCATAGATCAGACTGGACAATCCGGAGAAAGTCAATGGGAGAAAATGTCCGCGGTAATTGCCAACTTATTAACTGACTTTCTCCGGAAAGTATCGCCGCCTGGTGGATACTACCGCACAGTTGCCATGTTTCGGGCTTTTTGAACACCAGTATATTTTTAGAGTAAATGTTGTTCTTTTAAATCCCAGAATTCTCCGATCAAACAAAACAAAATTGTCTCTACTAAAAAACTGGTATCCAAAAATATAATAGAAAAATCTATAGAAAAATCTAGCTGGTCTGCTACCGCATAGCTGCCAACTCTTACCCTTTTTTCTTACCACTAAAATTTAATAGAATTTTTTTCGTCATGTAATCACACGATCTTGTCAATTTAATAAGATAAAATTTTCTATAAAATTTTAGTGGTAGGAAAACTACTAGTTCATAAGCAAATGCATAGAACAAATGGAGCTGTGAAAAAATGTCGTGCGATTTCGTGTCGTAAATACTATTACTGACGATTGATGGCGCTAGTAGCAGGACAAGTATAGCGGTCAAAGGCAACTTGCTGATTGAGAGGTCTGATACTATGATAAGTAGGTCTTGGTAGTGATATTTGAATCCGAATGCAGGGCTCCCAAGATATCCCCCGACTGAATACCAATGTTTTTTAACAGAAAATTTCATGGTAGGTTACTACAACATTTCCGTAACATTTTCCCTCCGAAGGTGGTTTCTGCAATATTTGAAATAAAAATCTAAAAATAATTTTTTTTCTAAGAAAATACCGGTATTTAAAAAAGCAGGTTATTTGGAACCCCTGCAATGCGACGACTATTGCATAAGTTGGAGGTTAAACCGACTTTATTGTTCAATGTGCATGAATGTATCGGTTATTTATTTAAAAAAACAAGTCCTTCAGCTGTTCTGAATTCTTAGTGTAAAGCCGATCCACCACGACAAGGTGGTACTACATCGAATGGTAAAAGTCTGTTTTTAAGTGTACGGAGGCCAAAAACCGTCGAAAAAGTAACAAAGAAATCGGTTTTTAACTGTCCTGAGGCTAGGAGAAAAACCACAGAAAAAGTCCCAACGAAATCGGATTTTAACTGTTGCGAGTCTTGCTCATCAAGTGTTCAGTATGCTGTCCACCGTTTTCTACCACAAGTTGAAACCGAGAAACAGCATGTTCCACAACAGATCGGAGTATACCAGTGGCAACGTTGCGTGTCTTCAATTCAGCTAAGTTGGCAATCGGGCCACTGCATACAATATTTTTCAGGTAACCCCACAGCCTGAAATCACAATAATTAAGATCAGGTGAATTTGGCGGCCAGGTTGCTTGAAAATTACGACTACTAATTCTATTATTTATGAAATGCCCATGTTGAGCAGCTGCTTCACTGAATTTGCAATATCTGGAGCAAGACCTCCTTATCATAGTATCAGACCTCTCAATCAGAAAGTTGCCTTTGACCGCTATACTTGTCCTGCTACTAGCGCCATCAATCGTCAGTAATAGTATTTACGACACGAAATCACACGAAATTTTTTCACAGCTCCATTTGTTCTATGCATTTGCTTATGAACTAGTAGTTTTCCTACCACTAAAATTTTATAGTAAATTTTATCTTATTAAAGTGACAAGATCGTGTGATTACATGAGGAAAAAAATTCTATTAAATTTTAGTGGTAAGAAAAAAGCGTAAGAGTTGGCAGCTATGCGGTAGCAGACAAGCTAGATTTTTCTATAGATTTTTCTATTATATTTTTGGATACCAGTTTTTTAGTTCAGACAATTTTGTTTTGTTTGATCGGAGAATTCTGGGATTTAAAAGAATAACATTTTCTCTAAAAATATACTGGTGTTCAAAAAGCCCGAAACATGGCAACTGTGCGGTAGTATCCACCAGGCGGCGATACTTTCCGGAGAAAGTCAATTAATAAGTTGGCAATTACCGCGGACATTTTCTCCCATAGACTTTCTCCGGATTGTCAAGTCTGATCTATGATAAGGGAGTCTTGATCTGGAGGAGCGCATTGAAAATTATACTACTCACATATGCACTCTGCTGAAGTGCTGGAAGAACTGGTTGCGCAAAACAGCCTCATAGCGCTCACAATTGACGGTACAGGTAACAGGACCTTTCTGCTCGAAAAAGAGTGGATCTAGGATACTCGATGCCGTAAACCTGCACGACAGAGTTACCTTTGTAGAATGAAGAGGTTCAAGAGGGTGAAGAGTTGAGAAGTTTACAGGTTCAAGTCCAACTGGATTCTCCGTTGCAAATATTCCGCAATTCTGATTATTGACATACCCTTGCAGATGGAAATGGGCTTCGTCTGTCTGCGAAATGTTCCATGACCATGCATTGTCCACTTTCATTCGAGCAGGAAATTCTAGAGCAAAATTTTATCGTACTATCAGGTCAGCAGGATGCAACTCCTGAACATGGATAATTTTGAATTGATAGCAATGCAGGATGTTTCGTAAAATCTTATGCACCGTAATTACAGGCATATATAACGATCGGGCTATTCCTCGTGCATCGCATCATCCCATACCACTGCTCGTCTATTCCTGCAATGCTGTGGCCACATCTTCTAGTGCCGTCGAAGCAATCGGTTTCCTCCTTCTGCCAGATTTCACTTCAAATGAACCCGTGTCTTCGAATTTCTTAATAATTTACTTCAGAAAATTGCCAACCATCGGACCACAGCCGATGGTCACACCCTTTACTGTCCGGAACTTCTGCAGAGCTACTGTCGCATAGTCACCAATCTTGTAAAACAGGTTTACATGCAAAGCGCTACCTTCATTGAAAGTGTCATGACGATCTTCTAGGATGCAATAAGAAGGAAACGGCAGGTATCCTGCATTTTTATGACAAATGCAATGTGTGGTGCGCGTGACATGTTTTTTTTTTCATATTATGCTGATTAAAGCGCCATCTATTGCTTAAATTTCGAATTGTATTTTTTCTTAATTCATACTATTCCCGTTTCTTCGACTATCTTCAGGTCAAATTTTACGTCTTTTTGACCAATGATTCTTTTCATACAGCTTTTTGAAAGTTGAACTTTAATTATAATCGCACTTCTAGATAAATGGCCATATTAATATTATATTCATTATCATGTAGTGGATACATTTTTATACATTATATATTATTTTCATTTTAATAACTAACCAACTTAATAAATTTTATAAGTAATAATTTCTGTTTTTTTTTTCACGCTTTTTTTAAAAAAAAATTATTAATCAGAAGTACATGATGAATATTATAAAAATCTTTCGAATAACAGAAATTTGAAAAAAAAAATGAAATAAATAAAAGTCATTTTACGGCTCAGTTTCAGAGCAGAAAAATTATTGCATTACAGTTTCAAATTCTCAAAAAATCCAGGTTCGATTCTGGTTTTTATCCCAACAGAAATAACGTTTTTTGTTTGCTTTTTTAAGTATGCTATTTAATTCGAAGTCTCTTGGCTGAAAATTAACGAATTATTTTCTTGTGTAATTTCAAATAATAAAATTAACGAAATATTAAAAAAATATATATTATTATTTAATTAATCATTTAATTATAATTATTTAATTAATTATATTATAAATTATATATAAAGTAACGCGTATTCTCACATAGAATGAATTATTTATTCTATGTGATCTATCTCTTATTTATTATTATTTATTTTTCTGGGGGTTCATTAATAAAAATAAAAAAACATTTTCATACTCATACATTTTCTCAAGTCTTTATGTATTTTTTTCAATTTTCCAAATTGTGTTTATACAGTTAATTTTATCCTAGAGTGTTCATATTTTTTAACCCTCTCACTGCCAAAGCAGATTATATACGTTCAGTGAGTTACAGCTCTCATTACAATATACTTTTTTTGTCGGCTTCCGACATCAAGTATCTAGACATATGCAATTTACGAACGGACGCAATTAACTAGAAAACATTTATAAAGGTTTAATTTAAAAATGATTTTACTATATTTACATTTTCTAACATATTTACAGTTTACTAATTACTGACTTCACTGCTAAAGCGGATTATACTCGTTCAATGAGTTACAACTCTCATTAAATTTTTCTTATTTCTAGTGATGGGCAGATTGAATGCTTTTGATATTCGAATGAATCATTCGCGCATGTGCAGAAGCATATATGTCTAACTTCACAAAATTTTAATTCAAGTTGTACCAAGAATTTTCAAAAAGGAAAAGAAGTTACAATTTTAATTAGAATTAGATATAGACCGAGGTAAAAATATAAAATGTCTTTCATTTTGATAAATTTCTGGGGGAAATTGATTAAAGAGATATGAATTTTGGCAAATATGCTTTTCCTTCTTTTTTGTTTAAAAAAATCTCTGGTAGTGACTGATAAAAAAAAAAAAAAAAAAAAAAAAAAAATACGAATGCTGCGCGTGCCCGAATAATTTATTCGAATGAAAAAATCGTTCATTCTGCCCATCACTACTTGTTTGTCGGCTTACTAAGTATCCGCTTTACGAACGGACGCAACTAGAAATAGTGTATAAGGGTTTCATTAAAAAAATATTTTACTATATTTACATTTTTTAGAAATTGTTTTACCGGTTACTAAATATTGAATGAATATATAGCCAAAAAATGACCATATCGAATTACAATATGTCGCTCAGAAAGGAAGTCTGTCGACGAGAAAGCGAATTGTATTGTTTACATTCGTCTTCAATTATAATTGGAGACGCGTGTGAGCTAAGGTGTCATTTATAAGATTCAAAGAATAGTCTTAATATTCTTCAAATTAAGTGTGAGTGTTTACCTTAACCCCTTCAGGGTCGCTTATTATTTGAAAAAACTATCAAAAAAGTATCTATTTTTTTATTACAGAAATTGAATAATTATAAGGTTTCTAAATAAAATATGCAATTAGTTTTTTTAAGGCAAAAAAACAATATGTTATAGAACAAATTCACATTTGTTGAAATGCCATCATGCGAGAATTCTGTGCTTTAACACCTTAAGCCCCCCCCCCCCGATAAGTGTAGGCTACTTTTTTTTTTTTATAATTCAGATTATTTGATTCCCACTCCTTCTTTGATGTAGAAATATTCACCGTACCGAGAATTAAGAGGTTAATGTTAGCTTTACACCATACAAATTAATGCGAATAAGACCTTTAATTTTCACATCTTTACAAATTTTTACAAATAATATTTAATATAATATATACATACATTAAACATTGATTATCAATAACTTTTTTGAGTATGATGTATTTGAAACATGCAACACAAAGTCCAACATCGGAATTTGCGCAATGAAATCTTCAGATGGAAATTCCAGTTAAATTTTTCTGGTTTCAGAAGTTTTTTCCAGCAGTTAAATCTTGAGCCCGGAAATATGACGGGCACGAGAAATAACGAGCGACACCTCAGCCCGTGATATTGACGTAAGCGAGAAGTAAGGGGTTAAAGAGTTTCGTATAACCTGTATTAACATTTTAAACATATTCTAGAAATAAGAAAATAAATATAAAAAAAAATAAAAATGGGTTTTCACTTCAAATAAAATTTAATTTTTATTTCATAATGTCTTCTTCTACCGGTGTCTTCAATTTCACAGTTTTAACTCGTTAAGCATTTGTGTTGCCATATGAGTAACCAGTTGGGCGTGTTCTATTAAAATTTAGATTACTTGTTTGCCACCACTTGTTTGAAATAGCAATATTCGTCCTATTTTATCTGTCATTAAGTAAAGCGAATATTACTATTATTATTATTTTTTTTAAGTGGAAGCAGTCGTGAAATAAAATTAAAATTTTTTTGTCCAATTAGTAAAATTGCCGCATTTATGCTGTCAGGAGCTATTAAAGAGTTAACGTAGTTGAAAAACACAAATTAATGTTTGATACATTCAAGATTTATCTGACCTTTCATAACTAATTTATTTATATGTTGTTAGAATAAATATTTTAGCATAGAAAAAAATAAAGAGAAAACAACTTTTATATTTTTTGAATTTAAATAATTTTGTCCTTTTTCTTCAGTTTTAATCAACTTTTATATTTTACTTTATACATAACTGTCAGTCGTCATGTATTTTGAAGTCAAATATAAACATTATGAACAGCAAATTTTACTCAACCCTTAAATGTCTAGTGTATGGAATTTGCAACACTTTTTATTTAACTTTTAATAAAAAAATTTAAGTTTTTCGCAACCACTATACTTATAACGAAATATTAATTATGTAAAAATCACATAAATATGCTACTAAATAAAGTTTAAAATATAACTTAAAATTTCTGGTGTCTCATCTCATCCTTAATATAAGTAACAATAAAAGACAATTCTGAAAGAAAAATTCATGCATTTAAGGGTTAAGAATTAGACACTAGAAATTTAATATATCGTATATACTCGTGTATAAGCCGACCCCAAAATTCGAGAGAAAAACACGTTTAATACCAGTAATTCAAAGTGTTTTTCTACAACTTATTTAATCTCATTTAATTCTAAATTATTTAAGACGGAGAAAACCATTGTAAATTATTGGTATTAAATCTATTTTCATCTCGAATTTTGGGGTCGGCTTATACACGAGTATATACGGTATATTTTTAACTTTATTTAGTAGCATACTTATGTGATTGTTACAGGATTAATATTTCGATATAAGAATAGTGGTTGACAGAAACTTGATTTATTTATTAAAAGCTAAATAAAAGTGTTGCAAATTGGATACACTAGGCATTTAAGGGTTAATAAATTAAATAAAATGCATACGAACAAGGCACATTTAATTTTCTGGTTTGAAACGTTGCTAAACTGGGTCAAATTAATCCTCATATTAAGGAGGATTAGTGGTAGCTTGGCATCTCTGTATATATATATATTAAGAATTAAATCGTTTCACTATATTTTTTCACTTAAAATTACTTTAGCGCTTTGCTAATATTTTCAGATATCATTCATATTATACATTTCATCCTTCATTCCTCCTCCTCGCTGAATAATTTAAATGGAAAATAAATATAATTGATTATATATATATATATATATATATATATATATTGAATAAAATTTTCCACTATATTTTTTCATCTAAAAAATACTTATATATTAAGTAAAAACAATTTTCGCCAGTTGTGTAAGGTTAATGCATGAAAACATTTCCTGCAAATAAAAAAAAAATGAAAACAAAGCAAACAAAAAGAAAAGATTGGTAGAGAATAAGTGACATTAAGCTATTTCGTGACGCTAGTTTTTCTACAGTCGTTTATTTCACATTAGTCGAATAGAAAAAAAAAGTTAGAGGAAAGATTATTATTGGCATAGTCATAAGAGAAAAAAAATGGAAAATAGAAAAAAAATATGTCCTCAAGTGGTGGCTTTTTCAGCAATACCAACTAATTAATTAACATTAGGAGTAAATTGAATAAAAGCGGTGAAATAAAACTGCACGAAAACAATTAATCATATTACAATAATTTATTTTTTTCATTGTTATTCAATGAAATGCAATTAATTGAATGATGATTTTCAGCATGCTCCATAATAAATGGATTCACATACATATATAAATTTCTACATTATTAGGTAAAAGAAACAACAACAGCAACAAACTAATATGAAAGAAATTTCTGAATAAAACAAACACACATACTGAAATAATGTAGAAACTACAATAACCATTTAGTGCTCATTTTAAGTTCTCATTTTAAGAAAAAACAGAAAGAAGGAATCATGGAATTTAGGTAAAAGAAACAACAATAACTACAACAAAATATGAAAGAATTTTTTAATAAAACAAAAACACATACGGAAATAAAGTAGAAACTACAATAACCATTTACTGTTTTGCTATGAATTTAAGGTTTCACTTTTATAGCATTCTTCATAATGCAACATTAAAAAAAATGGTAATTAGTTTTTAAAAAAAAAAGTTTCTGAAATTGTTTAAAGAACGTTTCTATTTTTAAGAAAAAACGGAAAGAAAAAATCATGGAATTTAGTCTTTTGGTTATTTCCATGTTTTGAGCCTTTTTATTATCTTTACAATTTTTATATATATTTTTTTCATTTTATGTAGTTTATAAAAATTAAATTTTACAAGTGTATTTAAATAGCATTCAAATAAATTATTAATAAATTGACATTCAAAATGGCTTCAAATAGTATTATTTCAAAATTAGATGCAAAGTTTCTTTATCCGTCACTTAAAATAATACTTTTTTGTACGCTTGAAGGGTCCTAAACCTGTCAAATTTATAAATTCTAAAAAATGTACTATTTTGTGTATAAATAATAAAATACATATACATAAATCCTGAACATATGAATGTATTCTAATTTGCTTAAAACAAGTTAGTTAATTTCAAACGACTATTCGATGAAACCGAGTGAATATTTTCCTGATACCTTAAGATACTTTTCTTAAAATACATTTTTTGAATTTTCTTTCACAAATGAGTTTTCTACTTTTTTAAAAATCTAAATAAATACAGTAAAATGATCACATAATGTTATTTAAAAACGAATACCAAAGTACTTATTTCCAAATCAGATTTATTTTTTAACATACTATCCTGTAATATTTATACATTTATGCGATATTCCAATGTCTGCTGTATTAAAATATTCTCATTGCATTCTCAGCTGCAAAAGATATTGATATTTGCTATTTTTGCTTCCGAAGGGTGTGTTATCATCATCGTTTTTCAGAGAAGGCTAAACCGAAAAATCATATATCTTAAAATGGATTTTGAAACTCTATAATTATACAATTGTAAACGCCTAGCTACGCATAGCTACAGCTAGCTACGCCTTTTAAATAGTTAACTGCTAAACATCTTAACTATTTGTTGGGCTATGATTTCTTACACTCACGCACCGATTTTTTTCTTTTTAATCGGTTATAAAAAGGAAAAACGTCGCCAAACTTCGGCGATTTTTTCCTTTAATGGTAACCTGGCTATTATGCTTCTCTTATATTAATCTATTGGTTTGGCGCGAATTTGAAAAACGCGCCAATCAAAAACTCGCCAAACATCTGTGCGTGAGTGTAACACATTTGTTGCATACCTTTTGTTGCATACCATGCATTGCCATCATGCTTTTTCCTGTAACCTAAAGCATCTAAATATCATATTGAGATTTCGTGATTTTTTTTGCGTGATTCTCTCTTCGAATTACTCCTTACATCAACTTTTCCCCTTCTCCTGTTCCAGTGTAGAAATAGCTAAATTTCTCACTCACGAACAACTCCTCACATTCATTGAATATTTTTGAACTTCTGCACTGCTTTAGTATATAAAGTTTTAACTATATAAATAGGGAGACGAGGATGATAGATATGTATTGATTTTGGCCACCGTATAGCAAGGTTTGTCAATTTGGTCTTTTTTATTCAGAATTTTCAAAACCATACCTGAAATTCCGAGAAGTAATTTTTACTTTCTTTAATGACAGGCACTTCGTGATTAGATTAGGTACAAATTTTTCTTTTCGAATTTCCGGTTTGAATACGGATTTTCTTAATTTAGAAAAATGGCCAATCTGGCAATCCTGTCAGATACGGTTATTAACAAAAAAATTCTAAGATGTTTTCATTCTTACAACCAATCTGCATACGAGGATTTCATGTATTTCTTTTTTATTCAGAAATTCCGAATTCACTAGAGAAATTCTGAATTTAATTTTTGCTTATTTTAATGACAGAAGTTTCGGAATTACATTCAGAAAAAATTCTTCTTTTTGATTTCTGGTATGGATTCGGAATTTTTGAACAAAAATGAAATGAACAAATATATGCGTCTATAGTGTAAATGCGTTAATATAAGTTAAGTAATATATTTACTGCATGTCTCATTTATTTTTGTTTGGAAATTCTTTAGTTCTGTTATAAAAGATCCGAGCAATTTTTATTTACCAAATTTTAATACATTTCTAGTATATGAATTTTATTTGCTTTCGATGTGACGCGCACATAAGGCAAAGGGGGGTTTTGTATATGATAACATGTGTATTATAAAATAAAAAGTGTAAAAACTAAAATGGTGGTTTATATAAAATTGTCGTAACTGCAGTACATTAAAATGTGCTAACTATACTATGTTATTGAACTTTTATAACACACTTAAAGAATCTTTAAACAAAAATCAATCAGAAATACAATAAGTATATAGCCCAATTTATAATAAAACAATCACAAAACCTTAGAAGACAAAAGGCAGGAAGAAGAAAGGGGGAGAAAAAAATCTCCCAGCATATTTCAGGGTTTGGGCGTTTGCCGTATATTGAATGTTATTGCGTTTTTAGAGTTCAGTATTCAAAGGTATTGATGCACAAAATATGCGGTTAAATAATTATTCGAAGTACATAACTAATTTAACACTAGATTTATGGAACACGCGATATTGACGGGTTTTCGATTTTATGTTTAAGAATTATGTACACCTAAGTATTATTCTTTAGACATTACATACTGATTTTTAATAATAAAATGCAGCGATTATATATTTTCTATGAAACACCTGTATTTTATTATTTCTATATATTGTTTACTTATTTCTGCGAAAAACAGTGAAATTGACGGGTTACTTTATTTACAAATAATTATTTAAATTCTTGCGAAATAACAAAATAAAATATGAATGAGTAAGGAAAAACAACAGCAAACAAATTTCGTGGTTTGGCAATAGATACGAGCAAACAATTTGATCTAGCTTTTCACAATCAGAGCATACCTTATCAAATCACAAATTGCAGGGCTGCCACTGGCGATTATTTTTTAATTCTATCTTGCGCCACTTTCTTAAAACAAAAATCTTTCACATGGACAAGAGACGTATTACAGTTTCTTCTTTTAAAATTAGTGTAGCAAATGGAAACTAGTCTTTAACGGCCAGCGTAATACTTACCCATCATGGATATGCATAATATAAAATATGAAAATAAACATGTGTAAACTATTTATAAAATGCATTGCAATTCGAATAAAATCGTGACTTGATGACGTCATAAACTGTAAATCGCAGCTAACAAAAGAGAAAGGCTACCGCGGTGCTTTACGCGTATCTTTTTTTACAGACCGCAAGAGTCACGTGATACTCGAATCCACCAATGCAAGTGTACGAAAAGAGCATCACGTCAAACTAGCGGTCTGTAAAAAAAGATAAGTGTAATGCACCGCGGTAGCCTGTCTTTTTCGTTAGCCTCGCTTTAAATGCTCAATTACTGAATTGCGTAAGAAAAAAATACTAGTACCAATTCATTGCATGATGTAAGAAATTCGAATGTTTCAAGAATTCAAATCTTGCCAAAATGGGTTATGTAAGAAAGATAGGTCTAACTATATTTGCATTAACCCCTTCGCGACGAGCGTCTTTTACAGAATTTTCAATCTTTTACCACCGGTTTTTCAAAACAGAAATTTTCGCCTCATTGAATCGCAGAAATGCTAAGATCTAATAAGGCAAAGCTTACAATAAAAAATAACTGGTGGGAATAATCGAGGATTCTGAGCATCTTATGCGTCACGTATACGTGTCGCTCGTCCCCAAGGGGTTAAGTATAACAAGTATGTATACGGAATGAGTAAAAAAAAAAATAGTTTACATGAACATGTAAAAAATGGTATTGAAGACTACTGTGAATAAAAATTTATAAATTTCTAATAAATAATAAAAAACTAGTCGTTGGGGGCCACCGTAATACTTACCCATCATGGATATGCATAATGTAAAATATTAAAATAAAAATGTGTAAACTACTTATAAAATGCATTGCAATTCAAATAAAATCGTGACTTGATGACGTCATAAACTTTAAAGGCTCGATTACTGAATTGCTTGAAAGAAACATTCTTATAACTCCAAAAATAATAATCCTATTAACTAGCGGTTTATTGCATCTGATTAAGCGTCAAATTTCCAATTAAAATATATCTTTGAAATGGAATTTGGATGAAATACAGGGTCATGAAAAATCGAAGAGTGTGGGAAATAGGATTACAAATATCTCGGCAACTCATTATCCGATCGACTTCATGCTTTATGCAAAATTTATGTTTATTTTATTGTCTTTTATATTCATTTCTTAAAATAAACAATTTCGAAAACCTTTATATACCTTTTATCAGAACGAATATTTCGAGAGTCCGAAAAAAAATAGTTCCGTATAATCGAGGTTACTGAAATTCAATAAGCATCTACCCATTATTACATACTAAGTACATACCAAATTGCAAGTCCCTGTCTCAATTTGTTCAGGAAATAGAGCGTTTACAGACACACAGACAGAGGAACGGCATGTTTTCCCCTAAAAATATGTTTTTTGGAATCTCCAGTGTCTGAAACGCCAATTTTTTTTCGGTTTTCAAAACGATTACAAGACTTACCCTATACTACGTATGATGGGTAAGTAAAATACATTTTAAAATACTCGTCAAAAAATTATGTAATCAATGCCAGTAAATCTAGCATTAATTAAATTAAACCACACGAGATTAACACCTTAACAGTGTAGCCCGAACTCAGTTCTGGCAAGAAGAGTTTGCTTGTTTTGTTACTAAAAGCTTTTGCACACCAGTAATTTTTTTAAATGCAATCTTCACTTTATTAATGGGCAGACCATTTTCGATTACATAAAGCAAATATTTTAGTACGGAAAAAGTGGTGTATGGTGCCTATTTTTAGTTTATGGTGTCAAAATACCTCCCACAGTTAAGGGGTTAAATAACAAAATGTGTTTCTGCGCAAACACTTCATACAAAATAATACTTAACAACAAAAAGTTCGATAACAATATCTCTTTCAGAAAATTATGTAATCTATTTTCAGCTATTATCGGATATCTTACATTCTTTATAGCCTACTTGTGGACATTATAAATATCTAACATTCGTAACATTCCACAATAAAATGTTTTTATTTACACTTCATATCCTTCTTATAATAAAATACTTGCGAACTTTCCACATTTTTTTTTAATCGAATAAAATAAAAGTATACTTAGATCAAGAAAGTTTATTGAAATAAAAGCGTCTTGTTTCCATGTGATAGTCATTTTATTTAATTTTGATTTCATTTATAATATATATATATATATATATATATATATATATATATATATATATGTTTCCAATACGATTATTTGACGTGAAATAACTCCCAAAAGGTTCGCAAGAATGTAATTATGATTCATTTACATATATTTCTACTTTCAGCAACATGTTGAAGAACGCTGCTAAAGTAAATAAATAAAAAGGAAACAATATTTTAAGAATAGAACTATATTAAAGAAATGATTTTCTTATGAAATTATTGTGAAAGAAATTCTTTGTTTATTTATTCTAAATTTTTTTTATTAATTATTATTATCTGTGTCTTATTTATAAATGAAAACATTTATTTACTAATTTCTGCAAAGATTAATGAAAAAGTAATATTTTTTAAATTATTCTCGTTTGCACTATTTCATGTATATTCATTCCGTTATAATGCTATATCCTGGATGCAAACATTTTAACAGGGTTCGTACGGCTCCTGGAATTTTGCTACCAGGAAGTTCTTCGGTGCCAGTACTTTCTTACAAAAAATCTCTCCTTAAAAGAAGGTGAAGTTTCGCCAGTTTAATATACATTTCTTTTTCTATAAAAAACTATTGGTAACACTCCTGGAAAATTCCCTGATCCGCAGGAACCCTGTTTAACCCCTTAATCGTCGTGCCCGAGACATTCACGGGCAGCGTAGGTTACGCCTGTTTTATTCAGATTGTTTGATTCCCACCAATTTTTTTAAAATAGTATTATTGGCTTTATTCTTGCATTATTTTATCTGTCTATTAAATAAGACGAACATTTCTACTTAAAAAAATTGGTGGTAATCAAGCAATCTGAATTTTTAAAAAGTAGCCTACACTTAAAGGGCGCGACGATTAAGGGGTTAAACACAATTTTTAAGTAAAATATCTGGCCTTATCTTGTTACAGAAAAATATTAAATTTATTTGATTAATCGAAATGATTAAAAACTGTGCGATTTAAAAATTAAGAAATTTCCAATCTAAATAAGTGGAGTCCGACTTTTTGTATATTCCAAGGAGTTGACGCACCTTGTATATAGTACTACTACCAGTTAGTACAGCTTATTTTTACAAATGAAAAAGTGCAACCAACTATTGAACTTTATTTTGTCTTAAGTAATTAATCTTTCTTTCATTTCCATTTTTTATTTTAAAATTCAAATGTTTGAGTTTATCTATTGTTTAATTTCGTTGCATCGATTTATTTTTCAATATTTAACTAGAAATGTAATAAGAAATTTAAATCCCTTTGTGTAATTAATCTGAAATTGAACAAAAGTCCAACTTTGAACTAATAACCTTAATGAAAAGGCGGAACATTTTTCATGATTCATAAAACGTTTACCGTTTTATCATATCTTATTTTAACTAAAATTAATGCCTTTAATTTAATCTCCTTTCATTCTATGGAGATTATTTAAATGGATTATATTCTACAGAGGGTATTTAAATAGACATGTTTTCCTCTTTTAAAGCATTGTTGTAAATAAATTATCTATAAATTCCAGAAGTGCAACTGTAATCTATAAAAGAACATGTGTTATAATTATTAACAGTAAGTGCTTTCAAACAGATCATGTTTGTGGGTAATTATTTAATTAAATTAAGAATTCAGATAAGCTACTAAATTGAAATTTTAAATAATGGCTTTACAAAAGGAGGCTAATTAGAATGGCAGTTATTCTTTGAATAAATATGTTTGCTTAAAATACGCATTTATATTCATAGAATAAAATATTTCAAGTTACATTTCACTATATTTTAACAGTTGTATGAAATATATAGTGTACACAGCACCCCATTTTTCGGCATAAAATTTGGGGAAAAGTGTGCGTTTTATACACAAGTAAAGTTTTTACTTTGCTGCAAAATAATGCGTAAATGCTCTGCATGAAAAAAAAAATGTTGTTTTATTTAAATTTGTTAATGTACATGTTTTCTTCCTCTTTTTAGCCTTTCAGTTTCCACATAGTATCTACCAGAGCAATATTCATTTTCCCAATTGTTTTTAATTATCTATCCTTTATAAGAAAAATATTAATTAATTAATTAATTAATTAATTTTAATGTATTTATTGTAGTACCGCACATTGCACTGCACTCTCAGAAAAGTTTGTGAAAATGTGGAGGAAAATTTTGTGGATGTATTACTTTAGAGCACGAAAATGTCCGGTTAGTTTTGGCCATTTCCCTCAAAAATACAGAATTTGCCCCAATCTAAACTAAAAATTAACCGAGATCTTACAAACTAAAGCTGCATTTCTACAGAAATGTTCCAGAAATTGAGCTGGTTAGCAATTTTTTGAGCAAGAAATGGCATTTTTACGTATGCATTATTTCCCCTCACAACATGAACAATTCACAAGCCAGACGCTCAAAGTATCTTTAACTTACGGAAAATTTAAATTAGTGGAACTTTAAATTACGGAAATTTCTCCAAATACCTGAACAAAAAATCTCTTTGAATCATACCGATATTCCGGCAACTTGTTGTATGTAATTTTTTTAATTTTTTTGGCAAATTTATTTTTACGTGTGTGTGCAGTAAACACAAGTGAAAAGTTCACTAATATACAGAAATAAATAAAGTATTATACCTAAACGCATTATACACAATTAAATTTTTTACTTTACTATAAAGCAATGCATAAAGCGGTCTGCTTTTTTTAACCTTTCTGTTTCGACTGAGAACTTTTAATTGTTTCAATTGTTTTTTTATTTATTTAACCTCTTTAACCCCTTCGCGACGAGCGTCCTTTACAGATTTTTTTTATATTTTACCACCGGTTTTTCAAAACAGAAATTTTCACCTAATTGAATCGCAGAAATGCTGTCATTAAATAAGGCAAAGCTTACAATAAAAAGTAACTGGTGGGAATAATAAAGGATTCTGAGCATCTTATGCGTCACGTATACGTGTCGCTCGTCCCCAACGGGTTAAGAAAAACATATGTAATTAATTTTTTTTTCTATTTGTTTGCTGTGGTATCGCACATTTTACTGTGCTAGAACAATAATTCCTTGATAATTCCCAAATTCGAGGCTATGATCAAAAAGTTCGGAGACTATGTTGTTATCTGCAACCCAGATTGAAGAAGAGAGAAAGATTTTTATCGTAGAATAGAGGCACAGCTGAAATGTCAGGAGGAAGACGTACATTCGCAATGAAAGTTTTTTCAGACAATTCGTAGTATTTCGCCTTTGTCAAAAGAGGGTATAACGTTTGACGAACAATCTGCGAATGTCAAATTATGCTAGTAATTGCAGAATTTACCGAAAAAAACATTGCACACTTTGTAGAATATGTAAGATGAAAACGAGATGTATCCATTTTAACCCAGGAGCAGTCGCATGGGGTATGACATACCCCAGGGTGCGTACGGTTTTTACAACTGTCACCACTAATTTTCGAAAAGTAATCTACAATTTAAATTATCATAGAACTTGTAACAATTGCCTTAGACTGAATAAGGTGATGATTATTAATTGTATTTATTGGTGACAATGTAAAAACCATTCATTATCTGGGTATGCGCGACTTCTCCCGAGTTAAAAAAGACGCTGTTTCAAGAGTAATTCTAAGGTTGGGGAATCTGAGTATGTAACGGTCTCAGTAAGACCATCTCAAAAAAAACTTCCAGTAAAGTTGTCAGTAACTGTATTTGTGCTGCTAGAAGTGCTTCATTTATGGCTGAAAAAAGTGTACATTGAAAGTGGTTTTGCTTAGCACGTTGTATTTATTATAATTTATATTCGTTAGATAGTCAGTCTTGGATACCCTACATCCCAATAGTCATTTTTTATCCGAGTAATAAAATTGTTAACTAACGGTAAATCGCATATATATTTATATATACCAGGTGCCCTAAAATAGATTGACTGATTTTAAAATTCAATAATTTGCAAACGGTGAAAGACTTAAAAAAATTCTTGAAGGAGGAATATGTAAGATGACAGGGTTTTGTTCTACTGTTACTCCTGATTTTAGTTCGAATTACCAGCAGTAGATGGCGCTGTGAGCAATAGGCGTCCAATCGTAGCAGAAGCAGAAATCACCCATCATTGATGCGAAAGAAGGAGGTTAAATAAATGGAGTGTGTCTCATTCTTCACACATATAATATTGTTCTTGATGACCGATTCTGAGACACACTACATATATTTAATCTCCTTCATTCGCATCAATGCTGGGTGATTTCAGTTTTGGTCTTCATTCAGCGCCATCTATCGCTTGTGTTTTAAACTAAAATTGGGAATCGCAGTAAAAAAATCTTGAAACCATACATTGCTCTCCTGCAAGAATTTTTTAATACCTGTCACTGTTTGCAAGTTATAGAAGTTCAAAATCAGTTAGTTCATTTGACGATACCCGGTATATATATGTATATATATATATAAATCTATATATATATATATATATATATATATATATATACGTGAACAAACCTTTTAAAATTTGTGTTAAAATCAAAACTTAGGTAAAAGAGACATGCGCCGCAGGCGTCCCGGTGCGGGACGCACCGCACACAATCGACCACCGTTCCCAAGTCCTGAGAGACTTTTACTGCGCCAGTAGCTTTGTCTCGCTACGGCGCTACGGCCGGCCAGAGAGCCGCACCTCACTGCGGACCCTCTAACCTAGTACCCACGGGTCGATGACATAGGTCGCTAGGACAGTAACCCCACTCTGGGGAAACTCCCCACAGGACGAACCCGCGGCAAACTGGCGAAGGCCACCCGCCGACCCCGTCGCCGAAAACCCCAATAGGGGAAACGGTTCCCAAGTCGTCGTGCTGCCGCGACAACTTTTGCTTTCCCACAGAGGTCGAACGTTGACATGCTATGTAAGCGAGCAACTAGACTCTTCCTCCGTGAGGTTCACATATCATACACTACTACATATAAATAACTACTACAAATAAACACAACTACACATATATCACTATAAAATGAGCAGTCCTTCTCCAAGGAGATGCCCGCCAGGCATCGAGATCCAAACGACACGGTATCCCTTGGGAGGTGACGTTCAGAAACTACATCACTACTACATATCACAACTACATATATATCATTACAAAAGAGCAGTCCTTCTCCAAGGAGATACCCGAGAGGCATCGAGATCCAAGCGACACGCTTGGGAGGTCACGCTCAAAATGGAGAAGAAAGATCCACTACCGGACTCTGAGGGACGTGGACCCCTCAAGCGCGCTAACGGAGCGGACCCGGCAGATTTAATAGTCACTCAGCGAAGGAGATCCCTCGAGAGATCGATGCCTGCTTACGAGACAAGTCTTAAGCCTGCGTACTTGCACCATTACCTCCGCCTCCTGCACCGCGGAGACCACGGGCGATCGACGGTGCGTTCAACTGCGGTCTTACACCGCGAAGAGCTCGATAATTGCGGCCAGCTCTTCGGCAACCAAGGTTTCGATCTAACGTACGCATTAGGAGCCGGTGAATTATCAGCCGAATTCCTTTCCTTGCGTAGCCGTCTAGGCAGAGATCGCATGGCGTTCGCGTCCTAAAGTCGCGGGGAAAGTACTTTTCCCGAACAGACTTCCAGAGCTCACACCTAAAAAGCACATGGCTTATGTTACTTACCCCAACTCCACAAAAACATGTAGAGTTGTGGTAAAAGAAACGAGCCTGATGGTAACCGAAGGTGCCGTGTCCCGTAAAAACCTGATTTATATAGAAATCGCCCTGCAGTCGGCGGACGCCGACGCGTGAGAAAGATTCATAAGTCCTGCGGCCAGTCCCAGATCTGTCCCATCTCTCCTGCTATTTGGACAATATTCGTCCAAAAAGGTCTTTCTTGGCTTGGCGGCGCGTGACCAGAATCACTACATCGACGGACTGTCGTGCCGTGGCTTCTTTTGCCAATATGTCCGCCCTTTCGTTAAAAATATGACCGACATGAGCCCGGACCCTGTTGTCCCAATCAGGTCCCTTATCTCGGCAATGGCCCTGTGCTGAGGCACAAGTCCGTGAAGCGCCTGAAGCGCCGACCTCGAGTCTGAGAAGACGTCGAGTTCCCCGAGACCTCTCAGGTGGGCATGGGTGATTGCTTCCTTGATCGCATGAACCTCGGCCGCAAACACTTCCGCACCATCTGAGAGACGGAACTGGCTCTCCACTACTACTTGGTCTCCTGACACAGCAAGGAACGTACAACCTACTGTGCCGTCCTCTTGCTTGGATCCGTCCGTGAAGTAAGAACACGGTGTCCGCGGAGTCAAGTCCGCGGTCCACCGGACCCGCTAGAGATCCTCTAGTCTGGGAGTGGGCTTCCAGAGGTCGACCGACTCGGAGTCTAATTCGGTACCGTCCACGCTCTTCTTCATCGGACAAGGGACGTATAGTCCCTGTCCAGCTCCGCACGCAAGTCAAGGGGAAAAATCCCTGGCAAGACCTGCAGAGCATCCGTGGAGGTTGTCGAGTAACATTTGGTTACACAGAGGAGTAGGTTCCTCTGCATGCTGAGCAACCTATTTGCTATCACTACCTTGCTGGAGTAATACCAAATAGATGCCGCGTAAAGAATGATTCTTTTCGCTACGACTGAATAAAGCATCTTGCGAAGCTTCGGTCTCAGACCCCAGTTGGCAGCTGCGAGTCGGCTCATCTTATTCAACACCTTAAATGCTTTCTCCTGGACCGCAGTCAGGTGAGGCATCCAACTTAGGCGGGAATCGATTATGACGCCCAAGTACAGAATCTGCCATTTCCAGCGAATTCTGCTCCTTTCCATGAGGATAGGAATAGATGGGGCATGTTTTAATTTGCCCGCGGGCTTCACAATCGTGTAACCGCACTTCTCAAAGCTGAAAGTGAGACTGCATTCTGTCGCCCAGGCGTGGATCTCTGAAAGAACCGGCCCTAGCAACTCCGCAAATCTCATTGCAGCCCGTCGTCGTGCGGCCAAAAAGACGTCATCGGCGAAAACCAAGACAACATAGGTTTCGTCTTTCTCGTCTGGGAGCCGTCTCAACAGAAATTCAATGACCACCCACCACAAGTAGGGTCCGAGACACGCGCCTTGGGGTACTCCTACATTGAAATAGTGATCCCCATCATCTGACAGGAGGACAGACCTACCCCACAAGTAGTCGTCTATCAACCCAAGGAGCCAGTGTTCGACGCCCAATTCCTCGAGGAATCAGAGCACGTCTGTACGCCGAACACTGTTGAACGCTGACTTGATATCAAGCGTGAGAAGGCATGTGAATTCTCCACGTCTCTTCGAAACAGCTATGTACTCCATGGAGCTCATCAACCGTACAGACATTCTTTCGAAAGCCGTACTGCCATGCATCGAGCAAACGTTTGGACTCCAAGTACAGTACCAGGCGTGTTGCGCACATTTTGTCTAATACCTTCCCAAAGGTCGGTAAGAGACAAATTGGGCGGTAGGTCGCCTGGTCACTACGCTTCTTCCCTGGTTTGGAAAAAAACACAGCAATGGCCCGCTTCCAAGTCCGCGGGAAACAAGATTCACTCAGGAAGTGGTTGTACAAGGATAACAGCCACTGAGAGTGGTGTTTCAAGACCTCACGAACGATCTCCAGGGTGAAACCATCATGGCCAGGCGTCTTATTAGGCGGCAGCGATTCCACTGTTAATTCGAGTTCATGATTCGAAAACAGCCTAAGCTCGTCGGTCTTTATGCACGCGACCTGGGAAACATCGTCAGCCGAAAGGAAGTGGTGTCTTGTTAGCGCGGCCTGGGATTCCTCCCAGGTCGAGACTTCTTGCCCGGATGGGAGCATAAGCATCTCCTGCGCTTCCCTTCTCCACTTACCTCGCACCACCTCTACTAACTGGCCTAGTTTGTCCGTACTAAGTCCTTCAGAAATGAATCTTCGGAACGAAGCACGCTTTGCCTGCAGGATCGCCTTCATGTACTCTGCCCGCTTACGCTTAAAGAGTGTACCGAGTCTCCCCCTCTCCGTCGGCTCCAGCGTCCGCTGGTAGAGTCGACGGAGCGCACGCAACCTGTTGCGCTGGCTGGAAAACTGTGCTGTCCACCAACCCGCCTCACGACGCACGGCTGGTCGGCGTTTTTTGTGCAAACGACACAGCTGATTCAAATTCGACATCAAGTGTTCAACTCCCTCATCAGGGGTATCAAACTCATACCGAGTCAGATCTGCTGTCTGCAGATCGTGGGAGAACGCTCCCCAGTCCAAGTCCCTTTTGTGCCAGCGACGGCTGGCGTCTCTAGGGAGCCGATTGTCTGGTTTGCCTTGATAATCCCACAACATGACTCTATGGTCGCTCAACATTTGAGTCTCGGATATCTGCCAGTCGGTAATGCGGTCAGCGCAGTACCGGACCAACAGGACGTCGATCCACCCTTCACCTTGAGGTCCAAGGAAAGAGGACAAGCTATCCGGGTCATTGACAAACTCCAAGTTTGCGTTCAAAGCGAGAGCGATCAGGTCTCGCCCTCGTGGATCTGTCGGCCGTTGCCCCCAGATCGTTGACTTAGCGTTAAAGTCACCCACCAGAACAACATCCTAGGAAAGCCGTAGGATCCTCGGGTAGGATCCTAAAAGGGTCGTCAACGGTACGAGCACAAGGTCAATGTCCTCTGAAGGAGAGCAGTAACATGTTGTTACTAGCACGTCCTTGCCGGACCATCTGCAGCGGATAGCCACTACGTCAGAACGCCGTAGGACCGAGACGAAGTGAATGCGCTTGCTAACCCAGAGGGCTGCCCTGAAGCAGTTCCCTGATGCACTAACAAGCACGTAATCCGTTGGAGTCCCGCTAACAGAACCTTCGACGACATATGGTTCGTTCAGGGAGACCACGTCCAAACCCAGGGAGATCGTATCACGACCTAGCTGGGTCATACAAGCTGCCGAGTGGTGGCAGTTAAGGTGAGCAAATTGAATTTTACCCTCCATGTTGACTCCTTTTAATTCGCTCGAACTCCATCTGGTGGACATGGCACTCCCTGGAACCTGCCGCGTGCGTGGTTTGCAATTTCTTGTCAACCGTTCTGCGCAAGTTCCTGAAACTACAATTTGGGCACCTAGGTGAGGCGGTGCAGCCGTTCGTCTCGTGGCCTTTGGCCCCCACACCTCCCACAAAGGGACGCATTGTGACAGACTGAACGTATGTGGCCATACCTCCAACAATTGAAACAAACCAACGGACGTCGGTTCGGTCGGAAATCCGCCTGACTCCAGCCGATTTGCAGTGATCTCAATCCCTTCAGGGCTCAAACGATCCTGTGTCTACCGAGATGACAGCATTGCGCCCTCTCGAGCCGGCGAAACATGTCCGCAGCTCAAGAGACGAATCCTTGAGGGACTCATTTTGCTCTTTAAGCGCGTTTACTATCTCGTACTCTTTCAGATTAGGATCGACCCCAAAAATGATTATTTCCGGGGTGCGCCTTCTGGGTTTCGACACATCTAGATCCTTCACTAGTTCTGTTCGAACCAGTTCACTCTCCAGTTTCGCGAGATCCTCCGCGGTCTGAGCATGGTAGGCTATTCCGCCACCCGAAATAGGCCTATTACTCCTGACACAAATCCGGGAGCTCACTGGATCGATTTTACTAGCTACCAGCTTACGTGTCTCATCGGAAGAAGCTCCGACGTGTTCGCCTGTCCCCTTGGGGCGAACGAAGAGGATGAACTCCTCTTTAGATCGTTTTCGCACAGAGATTTTTGGAGTCTTTTCTCCTGCCTTCCGGCCACCTTTCGGGTATCCCTTAGAGCCCCCTCTCTGCAGCTTCTTCCTCGACTTTACTTTTGTCCAAAGTTGCCCTTCCTTATCGGAAGTTTCACCTAATGGACTTGCGTTCAAGGGTGCGTTCAATGCGTTCAAGTGTGGGATCGCCTTTTCAGAAGTCGGCTTGTCCTTACGGTTCTTCACCTTAGAATTCCTTCTTGGCTTTCCCTGTTTGGAGGAGGAGCGTTCCTTTTGTGGAGACTTCCGCCGACTCGTATGGGCTTCTACGTCCTCCCTCCGAGACTCCTTCTGCTTCCCCCATCAGGGAGCCGCTCGGGAGCCTCATCGACGGGTGGACTCTCAGACACGGCCTTGTCGGTTTCTTCTGTCCTAAGGACCTCTGTCTCAGAGTTCGCTGTGTGAGAAGATTCACCCACCTTTTGAGCCACCCTAGTCTCCGTTCCCTTTTGCAGGTCTTCTCGCGAGGCATTAATTACCCTCCGGGCGAAACCGGATTGACGCCCAGCGACTTCCTCCGCAGGGGAGCTTTGTTCGGGTCGCTTACTGGTATATAGGCACTCTGTCTCTGCCAGCTCTGAGCTCGAGGAATCCATCAAAACTGTATGTTCAATTACGTTCTCCTTCGGAGCCGCCTTAGTCGCCACCCTTTTCAGGTTTTGTTCGGGTCGCTCGTCGGCAGGAGGACATGTTGAAGCGGCCAGATTTGACTTCTTCCTGCTCCTTTTCTTGCGGTTCAGTTTCTTCCTCCGAGGGCCACCAGTCTGGGTGAACTTAGTGGTCGTCTTTGGAGGTTTCGTCAGAACCGATTTTGACTTTGCTCGGGAAGATGATTCTTCCGTATGCCCAGTCCCTCCAAACGATGGTCCCACCTCCGTCCGGGCGAAACGATCTGACATACGGCGAACTTTTCTTTTCCGGTGTGGCGTGTTACCTACACCGGAATCACAGCTGCTAGACGATGTTCCTCCCTTTTGTGAGGCTTTCCCATGGAGGAGACAAAGCCAGCTGTGCTGCCTCGAGATGAACTCCATGAGTGGAGTTATACGCTCTGTATACGCCTCTCTCGCGGCTGCAACTAGCTTTTTTTCTTTACCCATCCTCCCAAGGAGCTCTGCCACCAGGGTATGAGCCTCCTCGACGAATGCAGCCGAGAACTCTACCATATCTGCAGTAGATAAATTGGCCGAGTCTGTTCTGCATTCGGTTTGACATCCGAAATCTGCCGAAGCAGTTTGGAGGATTTCGGGGCTCATGCTCCTACTATCTAATGAATTGATAGATGGGCTCGTGCTTTCGCCGACTTCCTCCTGTGCAGCGCCGCTCGATGGTGACTCACACATATCAAGCAGCGGCTGCTTGAGAGCTTCAATGCAGCTCTCAACTGAACTCGGCACACAGCCTTCAGCCGTTAGAACGGCTTTTGTTACAATTGAAACATCCATAGTCAACCCTACTGACTATTACTCACTCTGGTGACCTTGCAAACTTGTATAGGATTTGCAAGCGACAAAGTACAGATTTCGCTCTGACGCAGCTTTCGGAAGCTTACTCAGAGTCCGCCGGGTGCAGCGACGTTGACGCTCTGTCTCTTTGTCAAAATCAAATGGCAGCGATCAGAACACGGAAACAAAAAATCCGAAGACCGAAATCTCCAGAATTCCATATAACCGCGTAAAGAAGTCCCACAGGTCGGGTGAGCCCTCACCGAAAGGCGATTCATCACCACGGGCGAACCGGATAGGAAATCCTGGTCAAAAAAGAGAACCTTTTTGCCTCCTTATCTGATTGTTCACTGGCAATCAGGGAGAACGCCGGGCCCTTGATCGACCCCAATCACTTTGAATCAAAGCTTAAATAGCACAGACTACTATTCCTGACAGCTATGGTTCGGTACCATTTGACCCCAGATGATTTCGCACCCGGTAACTTTGAATTGTAGCAAGTCAGACGGGTACAAGAAAATTTAGAGCGTTATAAAGAAAATAGATATAACGCAATTGTCGATTAGATAATAATACCTTCATTTTTTAGGGTTTCGTTCATCTCACGAATCCCTATTGCTCCCGCTTCGTTGTCTGTCTGTCACAGTGCCATTCTTGAAAACTATGTAACTTACAAAGTTGAAACTTTGTGTATAAATCAGAATATCAGCTGTGAAGAGCTGAGAATATTAAAATTTGAAAAATTCGTATTATTTTAATAAATAGAGATAAAAAACCAAACTTCTAACAGCCTTTTCCTATTATATTTAAACATTTGTCGTTATAGCCGATGCCAAAAATTAAAAATCCACGATGAAATTCTTTCTACAATAATTAATTTTCTCTTTTTAATATCAGACGATTTCCACGTGAAAAATGAAATAAAAAGTTTCACCAATTGAAAAAAAAGATTAATAAGAAATAAAATTGATTGACGTCATAGTCGTAATAAAATGGAAAATGTCTAAGATTTCTCAATAATACAAGGAGTATGAGTAAGTACACAAAGCAGATTAATATCACGTCATTAGAGAATTAAAAAGAAAATCTGACGTCATATGGGAAGTTTAACTAATTTTTCAAATATTTGAGAATAATACAAAGCGAGTATCAATATAAATAATAGAGAATAGTAAATATATGAGTTTGAGAAACATATTGAATCGTGATAAAAATCCGATTATGGAAATATTCGCATATTTTAACATTTTGAAGGTGTACAATTTGTTTAAATTTGAAATTATTTTTTTAAATATTGCATTTAGTCCGTATGACGGATATTATTATGACAGAATATAATAGCGGGCTTCGCCCGCTATCCGTCTGGTTCAGATATTCGAAAAAACGAAAAAATAGACCGGTAAATTTTTACTTTATAAAAAACATGACTTTTTTTTTTGTTGTTGCTAAATGATATTTATTTGAATTTATTAAAGAAAGGATAAAGTATTTTGAAAGGAATATTAAATGAAACCCTTTGAGCGATCTTCGATCACACTTACCCACTTGTTTACTTTAAAAGCCAATAGATGTGCTTGAGCATCATTTTTGCAATTTACCCAAAACTACAGAGAAAAAAATGAGGTGCAGACTGGATAACTGTGTTAAAGGTAAGAAATCTTCTTTTATTACAAAATGTTGTTTACCTTAACATTTTGCTTTAAAAAAGAAAAAAAAAATGCCAAACCATTCACGATTGATGGTTTTTGAGTCTCGTGACAAAGTGGTATAGACAAAATGGCTGCAGGCGTTTTATCGATTCAAAGGTTCAAAATGTACCAAAATATATGTATGTAAAATAGAAAATTTCTTATTTGCAATGTAACATTATGTTACTAACTGAAGTGGTAATGATTAAAACGAAATTCGAAATAGGAAAAGCTAAATATCTATACAGTAATAAGGAGACTGCCATTGTTTAAAAACTTGATCTTAAATAACCTTGGACAATATTTTATTAAAGACTCTTTTGCGTTTAAAAAAATCATTTTTCTTTATCAGGTTGAAGTCAGTTAGCAATAATCACATTTTACACACTTTCCTCCTAAGCACAAGCTAAGGAAGAAAGCCCTTAAATAGATGGTGTTTGTACTTCGGTTAATTGTCTCTAGATGGCATCACTAAAATTTGCAAATCTGTCTGTACGGTATCATCATTTATTTGTTTCTTTCGTTTAATCTCTGCTGTAACCAGTATGTTTTAATGTTGTGATGTTACGTATTTATTCATGAATTGTAATTGAATATGTAAAATGGCCTTCACTTGTCTTCATTTCTCGAATATGTATTTTTATTTATTTTAATTAAATTTAATATATAATAAAATGCTTAGACAATCTAACGAAAAATTTATCTAAAATCCTCCAATCTAAAGGTGCATTTCCGTCCAATCACAGGGTTGTTCCAGCAGCTGTGTTGCGTTGTACTTTTTCGTATTGGAAATTTCTTCACATGTCCATTTTCCTCTAAAACAGGAAAATGTCGCGAAGCGGAGGTGAAATTTTCTGGAAATTCTGCATCCGAAAGATGCACATTTATTCCAAGTAAGAGAAAAAATCTCTACTAATCACAAGGGTATTCTAGGAACTTAATCTACTGTTACGTGTTACGTTTTTTGACGAATTGATTTTTGAGAATATATAAAATATATTTTATAGAATTTCAATTGTTATTTGGTATTCTATTTAAAATTCCTGAAATAAAATTATTAAATACATTTTAAAAAGTGTTATTTAACGTGCTCAGTTTCTTTAATCCCTAAAATGTATTAATTTTTGTTGTCAATATTATTTAACATTAAAATTTAGTGTGCTACTTATTTCAATTACATTAATTCCAATAACATAAAGTTTCAGATTGGACATAGAAAATTAAATCACGTAGAGTGTTCCCAATTGAGAAACGAAGAGATATATATAGGCACTTAATCAAACAATTAACTAAAACAAAGACATATATTGTATTACGTATGTTAAACAAAACAAGAAAGAGAAATCAAGCATAGATTATGAGACTTTTTCCAACACATTCAGAAAACTGTAACAAAATTTCACTGTACAATATGGTGAAAGATGATGTCTAAATAAACAATTTGGAAAACTCATAACACATTTCCAAAACCCAATGTCAGTAATTACCGTCAATAGTCGGAAAAGTATAGGAATGTTTTGTGTGGCTTCTTACAGGATCTATAGATTTGTATATATACTACATACTATTCTAAAATGTACTACTAGTTAGGGAACGCATAGCTCAGTAGAACATTTCCCTACAACAAATTCCGCCAATAAACGGAAATGTTCTCGAAATCTTTTATGCAGCCCTGTGTAGGATCTATAGAGTTTATGTACACTAAATAATATGCAAAAAATGAGTTACATATAAAAACACGTACCACAACTGAAAACGCACTTACAGCAACTGCTATTCAATTAAAATTGATAGACGGTGCTCTAACCGAATAGTTTTGCGTGGCCCTGTAAATTATCGATGCATCCTTTGCACACCATACTACATAGTAAGAATAATGTAGTGCACTTCCATGATATATATAAATTTCAATATGTTTGAAATGGTGTAACATTATTAAAGTACACCGCAAACGATTTTTCGCCAAATATGGTAAAGTAACGTAATTATTTTTAGTATCTCTGTAAATAACCTATAAATGCTATACACTTCATTTTCAATACCGAAAAAGCCATAGTAAACTTTCATACCGTATATCAATTGCATGGCAATCCAAGTTTATTAACACAAGCTAGAGTAGGGACAGACGGCAGACAGATAGACAGACAGAGGGCAGACATACGACAGATAGACAAACCGAATTCATTAACACTTTTCAACTACAGTGGTGGCCAAAAGTTTGGACATTTTTTGAAAGTTTCATGTTTTTCAACTTTGTGTGCTTGTAGAATATATTAATTTTCACTTAAATACAAACGTTTATATATCAAATTGAAGGTAATTTAATGTAGAATTTAATAATAAAAATAGTATTACAATATCTGTATTACAAAAAAAGTTATGCTCATTGTAGTAGAACAAACAAACAAAAATCGTTTTGAATAAAGACGTGTTTTGTAATAAAAGCGTACTAGCCAATCACAAACACTGTTTTGAGAACCAATCAAATGTCTGTAACTATAGTTTAGGTTATTTGGATGGTGAAAGAGTTATTGTTGTGGAAATATTTTGCGGAATGATGCATACTAGTACAATTAAATAGAGTATTGCTGTTTTTGAATATTTAAAGTCATTTTTTTAATTAAACTAATTTTAAACTATGTCATCAACAAGAAGAAGTAATTGGACATCTACAAAAAGAAGCCGAATTGTCATATTGAGAGAAAATGGCCTCTCTTATGCTGACATTGCAAGACAAGTTGGTGGTTCAGTGACTCGTTCTGGTGTACGAAAATTCTGTTTGCGCTATGAAAAAACGAAATCAGTGGAAAATAAGGCCAAATCAGGCCGAAAAAAAATGCACAAGTGCTACTGCCGATAGAAAAATTAAACGGCTATGCCTTCAAGATAGAGAAATTTCATCAGATGCCATTAGATGTGAAATGAATGCAGCTGGTATTGCAGTAAGTTCAAGAACAATAAGAGGAAGGTTATCAGGATTTGGACTACAAGCTACAATTCCAAGGAAAAAACATATTTAAATCAAAAGAAACGCGAAAAACGAGTTAAGTGGGCAAAAGAACACTTTAAATGGTCAGAAAATCAATGGAAGCAAGTAATCTGGAGCGACGAGAGTAAAATATCGCTCTTTGGTAGTGATGGTAGAAAATACGTGAGACGTAGAGTAGGAGAAGAGCTTCATCCTGATTGCAATGAAGCAACTACAAAAACCCAACAAATGTCTTGATTTGGGCATGTATGTCTGCAGATGGTGTGGGCCGGATTCAAGTGATTGATGGCATCCTGAATGCCAAAAAATACATTGAAACTGTCCTGGAACCAAAATTGATACCTTCCATCAGGGACCTCTTCCCCAACAACGCACCATTTATTTTTCAGCAGGATTCAGCTCCATGCCACACAGCAAATGTATGCAAAGCATGGTTTCAAAATAAAGGCATAGATATATTACCATGGCCAGGAAACAGCCCTGATCTCAATCCAATTGAAAATTTGTGGCGACGTTTGAAAATTCTTGTACGAAAAAAACGTCCATCCAATAAAAGACAACTTATTGAAGCTATAATTGATTCTTGGCACCATGTGATTACGAAAGATGAACTGCAAACACTCTTTCCCTCGATGAAAAAACGCTGTGAAGCTGTCTTAAAAAATAAGGGTTATCCTACTAAGTATTGATTGTGTAAGTATCACTTAAAAAAATGCAAATCTAAGATAGATCTTACTATTAGTTGCATAACTTTTTTTTGTAATGCAGATATTGTTTTTATTATTAAATTCTACATCAAATTACCTTCAATTTGATATATAAACGTTTTTATTTAAGTGAAAATTAATATATTCTACAAGCACACAAAGTTGAAAAACAGGAAACTTTCAAAAAATTTCCACACTTTTGGCCACCACTGTATGTTGGAAAGTATTAAAAAGAAAGACAAATCCATTTCCCAGTTCTACAAAATGAAGTATGGTGTATACTTTTTACATAATATATATATATATATATATATATATATATATATTATATAATATATTATATATATTATATTATATATTATATATATTATATAATATATTATATATATTATATTATATATTATATATATTATATTATATATTATTATATATATATATTATAGTATATATATATTTTACAGTCGAACCCGATTAAGACGCGTTTCATGGGAGTGGACACAAAACGCGTATTAAGTGGGATCGCGTATTAAACGTGATTTGCATATTTTTGCAAAAAACGACCATTTTTACGCAGTTAATCGTTTTAAATGTGCTTTAGATTTTTCGCTTTTTTTGTACACATATTATAGCTGTCTTTTATGTTAAAATTTAATTTTACCCAATTCGATGTTTTCTTTTACAGGAACAAATGGGATAATAATTGAAAATAACTACGAATTCAAATACGGCTGTATTTTCGAGTAATCCATTACAAACAAGATATAGAACAACTAAAAATAACTGTTTTGCAGCCCAACAGAGTTATTAAAAACATAATTAGTACTTGGGATAAAACGACTACCCTTATAATCAATCATTATGTTTTTTTCAATAAAGAAAAATATTCTTGCTAATTTGCGTGGTTAAAAAATACTGCTAGAGAGCTTTTTCATTCACAGACATGACACGAATAAATCCTACACAATTGTTATTCGACACCAGTTTGCGCAAAATGCATTCATATACACTACCGGCTTTTCCACCTATCGATTCGATGACTATTTTGTGGTCATCGTGCCTATCTACGTGCATTCACTGCCGGATAACGCCAATAGTCTACGGTTTATTGGTGTTGTGTCGGTAAATAGCGAAGCGCTCAATGCGTCTCAACTACTTTTAATTTCAACTTTTAATTAAGCCAAAACATAAGCAACATTAAAGAAATGAAAATTATAATAAAACATAATTAAAGGGAAATTACAGTGACGTCCTAATGAAAACGAAACACAGAAATCATCAAAAAAAATATACAACCGCAGTGATTTTTTTCTCTTTTCATTCATCGCAAGTTACTTCAACACCTGACTTTATTAAAAAAAAATTCCATTGTGGTCTGTCGCAGAACACGATGTTTATTCACAGTGTTTTCTGTTACATTAATCATCCGATAAAGCTCATCTGCTGCACCTCCACTCAAGCTAGATGCGTATCTAAGTAAAAGTGGAACCTTTAAAAAAATAAAATTCGCTAACTGTAAATACAATAATTTCTAATGATAAAAAGTTAATGACGTACCTGCCCAAGACGTTGAAGGCATTTCTTACTTCAGTTAATGTCGGAATAGGTGATGATGTTTGTCCATCATCGTCCATATCCTCATCTGCGTCACTTACGTTGCTCTCCGAGTCATCAGTACATGAAGCTGTCTTTTTTGTATCTTTGATTATATTATCTAAACTTCTCACCTGCAGATGCCTTCGTCTGTATCAATATATTCTTCAAGGGTGATTTGATGAGTTCCAATACGCTCACTCACAGCATCCCAATCCTTAGACAGAAGAGGTTCGTTTACGTCTTCGCATTCTTCTGATATTAAGTCTTCGTCACTTTGTTTTTTTGTAAGACCAGCCTTCCTGAAACAGCTTAAAATTGTTTCCGGTTTGACGCTATCCCAAGCCGCGCTGAGATAATGCATCGCATCCAGCAAATTGACAGATGCAGGTTTAATATTTCCATTGTGTTCCATGACATTGAAGAACCGTTGAACTAGTCGCTTTCGGAAATGCTGTTTCAGGGTCTTTAAAGACCCTGAAACAGTGTTATAATTATAACACCTTGATCCATAGGCTGGAGTACACTTATCGAATTAAGGGGCAAAAAATCAACACGGACGTTTTGTAAACCAAGTGTATTTTTCGGGGGAGCTGGGCAGTTGTTCACAAACAGCACTACCATCCTAGATTTTTTTTGCATTTGTCTATCGACGTTGCGCACCCATGCGATAAAAAATCTCCTGTCATCCAGGCACGGTTTTGGTTTCTATATTCACAGGGCAAACTCTGTATGTTTAAAAACTGCGTGGATTTCGTGATTTGCCAATCACTAAAGGTTTTATTTTTTCTGTATCATTTGCATTTCCTCCAATAAGAACCGCCACTCACTCTTTACTGAGCTTACCACCAGTACAATTCTTTCCTTTGACTGCGAATGTTTTGTCAGGCATTAATTTGAAGAAAAATCCAAATTTGTCTACATTAAAAATATCGCGGCTAGCATATTCTTTCGTAATTTGTGGAAGCACGCTTGTTTTCCGACGTTTTTAATGTTCACTGATGACGCTTCCCCCGACAACTGCTTATATATGATTCCATACCGATTTTTGAATCGATATAACCATCCACTAGACGGTTCAAAATTTATATTTAAAGTCTTCGCTATCTGTGAAGCTTTCTCTATTATTATGGGGCCATTAACAGGTATGTTGGAAGCTCGAGCTTGCGCATACCAGTCAAGCAATAAATTTGTTAAACTTCTAATAGGACCTCAGATTTCTTTTTTATTCTCTAATGATGTGATATTAATTTGCTTTGTGTACATACACATACTCATACTCCTTGTATTATTGAGAAATCGTAGACATTTTTCGTTTAATTACCACTATGATGTCAATCAATTTTATTTCATATTAATCTTTTTTTCAATAGCTGAAACTTTTTATTTTATTTTCATTTTTCACGTGGAAATCGTCTAATAGAAAATGAATTATTGTGTAAAGAATTTCATCGTGGATTTTTAATTTTTGGCATCTGCTATAACGAAAAATGTTTAAATTTAATAGGAAAAAGCTGTTAGAATTTTGGTTTTTTATCTCTATTTATTAAAATAATACGAATTTTTCAAATTTTAATATTTTGAGCTCTTTATAGGTAGTATTCAGCTATATACACAAAGTTTCAACTCTGTAAGTTATATAGTTTTAGAGAAGGGCTCTGTGACAGACAGACAACGGAGCGGGAGTAATAGGGCTTCGTGAGATGAACGAAACCCTAAAAATAACATTTTTCTATCTGGGAAGCTGCCAGTGAAAACTAGATATGGAGAAACGAGCGATTCATGCGGTATCAAAGATGGGCAGAGAAGGAATTCGCGTCTTAACCGAGAATTTTTCCGAAACTCTGTCGCGTATTAAGCGGGATCGCCTATTAACCGTTCGCGTATTAAACGTGATATTTTTGCACTTAGTCTTACGGGAGTAGCCCCACCAGTGGCTGAGAGTTATGCTCTCGAAGCTGGTAGACGGGAGGTGCTGCGGGTTCGATTCCAATCGCGCCTGTCGGCCTAATCGTTTGGAGTTTTCGTGGTTTTCTACGAGCCGTGGATTTATCCATGCGTAAATACGGGTTAGGTTCCCTTAGAAAGACCCCCACGAAGGCACTCCCCCCCGGGCCTATATCCCAAGTGTAGATAATTGGCCGTCAATAATCAACCCAACCCAACGCTTACGGGAAATAGTCAAGGTACCGTACAATATCCGCGTATTAACCGTGAGCGTCTTAAGCGGGTCCGACTGTATTTCTATTTACTCTTTTTGACATAAACATTTTTCACAAAACTTTTTTTTCAAGCAGAAAGCAGTTTCCTTGTCAACAGAACAGAAATCCTAATAGCGTATTTTACAGCCAACAGCATTTAGCCGGTTTAGTCATTCAGGATTTGAATTTACTACTTAAAATAAACTATTTTTTGATAAAGTATTTTTATAAATCTCATTTCAAAGATCATTAATCATTCAAAAGAAAGAAAAAACAATTTCTTTTTTTGCCAAAGTGAAAAAATATTTTTGTTTAATCGCTCATAAATAATACGAATATAATAAGTAAACATACTACTACTCTGAAATGTAAAAAAAAAGAAATGATTTTTTTAAAATCAACATGTACGAGTGTACGTCAAATATTACTTATACATTTAGTCCTACAACTTTATTAAATATAGGTATAGGTGAACAACGTTGACGTTATTTTTCGACATAGTCTTTAGCAATGCTCTTTGTTCAGCGAGCAACAAGTTTTATATGCCATCCAGGAAGAAGGTTTTCGGTTTCTCTTGAAGACACCACATCCCGAACGTCCGTGGTTGAGGCAAATCGACGACCTCTGAAAGGTTCCTTGAGTGATTAAAGATATAAAACTCTGAAGGGCGCGATCTGGGCTGTAGGAAAATCTTGTGTTGTCGATGTTGACGGCATCCATTTGCCTCTTTTAGTGTTTCCCATGCCACTTTTGGAGGTTTCGATACAGAAAAAAAAACGCTTTTACGAAACAAAATAGACTCCGTAATGTCATGAAAGTCTGTGATGACTTTCAGCACCTTTCACACCACCGGATCACAAAAATAGATCACAGCTCGTTGTTCCTCTTTGGTGAAAACCGATAGTGGAGCTGACAAGTTTGTAGCTCACAGGCAACTGACGTGATCGTGATAACACTACGCACACAAGATCACAGAAGCACCAACTCAACGCATGCATGCGCAACCGCCACTTGGATAACCTTCAAGGATTGCTAAGGCAAAATGTATTTTTCTTTACACAATATCGTATATAAAAGAGGAACGTTTCCAACATATTTTAAAATATACCGCTTAAAAAAATTCCTGTAATACGCTAGTTATGACTGGAATCACATGAATTGATCCCTGTGTAAGATATGCTTAAAAGAATACTTAAAATTCGTTTATTTTAAGTTGAAAGTATTGCATATTGTTTTTTCCGATTTCACATATGCATTTATCAGGATTCTACTGTAGATAAAATATCTGGAGGTGAAGTAGTTAAATAGATATTGTTTGAATAAAATTAATATTCCGAAATGCAAATATATAAAATAGAGCAAAATAGAAAATATACAAATACTTCCTCCTAATTTATCCTGATCGTCTGAAATGAATTCGTTTAAACTAAGTCATGCACTCATAAGTATATAATAATATTTATATTATTAACTATCATAGAAATTAATTTCCAAAACTCGGAAGTAAAATTAACTTTTGGGGTATATTTTGGATTTAATTTTCGACATTCGGTAATTATCTAATTTTTAACAATTATTTACTGTAAAATTTGTAAATTAAAGTATTGCATATTGTTTTTTTTTATTTCATCTATACATCTATCATGATTCCACGGTAGATAAAATATCTGTAGGGGAAGTAGCTAAATATCAGTCGTTTGAATAAAATAAATGTTTAGAGATGCAAATATAAAAAATAGAGCAAAATAGTAAAATAGAAAAATATTGCCTCCAAATTTATCATGATCGTCTAAAATGAATTCGTTTAAACCAAGTCAAGCACTCATAAGTATATAATAACAGAAACTGTCATAAATTAATTTTTAAAACATGGAAGTAAAATTAACTTTTTGGGTATATTTGTGGATTTAATTTTAGACATTCGGTAATTATTTAATTTTTAACAATTAAGTATTGTAAAATTTGTAAATGATAGGTCTTAATGGCGAATTTCATATTATATTTGTATTCACAAATAAAATACTATTTAAAGATTTTCTGTATTAGCTTCTACATTTTTATTTTTTTTAATAAAAGATGAAAAAAGAACAAGACGCACACAAAAGAAATCGTTTCATGGAAGTAACTGCCATTAGGATATTTCGTGACCTTTTCCGGCAGTCATTTATTCCAGATCAATTCAATGGCAAAATCAGAATAAATGATGTAATGGAATAAACATCAAAAGGAAAAAGATATATTAAATTTTAAGGAAAATATATTTGCCATTTTGTGGCTTTTCCATCGACAGTGACTAATTAATTATTGTTAAAGGATAATGAGAAAATGTGGTGAAGTATAGTTCTTAATTATAATAAATTGGGAACATTAATCTTACTAAACGACTGTTACTTGTAAATACAGGTTGTCTCAAAAATACTGAAACGCGTAGCGTGCGTAAACGCTGATTGACCTGTTGTAGATAAGTAGACATTGTAAATTAAAAATGTTTTCGAAATAAGGTGATAATATCACATAGTTAAGATTATGTTGTTCCTGCTATTAATTTTCAACAAGTTAAAGTTTAAATGTTTTAACTGTCCCAGAATTTTATAAGTTATATTTAGAAATATTTTCTACACGCTTTGAAATGTACAACATTCCAAATTACATTCTTCTACGATTAAAACATGCTGAGTCATGATATTATGAATTTTTTGAAATTTCAAAACCATTCGGCACGAAAAAATCGTTTGTCTGTTTTTGTCTTTTTGTTCAACTTATTTAATCTTCGCCTTATTTAATATCATAATTTCTGTCATTAAATAAGGAGATGATTGCTATTCTAAAAATTTTATAACAAAAAAGCATAAATGTTGACAGCTATATATTATATAGTAATTAAATTTTCCAGCAGAGCTGAAATTTGCGTTGGTGATTACTTATATAACAAAAGATATCAATTATCACTAATTACTACTTTCACTACTATCACTTACTTAATTTGCATATATAAGAGTGAATCGAATAAAAGTGGAACATTTGTCATAAATTGGTTTATTTTTGTATGATAGTGGTGAGATTATGTGTAGGGATAGAGCGGGAAGTAAAGAAGGCAACCCCTACTGCGTAAATGGACTTGCCCTATTTAGTCACGCAGAAGAATGTGATGTGCGCTGGAGGTCGGGCAACTGTATCGTCCAGCAGGCAGTCGGTTGTTGTTGATATTCATCTGAGTTTGTGGAATGTTTGCCAGTCAAAAGAGCAATGTAGTTCATATTCATGTTTTAGATGCAGAACCAGTTGGACTTTCTGAAGTTTATCAGCGATAGAAGACGGTGTACGGAGAAGATCAACTGTCGGCAGTACCCCTGGGCAGGATGAACAAAAGCATTTCCATGAGGGAATCTGGTGAAGTTTTGTTGGACGGTGTTGGAATACCCTCCGTAATTCCGGATCTTTTGCCATGTGACTTTCCCATTTTTTGTTCGCTTTTAAAAGCAATGAAGGGTCATCGTTTTTGCTCGAACAGCGCAATAATGGACAATGTTCAAAATTGGTTACGATTTCATCCAAAGGACTTCTATGACTAAAGTATTCACAACATGGTGAGAACGTGGGACAAGTGATTCTGTAGCATTGGAGATTATGTTTGAAATAAACCATTTCATTTAATTCTGTTGCTCCTGTTCCGTTTTCATTTAATCCATCGTAATATATATCCGGTGTTGGATACCCACCGTAATTCCGGATCTTTCTCCATATGACTTTCCCATTTTTGTCCGCTTTTAAAAACAATGAAGGGTCATCGTTTTTGCTCGAACAGCGCAATCACGGACATTTTTCAAAATTGGTTCCGATTTCATCCAAAGGTCTTCTATGAGCAAAGTATTCACAACATGGTGAAAACGTGGGACAAGTAATTCTGTAACATTGGAGATTACGTTTGAAATAAGCCATTTCATTTAATTCTGTTGCTTATGTTCCGTTTTCATTTAATCCATTTCTTTGTTTCCATTCACCGACGCTGTGTTTAATTCGTCTCATGCATGCCACTGAAGTTGTTTGCTCATGGTTGACTATCCATCTTGTGCTGCAAAGTTGCAGTCGTGCTAATGCATATGAGTGAGAGAATGCTAGACTGAATGTCGCCGGGATAGATACACTGTCGGCAGAACTCGTGGGCAGGACGAACACAAGCTTTTACACGAGGAAATCTGATGAAGTTTTCTTGGACGGTGTTGGAATAAACACCGTAATTCCGAAGCTTTTTCCATATGTCTTTCCCATTTTTTTTGTCTTCTTTTAAAAACAATGAAGGGTCACCGTTTTTACTCCGACAGCGCAATCATGATAATGTTCAAAATTGGTTCCGATTTCCGCCAAAGGACTTATATGTGCAACGCATTCACAAAATGATCCAAACCTGGGACAAGTGATTCTGTAGCATTGGAGATAATGTTTGAAATAAACCATTTCATTTAATACTGTTGTTCTTGTTGCGTTTTCATTTAATACACCCAAATATATATTCACTGATGTTATGTTTAATTCGTCTCATGCATATGCCACTGAAGATGTTTGCTCATGGTTGACTTTCCATCTTATGCTACAAAGTCGCAGTAGTGCCAATGTATAGGGGTGAGAGAATGCTAGAGTGAATATCGCCCGGATAGCTCCAAATGTTTGAGCATTGGTGCATCATAAAAAAGGTTTCAGGTTCGATCCTCGGTATCGACATTTTTTCACTCTGTTTATTATACGCTGTGTAGTAAGTGATAATTCCTATCCTTTGTTATACACTCTAAAAACGACAGTTTCAAAACAGAGCAAAAATACTCAAATCTGAGCATGTAGCATAGTCAAAATGGCTCCGAATGAAAACTACTCAAGATTGAAACATGTATATACTCATTTCTGAAAACAAGCACACACTCAAGAATAAAACATCATGTGCTCATATTTGAGTATGTCCATGTTTCAAAAATGAGTATGAACTGACTTCTAAATGCTCACATTTGAGTATTTCCATGTTTCAAAAATAAGTTTGAACTGATTCTAATCATTTATGAGTATATCCATGTTTCAGAAATGAGTATGAACTGTCATCTATGTGCTCCGTTTTGAGTATGGCCATGTTTCAATATTATGAGTATTTCTGGTATTTCAGAATTGAGAGCATTGGGTCATACTATTTGAAACAAAAAGTTTCATAACAAAATGAAAACATCGATTTACTCAGATTTGAAAGTGTCATTTTTCTCAGAGCATGTATTAGTCTTTTATTCATGAATTGTATATTATTTTTATAAGAATTAAGAACTCTAACCTTGGCTTCCATGGTTACAGAATATAGGTGAAAAATAGTTTTTAATTGAAAACTTTAATACATTTTTTTATGCATTTAATATATTTTCTTTATATTGCCCACTAACAACATTAAAAATCATTTTATATGAAAAATAATTATTATGCATTTAAATAAACTTTGGCCAATTTATTTAAAATGATAGTTTCGTATTAGCCGCATGTCAGGCGTTAATAGCCGAAGAAATCAACAAAGCTTCCGCTACTTACAGCCGCGTTTTCTATTTTCATAATTTCAGTGGTTTAAGCGCGCAATTCGATTTCATGTCTGTTAAAATCGTGTTTTAGTTATATTATTGTATTATTTAATTTATTTATTGATGAAAGTTTAATATCTTTATGAAATATTAGCCGGAAACACATACTGAACGATAATTATTTTCAACGCAATCAACTGATCGGCAAATAATTCATACTAGTAGTAATTTTCCCATCTGAGTGAAAATGTGTCCAGTCTGAGACTCAAACTCAGAACATTTTGGCTTCTGTGCGAAAATGTGTCCAGTCTGAGACTCAAACCCAATACATTTTGGCTTCTGAGTGAAAACGTGTCCGGTCTGAGACTCAAACACAGAACATTTTGTCTTCTAAGTGAAAATGTGTCCAGTCGGAGACTCATAACCAGAAAATTTTGGCTTCTGAGTGAAAATGTGTACAGTCTGAGACTCAAACCCAGTACATTTTGGCTTCTGAGTTAAAAAGTGTCCAGTCTGAGACTCAAACACAGTACATTTTGTCTTCTGAGTGAAAACGTGTCCAGTGTCTGAGACTGAAACACAGAACATTTTGTCTTCTAAGTAAAAATGTGTCCAGACTGAGACTCAAAACCAGAAAATTTTGGCTTCTGAGCGAACATCGTGTTGGCTAGGATGTCGTCCAGATAGGAGCATTGGAAATTGAAAAACTAAAAGTTCTGGGCTACGAGTTCCAGCCAGGACAGATTTTCGATCAGATAGAAAAAATTACTACTCGTATGAAATACTGAATTATTTATATTGCTTAAAGTACAAACGGATTATTTTTTTTTCAATAGAACAACACACGGTACAGATAGATTTTTTTTTTTTAAATTATGCCCAAAAAATATTTTAAAAATAATAAAAATCAGTAAATTTAGATAAAGTTTTCAAGCAAACTTAATTTGGAAGGACATTTTTTCCCTATTCGACGAGTTAAAATTGAAATTTTGCAATGTTTATAAGTCTAGAAAAATTTAAGTAAAGTAAAATTTATTAGTTAGTTGTTGTCACCCTCAATATGATATCATGAAGATGTTTCTGCTTTGTAGATGCATATGATAATACAGATAATAATATACATATAAAGGTATTTTTTTAACTTTGAATTAGAAAGCAACAAATTCAATAAATGAGAGAATGAAAGTTTGCTTCATTCATATCATTTTATGGTAGATTAGATAATTAATTCAATTAAAAGTTAAGGTTACAAGTTTTATTTAGAAGTTAAATAAGCTTAGTGTTAAAAAAGCTTTATTTGTCCTATTTATTTGTCCTAAGAGAAATTTGTAAATACGGATACTATGTGACATAGATGAAAAGCATTTAGATAAAATACATGAAGCAGATAATTAATCCAGAAAGTTAGTGACAGAGTTGAGGTAATTTGCAAATGACTCAAAGCTAATAAAAAGTAAAAACAAAATATTTTGGATTTTTTCCAATAGTAGATTATAGATATCTATTGGAAAATTGGGTATGTTTTATTATATGATTTATTAACGATTTAATATTGTCAAATAGTGATGGAAACTTCATTACTAATTAATTAAAAAATTATATAAAAAAAATAAAGTAGTAATTTGTGTAATCATTAGTTAATTATTTAATCTAGAAGTATTGATTTTATATTTTGAATTTTAGTAAAAAAGTTCATTAAATAATTTTTGAATTTTTGTTTTAAGGGGAGAAAAGGAAGATAATATATAGGGGAGAAAATTCAATATTTCGAGAGTGTTTATCTTACACTAGCGGCCCGTCCCGGCTTTGCACGGGTAGACAATGTAATTTTTTATTACATTCGTTTTCCTGAATTTCGCGCTTCAACCTAAAACTGTTGCTGAGATATGGCGAAATGACCTAAAACTTTCAAATCCCCCTTTAACCACCTTCGAGGGTGGGGGGGGGATTTCTAAATTCACTGAAATACGTGTTTAATCATTTGTTTAGTAGATTTGTTTTCCTGAATTTCGCGCACCTACATAAAACAGCTGCTGAGATATGGCAAAATGTCCTAAAATTTTCAAAACCACCCCCTTTAAAAGCCTTCGGGGGAAATTTCTAAAATCACTGAAATGCGTGTTTATCCATTTTTTAGTAGATTTGTTTTCCTGAATTTCACGCTCCTACCTAAATCCGCAGCTGAGATATGGCGAAATGACCCGAAACTTACCGAAACTTTAGAATACCCCTTTAGCCACCTACTGGGGGGAGTTTCCAAAATCGCCAAAATACGTGTTTAACCAATTTTTTAGTAGATTTGTTTTAATTAATTTCGCCCTCCTACATAAAAGCTGAGATATGGCGAAATGACCTAAAAAATTCAACCCTACCCATTTAACCACCTTCTGGGGGGAATTTCCAAATTTGCTGAAATATGTGTTTTATTCATTTTTTAGTAGATTTGTTTTCCTGATTTTCGCGCTCCTACCTATAACTGCTGCTGAGATATGGCAAAATGACCTAAAACATTCGGCACCACCTTTAACCCCCTTTGGGAGAAAATTTCTAAATTTGCTGAAATACGTGTTTAACCAATTTTTTAGTAGATTTATTTTCCTTAATTTCGTGCTCCTACATAAAACTGCTGCTGAGATATGTCGAAATGACCTAAAACATTTGACCACCCCCTTTAATCACCTTGAGGGGGAAATTTCTAAAATCGTTGAAATACGTGTTTAATCATTTTTTTAGTAGATTTAGTTTCCTGATTTTCGCGCTCCTACCTATAACTGCTGCCGAGATATGGCGAAAAGACGTAAAACATTCGACCACCACCCTTGAACCCCCTCCGGGCGGGGAAATTCTAAAATCCCCGAAATACATGTTTAATCATGTTTTTAGTAGATTTGTTTTCCTGATTTTTGTGCTCTTAACAAAAATTGCTGGTGTGATACGGCAAAATGATCTAAAACATTCGACCCCCCCCCCGCTTTAACACCCTCCGCGAGGGAAATTTCTAAAATTTCTGAAATACATGTTTAATCATTTTTTAGTAGATCTGTTTTCCTGATTTTCGCGCTCCTACCTATAACTGCTGCTGAGATATGACGAAATGACCTAAAACATTCGACCACCCCCTTTTAACCCCTTCGGGGGGATTTCTAAAATCGCTGAAATGCATGTTTAATCATTTTTTAGTAGATTTGTTTTCCTGATTTTTGCGCTTCTACCTATAACTGCTGCTGAGATATGGCGAAATGACTTAAAACATTCGACCACCCCCCTCTTTAACCCCTCGGGTGGCGAATTTCTAAAATCGTTGAAATAAATGTTTAATCATTTTTTTAGTAGATTTATTTTCCTGATTTTCGAGCTCCTACCTATAACTGCAGCTGAGATATGGCGAAATGACCTAAAACATTCGACCACCCCCCTTTAACCCCCTTCTGGGGGGAATTTCTAAAATCACTGAAATAGGTGTTTAATCATTTTTTTAGTAGATTTGTTTTCCTGATTTTCGCGTTCCTACCTATAACTGCAGCTGAGATATGGCGAAATGACCTAAAACATTCGACCACCCCCCTTTAACCCCCTTCTGGGGGGAATTTCTAAAATCGCTGAAATAGGTGTTTAATCATTTTTTTAGTAGATTTGTTTTCCTGATTTTCGCGTTCCTACCTATAACTGCTGCTGAGATATGGCAAAATGACCTAAAACATTCGACCACCCCCCTTTAACCCCCTTCTGGGGGAATTTCTAAAATCGCTGAAATATGTGTTTAATCATTTTTTTAGTATATTCGTTTTCTGGAATTTCAAGCTCCTACCTATAACTGCTGCTGAGATATGGCAAAATGACCTAAAACATTCGAACCCCCCTTTAACCCCCTTCGAGGAGGAATTTTCAAAAATCCCCTTTCATTCAACACCCTTTGACCCCTTTCTGGGGGGAATTTCTAAAATCGCTGAAATAGGTGTTTAATCATTTTTTAGTAGATTTGTTTTCTGGAATTTCAAGCTCCTACCTATAACTGCTGCTGAGATATGGCAAAATGACCTAAAACATTCGACCACCCCCCTTTAACCTCTTTCTGGGGGGAATTTCTAAAATCGCTAAAATAGGTGTTTAATCATTTTTTTAGTCGATTTGTTTTCTGTAATTTCAAGCTCCTACCTATAACTGCTTTTGAGATATGGCAAAATGAAATAAAACATTCGAACCCCCCTTTAACCCCCTTCGAGGAGGAATTTTCAAAATTCCTTCTTATTGCTTGCCTAGGCCATAACAGCAATCTACAGTCCAAATTGTGTGACCCTGACTTTAGTAGTCTCGGCTGGGCGTTGATGAGTCACTCAGTCAGTCAGTCACCGTTTCCTCTTTATATAATAGTATAGATTACTGAAACAATGTTCATTTTTTATGTATGCCATATATTTCCTTTAAAATATGTAAAATATTTTAACTGCAGCAGTTTCCAAAAGTTAAAATGCAAGCAATTTTCCTGTATAACTTGCAGAAAGAGTAATATAAATAATGCTATTTGGGCAACCGTTCCCAAAACAATTATTTATTTAAGGCTACTCTCATATCCAAAAAGTCCTTCCGGCCTGTACCGGGAGGAAAAGGTAGCTTTCCTATATCTTCGTTTTAAAATTGTAGCTAATGTTACACGAAAACTGCAAGTTAAAATGCAAAGAAACGGTTACAAAAGATTCGTTAATACTGAATTTGAATAAGAAATTCGCCAAATTATTGAGCAATAGCCAAATTGGCTTCATTTATGAAGACTTATTTTGGTCGCCAAATTTGGTGATATTTCGCCAAATGTCGCCAATGTCGCCAATTTTGGCGCTAACGGATATGAATATATAGTTTTATGCGTATGATTGGGAAAATTATTACAACAATGAAAGAAAATAATTTGCGAGTAATCGCGTTAATGTGCTGTTTTGTTTCAAAATGTCAGCCACCCTAGAATTTCAAACTGCTCTATCTCAGCCATTTTTTGAGACAGATGTAAACCAAAAAATGCTCTCGAATCCTTGTATCGAGGCCTAACACGTAATTAAAAATAAATTTGAATTTTTATTTTTTTTGTATATTTATTTTAGTTTTAAATTTTTAAATGGCCGCCATCTTGAAACAAAATGGCGGACCAAGCTGGCCAACGAACTCGGTCGAGACATTGGGTAGCTTAATACACACAATTAGTTTCATCAAAATTGATTTATAAATACGAGCGTTATAGTATGACATAGATCAGATATATATATATATATATATATATATATATATATATATATATATATATATATGGATATATCTATATATATAAATAAACATTTGGACGGAGGGTGGTTTTGGGGTCTGGGGGTCATGATCGGTGAAAATATATCGAAATTTTCCGGAACTGCTTTCCTCCGAACGGCTGCAATAGGTAACTTTATACTTTTTTGTATTGAAAGCTACCTAAAAGCTACTTTCTGACACATTGCTGTATCGGAATCATTTTTGTTAGAAACGCATTAAGTTGGCAGAAACCATGTAATCGAAAGCTATTTTTTGGTAAAGGCAGAAGATCTTTCAGAAAATACTGTCAAAGTCAGCGTTTTGAACCGAGTTCACGATGCGGCAGCACGGGAAAACAAAAAAAACGTGTCGTCACATGACACGAATCGCTTAAAACTCGATAAGTAATTTGTTTATCAAAAAATTAAAAACGTATTTCGACTCCAAATCGCTTCAACAGTTAGGCCTTCCAATTTTATGCCTTTGTGTATAAAAAATGAGTCAGAAAATGTGTCAAAAATAAGCAGGTCATTTGAGGACCACTTTAAGTTATAATATTTCCCACTTTTAATATCCTGCATAATTCCCCAGTAACAGAAGGCAATTTTTTGACAAAAGTCCTGAAGTCAATAAGGAATGAAATAAATATATATATGAATAAAGTTAAATAATAAACTTTAATAAGAACTATTTCATTTTTTTAGCTCTAATACATGCTTGTTATCACCCTTTCACATTGTTAAAGACGTTGTCAGACATTTGAGATGAATGGAAAAAATATACGAAGTGTATTAATTGTTTTAAAACAGCGGTTCTGAAATTCTTAGTTATCACGTAACCGTTTTCGCATATTCTATGCCTCAGTGGACCCCTTCAGGATTTAAGACTGAAATACCTTTGAAAATTGAACCTGTCTATAATGGAAAAATTCATCGCCCGACAAATGAAATACCATAAATTAATACCCGATAAGACAAAAATCTGTCTAAAATGTTTTTTTTTATTTGTCTAGCTATTCTATTTTCGTGCGTTTTATTGCTTAAGTTAATGTTACTGTATTTTTTAACAGTATTCTTTAATTTCCTATGATTTTATTTTCAAGAATTTTCACATGTTCTATATAAGTAAAATAAGTTCCAGTTTTGCAGTAAAATAAATTGACCCCTGTTCTAACAACATAATGTTGAAAAAATTGAACCAGTAAAAAAGGATAAGTAAACACTTTTATATTACAATAAAAATGCACCTGCGCTTTCCTCACAGAATGGACTGACATGATATGTACATATGTACAGGTGGTTATCAAAATAATGGAAACACTTGTGAATGAAAGGGACATTTAAGAATTCCCTTCGTAAGCATTAAAATATAATCTTAGCTACCAGATTTTTTTAATATAAAAAGTACATGTATTAGGTAGTATGATAGAGCTCTAGAAGAGTTGTCTACGTTTTGATTTTTTTTGTCAGAAGCGTAAAATGTCCGACCTCACAGATTTTCAAAGATGCCAAATTGTAGGAGCCCGACTAGCTGGAGCAACGGTGACCGAAACATCCCAGCTTATAGGCATTTCTAGAGGTACGGTGTCTAAAGTCATGACAGCATACACACAGCGCGGAAAGACAAGCTCAGCAAAGCAAAATAGTGGACGGAAGGAGAAGCTGAGTGAAAGAGACCGACGGGTATTGAAGCGGATAGTAATGTCTAAAAAGAAAACAACTGCAGCCAAAGTGACCGCAGAGCTCAATCAGCATCTGGATTCTCCAGTGCAACAATTACAGTTCGGAGATACCTTCATAAAGAGAACATTTACGGCAGAACAGCAATTCCCAAGCCACTTGTCACAGATGCTAATGCCAAACGTCGTGTAGAGTGGTGCCACAACCACAAAACCTGGTCGATTGATAAGTGGAAGACTGTTATATGGTCAGACGAATCATCTTTCACACTTTTCCCCACAACAGGACGGGTACATGTCTGGAGAACACCTGCACAAGCGTATGATCCTGATTGCCTCCGTCCAACTGTCAAGCATGGAGGTGGATCGGTCATGGTATGGGCAGCCGTGTCATGGTTTTCTGCTGGTCCAATCGTAACCCTGAAAGGAAGGATCACTGGGGAGAAGTATAGAGAAGTTTTAGCTGACCAGGTCCATCCCATGATGCAAATTTTGTTTCCTGCAGGAGATGGAATTTTCCAGGATGATAATGCCCCTATTCATGCAGCCAGAGTTGTCCAATCATGGTTTGATGAACACGAGGATGAGGTGGAACATCTACCTTGGCCCGCACAGTCCCCGGACCTCAACAAAATCGAACCGTTGTGGTCTATTTTAGAGCTTTCAATCCGGAATCGATATCCTCCACCGGCATCTCTCACGGAACTTTCACAATATCTCCATGAAGAATGGTACAATATTCCTCTAAACACTATTCAGAATTTGTATGATTCGATTCCCAGGCGAATCCAAGCTGTATTACATGCCAAAGGCGGTCCTACGCCATATTAATAAAGAATTCCTTCAAAATCTAGGGTGTTTCCATTATTTTGATAACCACCTGTATTTGTCGCATGTGTATTTAGTTTTTCTGTCCTTGTTACATGGGTATTCGGTGACGTTTCTCTATCTTAACTTTAAAAGAAAACTGAACACTGAAATCAATACACGAAAATTGACTGCCTCGAGAAATCGCACGGGTATCTCACACACATTGATTACAATTGCGAAAAAAGAGGATGATCCTTCAGGAGGATGTTCTTTAACTCAGCTATACGGGGTTTTACCCATTTCCCGATAAAGGGGTTTGATATAAGTAAGGATGAATGCAGCTTCGGGTATGACATACCATGCGTGCATGCTCAGGGGTTTAATACTTGAATTTAGAGACAAGTGGCAAGTTTATTGTTCTATTAACTTCTACTATAATTCAGTTAAATGTTAATGTATAAATGCAATTGGAGTTTATGAAAAATCTATGAAACATTAAATATCGTGTTCGTTTTTGAAACCATAAAATATTTAATAACAATATTTTTTTTTTTTAGATTCAAAACTAATTAAGTAAATTTATTGAATTTCAATACTTTTTTCTAAATTCATTCGAAATCGCACGGGTGTCTCACACACATTGATTACAATTGCGAAAAAAGAGAATGATCCTTCAGAAGGATGTTCTCTAACTCAGCTACACGGGGTTTGATCCATTTCCCGATAGAGGGGTTTGACATAAGTAAGGATGAATGTAGCTTCGGGTATGACATACCCCGCGTGCATGCTTAGGGGTTTAACATTTGAATTTATAGACAAGTGTAAAGTTTATTGTTCTATTAACGTCTACTGTAATTCCGTTAAATGTTAATATAAAAATGCAATTGGAGTTTATGAAAAGACTGTGAAACATTAAATACCATGTTCTTATTTGAAACCATAAAATATTTAATAAAAAATATTTTTTCAGAGTCAAAACTAATTAAGTAATTTTTTTTTTTAATTTCAACATTTTTTCTAAATTTATTACATTGTCACCACATATTGAAATTTGAAATAGATATTTAATAACTCTTCAATTACTGTTTGTGTATTATAATTATTCTTTCTCTGCCTTTTCACAAAGGAACGGACTAAAATTCGCGAAAATATAAAGAAAAGATAAAAACGCATATGAGAAATGTACTTTAATGATAACTTTTTTTTTTCATTTAAAATATTATGTAGTGAAACTTCTAGTGCTTATCTCACTGTTTTAAAAATATATATGATAAAAAAATATGGCATTCAATAACTTAATGTGGGGATTATTTTTGACATGAAAAGAAAGCTTTGCCAAAATTTCTCGAATCTCAACATTTAAAAAGAAACTTAATTGAAGATTATCACTTTTTTTTATTTGGAGTTAATCCAACATAAATTGAGGGGAAAGAAATTACCAAATGTGTATAACATTTTCTTTTTTATTTCCGTTCTCAAATATGCTTTGAAGAAAAAAAGCTCTTAATTTTATTAGAATAAACGAGCTATTATTTCTGTAATTATTAGAAAGGCTTGTTTAAAACAATATTTGGTGTTCAAAATAAACTATAAAGCGTAATATAAATACAGTAAAACACCGGTTATCTGAAAAGCATGGGACTAAAGAATTTTCTGTTAACAGCGTCAGATTTGTTGTTGTTTAAAACGTGGCGTGATACAGCAGCATTGAAGCAATGTGAAGTTGGAATAAAAAAAAAAAAAAAAACCAGCATATTTTGTAAAGAAATGAAATGATGTATGTGTCTAGGCAATAAAATGACTGCATGTACGCAATAGTCCAAATAAGTAAGTTGACGCTGTTTATTTATTTCATAAACAACATGCTTGTTTAAAAATAAAATTTTTCATATTTAAAAAAAAATGAGTTTTAAGTTCTTTCGGTTAAGCCAATTTTCGGATAACCGGCATTCGGATAATCAAGGTTCTACTGTATTAGAATTATTTTATTATCTAACTAATAAAATGTATTCTGTTTAAATGAATTGATTTAATATACAGGGTTTACCACAATTATCTTCACTACTTTGACCTTTCATAAAAGAGTAGGTGCAAACATTGGGCATTATGTATCACTGGAGGTTGCAACCCCAACTGTCAGGAGGTCGTACGGATGAACTTCGTTGGGCTGCGTTGGAAACTTAGTCGAACACATTCTGTATTCTCTTGACTTGTGATTGGCTGTTCAGCGCGTTTTTGGATGTAACACGCAACTGGTCTCCATACAATTATTGTGCCACTCGTGTCTGGGTTGGGGTACGTCCGTATTTTGTTCCGATGTCAGCTCTATAAACAAGGCTAATGTGCTTTGTCCTATGGATTAGTCATCACCGGTTCAGAGTCTGGCTGGGTCGTACCTGAAAGTAACAAACCACCTTTTTAGTATAAATAAAAGTTTATGAGTAAACACATAAGTACGTGCGTACACAGGTACAGGAGTACATGCACAAAACACCGAACTCCGCTATCTTATTTCCTTTAGATTTTATTTAGGGTTAAAGCTGTAAAGAAAATTTTAGAACACGGATGGATATAAATATTACCGCAGCATGTTGATTTCAAATAATATCTATATATCTATATCCACATATATATATAGATATATATGATTATATATATGTGATTTCATTATAACTATATATCTGTCTAAATATGTTTCTATCTATCGATATATATTATTTGAAATCATCATGCTGAGATGAGTTAAGCTCAGAGTAATAATTGCGTTTGAATTACTCTATAATACACAGTCTTGTATTGACGCGATATTGAAGCGAAAGATCAATATGCATATGGGAGGGTTAGAATGACAGTGTAGAAAGTCAAAAATTTGAAAAAACAAGAACGAAAAATCATGCGTCAAGCATAGATTATGTAACACTTTCCAACGTTTAAAAAATAATTTTACAAATCATACCGTTTAATAAGCTAAAAGATAACATCTAAGTAATCCGAATACTTTTATTCAGCCCTGTATAGGATCTATAGATTTGTATATATACTACATAGGATGTTAAATTTTAGTTCAGTTAGGAAACGCGTAGCACAGTTTAAAATTCTCCGTCTGGAGTTAAATAATACGGAAATGTGTTCGCGAACTTTTGCGCGTCCCTGTAAATGAACGATGACTGCTGTACGCACACTATTCTGTAGTAAGCCTCTTGAAATACACCTTAGTGATATATATAAATTTCAATGCGTTTAAAATAGGGAAACATTATTTAAATAAACCGCAGACGATTTTTCTCCATAGACGTAATGTAACAGAATTCTTTTGACTGTCCCTGTAAAGTAACTATAAGTGCTATGCACACCCTATTCCATATTAAGCTTCTTCTAATGCACCTTAGTGATATATATAAATTTCAATGCGTTTAAAATAGTGAAACATTATTTAAATAAACCGTCAATGATTTTTCCCCATAGACCGCAATGTAACGGAATTCTTTTGAGTGTCCCTGTAAAAAAACTATCAGTGCTACACACTTCCGTTGAAATAGGGAACATGCTATAGATAACAACTATAACATATAAAAATTGCAGAGCAATCCGAGCATATTTACGGGAGTTAGAGCACGGACAGACGGCCATACGGCCAGACGAACCGAAGTCATAAACACTTTTCAACTAGGTTGGAAAGTGTTAAAAATGAGCTAACCATATTTTCACTGAACGTATATTAATTTATATTCAGTGTGACAGTCAAATAACTCATAGTTCACTTACGGAGTCGCTAGAAGGCAAAACAAGTTGGACCACTTAATGCGACGGTATTACGGCAGGTTTAAAAAAACCCTTCATTTCGCAAATTGCTAAATATTGATTTACTCCACTGTCATTCTAACACCTTCATACACGTATTTTACAACATATAGAATTGTATACAAAACAAAACATGTCAAAGAAGTGGATTTATTATTAAGGAAAGAGTTAAACAGTTGCTAAATTGTTTCAGATACTGGCTGTAAAATATACAGGGTCATTCATAATTCCTTCCGGGGTTTCGAAACGTTATAGTAAAAAAACGAAGACGAATATGAAAAAAAGAAACATATGAAATTATTCCGAAACTATTCAAGTTTTACTCACATACATTACAGGTGTTCTATGTGTGAACCCTTGGTCACACGGCATACATCCATGCGATAGTCCAGTTCCTGCCATACTCCGTTTCTTTAAATTTCCGGTACCACACATGAATTGTTTTGTCAGTTGGTCCCTGTTTTCGATATTTATTACGAAAGGCCCGTTGAACTGACACCACTGATTCAGATTTAAAGAAACGGAGTATGGCAGGAACTGGACTATCGCATGGATGTATGCCGTGTGACCAAGGGTTCACACATAGAACACCTGTAATGTATGTAAGTAAAACTTGAATAGTTTCGGAATAATTTCATATGTTTCTTTTTTTCATATTCGTCTTCGTTTTTTTACTATAACGTTTCGAAACCGCGGAGGGAATTATGAATGACCCTGTACTTATGTAAGTGCATTCATTACGCTGCGTACACTTCATAAAATTTCCAAGGACTATGGCACCACTTATTATTTTTTCTTCATATTAAATATTTTCGGCGATTAATCGCATATATTGTAATATTTTCCGTGATTAAATAAAGCAAAAATTCTATTCGAAAATTGTAGTAGAATTGTATGTAACCTGATTATTACAGTGTATTATTTTTCTTAAATTTCACTCAATATTATTATATAAATATTACAGCTGCTGCAATTTTAAATAAAATAGGATTAATATTGCGCTAAATTATATTTAAATAAGTCTATTAGAATGTTCTATTGATAATATTTTATTACTTCCATTAAGTTGTTTTCACTACATGTTCAAAGTTCAGATAGTTATATAATTAATCAACAGATATTTATTAAGTTATATTAATTATTCCAGCTCTATCTTTAAAAATATAAATCGGATAAAAACACTGAAAACACAAAGAAAAAAAAATATAAAAAGTATTACAAAAATATGTTCTTTAATGATAACTTTTTTTCTTTACATTTAAAATATTATTAGGTGTTTCCACTATTTATCGTACTGTTTTTTCTAAACCTGGTGTTAAATAGTTTGCCGTAAGGATTACTTTTGGCGTATAAGGGAAGTTTTTTACTTATAAGAAAAATCCTTGAAGGTGAACATTTAAAAATAAAATTAATTAAACATTATTATTTTTTTATTTGGAGTTAATCCAACATAAACATAAAAATACAGATGCAGAAAAGGACTTTGAAATACATAGTTTTTTTCTTTTCGTTTGAACCTAATGCTTTTAGAAAAGCTCTTTATTTTATTAGAATGAACATGGCAATATTTTTTGCAATTATTAAGAAGTTATTTCTGGAATAATTCAACTGAAATTATAATCCGTACTAAATATATTTGATTTCGTATTTATTTAACTGATAAATACTATTCCATTTATATGACCTGATTTCATGATTATTATTTTTTAAATATAAAAGAAACAAACTATATATTTATGCTTAAAGTAGTATGTAATGTAAGCTAAAAGATTTGTTACAGTGCTGTATAAATTGTAGTAATGAGTCTGCTATTGAAATTTATAGGAGCAATCTGTACTTATGTATTTTTTCACAAATAAAACTGTAATAGAATAAAAATATATCCTAAATACTTGTGGGTCGGTAAATTCTTATATATCTTTTATCTAAAATTTAAAAATGAAAATTTGTCTGTCTGTCTCTTTGTCTGCACTTCTATATAAATCAACAGTTTTGAAGCCAAAATTGTGAAATATTAGGTATCGGTGTATTAAAACACGTCCGAGGCAACTAAAGAAATACGGAATCGAAATAATATATAGTTATTTTTTTATTAATAATTGAAATAAATATTAATATCACGTCATATTGGTAATATAACATAAATTTTCAAAAATTTCTCAATATTACAAGGAGTATGAGTATGTGTAAGTACACAAAGCAGGTTAAAATTACGTCATTAGAGAATTAAAAAGAAAACTAATCTGACGTCATATTGAAAGTTTAACGGACTTTTTCAAATGTTTGATAATTATACAAAGACAGTATCAATATGAGTAATAGAGAAAACAAGTAGATATGACGTCAGCAGGTGAATATAACGTCATATTGGTTTGAGGAACGTATTGAATCATTATAAAATCTCGATTGTTGAAATATTGACATATTTTAACATTTTGAAGTTCTCTGTACAACTTGTTTAATTTTGAAATTGATTTATCTACACAAAGATTCTTAAAATCCCGGACAACGCCGGATACTCCAGCTAATCTAATATCTCATCAAAAACAACTCGTTGTAAATGATCCCGCCAAGCCACAAACCTAAATCTTCAGTCATAAAAAGAAGTGATATCACATAAAAAGAAGCTATATAGAAGTGCATACTCCGAGTCCCGTGTAAAAATCTATCACCACTCATAATGTTTCCAAAGGACTCTGAGTGAGGGACAGTATGTGAAAAGTGCTTGGCGACCTGCAGGATTTTATAATGTTTGCGTTTCCTGAAATTACATATCACTATGTTATTATTTTTACTTTATTTTATTTTATTTTATTTCATTTATTTATTTATTTATTTTGCTCCCATAAAATTGTAAAAAGTTGAAGTTTCTGTGTTTGCATGTCCTTTCTTATTTATGAGACTGAAAAATCAATTTGTTGATTTTATTTACCATTATTTAAACTAGAAACACACTCTTACGAAGAGGATTTTTAAGTAAACATGTAAAGATTTTCAGTTTGTAATATATATATATATATACACATAATGGTCATACGCATATTAATAACAATGCACCTTCAATAAACTTTAAACTGAATTGAGATATATTGCAGTAATTCTAGGGTAAGCGGAATCGCATAGATCTGGTGAAAAATCCGTTCTGTTTAAGCCATTCTAGTCTGTTTTAATAGTATTATATGCAATAATATTCTTTGTATTGGAAACGCTTATTTTTTTTTTTTTGTTTAAGAAATAAATCCGGAATAAGAAATAATTTCGCCCATTTTACCAGTTCCCTTAGAAACGGTGATTTAACAATATTTGTAATTAAATTTTATGGTAAGAAATATTGGAAAGTATAATTGTAATGATTTTCACGCTTACATACTTTTTCCTGCTTGTTTCTCAACTATTTCTGTTTTCACATTTTTTTAGCAAATATATTTATAAAAGTGATATAACAAAAATTAAAAATTTATTTTTTCAATTTTCAAAATTGATATACTGCATATATTATAAAAGCCTGCAGGTCGCCAAGCAGTTTTCACATACTGTCCCTCACTCCGAGTCCTTTGGAAACATTATGAGTGGTGATAGATTTTTACACGGGACTCGGAGTATGCACTTCTATATAGCTTCTTTTTATGTGATATCACTTCTTTTTATGACTGACGATTTAGGTTTGTGGTTTGGCGGGATCATTTACAACGAGTTGTTTTTGATGAGATATCACTCCTTTTTGTAAGGAGGTATTTAATTTCAATTATACGGATTCCATTTTTATTCAGAAAAGAAAAGATGAAAGGGGCAAAAAAATAATAGTGATGCTCTAAACAGAATTATACATCAGAATTATACAATTTATTCAGTGACTTATTCCAATGTACATGTCGCTACCATAACAACGGGGAAACTTTTATATTAATTTCCTTACATTGTACTCATCAGATTATTTATGACATATTTATTTTCCTTTTTATTTTGTTTATATCACTCTTCCGTTTATATACATTCAAAAGCAAAAAATTAGACAATTTTACAGTAGTTTACAAACTTATTAAAATACTACAGTTTCAAGAAAAATGTGGAAAAATAAGAAGCACTTTTTTTCGGTCAACTACAACGATAAATTTATGGAGCATACTTTATCGAGAATAATCAACATTTTTTTTTCTACGAACCTATTTCTATTAGTATAAAAATTTACAGGGATTTTTATACTAACATATTAAATATATTATTCTTGAAAATTACTGAGCACCTAAGAAGTTTTTTATTTGTTTAAGTTTTTTAACTCAATGTTTCGAGAATTTGAAATATATAAAATTCGCAACGTTTGCAAAAGATAAAAACTATTAAAGTGATTTCTGTTCATATAGTCTGTTCATTCCAATTCGGTGATCCTAAAATATAGGTCCCCAATCTCCGGCAGTCCATGAATTAATTAGGACATATGTATGCAACTGTTAAAATGTTCTCAAAGTTGACAATAGAGGCAATAAGTATAGCTCGGCAAATATGAAACACGGCATTGCTTCATCATGGCTTTGTTTCGTGAGGTGTTCGTTCTCCGAACATAAAAATCTCTCGGAAATGTTCGTTATCCGAACATAAAAATCTCACGCGAAAGTGTTCGTTAACGGATTTGTTCGTAAACCGAACAGTTCGTTACCGATCACCTATTGTATACGAAATTTAGCATTTTTAATTTTTATGTGGAATTTAAGAAGTTATTTCCTTTTCATTGTGCTCTAGGCCCGTTTTTAGAGAATTTTAAGTTCGTCATAGCCGGAGATTCTATGAACGTCAAATATTTAAACTCAAAACTTCTAATCTTCGGGTTGCAACATTTTTACATTCTATTATTCAGCGCATGAATGTAAAGTTGGAATTTTGTAATCGCTGTTTCATTCAATTTCTAATGCGCTAGAATTATATATTTATAGATAAACACAGTTTTTTTTAATCGATGAAAATACTATATTTTAATAGATTTAGAGCTTAAGATCGACGAGTTTTCAGGCGGACAAAATGAACTCGTATTAAATTTTAAAGCAAGATAATAAAACCTTACAGAGATTGGAACAGTATAAAATCATTAAAATACATCTCACTGAGTAAATATACATTGGTTGTAATGTAATCAAGATCTTCTAAGATAGCCTGTAAATGAAACGTATATGGTTCAATGCCACTTTACAATAGAGAGTTTAAATGAATCGGATGTAGTAACATATTTGAATATTTTGTGAATATAGCCACTTTGACAAAAGTTATGCTATTTACTATTGTTTTTCCTCTGTGTTAAGTACAGGAATCAAGTACTTCAACGTAAAAATTCGCTAATTACACAACCATTTAGTCTTATTAAAAAATCTTTTGAGTTGTCCTGTAAACGAACAGTAAATTCTACAATTCTGTTTTACAATAGAAAGCAAAGGTCATTCGCAGTAATATATTTTAGCATCATGCGCATAAGTTCTTTTTGAAAAGTGTTAGATCATTTAATATTTGAGTAGTAATTTTCCAACTGGACGAAAAATGTCTGGTCCAGGATTCGAACCTGGGATCGCTTGGCTGAAGCCGCCACGCTCTACCACTGAGCTATCCCGGTCGAATCTGGAGGGCATAATTCATCCAGTTAACCTTATTGATCAGAGAATCTGGTCTGATATTTTAATCAGCTCAACAGAAAAGACCGCAGGTAATGCCCTCCAGATTCGACCGGGATAGCTCAGTGGTAGAGCGTGGCGGCTTCAGCCAAGCGATCCCAGGTTCGAATCCTGGACCGGACATTTTTCGTCCAGTTGGAAAATTACTACTCGTATGATTTATTTACCAATTTGAAATAATTGTGTTAAAATTAATCTAGCATTTAATATTTCTTTGCTTCATCTTAAGTATAGGAATAAATCACTTTAAAGTGGTATGCATAAAAAACTAATTCATATTTTTAAACAAAATATTAAACATTTGAACTACTCATAAAAAAAAAATCAAATGCTGCAAACCGCGTAAAAATTGAATAATTACACAACTCTTTAGCCCTATATCAAAAGATCTTTTGTGAGACCCTGTAAACGAACCTTAAATGTTACGATTTTTTTATAATAGGAAGCTTACTTGGGTCGAGTGTAATAACATATCTTACTATCATGTGTATACGACCATTCCTAAAAGAGGTGGGTCATTTATTATTTTTTTGCTCTATGTTAAGTATAGGAATCAATAACTTTAATCTGATATAAATCAAAAACTAATTAATATTTTTACATGAAACTTACAAAGGTTTGAACTACTCATAAAAACGATTCAAATAACGTAAACTGCGTAAAAATCCGATAATTACACATTGCTGTAGCCCTGTCAACAGTTTTTGGCCGGAACAAGATTTAAAAAGGGCAAAAAACAGCACTTTTAAAAGCGCATTTACTGAAAACCTATTCGTCGGATTTTACTTTACTTTTGAATTCTGAGTCACTGGGCACGCCCCATTTCATAGAATCAAGAATTTTGTTTCTATCATAAATAGAACGCGAGATATAGATGTGTCAAAAACCCGTTTTGTCCCGTCCGCAAAATATAAACTAGACAGAGTTAAAAAAAAAAAAATTGTAAAATCGTTTGGCATCCATTGGCGGAAATTCCTTTCATTTACGGTTCAATGCATTGCTGTTTCTTATGCTTGGCGAGAAACTCTGTCGAGTTTCTATGATAATGCGGCATTTGTACAAATCTGTACTAATTATAATTTTGAAGATTGAAATCTATCTTCAAAATTATAATTAGTACAGATTTGTAATAATATCATCATTTCACACACTGATTGATATCAAATTTCTATACGTGGACATTTCAACTACCAGTCGTGTTTCTTTACTCATAAATTATCCTGCGGACTTTGATAATTCTAATTTCTATGTATGTAAAATATTGTTTAAAAAATGAAAAACGAGTATATCCGTGAAACGTATCTATTCATTTATCTAAGATGCTGTTTAAAAAACTAATAAACATTCCTAATCTTGCATTGGGTATGTATTTTTGTAGCAAGCAGGATTGTTAGTGGTTTTTATCAATGATTGCCGAAAAAAATAATTTTTTGCATGTAAAAAACAGATGATATATTTTTTAAAATTCTGATGGATAGAGTTTTTTACGCATTTTAATGTGTGCTATCCACTTTTTTTCAGAATGTAATACCAGAAATGTTCTTTTGTACAATTTGTCAAATAAAAAAAAATGTCAAATATTTTTTAACACTTTCCAACCTAGTTGAAAAGTGTTTATGACTTCGGTTTGTCTGGCCGTCTGCCGTCTGGCCGTCTGGCCGTCTGCCGTCTGGCCGTCTGGCCGTCTGCCGTCTGCCGTCTGTCCGTGCTCTAACTCCCGTAAATATGCTCGGATTGCCCTGCAATTTTTATATGTTATAATCATTATCTATAGCATGTTCCCTATTTCAATGGAAGTGTGTAGCACTTATAGTTTTTTTACAGGGACACTCAAAAGAATTCCGTTACATTGCGGTCTATGGGGAAAAATCATTTGCGGTTTATTTAAATAATGTTTCACTATTTTAAACGCACTGAAATTTATATATATCACTAAGGTGCATTAGAAGAAGCTTAATATGGAATAGGGTGTGCATAGCACTTATACTTACTTTACAGGGACAGTCAAAAGAATTCCGTTACATTACGTCTATGGAGAAAAATCGTCTGCGGTATTTTTAAATAATGTTTCCCTATTTTAAACGCATTGAAATTTATATAAGGTTCATTACAAGAGACTTACTACAGAATATTGTGTGTATAGCAGTCATCGTTCATTTACAGGGACACACAAAAGAATTCTCTACTGTATGTTAACAATAATTCCTGGAAGTGCGTTTTAAGTTACTGAACGCGATTTTAATTTTAAATCGCTTTTTGTATATTACGTGGTGTGTATAAATTCTGTAGATCCTATACAGGGAAGCACAAAAGTTCGGGAACACATTTCCGTATTATTTAACTCCAGACGGAGAATTTTAAACTGTGCTACGTGTTTCCTAAGTGAACTAAAATTTAGCATCCTATGTAGTATATATACAAATCTATAGATCCTATACAGGGCTGAATAAAAGTATTCGGATTACTTAGATGTTATCTTTTAGCTTATTAAAGAGTATGATTCGTAAAATTATTTTGGAAGCGTTGGAAAGTGTTACATAATCTATGCTTGACGCATGATTTTTCGTTCTTGTTTATTCGTAAAATCTGTAAATATTCAATTTCTATTAAATTACGATTAACCGATTTTTGTAACTTAAATGTCAATGATCTACAGAAAGAAATGTTTGCCCCATACATATGTGAAAACAGATGTCAAAGAACTGTATTTATACAGGGTGTCAATAAAAGAACTCCGGGGTTTTGAAGCAAAATTTTTTAATTCAATCATAAAATTAGATTAATGTTATATATATATATATATATATATGCACGTAAAGGTAAATTTATCAAGATTTTTACCATTTAGTAGATTTCAATGTGTGTCCCGTTTCTGGCATGGCACACATCCAAACGGTATTTAACCTCTTCTTCGAAACATCTTCGACTCCGTCGTTTCAACGATTTTTCGGACTTCGTACACATGAAGTACAGATTATATCGATGTTCTCTTCTGACACTCGTCGCCTACTAGGCGACGTTTGTTTTAACACACTTCCCGTTTCTTTAAACGCACCTAGCGAATGGTTCCTAGAAATGGCACCTAGCACTGACGAATGGTTTTTGTCCATAGGCGCATTGCCACCATACTCACGCCGAAAGTTTCACTGTACAGTGGTAACATATACAGTTTCTATAAGCCAGATAACACAAGCCTTTTGCTGTGGCGTCGCCATCGCACTGCATTAACTGAATGGGATGATGTAATGAGCGTATGTAACGTTACTTCAAGGTCAATGGCGCGCAGCACTACCTAGTGTTGAAAAAAAAAACTGAAACTGGTTTGGATAAAATTGGATGAGCTACTGATTTCTTCTAAGTTAACATACCTGACCTGGCTGATACCGTTAACTCGATATGATTTTTTAAAATCCAGTAGTTCTTTTATGAACACCCTGTATTTTTCAAAAAAATATTTAAATGATGGAACGTGAGGAACGAGCATGTGTGTTTTAGAGGCAGAAAATATTCATTCTATTTTTAGACATATATTCACAAGAAAAAAATATACAGAAAAAATACCATTTAGATCTTTTGCTTACAAAAGGTAGACATTTAAATGCCAAATATCATTTTGCAGTTCTTGGCCTCATTAAAAAATATACGTTTTTTTAAATTAACATCTTAGCGAGAATCGATTGCCGATTTTGACACTTTCACATCGTAGACTATTTTTAAAAATTGTGTCTCGATATCAGAGTGGCGACAGACGGGATATAAAATGTGATTGGTTGAAGCGATTCTGGACAAAATAGAATCGCTAAACATCTTGATGAGCCCGCCTTTATCGCGAAGCTAAAGTTTCTTAACCCCTTGGAGGGCAAGCACGTGGTCTAAAAATGCTCATTTTGCGATGTTTCGACACCAGTAAATTTAAATAATGAATTTTTACTTTTCAATCTGCAAAAAAAAATAATAATAAATATTTTTACTTAATAATACTGGTGGCAAAGTTATATATTAAAAAATCCCTGACCGCTTGGCCTACAGGCACAGGTAGATATCGAAGACGCAGACCGTGGGGCGCCTGTTTGTTGGGAATTGCGGAAGAAATGACCTTTTTGCCATGATGCGGTAGTTGGAACCGCCTACTTCGAAACCTAACTTGTTTGCAGGAGGAGCCAGCAGGGATTTTTTATTTATTTATTTATTTATTTTTTTGCTATAAGAGTTGGTTCTTTAATAAACATTTCAATATAAAAGTTTTAGATAATATTAAGAGGATATATAATAAATTTAAGCGGATTTGAAATCTTGGGAATTGACGAAGTTATGAATTTTTTTCTTCTAAAACCCCCCTCCCCCCTCCCTTGGGGCCATTTTTAATTATATCAGAAATCTGTCATACATAAATTTTCGGCACTTGTGAGGACTGCGCATGACTTTCTTGCTCTCGTAGCGCCCCCTTCTGGAGAAACAAAAAGAGCGCAGCAGTAGAACTTGAAATGTCAGCGGCTAAGAACGTCGTCTGTCATATGAGAAAACAGAATATGTTATGAAAATGGCCGCAAATGTTATCGGTCATGAATATTGAAAAATATGATTAATCCTTGATGTTTATTACATGTCGTGTAATGTACCATATCGTGTAATGTACTTGTCATCTTTACGTCGTCTTATTAAACTTGTGTTTGTCATTAGAACAGCCTGTATTTCACGAGAACACTCCCACATTCAGAAGAGTCTTTACAGCCCTTCTCCTAGAAATATTAATAACTTCAAAAGGATTCGATACGTATCATAATTAAGAAATTATGGTTTTTTTCTGTTTTCACCAAAAGCACCCCCCGCCTTGGTTTGATGTTGCCCATTAACGAACTTGACCGAGATTTTACGCTCCTTGATTTTATGTATCAGTTTCGAAAAGTTGCGGGTGTTGGAACCGCCTACTTCGAAAAATAACTTGTTTGCAGGCGGAGCCGGCAGGGATATTTTTGCTTTTATTTTTTTTTTGTTATAAGGGTTGGTCCTATAAAAAACTTGTCAATATAAAAGTTTTAGATAATATTAAGAGGATTCATAATAAATTTAAGCGGATTTGATATCTTGTGAATTGACGACGTTATGAATTTTTTTCTTCTAAAACACCCCCTTTCCCCCCCCCCTTGGGGCCATTTTTAATTATATCAAAAATCTGTCATACATATATTTTCGGCCCTTCTCCTAGAAGTAATAATAACTTTAAACGGATTCGATACGTATCATAATTAAGAAATTATGGGTTTTTTTCTGTTTTCACAAAAAGCCCCCACCCTCCCCCCCTTGGTACGATTTTGCCCATTAACGAACTGGACCAAGATTTTATGCCCCTTGATTTTATGTATCAGTTTCGAAAAGTTGCGGGAGTTGGAACCGCCTACTTCGAAAAATAACTTGTTTGCAGGCGGAGCCGGCAGGGATTTTTTTGCTTTTAATTTTTTTTTGGCTATAAGGGTTGGTCCTATAAAAAACTTGTCAATATAAAAAAATTAGATAATATTAAGGGGATTTATAATAAATTTAAGCGGATTTGATATCTTGTGAATTGACGACGTTATGAATTTTTTTCTTCTAAAACACCCCCTTTTTCCCCCCTTGGGGCCATTTTTAATTATATCAAAAATCTGTCATACATACATTTTCGGCCCTTCTTCTAGAAGTAATAATAACTTTAAACGGATTCGATACGTATCATAATTAAGAAATTATGGGTTTTTTTCTGTTTTCACAAAAAGCCCCCCCACCACCCTCCCCCCCTTGGTACGATTTGGTCCATTAACGAACTTGACCGAAATTTTATCCCCCTTGATTTTATGTATCAGTTTCGATGAGATCTGTGCAGAATTATTCCAGTTATCGTTTCCATAAAAAAGTGACATAGATAGATAGATAGATAAAGTTTTGAACTTGGGTGTTTTGGGGTTCTGGGAGTCATGATCGGCGTAGATCTGCAAAATTTTTTCAAAAATTCCATCTTAGGTGAGAATGTAATAGGTAGTATTTCTTACGAAATCTACCTAAAAGTGGTATATATTATATACCGGTGCCCGTCAAGGGGTTAACTCACACACACTTAAAATCGAACTCGTCAAGTCAGATTTATGTCCTCAATAAAACAAACAAACAAATCGACCTCGTCCACGCAAATATCGCGAAATACGAAAAATAATTTTGTCAAAGTTTGGACAAAAACATTTGTCTCAGCACAATTTGAGCATACACCCCGTCCGATTGACGCCACTCTCATATAGAGGTACTCTATGTCATACTGTCTGCTTCGAGGTAGACGAAAAATTCAGGTTGCTGCACCATTTCTTTTTTAAAAAATTACTATTATGTCTGCGTTCTGTTCACTGGTATTTCCCAAATTATATCAGCATTTGGGTTTTAATGGGAATATAAAATATTCCATGCTCACTTACTCCAATTATCGTTTATAAAACATGTTTATGCAAGTGCATGACACAATACATTAAAAAATATTTATTCATATCATCTTTATTTCAACATCTAGATGAGTCATTACTTACTGCTTATCATTTTTATCGAAGTTGTAAAACTGCTAAGATTTAAAGATAAGTTAATATTTCAGTAAAACATCATCTAAATTATTTATTTTGCTTACTTCCACTTGCAATTGGATTTTTCTCTTAAATCATGATCATCTGTTCTTTAATATAATTACATTTACAATCTCTAACATTTCTTAATATGACTTTTCAGTGAAAAATCGTCCAAAACGAAAAACCGTATATAAACCGATGTTAAAATTTGGTGATGAAAAATTCCGCAAACGAAATTTTTTTAGGTATAGCTAATAGAAAAAAATGCTCTCTCCAAAATTATTGATGTTTCCTATTCTGTCTTGGCGTACTGCTAAATCTGTTTAATTGGGCTCCGCTCATCCTGTTTATGACTTGCTTGTTCATAAAAACTCCTATTTTTGTAAATGGGAAAAATTTTCTCTACTTCCCGCGATTCCTAACTGTTACTTTAGCTTAAGTAAAGATGGTTGGACAAAAACGTCACGGCTTGTAGTGCGGGCTTTAAACTAAAAGTCATCAATTTTACAGATCAGTCGAATAACTCAGTGGCTGCTCATTATTTCACACTAAATGAAAAACAAGTGCGATAATGGAAAAAGAAAAAAGACGAATTTCAGAATTTCAAATATTAATGAAAGCTGCACGTGGACGCAAACCATTTCCTGCACTTGAAGAAAAGCTGGCCGACTGGGTGCAAGTGTCTCGACAAAGCGGGTTTATTGTAACTTGTGAATGATGATTAGTGACTTTTCCATCTATATAATAAAAGTCCAAAGCATTTGACTGTCATCAACAATTCCGGGATGGCCGCTTCACTTTTTCATTTGCGAGGCGCTTGTATTTTTTTGTACCATTTTTGAGTCCATTGTGATTGTTAATTTTGTACTGTTGCACCTCACAGACAAATATTGTTACATCATCATTATAAACAATGTTAACACTTCTGAAGATTTTTTAAGCACAAAAGATTCATTCACAAACCATGCACGATGTAGCCTGGTTAAAAAAAAAAATGCGAATGAAATCGGAATGGAAGAGTGCTGTGCGTGACGTCAAACGGTCACGCTTTCTTACCGATCGCGCGGTAATGACTAATGTAAGCTGAAAAAGACGCAGACCGTGGGGCGCCTGTTTGTTGGGAATTGCGGAAGAAATGACCTTTTTTACGATGATGCGGCAGTTTGAACCGCCTGCTTCGAAACCTAACTTGTTTGCAGGCGGATTCGGCAGGGATTTTTTTGTTTTTAATTTTTTTTTGGTATAACGGTTGGTCCTATAAAAACTTGTCAATATAAAAGTTTTAGATAATATTAAGAGGATTTATAATAAATTTAAGCGGATTTGAAATCTTGGGAATTGACGAAGTTATGCATTTTGTTTTTCTAACCCCCCCCCTCTCCCCCCTCTTAAGGCAATTTTTAATTATATCAAAAATCTGTCATACATAAATTTTCGGCCCTTCTCCCAGAAGTAATAATAACTTCAAACGGATACGATACGTATCATAATTAAGAAATTATGGGTTTTCTTCTGTTTTCACAAAAAGGCCCCCCCATCCCCCCCCCTGGTTCGATTTTGCCCATTAACGAACTTGTCCGAGATTTTATGCCTCTTGATTTTATGTATCAGTTTCGAATAGATCGGGGAGTTGGAACCGCTTACTTCGAAAAATAACTTGTTTGCAGGCGGAGCCGGCAGGGTTTTTTTTTGTTTTTAATTTTTTTTGCTATAACGGTTGGTCCTATAAAAAACTTGTCAATATAAAAGTTTTAGATAATATTAAGGGGACTAATAATAAATTTACGCGGATTTGATATCTTGTGAATTGACGAATCTATGATTTTTTTTCTTCTAAACCCCCCCTTTTTCCCCCCCTTGGAGCCATTTTTAATTATATCAAAAATATGTCATACATAAATTTTCGGCCCTTCTCCTAGAAGTATTAATAATTTTAAATGGATTCGATACGTATAATAATTAAGAAATTATGGGTTTTTTTCTATTTTCACAAAAAGCCACCCCACCCTCCCCCCCTTATTTCGATTTTACCCATTAACGAACTTGACCGAGATTTTATGCCCCTTGATTTTATGTATCAGTTTGTAAAAGATTAATGCAGAATTTTTCCAGTTATCGTGGTCAGAAAAAAGTGACATAGATAGATAGATAGATAGATAGATAGATAGATAGATAGATAAAGTTTTGAACTGGGGGTGGTTTTGGGTTTTGGGAGTCATGATCGGCGTAGATCTGCAAAAATTTTTCAAAATTTCGAACTTAGGTGAGAATGTAATAAGTAGTATTTCTTACGAAATCTACCTAAAAAATGGCCGCGTAATAATTAAAATATTTAAGAAAAAATTATAAAAAATAAATAAATAAATATAAAAAATAATAAAAATATAATAAAAATTAATAAAAAACTAATAATAAAATAAGATCACTTCTTTAGCTTTTTAAAATGATATCATGACACGACGAGTTTATATTTTTGCCGGCATTTAGAGAGTAATTCAAACAAAATCACTTGAACTTATAATTTTTCTGAGGGCCTCGGAAACGACCGTCTAGACGGGCCAAGTGGGCCTAATGGGCCTAATTGGGCATTAAAGTATTTTTAAAAATTTTTGTATTTTTTATGTTTATTATATTTACCATCTTTACCCCCCCCCCCCCACTTTGGAGAAAAATGCCCAAAAATTCTCGGCTTTTACGCGGAAATATACGGTATGTGAATTTTAGAAGCTTATCTATTGTCTGTAAAAGAGCAATTCATAATACATATGAACACCCGGTGCTTGAAAATTGAAAATTGCGAGTAACTATTTAATTAAATTAAGAATATAGATAGGCACTTAATTTGACTTTAAAATATTAAACTTACAAATCGAGGTTAAATGCTATAGTTAATCGCTTACATAACCGTTGTTTTAAAGTTAAATATGCTCCAAACCACGCTCGCCAAGATACGTCAATTGTCTGTCGACCAGATTATAGAATAGTCCGCTTTAAAAACATAGAATAGATTTAACCTTTATTAAAAGCCGAAGTTCTGAATTCTCACATTAAAAAATATATGTTGCTGTAGATCTGAATTGACATGTTCCACAATGTTTATGTTTTCTTTTATTTCTTTAAGCTTTTATTCTATAAAAAATTATATGGTAATAAAAAAACATTTTCTTCTAATACGATTCTCTACGTTTGTATCTAATGCTTTTTATAGGATTTCAAGCTTTTTATAGGATTTATATGCTTTCCAAATTCTAAAGCATTATAATTAATATATATTAGTTATGGCGACTTATGTGTTGTCCTGTAAAAGAACATTTTCTTAATTATCAACACGTGTTTGAAAATAGATATACCGAAAGTTATTTAAACAAATTAAGAATTATATAGGCTCTAAATTTCAGTTTAAAATAATGACTTTACTAAATGAAGCTAATTAGGATGATAGTTATTCACAAACAAATGCTTTTGCTTCAATATCTATAATTAGAACAAAATCTTTCTTTTTCGCAAATTTTCCTTTCCTAACAGACATTTAAAAATCGTCATTTACAGATAATAATAGCTGTAAAATATAATTGCATATTAATTGTTTACAATAACAAAAGACGATATCAATTAAGTACTTGGTAAATTTGGTAAATTTGGAAAAAAAATAATATATGTAATGTAATCCCATCTCTATTTATAAAATTCGCGCACTTAAATTGATAAGGCACGTTGTTTGTTGGTAAATATTTAATTAAATTAGGAATTTGATAGGAACAAAATTTAAGTTTAAAATAATGAACATAGAAAACGATTATAATTAATATTGGTTATGATTTCAAATTTGTCTGCATAAATAATGCTCATTAAACACATTTAAGTGTATATGCTTTCTTCTTCTAAAACATTACAACGAATATACGTGATACTGTTAGTATTTAATGTGTAGTCCGTAAAAGAACACATTATAATTATCACCACATGTTTGAAAACAGATCAGTGAGAGGATAATTCTTTAATTAAATTAAGAATTTAAATATGTTCTGAATTTCAGTTTATAATAATCACTTTACTGAATAAAGCTAATTAGGATGACAATTATTATCTGTACAAATGCTTTTCCTTAAACTTATATTCATAGGCTTATTCTTTATTTTAAACAATATTTCTTTATATTAATAGGGTTTTGTCCAAGCAACAAAATCATTTTTTTTTACTTCAACTAAAAAATTTGCTAAAACAACCAAAATGTACTCAACAAAACATGTTTTGTTGTTTTAATCAATTTATTTTTCTGGGTGTGACTAGACAGATTGCTGCAAATTTTTAACAATGTAGAAGGACTAAAAGGTGACGTATGCTTGGGTTCTTCGGAACATTGTAAGAAATGTAAACCCCCCCCCGCATTGTTTTCAGCTCCATATTGAAGCAGTAAACTACTGCCAGCTAACTGAGGAGGCAAAACTTGCGTATCAGTGTACAATATACAGATGCTTAAATAAAAACGTATCATTTGTCATTAAAAATGTTCTACCAGATCAAACAGTTTTAAATCAAGAGTAACCGGAAAAAATGCCCTGAAAATTTTTGTAATAAAGTCTGTTTCAAATAACTCTGCATACAGTCCAGACGTTTCACTCTTTAATTACAACTTATTTTGAGCATACAAAAGACACTTTGATATCATCTGTTTAAGGACTGTACAATCTTTGAGGCATTGGTTAGACAACAAGTTCGTTTCTTTTTAAATGATAAATGAGTAAGAAATCAACAATCCGCTGTGAATCAAGTCTGTTGAAATGAATAGATCATGTAGAAAGATATTTTTTCCAACAGCAGTCAAACCGTTCATGCACGTTCTTGTAATATATAAACACTAAAATATTGGAGGAATACGTAATACAGGGCTTTACATAATGTTCCAAAATAAAATTGCTCAAAATTGTCTCAATCAATATCCGGGTATTTATATTACCGGACAATATTAAATTGGTGTAGGTGAAGTCTTATGTAATAGAAATAATAATGAACATAAAGTAAAATTTATTTGACCGTTATAATGCCAACAGCTCTAATGTGTTTTTTTAAATAAATGTCCAAATTTTAATAAAAACATATTTTTATTAATTTTATAAATTGTAATTTACTTCTTATATAAAGAATTTATGCTATTATAAGATAATGTTAATAAGATGTTTTAATTTGAGGTAAATACTCCAATGAAAGTAATGTGTATAGGCGAAGATGAAATAAAATTAAAAATGTGTATGTGAATTAGAAGATTTTGTGGCTTTCTTTAATTTCAGGACATAATATTTTCATAAAAAAATTATCTTATTATTATAATATTTGTCATACAGATGAATGATTTCCATGCACATTTATAAAAAATCGGAAAAGTAGTAACTGTAACCTAAGTTATTTTAAAATGTTGCAGTGGAAACAAATTATAAATAAATTATAATTATTTAATAATATAAATAAACAAACATACGTACGAACAAGAATTAAACATTTATAGAAAATGTTTGTGTTATTGGAAAAGAAAGTTACTTATTAAATAATACTAAATATTTTATTATATTCTGAAATGTATTTTGACCATGGTAACCTCATATCATAAAAATGAACTTTATAAACGTGTAATTAATTATGATTTCCAAAAATGCACGCAACATAAGAACAAACATAAAAACAATTATAACGGCAATATCTCGAGATTTTCACACTGTATCCCAGCGTCATTCATATTCTCATAATGCTTTTGTGAAAACAAAAAGAACGTTATTATAATTGAATATTCAACAAACGTATGCAAAAATTGAATTTGTGCAAATATGACATTCTGACTATATTGATTCATTATTATTTTTATTTTTTTCCATTGATTAATTTTATTTTAATTGATTGATCCTATTTTCTTAACGTGTTTGAAATGTTTATTTAAGTTAATTATAATGTCATTAATGCCAAAATACTTACGGCATTTCAAAAAATTACTATTGATTTTTATTTTTCCTCTTTTCCTTCTTCAGATAATTTTGATAGTCACATACAAATAATTATATTTATTTCAAGTATTTATTGCTAAACTTTGTGGAAATGAAGCAAGTTTGAAGTAGTAATAATATTATAATATATCATGATAGGTAATTACTCAAATAAATGTTTTAAGAATAAAAAAATGTATACAAACGTCGTTGGAGTTGCGAGTTTTCGCGACACTGTTTCTTATGTAGTCGCTTCTTTCACATGAGTGTAAAGCAAATTCTAGAAAAAAAATCTATCAATTCGCAGGACCATGAAAATGAATAAATAAAATAAATGTTAGAAATGTGTACAGAAAAGATTTGTCCCGAATGTTTTGGCAGCAGCTTTATATTTAACATAAATAAATGATTCAAAGACGATAAATGTATACGGTACTTGATTCATTAAATAATGATTCCGAATAATTTAAATATCATGTAAATTTTGCAATATGTTTATTAATATGGATTTTAAGAACAATTAATGTTACTAACATATCTGGTTGCATAAAGATGTTTATAATACTAATGATGTTTTATGAAACGCATTACGGTTGGGGAGAATGGGTGTAATAAAAGTGAAAGAAAACTTCAACGATTCACTTTATCATATTTTTATATTAATTTTTATATGTGTGACATACGTCTTCACTAAAATTTTAATGATATACCACTCAAATATTAAAATTGAACTGTGGAAAAATATAGCGTGGAGCACCAACTTTTCTTCCTTTGAATGTACGGGCAGCCATAACGGTTATTAAATATAAAGGCTTAGTGTTGTAATTAGATGTAGTAAGTTTTGAGCAGAGATGTTAATATTTGTAATAATAGTGAAAACAAATAAAGCCATGTTCAATTTTTAATGCCAAAATTTAAATGCCTTTTTTGTTAAAATTGACCAATTTTAACGCAGTTTTAAAATTTTCATTTAAACTTTAAACTATCACTTTATTAATTGTATATATTAGATATGTCAGTTATAAGTAACGTTAGTATGATTATTGCATCTGACGTAATTGCTCAAATAAAAGTTATAATAATCTTCACAAATTAAAAATAATAAAAGTTTGTTTGAAAATAATTAATATCAAGAGCTTTCTTGACGTTAGATAACTTGAAGTAATTTCCTTTACATTAGTGAAAAGAAAATAATAGAAATAATTTTATTATTGGCATGACCATACAAAACAGTAATGAAAGGAAATGTTAAAAATTAGTCAAGGAAAAATTATTGTTCTGAAGCAGCCCGTTTTTGACAGTAATGATTTTATAATAACATAAAGGAGTAACTAAAAAACATTAATGAAAAGATAATGTGGAACTCTAACTAATCAAATAATGAAACAGAATAATCAGATAATCATATATTTTATTACAAAATACTGCATGTTTAATGATATAAATTTTAAGAAAAGTATTTTTTTATTGTAATAACAAGAAACGGTGGAGAAAATTTGTTAATTATATGTTTATATCGGTTTAAAAATTTAATGCGGTATTTTTAATGCGGTCATAAATATAAGTATAGATAATTTAATCTTATTTTGTCTTTAAAACTTTTCTAAAATTTTGACTTTAAAACTTTTCTAAAATTTTGATTTATTTTAATTAGAAGAAATGGCGTCAGAGCGGATGTGTTTCCAAGTGAGTCCAAAGCTCGATATTGAGAAAGAGAAATGCCTAGAGGAAAATAATTAATGGAAAGTGAAATTCGCACTGTATGGAAATTATTTGGCAGGAATATCACATCGGCAAACATGGTCTAAAAATCATATCTCGAAGGCCACAATTAGGAATGTCTCAACCGGATTGACAAAGAATGGAATATAAAGCACTCAGGTTGCAAGAAAAATTATCTTAGACAGACTGTCGTCGAGTTGTGGGTATGGTATCCAGAAATAAGATGTCATCGAAAAAAAAATTGCAATCCAACCTCGAAGGTAAAATATTTTATAGATCAAATCATCGGATACTTAACCTTTTGAATACGTAATATAAGTCCTAGTGGACCATGTTTTATTCTATACGTAACAATTTTTAAAGAATAATCTTTGTCATCCACTTTTATTAGAAATCTAACACAAAAAGGTTTTTTTTTAATTGTGGTATGATTGCAGATGAAAATATTTGCCAGTCTTGTCCCGTAATTAAAGTGTTAACGATTCTGAAACATGAAGATATATGAATGAGGAGCAGAATATCATCCCAAAATAAGCCATCATTCAATGAAAGGGAAAATTTCAATGAATAAAAGAACTTCATATTCTGGTATGAAAAACAACTCATTCTACATGGGCTTAGTTGTATACGTCACTGGCGTAATATGCGAAAGAAATATATGCTGCAAGAAGTCGTGAAATTAAAGAAAGTTAGCCATGGTTTGGGGTACTGTACCAGTTAAGGTAAGACTGATTTAGTAATTGTTTCTAAGAAGGAAGACTCAAAAATGAACAATCTATTTTAGATATACAACTTTTAGCATACGGATGGTAGTTAGGAGGTAAAAAAAATCCTTTTCGAAAAAATAATACATTTTGTCATATCCCCAAAACTACAAAAAATGAATTAAATATTACCATCTTTTGGCCACCTCGAAAACTCGAAATAAAAAATTAGAAAATGTATGAAGCCCAACGGTGAACATTGTTAATGAAAACGACAAGCTATATTCGATACAGATGTCCCAGACGCACCGGGGTATATTTTTTCCGCCAAAATGACGTTTTATGCCTTGTCAACCAGGCGATGTTGGCGACATTTTTCTTCGTATTATAATCCAGTAGAGCAGATTGCGTGTGATTTATATTAATTAAACATTGTGTGTTTTATAAAATAATTAATCATTGTGTGTGTTTTATAGTAAAATAATTTGCGTGTGATTGTAATAAATATTGTTTGTATTTTATAATAAAATAAAATGTTTCACAATGAAATAAAACTAACATGCCGTTTTAGTAAGCTAGACCTAACAGGTACCGGAAAACGGGGATTTCTCGACAAAATGTCGCAAAACAAAAATCATGTCAACCCCGGTGTGTCTGCGAAATTTGTTCCCAATATTCATGCATTGAATGTTTGATGAAACTTTCAAAATACCTGGGTAGCTATAACCAGCTATCAACCGAACTTTTCAAAGCATTCAGAATCATATAGCTGATTGTCTCCAAAATAAAGGTGGCTACACTTCTTATTAAATTGTATAGTTGCATAGGGTAAGTTAGGATAAAACCATATACTCTAAAGAAAACCAAAAACCTCAGTTTGACTTAGTTTAAGTAGTCATCCAGTAGCTAATATTTGAAATAATTACGTCTAGGTAAGAAGAAGAAGCAACCACTGCGTAACTCCATAGTAACATTTGTGTACTTTCTGTGTTGGAATGTTTTTTGATCATTTTTTTATGTTTGCAAGTTTTCAAAATTCTTAAACATGAAAACATTTCACACAATTGAAACTATTTATTATTGTGTGTAGTATATTTAACGAGGTTTTATTTCCCACAATGCAATTGTTGCTAACATTTATATGTGCTATTTTATGATTTGCTGTATAGTTGTTTCACACTCATTCTCTTGGGATACAAACCGGTTATCCTACATGGGATAAAAATGATATTCGTAAAAAGTAACTAAAAATCCTGTAAATAATTTTTGAAAAAAAGTCAGTGAAAACTACACGTTCAGAGGTGATTATGATTTTTATTAAGCTAATAAAGAAGTGAATTTATTTTCTACAATTTTGTAAAATGAGGTGGAGAAAATAATGAAGATAATTATCCTTTATCTGTAAATATTAAACTATTTTTACACTAACTATTTTTAATGTTTTTTAACAGACATTTCTTTAAGAATCTAAAGCATAATATTTTACCAGTTCAAAAATCGAAAGTCAAATGAGTCCTTACTGAAAATCTCAATGCAAGAAAAATATATTTCGCTGTTTACTTTTTCATAATTACCTTTTATATCATAGTAATAGTCTAGTATTTATCTCTGATAATATTTTTTTAACTAACGTGTTTCTGCTTTTCCGTTTATATATATAATATATGTGTGAATTATATATATAGTAGTTTATATGTTGTGTGTAAAACAGCAGGTTTATACATATGAACATTCAGTGTTGTGAAATTAAAACATGTCAGTAAATTTTCGATTAAAAATATAGAAAGGTGCTTAGTTTGTTTTTAAAATAGTGAACTTAAAAAAAGAATCTAAAGACTATAGTTAATGAGTTAAAAATTATCTGCATTTATTCATTTTACTTTAGGGGTTATCTGGCATTTATTTATCATAATTGTTTTTTTAGAATATTGAAATTAATATGTTTTCCTTTTTCTTAAACATTTGTAAATAACACTTATGTGGATTTTAGTAGTGTATGTATTGTCAGTAAATGAGTATACATTATAAATATAAACATATAGTGATTGGAGATTAAAATTTGCCAGTAACTGTTTAATTAAATTAAGGATATAAATAGTTGTTTAATTTGTCTTTGAAATATTGAACTTACAAAACAAGTCTAAATAATATAATTAATGACTTAAAGGTTATCTGTATTTATTTATAATGCTATTTATATGATATTTAAATTTATATGTTTCCAAATTCTAAAGCATTATAATTAATATATATGAGTTATAGCAATTTACGTGTTGTTTTGTAAAAGGACATATTTCTAATTATCAACAAATGCCTAATACAGGGTCATTCATAATTCCCTCCGGGGTTTCGAAACGTTATAGTAAAAAAACGAAGACGAATATGAAAAAAAGAAACATATGAAATTATTCCGAAACTATTCAAGTTGTACTTACATACATTACCGGTGTTCTATGTGTGAACCCTTGGTCACACGGCATACATCCATGCGATAGTCCAGTTCCTGCCATACTCCGTTTCTTTAAATCTGAATCAGTGGTGTCAGTTCAACGGGCCTTTCGTAATAAATATCGAAAACAGGGACCAACTGACAAAACAATTCATGTGTGGTACCGGAAATTTAAAGAAACGGAGTATGGCAGGAACTGGACTATCGCATGGATGTATGCCGTGTGACCAAGGGTTCACACATAGAACACCTGTAATGTATGTGAGTAAAACTTGAATAGTTTCGGAATAATTTCATATGTTTCTTTTTTTCATATTCGTCTTCGTTTTTTTACTATAACTTTTCGAAACCCCGGAGGGAATTATGAATGACCCTGTATATATCTTCAGATAATAATAATTTAAATCAATTAAAAAAACATATAGTTTATAAATTTTAGTTTAAAACTTTTCTAAATGAAGCTAATTACGACGAGAGCTATTCACTGAACAAATGATTTTGCTTAAATATCTGTCATTAGAACATAATATTTCCTTTTCACCAATTTTATCTTTTATAACAGACTTTACAGATCGTTTCCAAAAGGATTGATAATTACAATAGCGGTAAAAGATAAGTGCGTATTGATTGTTTGCGATAGCAAAAGATAATACCAATTAAGTTCTTGGTTAAATTTGATAAATTATTCCAAAAAAAAAAAAAAAAAAAATCCCCGTCTCTATTTATGAAACTAAGGCACGTTGGTTGTTGGTAATTATTTAATTAAAATAGGAATTTAGACAGGAACAAAATATGAGTTTAAAATAATGAACATAGAAAATGATTCTAATTTCTATAAGCGATGACTTCAAATTTTTCTGCATAAGTAATGTTCCTTAAAGACAATTAAGTTTATATGCTTTCTACTTTTAAAACATTACAACGAATATACGTGGTACTTTTAGTATTTAATTTGTAGTCTGTAAAAGAACATGTATTATAATTATCAGCGCATGTTTAAAAACAGATCAGTTTGAGAATAATTATTTAATTAAATTAAGAATTTAAATATGTTCAGAAGTTCAGTTTAAAATAATCACTTTACTAAATGAGGCTAATTAGGATGATAATTATTATCTGAACTAATGCTTTTGCTTAAACTTATATTAATAGGCATAATATTTCTTTTACACAATCTTTCTTTATATTAATAGGTTATATTAATGTTTCTTTTTTCACAAATTCTTCTTCATACATTAAAAAATCCCCTCTAAAATTTTCTACTAATTATATACTATAATAAATAATTGCGTATTCCCTTTTCACATTTTTTTTAACAGACATTAAAAATCGTCTCTATAAGATTTTTATAATTATAATAACTATAATAAGTAATAATGTTTTTTTTCTACTAACAAAAGGTGGCTGGCAATTAGGTTCTCGGTTAAATTTTATTTAATTTGAAAAAATATATATACGTATCACATCTTTATTTATAAAATATGTTTATTATAATTATTTATTAATTTTATTATGTGGAGTTAAGGAAATATTTCATCTGCGATCACTACTCAAATGAAAGTATGATGATTACGCACAGATCAAACATTATAAAATTTTGCGAATAACTACCATAAAGAGATTTCTTGGCGTTGTTTCATATCAAGTCATTTATTTCACATCAGTCTTAAGTAAAATTTAGAGAAAAAAATATTAGTCAGCGCAAACATATAAGAAAAGTATAGTAAAATTGTGTTTAAAAAACCTCAAAAAAGATTTCCCACCTAAAGCAATATTATTTTTGCCACTGATGACTTTATAATTAAGAAAAGAAAATAATTTCATACCATTAATGGATAACACAATGCGAAAATAGGATTAATAACGAATCAGAGTAGCAAGAATATTATACATTTTTCACACGATGTTGCATATTTAATGATAATGACTTGATAATGTATAAAAAACTGAAAGAAATTTGATGTAATATTTCATTTATTACAAGGCATATTGATAATATTTTCAATTGTGGTAACGTTTTGCATAACGCCTAGCTATTTTTCAGGGTGGAAATTTTTTCGAAGTAATGTAGTAAATTTCAACACGAAGAAAAGTCAGATTTAAAAATATCGAATTCTAAATAAATTATTATTTTTTTTAAGTTTACTACTTTTAAGAAAAAAAAAAAATATTTTTTTTTAATTTCGGTATCAAATTGTCATTGTATTTAATATTCAATTAATTTATATGTTTTTAAAAATTTATATTATATGAAATTAGATTAGATGAGATTACGTACATTAGATGATACTTAAATGAGTTTTTCAATTCATGTATGTTCTCAAAGAAATGTAGTAAGAATAGGCACAAAGTGACATTAATAAAATAATTACGGATGTTAATTCAGAATATTGAATCTTTTTATTTAAAAGACTGCTTTAAAGTGGAAACAATTAACTATACATTGACATTTCTTTTTCATTAGAAGAGATAGGTATATTATTTTAAGTAAAGTAAAGTAAAGTTAGTAGATTATTTGTTAGGCTGAGATAAAACAAAAGTCTACTTGATAATAACTGATATTAATAGCTCTCGTGGCATTTGTTCATTTTTAATCCTCTTTTTCATATAAGGCTAAGAAAATATTAGAAATAATATAGTTATTAGCGTAGCAATAAACAAAGAACTGCAAAGAAGAAATACATTTAAGAAACGCAAGAAGATTTAATGTCCTTAAGCAGTCATTTTTTAGCAGTAATGATATTATAATTAACGTAATGAAATAATTAGAAGACGTTAATAAAAATATATGTAAAAATAGAATTGAAGATGAATGAAAAAAATAATCAGAATAGCAATTTTGTTTTAAGAAGCTGCATGTTTAATGCTAATGAACATTCGCGTTTTTATAAAAGGTGATTTTATGGACGCATAAATGCCACTAGCGTAAAGAAAAACAAACATTTAAATACTGTTGCTACCATACTTTTTATGTATATTCGTATGAGAGTTTCATATTTTATGGAAATATAAAATAAAATATTCATACTAATATAAAGCAAAAGACAAAGAAACTTTCCTTAAGAGATATGATATTACTATTGACAAAATCGGCATTTCTTCTACAAAGCAAACACACGATGTTTATAAAGACAAATACATTTTTATTAGAATTTCAAAATTCCTATATAATGCATTATACTTATTATTATAAAATGCTAAAATGCTGGTAATGACGGAAATGAAAATAATGAGAATAGGGACAAAATGATCGAAAGGAAGTTCGCTTGAGCTTAACTTATACAAAGACATTTCGGGGAGGTTATTTTTTCTAAATTTTACTTTTCTGCTAATTTCAGCGACATCACTTCAAATAAATGTTGCAAATAAAATAAATCTAACTGCTCTGCAACTTTACAAAAATAAAGAAAAAAGTAAAAAAAAAAAAAAAAAAAAAAACCTCAAGAAGGAGTTTTGTACTGTAGCAGAAGTTGCCGGGCTACAATGTTTTTATAATTAAAGTTGTAACGAATGTGTTTAACATAAAGTAATTTCATTCAAACATTTTAATGAAAGAAGAAGAAGAAACAAGGGAACTAATCATTAGGAAATCAGAAAAATCAGAATATCGTTCGTTGATCATTGAAATATAAACCAGAATTTCGTCTCACAATATAGAGAAATGAGATAGTGAGGTGAGTCATGTATACGTAGTTGGCGAAGACGTGAAGTAACTAGGCTATCATAAATCGACACATTTAGAGCGGTTTTTCAGTCAGTGTCAGGAATAATTTGTAGGGACTACACCTTTCTATTGCATAACGAATAATTATCGCATTTCGTGCAAGGGAAGGTGTAACATCACAGACATTTTACGCAGACTTTATGGATAGCTCTTATGTAGAATTTTTAAGAAACTCCGGTTCTACTATTGACAAAAAAAGTTCGGAGACTGTTAAAAGTTTGCTTCCAACTGTCCAGGCATTTGATCGTTTTTATACAAAACGCTTTTATAACCCTAATTTAACTTTATTCTCTCCATATTATGGCTAGAATAGAGTTAAATTGCGGTTATTAAATTGCGGAGTCTATAAAAGCGGTCGAATGACTAGACAGGTTGCTGCTAATTTTTAACAATATAGAAGAAGTAGAAGCTGTTGAACTCATGGTGTATGTTTGGTGTCCTCGGACTATTGTGACAGATTTAAACACCCGCACTATTTTCAGCGCCATATTGAAGCAGTATACTACTACCTGCTAATTGAGGAGGCAAAAACTGCGTATCGGTGAAAAATATACAGATGTTTAAATGAAAACGTATCCTCCATCCTTCACAATGTTCTACCCAATAAAGTGAAAAAAAATGCTCTGAGAAACATTGGAAGACTACATTTCATATTGTACACTTCACCATATTCCAAAAAATACAAAAAATAGTTAAATATAACCTTCCTTTGATTGTCCACCTCGATAACTTGAAATAAAAATTTAGAAAATGCATGAAGTTCAACGGTGAACATTGTTGATGAAAATGAGTGGCAATATTCGGTATAGATATCCCAGACGCACCGGGGTATCTTTTTTCCGAGGAAATAGGGATTTTACGCCTGGTTAGTTTTGGTGAGATTTTGCCTCGTATTGCAATCCAGTAGAGCAGATTGCGTGTGATTTATAATAATTAAACATCGTGTTTTTTTATAAAAAAAAATAATCATTGTGCGTATTTTATAGTAAAATAATTTGTGTGTGATTATAATAAAAATTGTTTGTATTGTATAGTAAAATAAAACTAACATGCTGTTTTAGTAACTAGGCCTAACAAGTATCGAAAAACGGGGTTTTCTCGCCAAAATGTCGCAAAAAAATTATAATAATCGCGCCACCCCGGTATTTTGGCAAAATCTGTTCTCAATATTCATGCATTGCATGTTTGATGAAACATTTAAAATACCTGGGTAGCTACAACCACCTTATTTTTATCCAAATATTTTCAAAGCATGCAGAATCATATAGCTGATTATTTCCAAAATAAAGGTGGATACACTTCTTATTAAAATTGTACATTTGCGTAGGTTAAATTAGGATAAATCCATTTACTCTAAAGAAAACCAAAAAACCTCAGTTTGACTTGATGAAGTGACTTTTGAGAAGTCATCTAGTAGTTAATGGTTGAAATACTTACCTCTATGTAAGAAGCAGAAGAAGCCATTGCGTATCTCCATAGGGAAATTTGTGTACTTTCTGTGAAGGAATTTTTATTTAATATTTTTTTTGTTTTAATGTTTGCTAGTTTTCGAAATTCTTAAACATGGAAACATTTAACATTATTTAAACTATTTATTATTGTGTGTAGCATATTTAACGAGGTTTTATTTTCCACAATGGAATTGTTGCTAACATATATACCGGGTGTCCCAAAAATGACTGATGGATTTTAAGATTCAATAACTTGCAAACGGTGACAGATATTAACAAGAACGAAAAATCATGCATCAAGCATAGATTATGAAACACTTTCCAAAACAGCCAGAAAACTGTAACGAAACTTCAACGTTAAATAAGGTGAAAGAAGATATGGAAGTAAACAGTTTAGAAAACACACAACACATTGAAAAATACAGTTTTCGAAATTACTTTCCAGTGTCAAAAAAGTAGTCGAATTATTTTGTGCAGCTCTGTATATGATCAATAGATGTGGATATATAGTATGATCAAATTTAGTTCAGTTAGAATATTCACATTTAGCAATTTTCGCCACTCGATCGAAATGCACTCGAAATCTTTTGTACAGCCCTGTATATTATCTGAAGACTTTTGTACACACCACCTATTAAGCTAAAAGGCAACTTAAAACTCACTCGCAGCAATTACCAAACGTAAACGACAATGTATCTTTTTTGCGTAGCCCTGTATATGAAATTATTTATATTCCACAAACTTCTATTAGTCTACTAAATATAGTTCAGCTTGAAAATGCGTAAACACAATTAAAAACTACCCTTAAGCAATTCACTCTCATAGTCTGTAATACTTATGAATTCTATTGTGTAGCCCTCTATATGATGAACCGAGTTTATAAACCCACACGTGCTATGAAAGAAAAAAACATTGTCATACTTAAAAACGCAAACCAAAGTTGAAAACGTACTTATCACACATAGACTGTAAATATCGCACATTTACTGTAACCAATATCTTTTGTGTCCCTGTAAATAAATGCAATGCACCCAAGAGAGCAATTTATAGTGCACCTCAGTAATGCATATAATTTTCATTATGTTTGAAATAGTGAAATATCACTAAATTACACTGCAGACGATTTTTCCCCATAGGACGATGTGTAACATAGTTCTTTTGTTTGACCCTGTAAATGAATAATAAATGCTTTGCACCCCCTATTCTACAAAAAGCATGTTTTAATGCGCTTCATAATTATATATCAATTTCCTTATGTTTTAAATAAAGTAGCGTCATCAAAATGAGTTTGAAACGATTATTCTCCATTGACCGTAATGTAACGGAAAAATTTGAGTGTCCCTGTAAAAAAATATAAGTGCTACACACTTCAGTTGAAATAGGGAACATGCTATAGATAACGACAATAACATATAAAAATTACAGAGCAATCTGAGCATATTTACGGGAGTTAGAGCATGGCCAGACGGCCATACGGCAGACAAACCGAAGTCATAAACACTTTTCAACTAGGTTGGAAAGTGTTTTAAAAAAAAAACTTGCAGGAGGGTTATGTATGATGTCAGGAGTTTTTGTACTGTGATTCTTGATTTTAGTTCGAATTTCAAAAAATAGATGGCGCTGACAGCGATTTCCGTTCAGTCGAGGCCGATACTGACGCCACATAGCATTGATGCACCACCCCCTGAATACTAGAGGGCGGCTGTCACAGGCGGAGTTTTTTTTTAATGTTTTAACAGTCCCTCGAACTTCAAAACCAATAATTTGTAATAGTTTTCTTCGCCTAGTTTTTATGAGAACAAATATGTCAAAGAAAACTTTTAGATATTATTGGTGTTAAAGTTCGAGGGACCGTTCAAATGATGAAAAAAAAGTCTAGTATTCCGGGGGCTAACATCAATGATGAGTGGCGTGAGTTTCGGCCTCGATTGAACGCCAATCGCTGTCAGCGCCATCTATTGTGTGAAATTCGAACGAAAATCAAGAATCACAGTAAAAAAACTCCTGACATCATACATAACCCTCCTGCAAATTTTTTTAAATATCTATCACAGTTTGCAAGTTATTGAATTTTAAAATTAATCAGTTATTTTTGGGACACCCGGTATGTGCTATTTTATGATTTGCTGTTTTGCTGTTTCACTCTCTTGGAATACAATCCTACATGGGATAAAAATGATATTGGTAAAAAGTAACTGGAGATCCTGTAGACAATTTTTGAAAAACCGTCAGTGAAAACTACACGTTCAGAGGTTATTATGATTTTTATTGAGCTGATAAAGAAGTGAATTTATATTCTACAATTTTGCAAAATGAGGTGGAGAAAATAATGAAGATAATTATCCCTTATCTGTAAATATTAAACTATTTTTACACTAACTATTTTTAATGTTTTTTAACAGACATTTCTTTAAGAATCTAAAGCACAATATTTTACCAGTTCAAAAATCGAAAGTCAAATGAGTCCTTACTGACAATCTCAATGCAAGAAAAATATATTTCGCTGTTTACTTTTTCATAATTACCTTTTATATTATAGTAATAGTCTAGTATTTATCTCTCATAATATTTTTTGAACTAACGTGTTTCTGCTTTTCCGTTTATATATATAATATATGTGTGAATTATATATATAGTAAGTATAACTAATAATAATAATAGTATATAACTATTTTTAATATTTTTTAACAGACAATCCTTTAAGAATCTAAAGATTAATATCTTACCAATTCAAAAACTAAAAGTCAAATGAGTCCTTACAGATAACTTCAATGAAAGTTAAAAATTTCGTTAAGGTAACTTTTCTTACAAGATTTAGCTGTTTAGTTTATCGTAATTAAATTTTATATCATAGGAGTAAACTAGCATTTATCTCTGATAATATTTCTTAATTAATGTGTTTCTGATTTTCCGTTTATATATATAATACACTGTAAAAAATTTTCGTCACACATTACGGTACATATACTGGCAACTTTGTGACCAGTATATATACCGTAATTTAACTGGACGGTATATGTACCGTAAAATATTATATACCGTAAAGTATATGTGCCTGCTGCACTCCTCCCTCTCCTAAGGCATGCACGAATTACGTAACAAGCAGCATTTCAAGGTTTTACCGTACACCGAGGAGGGGCTACCAGCTTTTTCCTTACTGAAAAATAATTATTTTACGATATAAATAGCGATTTTTTACTGAAAAACAATCATTTTACGGTATAAATACCATTTATAATCGAAATGGAACATATACGGTTTTCTTACGGTTAATATACCTTAGAAGTACGGTATTCATACCGTAAAAAGTGAAAACTGTACAAGTACCGTTAATTTACGGTACATCTACTGAAATTTTACGAAATTGTTTTACAGTGTATATGTGTTAATTATAGTAGTTTATATGTTGTCTGTAAACATATGAACTACAGGGTCAGGTTTATACATATGAGCATTCGGTGTTGTGAAATTAAAACTTGCCAGTAACTGTTCAATTAAAAATATAGAAAGGTGCTTAATATGATTTTAAAATATTGAACTTAAAAAAAGAGTCAGTCTAAAGACTATATTTAATAACTTACAAATTATTTGCATTTATTCGTTTTACTTTAGGGATTATCTGGCATTTATTTATTATAATATTTTTTTTCACGATATTTAAATTAACATGTTTTATTTTTTAAAAATGCTTGTAAATAATACATATGTGGATTTTAGTAGTTTATCTATTATCTGTAAATTATACATTATAAATATAAAAATTTAGTGTTTGGAGATTAAACTTTTCCAGTAACTGTTTAATTAAATTAAAAATATAAGTAGTTTCTTAATTTGGCTTTGAAATATTGAACTTACAAAACAAGTCTAAATAATATTGTTAATGACTTAAAGGTTATCTGTATTTATTTATAATGCTGTTTATACGATATCGAAATTTATATTTTTCCAAATACTAAAGCATTATAATTAATATACATGAGTTATAGCGATTTATGTGTTCTTTTGTAAAAGAACATTTTTCTAATTATCAACAAATGCTTAAAATAGCTCTGCAGATTATAATTATTTAAATCAATTAAGAAATATATAGGTTATAAATTTCAGTTTAAAATAATGACTTTTATAAATGAAGCTAATTAGGAAGATCTTATTCATTAAACAAATAAATTATTTTGCTTAAATATTCTGTTATTAGAACATTTTCTTTTCTTTTCACAAATTTTACCCTTCATAACAGACTTCACCGATCGTCTCCAATGGTTTTTCAAATTACAATAGCGGTAAAAGATAATTACATATTAATTGTTTGCGATAGCAAAATATAATACCAATTAAAAGTTCTTGGTTAAATTTGGTAAATTATTGAAAAAAAATCACCATCTCTATTTATGAACTCGCGCAATTAAATTATTAAGGGACTTTGTTTGTTGGTAATTATTTAATTAAAATAAGAACTTAGACAGGAAAAAATTTGAATTTAAAATAATGAACATAGAAAATGATTCTAATTTCTTTAAGTGATGACTTCAAATTTGTCTGCGTAAGTGATGTTCTTTAAATACAATTAAGTTTATATGCTTTATAATTATAAATCATTACAACGAAAATACGTGGTACTTTTAGTATTTAATGTGTAGTTTGTAAAAGAACATGTATCATAATTATTAACACTTGTTTAAAAACAGATCAGTTTGAGGATAATTATTTAATTAAATTAAGAATTTAAATATGTTCTGAATTTTAGTTTAAATAATCACTTTAATAAATGAGGCTAATTAGGATGATAATTATTATCTGAACTAATACTTTTGCTTAAACTTATATTAATAGGCATATTATTTCTTTTACACAATCTTTCTTCATATTAATAGGTTATATTAATGTTTCTTTTTCAAAAATTCTGCTTCATACATTAAAAAAAACCTCTACTAATTAACTACTATAATAAATAATTGCGTATTAACTTTTCACAAATTTTTCTTTCTAACAGACATTAAAAATCGTCTCTGTAAGATTTTTAGGTAGCTTTCAATACAAAAAAGTATAAAGCTACATATTGCAGCCGTTCGGAGGAAAGCAGTTCCGGAAAATTTCGATATATTTTCACCGATCATGACCCCCAGACCCCCAAACCACCCTCCGTTCAAATGTTGATTTATATATATATATATATATATATATATATATATATATATATATATATATATATCTGACCTATGTCATACGATAACGCTCGCATTTATAAATTAATTTTGATGAAACTAATTGTGTGTATTAAGCTCACAAATGTCTCGACCGAGTTTGTTGGCCAGCTTGGTCCGCCATTTTGTTTCAAGATGGCGGCCATTTAAAAATTTAAAACTAAAATAAATATACAAAAAAATTAAAAATTAAAATTTATTTTTTAATTAAGTGTTAGGCCTTGATACGAGGATTCCAGAGCATTTTTTGATTTACCTCTATATTAAAAAATGGCTGAGATAGAGTAGTTTGAAATTCTATGGTGGCTGACATTTTGAAACAAGATAGCACATTACAAAAATTTTCATTGTTGTAATAATTTTCCCAATCATACGCATAAAACTATATATTCATATCTGTTAACGCCAAATTCTCTCCAAACTTGGCGACATTTTGCGAAATATCGCCAAATTTGGCGACCAAAATAAGTCTTCATAAATGAAGCCAATTTGGCTATTGCTCAATAATTTGGCGAATTTCTTATTCAAATTCAGTATTAACGAATCTTTTGTAACCGTTTTCTTTGCATTTTAACTTGCTGTTTTCGTGTAACATTAGCTAAAATTTTTAAAGGAAGATATAGGAAAGCTACCTTTTCCTCCCGGTACAGGCCGGAAGGACTTTTATAATTATAATAACTATAATAAAAAATATTATATTTTTTACGCTTACAAACGTGGCTATTCTTGGTTAAATTTGATTTAATTAAAAAAAAAAAATAAATGCGTATTACAGTTTAATTTGTAAAGTATGTTTATTTAAAATATTTATTAATTTTATTAAGTGAAGTTAAGGAAATTTCTCATATGCGATCACTATTCAAATGAAAGTTTGAAGATTAAGCACAAATAAAACATAATACAATTTTGCGAATAACTAAAATAAGAAGATTTCTTGGTGTTGTTTCATATCAAGTCATTTATTTCACATCACTCCTAAGTAAAATTTAGAAAACGAAATATTAGTCAGCACATACATATAAGAAAAGTGTAGAATAATTTAGTTTAAAAACCCTCAAAAAAGATTTCCCCCCTGAAGCAATATTTATTTGGCAATGATGACTTTATAATTAACAAAATAAAATAATTTCATGACGTTAATGGATAAAATAATGCGAAAATAGAATTAATCACTAACGAATCAGAATAGTACGAATATTATACATTTTTCATATGATGTTGCATATTTAATGATAACGACCTGATAAGGGATAAAAAAATATTAAAAGAAATTTGGTGTAATATTTTATTTATTAAAAGGGATATTGATAATTATTTTCAATAGTGGTAAAGTTTTGCATAACGCCTAGCTATTTTTCGAAGTGGAAAATTTTTCGAAGTAATGTAGTAAATTTGGCCACAAAGAAAAGTCAGATTTAAAAATATGGAATTCTAAATAAATTCTTTTTTTTTTTTTTTTAAGTTTACTAATTTTAAGAAAAAAATATATTTTTTTTTAATTGCGATATCAAATTGTCATTATATTTAATATTCAATTAATTGATATGTTTTTTTATTATTATTTATATATGAAATTAGATTAAATGGGATTACGTACATTAGATGAGACTTAAATGAGTTTTTCAATTCATGCATGTTCTTAAAGAAATGTAGTAAGAATAGGCACAATGTGACTTTAATAATACAATTACGAATGTTCTGAACAATTACGAATGTTGAAATTTTTTATTTAAAAAGCCGATTTTAAGTGGAAACAATTAACTTTAAATTAACATTTCTTTTTGATTAGAAGAGGTAAGTATATTATTTTAAGTAAAGTAAAGTTATTAGATGGTTTGTTAGGCTGAGATAAAACAAATGTCTACTTGATAACAACTGATATTAGGAGTTCTCGTGACATTCGTTCATTTGTAATCATCCTTCAGATAATATTAGAATTAAGACAATTATTAGCGTGGCAATAAACAAAGAACTGCAAAGAAGCAATACATTTAAGTTACGCCAGAAGATTTAACGTCCTTAAGCAGTCATTTTTTAGCAGTAATGATATTATAATTACCGTAATGAAATAATTAGAAGACGTTAATAAAAATGTATGTAAAAATAGAATTGAAGATGAATAAAAGAAAATAATCAGAATAGCGAACTTTTTTTTAAAGAAGCTGCATGTTTAATGCTAATAAACTTTCGTGTTTTTATAAAAGGTTGATTTCATGGATGCATAATTGCCTCTAGCGTAAAGTAAAAAAAAAACACCCAAATATTGTTGCTATCATACTTTTTATGTATATTCGTATGAGAGTTTCATATTTTATGGACATATACAATAAAATATTCATATTGATATAAATCAAAAGACAAAGAAACTTTCCTTAAGTGATATGATATTACTATTGACAAAAACAACATTTCTTCTACAATACAAACACATAATATTTATAAAGACAAATACATTTTTATTAGAATTTCAAATTTCCTATATATATGTATATAGCTTGAGCTTATCTTATACTAAGACATTACGTGAAGATTATTTTTTCTAAATTTATCATTCTGTTATTTCAGCGACATCACTTCCAAATAAATGTTGCAAATAAAATAAATCTAACTGCAGCTTTACAAAATTAAAGAAAAAAGTTTAAAAAAAAAAACCTCAAGAAGGATTTTTGTACTGTAACAGAAGTTGCCAGGCTACAATGCTTTTATAATTGTAACGAATATGTTTAACGTAAAGTAATTTCATTCAAATATTTTAATGAAAGAAGAAGAAAAAAGGGAACTAATCATTAGGAAATTAGAAAAATCAGAATATCGCACGTTGATCATTTATATATAAACCAGAATTTCGTCCCACAATAGAGAAATGAGATAGTGAGGTGAGTCATGTATACGTAGTTGGCGAAGACGTGAAGTAACTAGGCTATCATTAATCGACACATTTAGAGTGGTTTTTCAGTCAGTGTCAGGAATAATTTGTAGGGAGTACACCTTTCTATTGCCTAACGAATAATTATCGCATTTCGTGCAAGGGAAAGTGTAACATCACAGACATTTTACGCAGACTTAATGGATAGATCTTATGTAGAATTTTTAAGAAACTCCGGTTCTACTATTGACAAAAAAAGTTCGTAGACTGTTAAACCAACTGTTGCTTGCAACTGTCCAGTCATTTGACCGTTTTTATACAAAACGGTTTTATAACCCTAATTTAACTTTATTCTGTCCATATTATGGTAAGAAGAGAGTTAAATTGCGGTTATGTAACCATAGTCTATAAAAACGGTCGAATGACTAGACAAGTTGGTGCTAATTTTTAACAATGTAGAAGAAGTAGAAGCTGTTGAACTCATGGTGTATGTTTGGTGTCCTCGGACTATTGTGACAGATTTAAACACCCGCACTGTTTTCAGTGCCATATTGAAGCAGTAAACTACTACCTGTTAATTGAGGAGGCAAAATCTGCATATTGTTGAAAAATATACAGATGTTTAAATGAAAACGTATCCTCCATCCTTCATAATGTTCCACCCAATCAGATAGTTTAAAATCAAGATAAACTGAAAAAATGCTCTGAGAAACTTTGGAATGTATTCTGTTTGAAATATCTCTGCATATATTCTAGACACTTCACTCTTTAAGTATCACACATTTTGAGCATACAAAAAGAAACTTGGATATCATCTGTTCCAAGACTATGCAGACTTTGGGCTATTTTCGCACAATTAGTTAGACAACCAATCAGTTTCTGTCTATGATAAATGAGTAAAAAATCAACAATCCACTGGATATCACGTCTGTAGAAATCAGTAGATTATGTATAAAGATATTGCTTCAGCAATTTTGTATCTAATAAATAAAAAATCCGTTTTATATATGACTAACTCTCTTATAATTTCTGTAAGATATTCAATACTGTTTGATAATAACTTTCTGGGATTTTTAAAAAGTCATTATGGTTGGATGAACGTCATTAATATAAAGGGAAAAAGTATCAAACATTGTTGTTATCAAAATTGTTTTCCAACAGCAACCAAATCATTCTTGCTTTTTCTGGTGCAATATAAACAGCACACTGTTGGAGGAATGAGTAATAGAAGGCATTACATATTGTTCCAAAATAAAATTGCTAAATATTGTTTTAATATTTAGTCCAGTTATAGCCAATTTTTTCCAATTATTATTTTGCTACATTGTTATTCATATTATGGGACAATATTAAAGAGTTGTAAGAGAATTCTTATGTAATAGAAATAATAATGAACATAAAGTAAAATTTATTTGACCGTTATAATACCAAAAAAGGAATACTGTTAAAAAAATAATATTTAAATGTCCCAATTTTATTAACAAATATTTTCGTTAAAAATATTATTTGATTATGATTATGAATTTTATAAAAGGGTAATTAAATATGCTTAGCAAAAATGCACGCAACATATCAACAAACATAAAAAATTATAAAGAAAATATCTGGGGATTTCTTACAATTTATCTCAGCTTCATTCATATTCGCATAATGTTTTGTGAATACACAAAGAACGTTATTATAATTCAATATTTAACAAACGTGCGCAAGGAATGAATATGTAAAAATATGACTCTATGATTATACTGATTCATTATTAATTTATTTTATTTTCATTGAATAATTTTTCTTTCATTGATTAATCCTATTTCCTTAACGCGTTTGAAATGTTTATTTAAATTAATCATAATGTCATTACTGCCAAACCATTTACCGTTTAAGGAAAAATTCCGATTGATTTTCATTTTTTATGTGTTTCTTCTTCAGATAATTTTTATGGTCACATATAAATAATTAGATTTATTTTAACACATTTTGGAACTGAAGAAAGTGTGAAGTAGCATAATGATATTATAAAATTTCATGATAGGTAATTACTCAAATAGAAGTTTGAAGAATAAACACAAAGTATACAAAAGTAACACTTGCTTGTGAGTAGTTGGAATGCGAGTTTTAGCGACACTGTTTCATATACACTCAGAAAAAGAAACTGATTAAAAATAAAAAACACATTTTTTGAGTACATTTTGTTGTAAAATGTAAAAAAAAAAAAATTGTTGATTCAAACAAAATTTTTATTGACCCATATTTAAACAAAAATTTTGTTTAAATATAGGTCAATGAAAATTTTGTTTGAATCAACAAATTTTTTTGTTGTTGTTGAAAACCACTTTTTTTTGCAATTTCAAAAATAAAATTTGTATCGTCTTCAAAAATGTTTTGTTAATTGAAGTAAAATGGTTCAATTTTACTCCAATTTTGCTAAAACAATCAAAATGTACTCAACAAAAATGTTTTGTAGTTTTAATCAATTCCTTTTTCTGAGTGTATAGTGGTTTCTTTCACATGAGTCTAAAACAAATTCTACAGAAAAAATAACAATTCGTAGGCCATAAAAATCAGTAAAGAAAGTAAATGTTATAAGTGCGTACAGAAAATTTTGATCCCGAATGGTCTCGCAGAGGCTCTATATTTAACATAAAGGAATAATTCAAAGACAATAAATGTATACGGAACTTGATTAATTAAATAATGATTCCGAATAATTCAAGCATCATGTAAGCTTTACAATATGTTCATTAACATGGATGTTAATGACAAAGAATGTTACTAACATCTGTGGCTGCATAAAGATGTTCATATTTTTTTTTCCTGTTTTATGAAACGTACACTCAGAAAAAGGAATTGATTAAAACTACAAAACATTTTTGTTGAGTACATTTTGGTTGTTTTAGTAAAATTGGAGTAAAATTTAACCATTTTACTTCAATTAACAAAACATTTTTGCTGACGATACTTTTTTTTTTTTTTTTTTTGGAATTGCAAAAAAAAAAGTGGTTTTAAACAAAAAAAATTTTTTTGTTGATTCAAATAAAATTTCCATTGACCTATATTTAAACAAAATTTTTGTTTAAATATGGGTGAATAAAAATTTTGTTTGAATCAACAATTTTTTTTTTTTTTTTTTTTTTTTTTTTTTTTTGCAATTAAAAAAAAAAAATGTATCGTCAGCAAAAATGTTTTGTTAATTGAAGTAAAATGGTTCAATTTTACTCCAATTTTGCTAAAACAACGAAATGTACTCAAAAAATATGTTTTGTAGTTTTAATCAGTTTCTTTTTCTGAGTGTATTACGGTTGAGGGAATGCACGTTATAAAAAGTGAAAGAAAACGTCAACGATTGTCTTTATGATAATGTTATATTTATTTTTATGTGTGTGACAGACTTCTTCAATAAAACTTTAATAATATACCACTCAAATATTAAAATTCAACTGTGGAAGAAAGTAACGTAGAGCACCTAACTTTTTTCCCCGTTGAATGTACGGGCAACCATAAGAGTTATCAAATATAAAGGCTTAGTTATGCAATTAGTTATAGGAAGTTTTTAGTAGAGGTATTAAATATTTGTAATAAGAGCGAAAATATATAAAGCCATGTTCAATTTACAATGCCGAATTTTAAATGTTTTTCTTTTAAATTTCACAATTTTAACACATATTTAAAATTTACATTTAAACTTTAAACTGTCACTTTATTAATTGTACAAATTAGTTATGTCCTTTATAAGCACCTTTAACATGATTATTGCATCTGACGTAATTGTTCAAACAAAAGTTATTATAATCTTCACAAATTACAAATAACAAACGTTTGTTTGAAAATAATTAAGATTAAGAGCTTTCTTGGCGTTTGATAATTTGAACTAATTTCTTTTACATTAGTCAAAATAAAATATTAGAAACAATTTCACTATTGGCATGACCTTAAAAAACACAGTTAATAACGAACATGTTAAAATTTAGTCAAGGGAAAATCAATGTCCTGAAGCAGCCCTTTTTGACAGTAATGATTTTATATTAACATAAAGAAGTAATTTGAAAACGTTAATGAAAAGGTAATCTGGAAATGGAACTAATCAAATAATGAAACAGAATAATCAGATAGTCATATATTTTATTACAAAATTCTGCATATTTAATGATATAAATTATAAGAAAATTATTTTTTTATTGTAACCACAATAAAATATGAATAAAATTCTGTCAATTCTGTGTTTAAATTTATTGAAGTAAAATTCATAATATGTACAAAAAAAATTCATATATATACATATATATTTACAGCGAATTAAAAAAAATCGTATTTTTAATGTGGTCATAAATATAAGTAGAGATAATTTAATCGTTTTTTGACTTTAAATTTTCTCTAAAATTTAGATTTATATCAATTAGAAGAAATGGGCGCCAGAAAAGATGTTTTTCCAAGTGGGTCCAAAGTTCGATATTTAGAAGTAGAAATGCCTAGAAGAAATGAATTAATGGAAAGGGGAATTCGTACTGTGTGGAAATTATTTGGCAGAGAAATATCACATTGGGAAACCTAGTCTGAAAATCATATCTCGAAAGTCACAGTTAAGAATGTCCCAAACGCGATGACAATAACTAGAACATAAATCACTCAAGATGAAAAAAAAAATCTCAGACAGACAGTTGTCCAGTTGGGCGTCTGGTATCCGGAAATAAGACGTCATCGAAGAAATTTGCAATCCATCCTCTAAGATAAAATATTTCATAGAGCAATTCATCGGATAAATAACCATTTCACTACGGGTTGGAACATATATGCCCCAGTGGACCATGTTTTATTGTATTCGTCTATAAATTTTAAATTATATTCTCTGCCATCCACTTTTATTAGAAGTCTAGCACAAATATTTTTTTTTGTAAATTGTGGTACATTCCGCATAAGAAATACTTGCCAGTCCTGGCCCGTAATTAAACTTTTAAGGATTCTGAAATCTGAAAATATCTGAGGAAAAAGCAGAAAATCACATCAAAATAAGCCATCATTCAATGGAGGGAAAAACATTTAATGGAATAACTTCTTATTCTCATGTGAAAAATAACTTATTCTACATGAGCGTAATAGTATACGTTACATGCACAATATGCGAAAAATATGTTGTAAGGAGTCGTGAAATTAAAAAGGGTTACTCATGGATTGAATTAGTTATTGTCACGTAATCAACCGAACTCAATGGTTTCCATTAACTTCATCTCATTTATTTTATATATACCTTTTTGATGTTGTTGGCAACAATAGTTAGGGTTTGTATGATTGTTTTGTATTCTAAAGATGGAGGAAGTGAATAAAACATTGAAAATTAAAACCAAACGATTTTTAATATTAAAGGTCTCTATAGAATAAGATAAATAAGATAAATAGTATTTTTTTAACGAAACGTGTAAACGTTATAGTTTTTAATTTGAATAGAGACATTTTACTTTATGTTTATTAGTTTTGCATTTTCATCGAATTCTCAATCAAGTAAAGAACTTGAATGCCTGTGTGCATATTAGTTATCTGACATTTATTGTTTCTAAGAAGAAAGACTTAAAGATGAACAATCTATTTTACAAGTACAACTTTTGACATTTGAATAGCAGTTAGGAAGTAAAAAAATATTTTTCCAAAAAATAATAGACCTTGCCATATTCCCAAAACTACAACGAAAAAAAAAAAGTAAGAAAAAAAGAGTTAAATACCCTATTTTGTGAAGGGGATCCTTTATAATTACTTGAATAGCTATAACTAGCTTATATTTATCCAAACATTTTCAAAGTATATCAAAATTTACCGATTATTTCATATGTATAGTACCATTAATTATGCTCGATTGAAAAACAAGTTACATAAATAAATACATTGTAATTTTTAGGCCTTATTCCGACAATATTTAATGAAATAAGATATTTTTATGATGAATTATGCAAATGAAGCTGCTTTCAAGATTCCATATCACATTCACAGTTATTTAGTTTTAATTGTTACTCTACATTGTTTAATATTGTTTCATTTTTTTCATTTATTACCACACATGTGATTTATACAATGTTAAATTATTTTCACTAAGATTAAAATATTCTTTAGTGATGCAATCAGTTTTTATTATAAAGTAATTAGCTAAAATTTATCTAGCTTCAAATGATGATTACTTTTAATGTGAAAGGAAGCGATGAAAAACTCCTTTAAGAAGAAAGTATACAAGAAAAGTAAATTAAAGCTTATGGATAGTTTGGTTGCCATTTTGGCCTCCTTTTTATTCAGAAACTGCGAATTCATAGCAGAAAATCCAAATGTTTATTTAATGACAGACATTTTATGATTACATAGAGCAAAAAATTATATCTCAGGATTTGCGATATGTATTTGGAATTTCAGCATGAAAAATGAGAACAGACTGGTAATCCGGCGTAAGTTGCCAGACTGCAAATGCAAAGAAAATTCTACTTTGATTAGGTATATATTCACTGTAAAAAAAAAAAATTGCAGTAAAATTACGGGCAGAGGCCGGCAGCAGAGATTCCAGTCTACCCCGTAAAAAAAAAAACAATCCATGCCCATCATTTTGTGCAGCACGGGGCAAAGTAATACAGCATTATAATGCATAGGATATAATTCACTTTAAAACACAATAACACTTTACTTACTGCTCCGTAGCACGTAGCACGTTAGATAATTATCACAGAATCGCTTTTTTGGCGGGTTAAAATTTTCGAAACACGAGTAAAATGAATGGTTACACCCTAGCGGAGGACAATGTATGGCGTCGTACCGTATTTTTGCTAACATGTGGGCTAGAACTGCAAGAATATGTGGATTGCCCTTAATTTTCTAAGTATCTAAGGGATACGGCCGCTTATTTAGTGGATCAGACCGTTTTTCATCAAATAAGGCTGTTGCCTGTGATAATTGAAGGGCAAACGCTCATAAATTTACAGTTTTTTCTGAGAGTGTTGTATTCGAATTTAACACATTTATGTTTTAAACAACCATGATTTGAATGCATTACATAAATAAATGCACGCACTAAGGTTTCCTTTAATTGCTGCAAGTTACAAAAATAAAGGCAAAGATATACGGTTTTATTGTAGTTACAAATTTACGTTAAAAAATGCATTTGTGAGAAAAACTTTCCTGTATGATAAGCTACAAAAATATGAAGTGACTTTTTAGTATTAATCCACTTTCAGTGGGATTAATACTAATCCCATATTGTAGATATATAGATATACACTGTGAAAAAAATTGCAGTAAAATTACGGGCGCCGGCAGCAGAGATTCCAGTCTACCCCGTAAAAAAAAAAAAAAACAATCCATGCCCATCATTTTGTGCAGCCCGTAATTTTACGGGGCAAAGTAATACAGCATTATAATGCATAGGATATAATTCACTTTAAAACAAAATAACACTTTACTTACTGCTCCGTAGCACGTAGCACGTTAGATAATTATCACAGAATCGCTTTTTTGGCGGGTTAAAATTTTCGAAACACGAGTAAAATGAATGGTTACACCCTAGCGGAGGACAATGTATGGCGTCGTACCGTATTTTTGCTAACATGTGGGCCAGAACTGCAAGAATATGTGGATTGCCCTTAATTTTCTAAGTATCTAAGGGATAAGGCCGCTTATTTAGTGGATCAGACCGTTTTTCATCAAATAAGGCTGTTGCCTGTGATAATTGAAGGGCAAACGCTCATAAATTTACAGTTTTTTCTGAGAGTGTTGTATTCGAATTTAACACATTTATGTTTTAAACAACCATGATTTGAATGCATTACATAAATAAACGCACGCACTAAGGTTTCCTTTAATTGCTGCAAGTTACAAAAATAAAGGCAAAGATATACGGTTTTATTGTAGTTACAAATTTACGTTAAAAAATGCATTTGTGAGAAAAACTTTCCTGTATGATAAGCTACAAAAATATGAAGTGACTTTTTAGTATTAATCCACTTTCAGTGGGATTAATACTAATCCCATATTGTAGATATATAGATATACACTGTGAAAAAAATTGCAGTAAAATTACGGGCGCCGGCAGCAGAGATTCCAGTCTACCCCGTAAAAAAAAAAAACAATCCATGCCCATCATTTTGTGCAGCCCGTAATTTTACGGGGCAAAGTAATACAGCATTATAATGCATAGGATATAATTCACTTTAAAACAAAATAACACTTTACTTACTGCTCCGTAGCACGTAGCACGTTAGATAATTATCACAGAATCGCTTTTTTGGCGGGTTAAAATTTTCGAAACACGAGTAAAATGAATGGTTACACCCTAGCGGAGGACAATGTATGGCGTCGTACCGTATTTTTGCTAACATGTGGGCCAGAACTGCAAGAATATGTGGATTGCCCTTAATTTTCTAAGTATCTAAGGGATAAGGCCGCTTATTTAGTGGATCAGACCGTTTTTCATCAAATAAGGCTGTTGCCTGTGATAATTGAAGGGCAAACGCTCATAAATTTACAGTTTTTTCTGAGAGTGTTGTATTCGAATTTAACACATTTATGTTTTAAACAACCATGATTTGAATGCATTACATAAATAAACGCACGCACTAAGGTTTCCTTTAATTGCTGCAAGTTACAAAAATAAAGGCAAAGATATACGGTTTTATTGTAGTTACAAATTTACGTTAAAAAATGCATTTGTGAGAAAAACTTTCCTGTATGATAAGCTACAAAAATATGAAGTGACTTTTTAGTATTAATCCACTTTCAGTGGGATTAATACTAATCACATATTGTAGATATATAGATATACACTGTGAAAAAAATTGCAGTAAAATTACGGGCGCCGGCAGCAGAGATTCCAGTCTACCCCGTAAAAAAAAAAAACAATCCATGCCCATCATTTTGTGCAGCCCGTAATTTTACGGGGCAAAGTAATACAGCATTATAATGCATAGGATATAATTCACTTTAAAACACAATAACACTTTACTTACTGCTCCGTAGCACGTAGCACGTAGCACGTTAGATAATTATCACAGAATCGCTTTTTTGGCGGGTTAAAATTTTCGAAACACGAGTAAAATGAATGGTTACACCCTAGCGGAGGACAATGTATGGCGTCGTACCGTATTTTTGCTAACATGTGGGCTAGAACTGCAAGAATATGTGGATTGCCCTTAATTTTCTAAGTATCTAAGGGATAAGGCCGCTTATTTAGTGGATCAGACCGTTTTTCATCAAATAAGGCTGTGGCCTGTGATAATTGAAGGGCAAACGCTCATAAATTTACAGTTTTTTCTGAGAGTGTTGTATTCGAATTTAACACATTTATGTTTTAAACAACCATGATTTGAATGCATTACATAAATTAATGCACGCACTAAGGTTTCCTTTAATTGCTGCAAGTTACAAAAATAAAGGCAAAGATATACGGTTTTATTGTAGTTACAAATTTACGTTAAAAAATGCATTTGTGAGAAAAACTTTCCTGTATGATAAGCTACAAAAATATGAAGTGACTTTTTAGTATTAATCCACTTTCAGTGGGATTAATACTAATCCCATATTGTAGATATATAGATATACACTGTGAAAAAAATTGCAGTAAAATTACGGGCGCCGGCAGCAGAGATTCCAGTCTACCCCGTAAAAAAAAAAAACAATCCATGCCCATCATTTTGTGCAGCCCGTAATTTTACGGGGCAAAGTAATACAGCATTATAATGCATAGGATATAATTCACTTTAAAACACAATAACACTTTACTTACTGCTCCGTAGCACGTAGCACGTTAGATAATTATCACAGAATCGCTTTTTTGGCGGGTTAAAATTTTCGAAACACGAGTAAAATGAATGGTTACACCCTAGCGGAGGACAATGTATGGCGTCGTACCGTATTTTTGCTAACATATGGGCTAGAACTGTAAGAATATGTGGATTGCCCTTAATTTTCTAAGTATCTAAGGGATAAGGCCGATTATTTAGTGGATCAGACCGTTTTTCATCAAATAAGGCTGTTCCCTGTGATAATTGAAGGGCAAACGCTCATAAATTTACATTTTTTTCTGAGAGTGTTGTATTCGAATTTAACACATTTATGTTTTAAACAACCATGATTTGAATGCATTACATAAATAAATGCACGCACTAAGGTTTCCTTTAATTGCTGCAAGTTACAAAAATAAAGGCAAAGATATACGGTTTTATTGTAGTTACAAATTTACGTTAAAAATGCATTTGTGAGAAAAACTTTCCTGTATGATAAGCTACAAAAATATGAAGTGACTTTTTAGTATTAATCCACTTTCAGTGGGATTAATACTAATCCCATATTGTAGATATATAGATATACACTGTGAAAAAAATTGCAGTAAAATTACGGGCAGAGGCCGGCAGCGGAGATTCCAGTCATTCCCCGCAAAAAAAAACAATCCATGCCCATCATTTTGTGCAGCCCGTAATTTTACGGGGCAAAGTAATATAGTACTACAATGAACGGGATATAATGCACTTTAAAACACAATAACACTTTGCTTACTGTTCCGTAGCACGTAGCACGTTAGATAATCATCACAGAATCGCTATTTTGGCATGTTAAAATTTTCGAAACACGAGTAAAATGAAGGGCTACACCCTAGCGGAGGACAATGTATGGGGTCGTACCGTATTTTTGCTAACATATGGGCTAGAACTGTAAAAATATGTGAATTGCTCTGAATTGTCTAAGTATCTAAGGGATAATGCCGCTTATTTAGTGGATCAGACCGTTTTTCATCAAATAAGGCTGTTGCCCGTGAAAATTGAAGGGCAAATTCTCATAAATTTACAGTTTTTTCTGAGAGTGTAGATATAGATATAGATATAGATATATTATCTATATTTATATTTATGTGAATAAGAGTTCACTTTGATATGATAAGGATTATTTGTTACAGAAAGGCGAAGGGGATACCATGATTATAGAGATACTTCGATGAGATTTCGCGAAAAAATGATTGGCAAACACTACTCTAAATAAAGTGAATTAAAAAGAAATAAACAAAATGAGAAGAAATACAATTATTATTTTCTGTATGATTATTCTATCTATCTATATATCTATATCTATATATTTCTCTCTCTCTCTCTCCATATATATACAGGGTGTAACTGAAATGCTTCAACAAACTTTGAGGGCCGATAGTACTCATGAAGACGAACAAAAAAATGCAATGGAACATGGGGTCGCAAATGACGTTTAACCCCTTCAGGGGCAGTGGTATGTTTATGAAAGCGCTTAATTTTAATTCCAAAACGCCATAATGGCACCAGAATTTTGCTAAAATCTTTTCCATTTAATATGTATGTGAAATATAGCCTTTTTCTTATTTACAAATAAATTTTTTTATAAATTCCGGTGCCAGTCATTTATTTCAACATTTTAGTACTAAAAGTAGTTTGCCCCTAAAAGGCTTAAAAGATAAAAATAGAGAAAATGCGTCTGAAAATGGACTGGCACCGGAATTTACAAAAAAAATTGTTTGTAAATAAGAAAAAGGCTATATTTCACATAAATATTAAATGGAAAAGATTTTCGCAAAATTCTGGTGCCATTGTGGCGTTTTGGAATTAAAATTAAGTGGTTTTTTAGACATACCACTGTCCCTGAAAGGGTTACATGTCATTTGCGACCCCGTGTTCTATTGCATTTTTTGTTCATCTTCATGAGTACTATCATCCCTCAAAGTTTGTTGAAGCATTTCAGTTACACCCTGTATATATATATATATATATATATATATACTTAATTGAAGATTCGCTAACTTCAAATGATGGTTATTTTTGACGCGAAATAATGTTTTGAAAAAATCATTGAAAGTGAAAGTATGCAAGAAAATATAATTTAAAGCTTGTAGATATTTTGGAGCTAATCCAACATAAATTGTAAAAGTGTTAACGTAGAAAGCCTTCTAATTAGAAGCTACACTTCTAATTTGTCCTTATACTTTTTTTACATTCATGATTTAAAAACTGACATTTTTAAACATTAAAAGAATACTAAATAAATAAGGTAAGTTCTTCTTTTAATATTAAAAAAATTCTACACAACTGCTTTTGAGAAAATTAATAGAAAATTATAATATTACGGATTATTTTACGATAGGTTTGATTTCGTATTGATTGAATCTTTTTTCTGTTGCAGTGGTTGCATTTAATAAAAATATTATTCAGCATTGTATTATTATGAATTTGTGTGGAGTAGTATACATTTTCGAGTTAGTTATATAGAATATAAGAATAGAAAAAACGAAAAAAAATGTTTTAAAATCAGTGTTTATTTAATGTCAGACGTTGTTTTTTTTATTCAGACGTTGATCATTACGTTGACCGCCGAGTCAGAAATTAATTACTTTTACGAATCCACCCAAACAACCCCTTATATGCATTTGATTTCTCACGATCAGCATCTTTAGCTTGGGAGTTGTACACGATCTCGGCAATCTTGTGAAATATAAAGGGGACCGTGGATCTTTATTTGATCAAAAATCGACCCAAAAATAGAAATTTATTTTTGTGTGTATTATTCTTCTTCAGTTTATTGAACCATTTGAGAAAAACTGCATGCAGCTGCGATGATATTTTGCAAAGTTACAAGCGTTTGAATTATGTATACAATCAATTTTTCGGTGGTTTAGTATACTTTATAACTGTTTTTCTAAATACAGACAATTTTTAGATTTTTAAAATGCTCCATGCTTCTTAATTTTCATTCAAAAAATTTTTTAAATCCTAAAATTATATTAAGATTAGACTTTTTTTAAGGTATTCTATATACTTATGGTGAAATTTATATATGCACAAAATTTAATATATCTATGATGAAAAATAAAAAAATTCAATTTTAACGTCCATCACCCCCTTAATCTGCCATGAGACCATATTGTCTCACGGTGCGCAGAATTGAAGTCCAGCATGAGACCATATGGAATTGTTCTGCGGCCAACGTGTTAACATAAACTATAAAATGTTTCAAGCAAAGGTTATTATTGATGAAATATTTCACAGTAGTGTGTGGAGTTTTCTATTATCATGCATATATGATATCCATTAGACATTCGAATAAAGATTAATAAAAATAAAACTAACTGAACTACATATAATAGAATACAAAAAGAAACAGCTTTACTCTGAGAGAAAAAAACAATATTAATTAAAAATCTTACATTTGTGCGCAGTAAAATGAAAAGACAAATGTGTCTCAATCTTTGAAAATATAATATAAACATGGAAAATAACCCCTTCCGAATTACCCATGGTTCCAAAAAGCGTTCTTTATCATTAGACACCTGAGCAACTAATATATTTTCGATAATTATAGAATAATTTATATATATATAAAAATCTTTTGCTGCCACTGATTTTCGGAAATGTTGTTCCAGAGTATATTTTATAGCGTTCGATTTATCTCCAACCAGAATATTAGTTTTTAGAATCCTATCATTTCTCAATTGAACATTTGCAGCTGCGTAACTGAATGTACACATTCAAGAGTAACAATATAATTTTAACTTTAATGTTAATATTAATGCTGTTAATGTATCACGTTCGTATTTAAAACATGCCTGTTGAATATGAAAATGTTTGATATCATCCGAAAAAAACTATATACTAGATTGCGAAAACTGATTAATACAATATAACACATGCTCGGAAACTTTTCAGAAAATCCATAGTAGCAAAAGAAACTTTGTTTTTATAAATGCTTCTTTACGTCTTGAAAATATATAAAATGTGGGATGATTTTCGGACTCGTGAGTAATCGGAAAAAAGGTTATTGTGTATTTTCGTTCGTGGTTCTATTATTTTTTCCACAGATTAAGAAACATCTGTCTTTTTTTAGAGTGTGTAAGCATTACATACACATGAGAATAAAACAGAGATATTTTATATGATATTTGATCATTTACTTTTTTTAGCTCACAGGCTATCAAAGCCTGAGAGCTAATGTGCCCGCCTGTTCTGTATGTATGTATGTACGTACATAACGCGATAACTCATGAAAGAAATATCCGTTTCGCTTCAGATTTTGTTTATAAGTTCAATCAGATAAGGCGCTTCCTTAACTAGTAATGGGGGTTCATTCGTTAAGTATAAAGGGGGGAACGAAGGGCTAATCCCCCTTAAATTAGATAAATTGGTTTTTCATGCAGAATTATCCGATTTGCTTTAAATTTTGTATATAGGTTCATTGTGATAAGGCGCTTCCCTGATGAGTTTTGGGGGTTCATTGATTAAGTATGAAGAAAGGGACGCGGCGCTAATCCCCTCTTAATTTAGATAAATATTTTTTTTCATACAGAATTATCTGATTTGCTTCAAATTTTGTAGTACATAGATTCATTGTGATAAGGCGCTTCCCTGATTAATTTTGGGGGTTCATTGGTTAAGTATTAAGGGGAGGAACGGGGGTGCTAATCCACACCCTTAATTTATTCTCGATTTTTTTATTTTTCGAGGGGCTTAGTCTTTGAAGTCAGGGTATAAAGATATAATTAGTGTGAATAACCTGTGAGCTCAATGTCATCAGTTTAACTGGGCACTTTTCTTTTTATTTACTTTTATCATGAGGTTTACAAGACAGGACAATCGGGAATTAACATGCTTTATTTGAGGAAAAACGTGTTTTTAACTGAGCAATTAAATAGGTTCTGTTCATTCGTTGCCTTATAATACCACAATTTACGAAGAGTAATAGTTATTTTATGTAATCACATAATTTCTGTCATTAAATAACAATAGTATGATTATTAGAAAATAGTAATAGAAAATAGTACTAGACAATGTATTAGTAATAGTGATAGAAAATAGTACTAAGTTCAAGAACCGTACGAACCCTGTGCAACTACCCAGTTAAATAAACGGAAAAAAGTGTTGTGTGATAAACAATATTTTTTATATTAATATTTTTTTCGAGGATCTAGTAATAAAAAATATCTGATAAATACAAATTCCCATTACGTAGCAGTATTAGAAAATGATGAAAGTGATGAAAGAATTTATGTTTAGATTACAGATAGATAGATCTATGAGAAATTTATAGCAAATCTAAGAAACCTAGACGTACAAGAAATACTGAATTACAAGAACACGGAAAAAAGGCCTTATTCAGAAAAAACATGTCATGATTAAGGATTTATCTTTCATTCGAAAATATATCATATATACTCATTTAATACAACGTCTTTGTTCACTAAAAAGTCTGTTAGATTAAGATGATATAAGATTTTTTTTTTTTGGAGCATTTACATGCAGATAATGTTTCTCTGCAAAGTAAAAATTGCTAGATGTATAATACTCTGCATGAATATATACAAATTATATAATACACACAAACACACATTGAGGGTGTTTCACGAAGGATCCCTAACTTTGAAAATAAATAACTCGGAAACGATGATAGATAGAAGCATGTAACCAGTGATATGTTTATTAAAAATAACTCGTAAAAATTCGATACAGAAACCTCAAAATTTTAGTATGCAATTGCACCGATAGATGGCCGTGCAGGTGGCATAACCATAAGTAGTCTGTACATATCAGAAACGATTCAAAATGTGCACTTTTCTCACAACACACATGTCGCAAACAAAGAATGAAATTGTCAGTGACTCTCTGTAGTATGTCACCGGAAATCAACACAAAAGATTGACAAATAGCCTCCTCCAGCTCGTCGAGTGTTAAAGGATTGTTGCAGTACGCAATGTCCTTCAGGAATTTATTTCGCTATACGCTAATAGGCATCACGTTTGAACGGTGAAATTTTCGACGACGAAGCGTTCTTGGAATCTGAGCTCTACTTAAGTTGATCCGTAATGCTGCCTGCAGCGCCATTTCTCGGTGCTATTTGTAACTACAATTTTGATGTTTCTGTATCAGACTCTTACGTTTTTTTAAATAAACATACCACTAGCTTAATTCTTCTATCTATCACCGTTTCCGAGTTATTATTTTCAAAGTTAGAGGGTCCTTCGTGGAACACCATGTATGTATACATACATATATATATATACCAAACAAATAAAGTGCTTTACCTATAATATGTTAAAATTGATAAAGTGATGGCGACACTGTTCTTAGAGAATTCTTGTGTTAGTGTAAAAGTATTAACAGTCAACTGAGATAAATAAAACCCACCCCGAAAATCATGCTTTGCGGCATAGATTATGAAACATTTTCCAAAACAATCGGAACATTGTTAAGAAATTTCAGTTGTTTTCATACTATGAAATAAGATATCTAAATAAACATCAAAATGAAACACAATGCAGCAAAAATGCATTTACAGCAATAGCTATCCATAGCCGGTAATGTGGGCAATTCTTTCGTGCAGCCTTGTATACAATCTACACACCTTGTTATACACTACAAATAACTTGAGCTTTAAAATGCATATAACAGCTGAAAACACACATCCATCAGTTATGTCTCATAGTTAGTCCTGTAGCCGAATTCTTTTGAGTGTCTCTCTAAGTAAACGATAAATTCTATGTATTAACAATCTATAGAAAACAATCTGTTGATTACGTCTGTAATGTATACCAATTTTATTACGTTTGAAATTGTTTCAAATCCTTAAAATACACTGCAAACGATTTTTCTACATAGATCATAATTTAATGGAAATATTTTGTGTGTACCTGTAAACGGAGTATAATTTCTACTTACTCTAAACTTTCTAGAAAACGTAGTGCCATCCATCTATGTAAGTCACATCAATTTCATTATGTTTGATACAGTATAATATTAAAATGCACTAAAAATAATTTTCTCCATTGGCTGTAATATAGCAGAATACTGTTGAGTGTCTCTGTACACGAACTATAATAGGTACTTATTCCATACTCCATATATATCACGTTGCTGTCCACCTCAATGATGCATATATATTTTATTATATTTGAAATAGTGTAAGAACATTAACACTAGAACTACCACGAGCCGTCATTTTGACAGTTAATAAATGAATATATTCTGATTCAAACAAGAAATTTCTTTTTAAAATAAATTAAATATAAAACTCGCAGAAATACGTTATATAAATAAGTTAAGTAGTTTTAAATACAATTTCTGGTGTGAAATAGTTTAAAATAACTTGAGTAAAATTTCCAGTAGTTCTAGTGTTAAAATGCATCGAAAAAAAAATTAATGGAATTGAATACTTTTCAGTGTCTCTGAAAACAAACCCTAAATGCTACATACTTCATTTTCAGTACCGAACATGGCATGGTAATCCTCAATGCAATACATCAATTACATGACAATCCGTATACATTTAAGATGTTAGAGCACGGACAGACGGCCAGACAGACATATTTGCCAGACAAACCGAATTCATAAACACTTTTCAACTATGATGCAAAGTGTTAAACAAAGAACTAGACATACAAGAAATGGCTACCGAATAACACGTATACAAAATTACTCTGAAAATATTTCATGATAAAGGATTTATCTTTCATCAGTCAAAGTATTATAAATATAATTGCATAAAAAAAAAATTAATGGAATGGAATGCTTTTATGGAGTGTTCCTGTAAACTAACCATAAATGATACACACTTCATTTTCAATACCGAACATGCCATGGTAATCCTCGATACAATATATCAATTACATGACAATCCGTGTATATGTACGCAAGTTAGAGCACGGACAGATGACCAGACAGACAGATTTGCCGGACAAACCGAATTCATAAACACTTTTCAACTATAATGCAAAGTGTTAAACAAAGAACTAGACATACAAGAAATGGCTACCGAAGAACACGTATACAAAATTACTCTGAAAATATTTCATGATAAAGGATTTATCTTTCATCAGTCAAAGTATTATAAATATAATTACATCACACAATGTGTTCCCAAAAAAAACTTCCAAGAGATTTTATTTATCCTTATGCGAACATATGTTTTTAATAGTTTGACAGCAACTATATCTACTAAATATTTCTTTGTGAAATAGAATTTCTGAAAGGTAACGTAAAAAATACTTTGAATGTTTAATTTAAAAACTTGAATACTCAAATATTATCTAAAAATATTATACTGAGTAGTAATGTGATGAAGAAATTAAATTCTCGCAACACTGCTCCGAGAAATTTTTTCTAAGTGTTCAAAAGGATATATAATCAACTAGAACAAGTCACAGTAAAAAGTAGGCATACAAGAAATACAGAGTAAAACAAAAAAGAAAAAGAGGTTTTAGTCGGAAAAAAACATTTCATGAATAAGGATTTATCTTTTATCAGATAACGTATCATGTATAATCAAATTACAAGGTATGTTCTCACAAAGAATATCCAAGACAATAAAATATTTTTATCCTTATAAGAACATCTATAGAGGTATAGTTTAAGTTGTTTCTAATATCTATTTCCACCTGATATTTCTTTGTCAAATACAACTTATGAGAGTTGTGGGGGAAAATATTACTTTTATTCATTTTTCAGAACTTAGTTGCTAAAAATATCTTGCACTGGGTTGCTCGGAAAGTTCATGCCGTTTGGGAAAATCAATTCGTACCGGAAAGTTATGCCCGTCAATTATTAGGCATTAGATATCGGAATCAATGTCTAATAATTAAGTGATAGAATTTTCCAGTAACTTTTCCAAACGAAAAGAGCTTTCCGAAAAACCCAATATATTTATTAAATATATTAAAAACATGAAATGCTCACAACACTGTGCCAAGAAAATTTTTGTAATAAGAAAAAGAAATACAAGAATCTCAAACAAATAAGAAAAAATACAAATATACAAAAAATATTGAATAAAAAAAAAGAAGTTTAATTCTAAAACACATATCATAATTAAGAACTTACCAGAAGGACCCGTGCGAAGCTTTCGCGCTGCAGTCTTTGAGATTATCTCCTGGTACTTTTAGCATGAATTTTTAATTAACTATTTTTTTTTAAATTCAACAACGCGTTTTAACGAAATGTGAGTGTACTATGTCAGAAGCCTGTTCAAAAACTTTTGGAATGATACCTCATTCATCGTAGTATATTTTGTATGTGCATAGAAAAAGAGATGTTGACAACAGAAATAAAATATGTGATCTGGATTGTATTTTCTTAAATGAAATGAAAGCTTTTTTCAAATCTATGTTGCCACAAAATGAAATACCGCATTATATGATGCTCAACAGTGATTATAAAAAATGATAAATAGTACAAAACAGTTAAATGTGACTTTTCTTACGGATTATTTTATATTTATGATTAAAAATCAAAATTAAAATTGAAACGTTTAGAAGAAATTAAATATTATTGATTGATGGAAGCAGTTGTATTACACGTGTAGCATAAAAGGTATGATTTGTTATATTAGATTGAATTGTAATTTAAGTATATTTCAATTTATTTTTCTTCGTCCTGTATTTTTCCGGAAGAAGATGCCGTCATCCTCTAATGCAGTTAAAATACAATTGTTATTTTTTTTTTTTCTCGCGCATGCCTTTTTCTATCTTCGATGGGATTTTATTGTTAGGAATAAATGAGATGATATTGTCGCTTGACTAATGTTGTTTGAAGATATTTTTATCCTTAATTTTTCTTTAGAAGTTAAAACCTGCATCCAAAAAATATTAGATATTCCTAAAAATTACTAGACTGCAGTGCGAAATCCTCGCATAGGTCCACTGTTTAAATACATAACATTGTTAAAAAGGGTAAATAATCTAAAATAAATAAATAAATAAAATATATTAGAGTATTGAACAAACCGGTGTGATATTATAAAAGCATAAAAAACTATATATGTATATATTTCACTGTCACCCGGCTAACCGAAAAGTACCATAAATAAACTACATACTTATCGAAAAATAAGGGTTACTATAGGTAGTTAATTGGCGCCATGCTTGGCACAATTGTATTTGAGCTTCCCGTATAATACGTAAGTACCCATTTTTTTTTTATTATCATGAAACACACTGAATGATTATTTTATCAAAAAACACACACAATGATCAATTTACTATAAAACATACAATATTACTTTTAAATGCTAAAGGTGTAAAATTAACAACTATAATATAAATTAAAATAACTTTTATTAGTTGTTTTACATGTTTCGACTCTTCTGAACTATATATTTATATTATAGTTGTTAATTTTACACCTTTAGCATTTAAAAGTAATATACTATTACAAGGTGTTATATTTTATTATATTGTTATATAAAACATACAATATTTAATTTAATATAAACCACACGCAATCTTCTCTACCGGGTTGCCATATGAAGCAAAATCTCGCCAAAATCGTCGTGTGCCTAGGCATAAAATCGTCTTTTTAGCGCCAAAAATATATCCCGGTGCGTCTGCGCCATCTGTGCCAATATTATTTATATACAATTTACTCCTGCTTGTACATTTCAATAAGGTACAGATGTCGCAGATGCACAGGGGTATCTTTTTGGCGCCAAAAGGGCTATTTTATTCTTAAGCAACCCGACGATTTTGGAGAGATTTTGCTTCGTGTGGCAACCCGGTGAAGCAGATTGCGTGTGTTTTATATTCAATTAAACATTGTATGTTTTATAATATATTGATCATTATGTGTGTTTTATTGTAAAATATTTTTGTGAATACGTTGCCAAAAAATATGTTGGCAAATTTTCTTCTCTCGCCAATGTGATTTTCTTCACTTTGCCAAAATAATCATTAAATAAGTCAATGTACTATTACTCCGTTACAGTACGCATATACACAAACATGATAAATATAACGATAGATGACGCACGTATAAAAAATATAAAAAACCCGATTAAAGGCTCGATATTTTTTTTCCAAAAAATTAACAATAAGCGAGATTTTATCTTTTTTATATGTTACTATTTAAGTTTTTTTTTTTAGATATTGTTTGAGTACTAAGTTCATCACATTAAATATTTATATATATTTTTAAAAATACTTATCACACGTTTTATTGTATAAAATAATATTTAGTAGATTTAGATTATTTTTTGTCTTTGTTGTTTGTTATTTTTGTTGTTTGTCAGCATCTAAATCCACTAAATATTTTTTATACAATAAAACTTGTGAGAAGTATTGTGTAAAAAATAGTATATAAATATTTAATGTGATGAAGTTAGTGATAAAAAAATAGCTAACAAAAATATTAAGTAGTAATACATTAATAAGATAACAACAGAAATATTGTAAGCGTCAAAGAAAAATGTTACACAATCAACCGTAACAAATCGAAGAAAGTAGTCATAAAAAATGCTGACTAACACGAAAATAAGGGAAAAGGATTTACCCAGAAAACATATCATGATTAAGGATTTATCTTTCATCAGTGAACGTATCATGTGTAATCACATTTCAGAGTGTGTTCCTATTAAAACTTTCGAGAGAATAAGAATCTCTAAAAGTTTCTTTTTGTGCTGATTTTAGGAGAATCTAAATGCACAATATATATTTTTTTATCAATTAAAACTTTTAAAAACTTTTAGTATAATATTTGAAGATTTGTAATGTGAAAAAATTTTCTACTTTTCTTATATTAATTAAATAGGTGATTTTTAACAAAAAATAAAACTGACTTCAAGGGATTGTTTTTCATTTTCTTGGGTGATGAACAATTTTATATTGCTATCCACATCACAATCCTGCTCTTGCCGGGTTACACAATCCCGAACATATAAAACATATTTCAGGTCAAACTCAAAACCGACACGTACCCAACGCAGTTCAACCCAAAACCGAAGCAAAACCCGAAATGAAAGCAAAATTAATTCGTAGTTTAATTGCAATTATTAAAAAATATTCTTTTATTATAATTATAATATCAATTTTAATTTTTATGAAGCAAAATAAACATATATATATATACATTTATATTAAAATATATAGCTTTTACAAATGAAACAATATTGTGGGTATCCTTTTGAAAAAAAGGTTACCAACAAGGCCCGATTATCACTGGAGCAAACTTCCACCAGAACTTTAACAAAAAAAATTGTCTTTATAAAACGCATAACTTTTCTCTTATGTGTGGCACAGAATACTATACTGGAACTTTGCCCGTTATTAGTTGTACTTTGGTTACCAAACCCAACCCATATGATTCAAACTGACCGAAGCGAAGCATTCTTTTAAATTTCATGTTCAATTCATATCATTATGAATATATAAAGGAACTTTTTATGCAAATAGTAGATCTCGGATTTCTTGAAGATTCTATCTGGGAGCTACACGTTTAGTCTACACAAAATGTCGGTGAATGTCACACCTTCTCTTGCAAGAAATGCGATAATTAACCGTTACGCAACACAAGGTGTTCTTCCTGTTGTTTATTCCTGACGCTGACAGAAACACCGGTTTCAAGTGCCGATAAATTATGCGCTACTTACTTCACGTCTTCAGCAACTACGTCTATAAAACTCACCTCACTATCAAATTTCTATCACCTGTCAGAACGAAATTCCTGTTTATATTTGAATCACACTAATACAATGTTCTAATTTTTCAGATTTATTATTAATTCTATTTTTCCCTTTTCTTTTTTCACTAACATCTATGAATGAAATTGCTTTAATTACATTAATTTATCACCTTCGTTATTTTATATATAAACTTATTACAGTCAAAAAACTGCTGTTCCAGTACAAACATTATTCTAGACATTTTTATCTTTTTGCTTTAGTTATCTTTTAAGGGATCGGTTCTATTTATCTTACTTGCAACAGTTTTTTGAAATATATTCAGTGAAATAACTCCAAAAAACATTATCCCCATGGCATCTCTTAATGTCAGTTAATCTCTTGAAAGCTTTATTTTGATTGTTTTGGGCGTATTCTTTTTATTTTCATTTGAGTAATTACCTGAGAGGAAAACATTAATTTAGCATTACGAAATATTAAGTATAAGTATAATTATAATAATATAATACATTATATAAGAAATAAAGCGGTAATTTAAAATTTTAATAAAAATGTATTTGTCTTTATTAAAATTAACCCATTAAATGCCGCTATATATATTAAACTTTTTTTTTTTGGAACAGTTGTTTTTTCTTTATTAATAGGAAGTCTTTAAAGTATTTCTGAAGAAAAAAAAATCGAATATTTAAGAAAAATAGCATGTTCCCAAAATGGGAGCAATGGCTCTTAATGAAGGTAAATTTTTTCAAAATTTTTACTTATGCCTCCGTGCATTTATGATTGTTATTTCACTGTTCATATAAATTAGTCCAACATCTACATTTATAATAAAAATAAAACATAAAATTACGATTCCATAAACATTTTCATTATCCATCTCTTTATTTTTCCCATTTACATAATTTCTGGCCTACTATTTTACATGAAAATGATGGAACATTTTTTATGCAGCATTATATTATTTTTTTGCGTTTTCTAAAATTGATTTTTTAACTTTTCTTTTTTCTTTTTTTAGTTTTTCCATACTCCGATTTGAAGATTCGTCTGAACTTTCATCTGAAATATCAAGTCTGCTTTTAATACTTTGTCTTTTTTAAACTCTAAATCAGATATTTCTTGATTGTCTGTTGATTTAGAATTTACGGAAAGTTCTACTCCACCAAATATAACATGGGATAAATCGTCGCAGAAATTATTTTCTATTACATATGTAATAGAAAATAATTAATGTGACATACATATGAGGAAGATATCTTCCTCGTATGTTACAATACTGCAATCAGGAAAAAAAAAAAAAAAAAAAAAAAAAAAAAAAAAAAAAAAAAACGATTTCTGGAACAGCCGAAAAATCATCCAAATCTAAAAAATTGTTCAATCATCTTCCATGTAAAAAAATCAGAAACAAAATAATGTAATGATGAAAAATAAAGAGATGGATAATGAAAATGCTTATAGAACTGGTAATTTCATTTTGTTTTTCTATTATAAATGTAAAAGTTGGACTAATTTATATGAAATCTTCTTTAAATATTAGTTTCAGAATGATATTATCCCTTTTATAGCTAATAAACTGAAAAATAAATACCATAAATGCATGGAGTCATATGTACAAGTTTTCAAAAACATTACCAACATTAGGAGCCATTGCTCTCATTTTGGGAACAACTTATGCTTTCGGTAATTGTGATTGATCAATTATACATATTAATTCCGGATTGATGTTGTTTAATATAATACACTGATATAAACATATTTTAACTGAAAAATAAAATTTTACTATAGAGTTTTTTTTTTTTTTTAGTTTCTTTCGAGTACGGCCAAAAAGCTATTTTTCGCCTTTTTTAACACATTTAAAAAATAGAAAATTCTAATGAAACTTAAAAAGAAAATTCAGAAGTCGTCTATTATATTCAAAATTCAAATGACACGAACCTTTTAACAATATATAAAATACTCACTTTAGAAAAAAATCATAAAGCAATGTTCCCAAAATGGGAGCAATGGCGCTTAATGGGTTTAACAGCTTATATTGTAGCAGGAAATGCTTTTTCTGTTAATAGTAACATCATATCTCTTAATGAAAATTTCTTCGTGTATTTTCCTTTATGTTAATATGAATGTTTTATTGTATACATTCTTAAAATACGAATATACATAAAAAGTATATGGTAGCAACAAAATTTCAATTTTTTCACTTTATGCTAGAGGCATTTATATAATGCATTTTATAAAAACGCGAACCATTATTAACATTAAATATACAGCTTCCTGTAAAAAATATCCGCCATTCTAATTATTTTCTTTCATTCTTCTTTAATTCTATTTTTGCATATATTTTTATTAACGTCTTCTAATTGTTTCATTACGTTACTTATAATATTATTACTATTAAAAAAAGTACTGCTTAAGGACATTAAATCTTCCTGTGGTTTTTAAATGTATTTCTTCTTTGCAGTTCTTTATTTATTACCAAGCTAATACTTATTTCTAATATTTTCTTAGTCATATGTATAAGGAATGAATACGAATGAACAAATGCCACTAGAGCTATTAATATCAGTTGTTCCAGATTGAATTTTCGTTTCATTTTTTTCTGTCTATTCTTATTATTTACATTTTAGTAAAATTTCTTCAGGATAGCAAATCATTTAATAACTTTACTTAGAAATTTTATATAACTAACTCTTCGAACGAAAACAAAAATAATTTCAATTTATAGTTAATATTTCCTTTTTAAAGCGGCCTTTGAATATAAAATTCATCGTTCAAAATTATTCAATGAATGTAATATCATTTTATCCCTATTCCTACATCATTTCTTTGAGAACTTAAATCAACCAGAAACGTCTTATAACTCTTGGTTTAGAAAACATACAAATTGTTCCGATATTGAATACAATAACAACAATGGGTACAGTAACGCAATAAAAGTTTTTTTTTTTCATAAAAGTAGTAAATTTTAGAGAATAAAAGACAGTTAAAATTCGGTATTATTAAATTTGACTTTTCCTAGTGGCTATACTTATTTCGTTCCTTTGAAACATTACCCTGCCTGAAAAAATACTAGGCTTTGTACAATACATTATCTTTGCTGAAAACTAATATAAATACGTCTCTTAATGAATAAAATATTAAATTAATCAACAAAAACCTTTATGTTATCTATTATTAGGTCATTATCATTAAATATGAAACATCTTCTGAAAACTATAAAATATTCTTACAATTCTGATTCATTATTGATTAATTCTATTTTCGCATTATTTTATTCACTAACGTCATGGAATTATTTCCTTTTGTTAATTATAAAGTCATTATTGCCATAAAAAATTATTGCTTTAGGAGGGAAATCTTTTTCGAGGTTTTTCAAACACAATTTTTCTATACTCTTCTTATATGTATGCACTGACTAATATATTTTTCATTTCTAACATTTCTTTAGGGCTGATGTAAAATAAATGACTTCATATGAAACAACGCCAAGAAATTTCCTTATGCCAATTATTCTTGAATTTTATTACCTTTGTTTTGTGCTTAATCTTAATATTTTCATTTGAGTGATTACCTGACATCAAACCATCCTGTTACTTTACTTTAAAATATTTATAAATGATTTAAATATACATATCTCACACATAAAGATAAGATTGTATTTTGATTATATGTATATATTAAAAAAAATCAAATAACCAAGAACTTAATTGCTATTTGTTGTTATTGGAAATAATTAATACCCAATTATGTATTATAGTTAAATAATTAATGAAAAACATTCAGAGGTAATTTTTAACAAGTCTGTAAAAGAAGGAGAATTTTGGAAAAGGAAATATTATGCGCTATTAATAAAAGTTTAAACAAAAGCATTTCAGATAATAACGATCATTCTAATTATCCTCTTTTAGTAAAGTCATTATGTTAAACTAAACTTTACGTATTTTAATTCTTAATTCAATTAAATAATTATCTTCAAACAGAATCAATTTTTAAACATATGTTGGTAATTATAATACATTTTTTTTCACAGAATACACATTTAAAATACTAAAAGTTCCATATATTTTCGTTGTAATGCTTTAGATTTAGAAAACATATAAATTTAAATTGCCTTTAAGTAACATTATTTATGCAGACAAATTTGAAGTGATCGACTATAACAATTAAGATCGTTTTCTACGTTCATTATTTTAAACACAATTTTTTTCCTGTCTAAATTTTTAATTTAATAATTACCATCAAACAACGTGCCATAATTATTTAAGTAAGCGAGTTTTATAAAAAGAGATGTGATGATATTACATATATGTATTTTTTTCAATAATTTATCAAATTGAACTAAGAACATAATTGGTATCATTTTTTGTTATCGTGAGCAATTAATACGCAATTATTTCTTATATATACTATAGTGAGAAAAAATAATCAGGTTCTTTTACAGACTACACATAAAATACTAATAGCTTCATATATATTCGTTATAGCTCTTTAGAAGTAGAAAACGTATAAATTTAAATTTCCTTAAAAGAACATTATTTATGCAAACAAATTCGAAATCATTATCTATAGTAATTAGACACGTTTTCTAGGTTCATTATTTTAAACTCAAATTAAATTCATGTCTAAATTCTTATTTTAATTAAATAATTACCAACAAACAACGTGCCTTAACAATTTAAGTGCGCTAGTTTTATAAATAGAAATGTGATGAAATTATTATTTTTTTCCAATAATTTATCAAATTTAACCTAGAACTTAATTGGCATCGTATTTAGTTATCGAAAACAATTAATAAGTAATTATATCTTATAGATATTATAATTAGCAAAAATCCTCGTAGACAATTTTTACAGACTTGGTTTCCTTGTCTTAGGAAACGTAAGTTTGTGAAATGGAAAGATTTCTTTTTTTAACATATGTTTAAGCGAAGACATTTATTTCATAAATAAATATAAATATAATCCTAATTAGATTCATTTTGTAAAGTAAATACTTTAAACTGAAATTTAGCACCTTTTACTTACCCATCATACGTAGTATAAGGTAAGTCTTGTAATCGTTTTGAAAATCGAAAAAAAATTTTTGACGGATTTACACGTTTCAGACACTGGAGATTCCAAAAAACATATTTTTAGAAAAAAACAATTGCCGTCCGTCTGTGTGTCTGTGTGTCTGTGTGTCTTTAAACGCTCTATCTCCCGAAAAAATTGAGATAAAAACTTGCAATTTGGAAAATATTCACAGAAAATATTCCCATGTTAATTCTAATAAAATAAAAAACTTTTTTCAAAAGCTTAGTTACAAACGAAAAGGAAAAAAACTACACGTTTGAAAGTTCTTTTCTGCATCTATATTTTGACGTTTATGTTGGATTAACTCCAAATTAAAAAAAAAGCAATCTTCAATTAATTTTCTTTTTTAAACCTTCACCTTCAAAAACTCTTGGCAAAGCTTTCCTTTTATGGCGAAAGTAATCCTCACGCCAAGTTATTTAATCCCATATTTAAAAGAAAAGCAGTACGATAAACACTTGAAGTTTCACTTAATAATATTTGAAATGAAAAGCAAAAAAGTTATCATTAAAGAACTTTTTATAATACATTTTATGTATTTTCATTGCGTTTGTAACGTTTTCATCCGATTTATTTTTTAAAATATGTAGTATAATTAAAATAACGCAATAAATATCTGTAGAGTTATTAGGTAATTATCTGCAAGTTGGAAATATAGTGAAAATTTAATGAAATTAGAAAAAATATATCAGTAGAATATTCTAACTAACTTTTTTAAATATAATTTAGTGAAGTATTAATTTTATTTCCTTTAAAATTGTAACAGCTGTAATATGTAGGTAATAATGTTAAGCAAAATTTAGTGGCTCATACGGCTTCTGAAAGAGAAATAAGATGCAAGAATATATATTTTTGTATGTTTTACTTAGTCAGGTTGCGTATAGTTGTACTACAATTTTCCAATAGCCTTTTTTGCCTTACTTAATCGAAGAAAATATTAAAATATTTGAGATTAATCGCCGACAGATTTTTAATCAGAGGAGAAACTATTAATTGGTGCCATACTCCATAGAAATTTTAATCAGTGTACGCATCGTGCAAAATTGAGTTACATAAACATATTTTACAGCCGATAACTGCAAACGACGAACAACTGTTTAACTTTCTTTTCTAAACAATAAATCAACTCTTTTGACATGTTTTATTTTATTGAAATACCATTTTATGTGTGGTAAAATACGTATATCATATGCACATTGTTCTGCCATTTCAATATTCGCGTCATTAAAAGACTTTACAAAATACAGTAATCTAACTCAATTATTTCTTTAAACTCAAAAATCACACACAGTATGTTGGAGTCATATGATGCATACAGGGTGTCCAAATTTTTCTTTACAGCTTTGAACCTGCATAAAACCTAAACGAAATCAGCGAAGTTCGGTTATGTGCCCATTTAATATTGACTCATAAAAATCTTTATATTATAATCTTTACAATATTTAAAATTTTCCGACATTTTGTCCCGAATTTTCAATGAAAAGACTATTTTTTTTATTATTTCTTTATATTGCAGGGTTTGTACAGGTCCTGGAATTTTAAGACCAGGAATTTATTCGGTACCAGTATTTTCATATACATAATCTCTTCTTAAATAAGGTGAAATTTCACCGGTTTGAACTTGATGTACTTTTTTAGAAAAATATACTGGTATGTCACCTGGAAAAGTAACGGTACCCGTACCAACCCTGTATTGACTCATAAAGTTTTATTTATTCTAAGAAAGTTGTTTGCTACATTCAGGTACGAATAAGTTAGTGGTAGCTTTCCCACACATCTTTAAATTTCCCCGACATTATTTCCCGAATTTTTAATGAAAACAATATTTAATGGTTTTAATTATTTTCTTCTATTTGATGCAAATATTTTATTAATTATTATCCTGTATCATTTTGTGTTTTTGTATCCTGTTTACGTATATAATGAAAATATTATTATATTCCATGTATTATTATTTTTGGAATTCGGACCACCTAAGTGCGGGTTTTTCGACCCAAGTTTTATGACTTTATAACATAGCTTTATTGCTATTGAAGACGGGAGGGTGATCTCGGAAGAAAGAGCTGATAACTTAAAGACCGAAAAATTTATTAGGTTTTGTAGGTCAGTCTCGTGGCGAGGAGTCGCACTTGCGGTCGTAACTTTCCAATTACGGAGGGGGTAAAGGGTATTGTTTAGCCACTAGTCATGCGTTGGACCGTCTAACTGGAGGCGATTTCATGGGCGTATTCTCAAAACCATCTGGACTCGTACAGCCATTCAGATCAGACATGTAGAGAGGCCTAAAGAACCTTCCTAAATTGCTAATCCGTGTGCGTTTTGGTGTGTACTGTGCAGATGCGTGAAGCTCAGTCAGTTGTGTTTTTTCTGTGCTATCATCAGTAAAAAAAATCAGTTAGTTGAAGTCAGATAAATTAAAAATACCAGTTGAATTTAACATCATTAGTTATCTATACGAATTAAGTTCACAGTTCATAGTGAATACTCTAAGTCCTGATTCCGACTTCCTTTTATAAATCGTAAAGAAATGTATTTCATCATAGCCTATGTGTATTTCTACAATTAATTACAGACATTTAAAGACTTTGATGTTGTATTTGCGTCAATAAACTTGGGAGACAACTATTGAGTTGTAATTGTCGTTATTGGAGGAACATTGGCGGAGAGTGTTGATTATCTTGGGTTATGATAGACCTACATTCGCCACTTGACTATAATGAAATTAGTCAATCAGTTATTTTTAAGTGTTAGGAAAGTATTCCCATCAACGAAACAAACTGTATTTTAGTGAACTTCTTGCTCACAGCAAACTCTATCCTTTTGCGACAATAAAAATATTGGATTATTATCCACAATTATTCTGACCAAAGATATGGTCCTTACAATGGATTCAAGGTGAAAGTTTTTGTTATCAATTGATATTTCTTTAAACATTGTGTATAACTTTGCACATAAGTATGCGGTACAATTTAAATAATAATAATGACTTTAATGCATAAAGTCTGCTTTTCTCAACCTGGGAATTTTTCATTGGTGTTTATTTAATTTTACTTAATGTGTAATTTTCCTTATTTACCTTTTAACATTAGTTGTAAATAAATTGTAAATAAATTTATATTTTGCTAATTTTATTTCGTTTTTTATTCTTTTAATGGACTAACGTCCTCTCTAATGCATCTAGTTGAATTTCTTTTATCTCAGTTCATTATCGCAAGTTCACTGGTTATGTTTTCTATAGATATTTCTTTACAGGGACGAAGCCCAGTTACTCTATACGTCGGAGGTGCGTGTGATTTTACACGCAAAATTGTTTCAGTAATTTCACTTAATCTGTTAATTTTAGTTGATGTCGTATTATTCTATTTTTTTTCTCCAACCCTGAAGTTTGGGGCGAGACCTTAACCGTAACCACACCTGTTTTATCTCGATAGTTAATTAATTAGGCGTAGTAACTTAGCTTTATTTATTTTACCTATAACTCACCAGCACTAGTAAGACCCAGACGTGGTGATGGCTACTCCACAAGAAAAAAGACATTGCGTGACCTGATTCCTAGAGACGAAGTCGAAACAAAATACAGGTGTGACCCTCCATACAGATTTTAATACGCACAGTGGCAAAAGACGTTGATGGAGACCAGCAGTGTGCTGAATTAAAAAGCGCTGATCGTCCAAGCACAAGTCAAGAGGATATGGAATGTGTTCAACTAAGTTTCCAATGCAGTCCAACGAAGTCCATTCGTAGTTGGGGTTAAAACCGACAATGATATATTGCGGTGATGGTACTTACTAATAAGAAATGGGTATTAATTATGGACCTGACAGTTTGGGTATACATCTCGAATACATTAAACATTGCAATGCAAATCGATCCAGGACAATCAGTAAAATCTTGGGAATTAGTGGGATGTATCCCAAGGATAGGTCAGTCACCGGTGTAATGTGATGGCATACATGTCTGCTTTTCTATCGCGGTTATGTACCATGTGTATTATCGGGGTTTATACTGTATGACAATATGAGTCAGTATAGCAAAATCGGAGTCTAAAACTGTGCAAATTTCATTGAGATGTGGATTGAAAATAAAGGTTGTAAAAATTATTATACATACAACCCGGTGATCACCCGCAACAGCAGGCGTTAACACAATGATAGAAGTGATGGATAAAATATACTTGTTTGACACTTAATAGTTCCCGTAAATTCAATAATGATGGCAAGTTAAAAACTATGCAAAAGCATAACTAGGTTGATTGAGGCAATGAAAGGTCATGTAAGAACATTGTGGAGTCTGAGGATTATAAATTATTGAGAGGAAGAGAGGGAGTAATGAGTTGAAGAGTCTCTTTGAAGCAGCAACAATTTGATGATCACATGATGAATGGTAGTTACGTAATATTTAAAAACCATTTCCTAGAAATGATCTTTCATTTAAGTAGGTAAGTTAATAGGAGGGACATTCGTAATCTGGTGATTTATGAGCTGGATGAAATGCATTGCCAAAACTATTATTATGGGTAAGGCAGTTAATGCAGTTGGAGGAGTTAGGGTAAACCGTATTAATATGTTTCAAGCTGTTTTGTGCATGCATAACGCGTCCGTTTATTGCGATACACGTACCGTTCCAACGCTCTTTATGGTTTTCGCATGCGCTGAGCATTTTGCGATGAAAAAAAATGGGCGTTGCCATTTGCAAATTTCGAGTTTCTGTAGCTATAACCGTAACCGTGAGCTCCAATTTGTTGCCGTTCACAGAATACCGAGCACCTGTGAATAAATATATCTGAAATCTCATCTCGATCGGTTGAACTGACCGGGGCCGCTAGAGTTCGATATATCCGCAAAGTTTTTTTTATGATCACCCTGTATATTTCAACAGAATGTAGTAAGTACATCTGTTTAAGGTAATCACGGATGATTGTGTTCCGGTATTTTGTACACCACTAAATTTATATAAAAATATTTTTAGTATGCCGTCGCATAATTTTTCCATTAAACAAGAAAAAGATTGCTAAATAAATTTAGTGGTGTACAAAATACCGGAACACAATCACCCATGGGTAATTATTATCTTTATTTGAGTTAATAGTAGAGCATCACATAAATAGTCTGAAAAAGTACATGTTAATACTAGTGATGCAACGAATAGTAGTTTGGCCGAATAACCGAATACCGAATATTCGGCCTATTCGGCCGCCGAATATTAATTAATAAATTCTGATTTAAACTAAAATACTCTACATAGATACAGTTTTCATACAGTTCTTATTAAACATACTCAGCCTTAGAGATCATTAAAAACAAAATTTAAAGTAGTTTTAAACAATTTTATTAAAACTAAACAAAAATATCTTGCTTTTAAATAGTAAAATATTTTATACGAAAAAGCTTAGAATGATTATTACAATATATATCAGAGTTAAGATGCTTTTAGCGATTAGATAGTTTGAACAGCTTTATTATTTTATTCTTATATTAAAACATTTTGTTCATAAGGTTTACTAAAGATTAAAATTGCTGTTTTAAATCTAATAATAAAATCAGAGTACAAATGCAGCATGATATATTTATATTGCATTATTATATTTGACCAATTTATAAAGTAATGCTGTTTTATTCAGCTATTTTAAAATTGTCTTACAATTTTTACTCCCTTTGATAACATTATATTTCTAATTATTATGTATCAAAACAAATACATTTCCTGAAAAATATTCCCTTATCTCTTTTCTAGCTTCACAATGTTTTATCTTTAAATTAAACCAAAACAAATATTCATCTTAGAAACAACCCTTTTCCTTTACATTTTTTCTTGCCGAATTATTTCACGTTTTGTAATCTTTCACACTATTCCAAATATCTTGACAACAAGAAAACACCAACTTCTACTCTAAACTGCAATACAAGTAAAGCAATTTCAACAGACAGGAGATGTTTTTCTATATCACTTTACTGTACTTTTATAACTATATTCCAGAAATTGAATAAATATTTAAATTTCTTTAAAGTGTATAACTTAAGCATAATTAAATTATTTTTATAATATATATATAATTAAATTTAGTAAATTTTCTTGAACTTTTTAAATAGTATTATTTTTTATGTATTGCGCGTTAATAAAATTCAAATGATTACTAAATTTATATTTAATATTTGAAATTAAATGTTTATTAAAGTTATAATACAATTTTAATTTCCTTAATGTATAACATATAAATATAAACCTATAGGTATGTTATTTAAAATATATGAATTGATAATAATTATAAATAAATGTGATTATGTTTTAGTATTTGGATCAGCTAGTCGGCCGAATACTATATTATTCGGCCAAACAGATTATTCGACTTTTAAGCCGAATAGACCGAATACCGAATATTAACCAAATATTCGTTGCATCCCTAGTTAATACTTTTTAAAAATATGTAAAAAGAAGCAATCATTTCTCTTAATAAAATGTTTCGCGGATATTATGCATAAAAAGCTAAAATTGATCTTTTATAAGGCATTAAACATAAAACAAAATATTTAAAATTATAGAAAGAAAATATGAAAAATATTCAGATTTATTCTCAGTTGGAAAAAATATATCTACTGATGAAACTTTTCATATTTTTCATATCCTGCGTGTGCTTTATTAAAAATACCTAATCTAAGTAACAGCATTTGAAAGAGTGGCTTATCTAATCGGCTAACTTAGCAGTGGAGAGAAAGGCTAGCTTGCCTCTTTACACAGTTTGATCTTAGTAGGATTACCATATCGGGGGATTATCGTTGATTTGGCGCGTAGGAAATCGCTTTTGGGATTTAACATATATATACTGCAGGATTGTTTTTCGCATTCTTTTAAAACTTTAAATATACTACTTAATCGGTTATATACAGCCTAACATTAATACAAGCTATTTTAACTGGAATACTATACACCATATTTAAGTGGGGGGAGGGGGAGGTGAATATTTAAATATTTTGAGGAGCATTTAAATTTTTTAATGTTGTAATAAGGCTGTTATAAAAAAAAATTAATTAATTTTTGTTCGCAATTAAATGTATCAAATTAGCAAGTGCTCCTATTAAGAAACTTTGTAATCAAAAGACGTTTTCCATTTTTCTGGCAAAGCACAAGATCTTTCAGAAAATACTGTCAAATTTGGCGTTTTGAACTGAATTCTTGATGTGGCAGCACGATAAAGGAGAAAAACCGGTCGTCATGTGACACTAATGGATCATAACTCAATAAGTTATTTATTTATCAAAAACTGGAAACTCATTTCGATTCCAAATCGCTATCATAGTCAAGCATGCCAATTTTTTGTCTTTGCCTTTAAAAATGAGCCAGAAAATCTGTCAGAAAGTTTCGGGTTGTTGAGCTACCTTAAGAGACTTTTTTAAATGCATTTATTTTATAACAAAAATGCAATTTTTAAAATTACGTGAAATCTATTGTGACATAAAAGAGCAGTATTTAATAAGATTTTCCTGTAATACTTCTGTGTAATACTTTTCTTTAATACTTACGTAAGGTTTTTCTGTAATATTTTTTGTTAATAAGGTATTTTTTACAGTTTTTCTCCTTTATCGTTCTGCCACATCAAAAGTTCGGTTCAAAACGCCAACTTTGAGAGTATTTTCTGAAAGATCGTGTGCCTTACCAGAGAAATGGAAAACGTCTTTTGATTACAAAGATTCTTAATAAGAGCACTTGCTAATTTGATACATTTATTTTCTAACAAAAATGAATTAAATATTTTAAGCAGTAATACCTTTTCTGTTGCATACATAATCATCATATCATTATTCACATAATTACATTTCATGTTTTGAATTACGAGAGAAGTTCTAAAAATATCTTTAAAATATTCTTCTCAACTGATATTACAAAAGCAATATTTTAGATTCTTCATTTGGAAGGAAGAAGTAATATATATATATTTTACAGTAAACAATCAGTGATGTTTTTTATCGAGAAAATTATAAACTAATTACTCCTAAGAAGAGATTAGCGCTAAACATCTGCAAAAAAATGCTAGCCCAGGCATTGAGACGTTTTCAGAGATTGTACTACTGTCTTTAGAGCGCGCCGCTGTACCCTTTTATTTCGGAAAATACACTACGTGCTTTAATTAAAAAATATATATTCATGATTTAATATAGAAAAATATTTAAAAATAACGTTGTGGTTGTTGTTTCGGTTGTTCTCATTTTGGAATGCATTAGGTTCATCAAATTGATTGTAAAATACACAGAACATGCATAAAAATCTTTCTTCTGTTCTTATTTTTAGAAATAAAAAAAACGTGCTCAGTATTTGTTTAGATTTTAATGCACCCCAAATTCTTATTAAAGTATCTCAACTTAAAAGAACTGAAATATGCTCATATATAAAGTAAAAGCAATTTTTTTAAATAATCTAATTTAATCTCGTTACAAATTTCATCTCAATTTCAGTTTCAGTACAAATTTCATTCCAAATATTATAATATCACTTTAAAAAAATCTATCGAAATAAAACGAAAACATTTTTTACTTATTCTATTCTAAAATAAATACAATCATATTCACATTTTTGAACACACTGAAGAAATTATTTTAATCCATCGCTATAATCTAATAGTATGTTTGTAATAAAGAACCTCTTTGTCTATTTTTTTTAAAGAAAAGAAAATTCTTGTTATTTTATGTATTTTATAAACATGCTTGGTGTTTCAGGTGAAATTTTCCGAAAAATTCAAATTCATCGAAATTTTTAATCTATCTTCAATAGTGTAAAAAAATGAAGCATTTGATTGAACATCAAGAATCTACAATCTCCGGTAATGACCGGAGAATTTTCCGTATCACATCAATCACTCTCAACAGTGAGGGATCGTAGAGTTATACGCTGATTTGTTTCAGGCGCCAAAATCTCGCCAGAATTTTTTTGCGCGAAGAAATACATGTTTCTTGAATATTACAGAAATTTATCATAAAAATGACTATACATTAAGCTAAATAAATTTTGTTTAATCAGTCAATCGTTTTTCAATGGAAAAAAAATAAAAAAATCAGATTTAAAGTGCATTTTTTTTTCAAATTCAGTAAAGAACTATTTCTTCTCGTGGACGTATACTTCTCTCTCTAGTATAATGTTCACTGACAAGTTAGGTCTTCCTCTACTTTAGTCATGTCGACGTGCTGAAAAGGACGGGATCCAATCCCCTCGCGGTTAGTGTAGGTTTTTTACTGAAAACTGTCTTCAGTTACGTATTCCTCCCGATATAACGTAAGGTTGTCTTTGAAAAGTGACTTTTGTTTTATTCTATGACGGTTATTTTCATGAAATGAGAATTTATAAACAATACGGAAGATTCTAAAATGGAAATTTAAAATCGGATATTTCCGAAACCACGAAAAATTACCTGTAAAGTGCAGATTTTATTTTATGTTAAAATATGGAATTAGTATTGACTGGCGTCTCGATAGTCAGTATAATTACCGTATTTTAACAGATTTGTTTTATTACAGTGAACGTTTGCACTTTTTATTTTGTCGTACCATAAGTATAAATATCATTCAAAGGGTTAATTATTTCAACATTACAATCAATTAATTTAAAAATCATATGGGATAAAAATTTGATAATCATATGTATCTAAATAATATACTGCATAATATGGGTTATCTATAAATAAATAAGCTGTTAGAATAAATTACTTTAAAATTTCAAGTTCAAAAAGAAAAATATCATTTTTAGACTGCAATTTTTTTTTTTATTTCGAGCATTTTACTTTTTCGATAAAAACTTGCTTCAAGTATATTAGAAATATGCATACAGGATTCGGACAGCAAAAACTTCTTTAATCTGTATAAAGAATTTTAACTATTTGCATTTAAATCCATGGAACAATTTTCCGAATCTACCTTTAAAATCAATCGTCATCAAAAAATCTTAGAAAAGCTGCGGAAGTAGCCGAGATACAAGTTTTCAAAAGCTGAAGATATTTCTTACAAACTTAGAATTGAAAAGAAAATAAAGTGTTAGCGTTTGGATAATGTAATGTGAAATATTTTGCAGACATGTTGGGCATTACAATTTTTATCTTATAAATTTTATTTCTTAACAAAGGTTACTTAGAACCAGAAAATAGAATTTTCCACAACATTTTCTTTAAATTAAATAATAATTATAATATATCTTTTTGTTAAAATGAGAGTTTACCTGTTTTCTACATTTGTTATAATAATTTTAAACTCATGTTTGTTTGTTTCAGAACCGCCATGAAGCAGTAGTATAACATATAGAGGTATAGTGTAACATAGAAGAAGTATAACATATAGAAGATATAGGAAACCGGCTATTTCATTAATTATTTAAAATGTGCAAAAAAAAAAAAAAATTGCCGATAAATATCGAACGATGTTAAACGATAAATATTGGATCTCCGCGACATTATGTAGCTTAAACGAAAACATTGTATAAGTATACCATCTAAAAGATACTTATATAATGTTTATGTTTTAGCTAACAGATGTCCCTGTGATCGAAAATTGAAATTTATCTGCTTGAATATTTTAACACTTTTTGGAATAGCCGGTTGTCATGCTATATCAGAAGGTTCCTATAGTGGAGACTAGGGTACTTCTATATGACAGTAGAAACATACAGGGTGTAAATTTTGATTGATTGAAATAATTTGAACAAAAGCTAATCACCAAGCAACTTGGTTAGCATGCTATTATCGGGCAAAGCTAATGTTTGTTCATTTGTCCCACTCGACTCATCGAACTCGCCCAGGCGAGTGTCGCCAAATTCTGGAATGTAAATTTGTGATATTTTGGACGAAAACTTCTGTTGGAGAACAGTGGCTTAGCATGCACCTTGTGCATTTGTCGCAACTTTCATATAGAGGCACGCTAGAGGACAATGCTAATCATAATTTTCTTCTGACCTTTCTGATAGTAAGATTAAATATACTTTTATGGATATAACAAAGGATGTGAATTATCAATTACTACGCAGAGTATAACTAACAGAGTGCAAAAATTTCCAGACCGGGGATCGAACACTGATACATTGGTATCACGTACCAATGCTCTACCAATTGAGCTATCCCTACGACATCCAGTCTATCTTTTCTCACACTTATATGTTGTCAAGACTGTAATTTTGCAGCACAAGTTGGAAAGTCAATCATGTGCACAAATCGTCAGTGGCATGCATGAGACGAATTAAGTCCCACTATGAATATATATATACCTAATTAAATTTTTCAGCAGAGCTGAAATTACGCTGGAAATTAATAAATGTAACAAAAGATGGAAATTATCACTCACTACACCGCGTATAACCAACAGTGTGAAAAAAAAATGTCCAAGGATTTAATGTGTTTCATTCATAACATTGAAGATGTGCGCTGACGATTACTTTCCATCTTGTGCTACACAGTTGCAGTCATGACAACATATAAGAGTGAGAAATGCTAGATTGAATGTCGTCCGGGCATCTTAAATGATCTAGCAGGGATGCGTGATACCAAGGGTTCCGGGTTCGATCTTGGGTTTAGACATTTTTTCAGTCTATTATTTATACACTGTGCAGTAAGACTCATATGCCATTGCTTCTCATCCATTACTGGACATGAGCAGTAATATCTACAATGAAATCCAGCCGTTACGACAGTAACCCGCTCATAGGTTCTAAAAGGGCCGGATCAGATTCGGTTTGCAGGGGGAAGTTTGCGACATCATCGTACCCGTGTTTTACTGAAAGCCTATAAGAGCAACCATAGACTCAAGAACTAGCCAAGAGCTCCCTCCAGAGATTTGCTATATCTCCAGTCGGAAACTAGGAGTACCTATGGAAGTTGCCTTGAGACTTCCTGCCCTGTAATGGACAACGCACACAAAAAATTTTAGTAAACACTTAACTACGGATAGATATAAAAAAATTAGGAAAACTAGTCCCCCACAACCGTCACGAGTCCAGGCGACTACCCTGGAGACGCACCATGACGAAGTACAATTGAAAGCAAAAATGTGGTCCGGCCGGGCCTAAGACCACCCAAGCCCGTCAGATCATCCTCGCCAGATACGACCAACTACTTTCAAAGTCATTAACAGACGCCCCAACCGGCCCCGACCCTGCAACCAACTGTTTCCGGCGCCCGCCGCCAGGGGCCCTGAGCTCGGCCAAGAGAAGCACTAATCTTGGCTAAGCTCTTGAGTATCGGAAGCAGGACGAGTGAGACTTAGTTTGCACAATTACGTACCAGGTTGGAATAACCGACAAATCCTTAAGACAGTTAGGCACGACCAACGAAAGTCGATCACACCTATAGCCCTGGAAGTGGTGCAATGTCGGTACCCGCCCCGTTCTGTGACCCCGCTTTAGCCTAATCTCGAAAATGAAACCGGCCGCTACGGCGTCCTCGTCCAGGCTCCCGGTCATCCTGGCGAATCAGTTGCCGGGATGACTCGGAACCACCTACCTCTGTGTAGTAAGTGATAATGCACATCATTTGTTATATTCGTTGATTTTCAGCGTAATTTAGGCTCGACTGAAAAATTTAATTAGAAATACTTTTTTGGAATTTATAATTTTGATTAATTCCAATTAGATTAACTCCATTGTTTAAATTAATGGTGATTTAATTATGGTATTATTATATGATTAATGGTGATTTAAAAATAAATTATCAAATTTTTACTGTAGAAATATAAAAATATTAGTTTAATTCAAACTTAAAAATAAAATAATAATATATCAATTTAAACTAAAAACATACAAATAAGATCTTAAACTAATTGTCAGTTTTCTCGTCGTCTACTTTAAATTAAAAGTAATTGTCGCCAAACTATGGGATTTAACGCCAATTCTATACATATTAGCGTGAGTTCATATTCGTCACATGTTCATAATTTTAACCCAATAATCTTGGCCGAATGTCTCAGTCGTGTATCCCAACTACGGAAGAATGTTGGAGAGGTACCCCGCAGAAAAATAAATATATATTAGTCATGATTCCTAAAAGTCGCAGAATAAAACTACTTGCATCAAAATTCCTTTTTTTATGATTTTTGTATAGTACAGTTATAGTTAACATTTTTGGAGGACAGTAATAAGAAACAATCAAAATCGACGTTTGGATGGAACAGATTGTTTTTCATTCAGTAATAAAATGTAAACAGTTATAACATATACATAATCATAAATAACAAATAAAGCATATAAAATGTACATAAAAATAGAGATAAAGTCTTTAAATGATGAGCCAAAAAATGTAGAGCCATGGAACCACGTTTTTTTAAGTAAATGTTTGCTTATCTTAGTTTTTAACATTACATCGGCTTTGCTTATCCGTTTGCAAATAAAGCCTCATGGCATGCCCATTGCACACTTTTTTGTTAGCGGTATCCCATGATTTTGAATTGTTTATCGCGTCACATTTTTTAGTTGGGAGATACTAGTAGATTATCATTTTGTTTTTTGAAATGCGAGAGAAAACAGAGAAATAGCATTTAACTTAGATCCTTTATTTATTTTTTAAGAAGGAATACGTATATCGCGTACTAGCGCGAGCGCTGCCTTTGAAATCAAACGTGATGTTAGGCTTTTGTATTACTGGCGTTAAATCACATTGTTTGACTACAGTTTTTTTAATAAAAAATGGTCGACAGGAATGTAGACAAGTACCGATGTTAATTTAATAAAAACCAAAATTAATTGCATCAGCATATTCTTTCTTATTGTCATATTCGTGTAGAAATTGCTTTGGGAAATTTTTTAAACCTATATCTTTTGAAAAACAAATATTAAAAAAAACACACACACACACATTTGAGACTTATTGTCAAGTACTAAAAGTGACTATTAAAAATTTTCAATTTCCCCTCATTCATCTTGTTCAGAATGGTAAAACATAAATATAAATGTCTTAATTATATGATTGTTTTGTTATTAAACATAAACATCTGTAGACATTTTTATTAGCTTTTTAATAGTCTCAAATGCGTGTGTGTGCTTTTTTATATTTGTTTTTCAAAAGAAATAGGTTTAAAAAATTTCCCAATGTATTTTCTGCATGAATTTGACAAAAGAAAGAACATTATTAAACATTTTCAATTTCACTTCATTCATCTTGTCCAGTAGGGCGAAACTTAAATATAAATGCTTTAATCATACGAGGTACGATCCGAAAGTTCGTGGACTGCGGCCATTCCTGACGACGAAAGCAAGTACCTAAAGTTAAACCTCTTGAATTGGATTCTCCCAACCCTCCTCTACCTGCCCTTGTTGGTTTAGCCCATGTCATGTGACCGAACGCCACGCGCAGCTCTTATCTTCCGAAGTTAGTTACCTTTGCTCCGGGACGTAAGAAATATGGCTTTTCTTGAACAGCGCTGCAACATTAAATTCTGTCAACGCTTAGGTAAAACACCAATAGAGGCTTTGGAAGACTTTGGACTCACCGCCATCAAAAAAATTCCAGCAGGATCGGAGCAAAGGGAGAGGAATGGTGGAGGTATTTTTTGATTCTCAAGGAATTGTGCATTCATAATTTATTACAGAAGACCGAACACTTAACAAGTAGCATTATTTATGCATTTTACGTCATTTGAGGGAATCCATTCATCGTAAACGGCCTCAGTTCTAGCAGAGTAGCGACTGGTACCTTCTGCATTACAACGCATAAGCACAACGATCCCAATTGTTAAAACACTTCCGTGCCAAAACTGGCTCTAATGTGCTTCCATATCTCACCTATTCATAGGACATAGCTCCGTGTGACTTTTACCTGTTCCAATCAATGAAAAAACATTTACAGGGAGTTTTGTGTCATCAGGTGAGGTGAAAGCAGCATCGCAAGAGCTCTTACGGGTGGTAGCGAAAAATGGCTTCCATCAGTGCTTCCTGAAGTTATACGAACGCTGGCAGTAGTGTATCGTCGCCCAAGGTGACTACTTTGAAGGTGGATGTGCTTCGGTGCTGTGAACTATTCAGGCAAGGTTTTTTACACCTTGTCCCCGAACTTTTGGAACATACCTCGTATGCTTGTTTTGTTATTAAACTTAAATTTTTATAGGTAATTATGTTCATTAATTTGTTTTGTATCTGAGTAATCTGTTAAATTTTTTTATCAGTTTTTGAGCAGTCTCAAATATGTGTGTTTCTTTTTTAATATTTTTTTAGCAAAAGAAATAAGTTTAAAAATATTTTCAACGTGAATTTGACAATAAGAAAGAAGATATTTTCCGTTGTACGCAAGTTCTTAATACAATTTGAATTTTACTTTAAACAATATTGTTTCAGTTCTATCTTCCCTTTCAAAATCCATCTGAGTAAAGTGCACTTCTACGTTTTAAATTAGTTTAAATTTATGGCTTCCAGATTCAAAATCTTTGTTTACTGATATAGAAATTAAAAAAAAAAAATCTATCGGGAAAAAAAATTGTTAAATACTTAAGAACTTGAAATTATTTTCCGAACATGCAGTTTTTTTTATTTCAAAGTAAAAATTACATTTTTCAGTATCTAGATTTGTGTGAAATTTAAAATAAAAAAATAAAGTATTGAAACAACTTCTTCAAAATATTGTCCATGCGTAATTTTTTTTATGTATTTTTTTATTTAGAATTTTTGTGAGGGATTTAGAATATAAAAACAGATGCAAGATAAGAAAAAATAAGTCCCAAAAATGTTTTCATTTGTACAGAAAAATATTTCACTTTAATTCTGATACTTAAATGTAGAAAAAAGTATCAACAACTGCTTTTGTAAAGTGCATTTTTGTGTATTCAAAATATATACATTTAAAAATATATATTCAGAATAATATCCTCTAATTAAGTGTATTTTTTTCAAATGTAAATTATAGTTTACTTTGTTTCTGCTTTTATAATCACTTAAGATACACATAGATTTTTCTCAAAAAATTCTGAACGAAGTTTGAACGAGTTAACTATTCTTAACGAATATTAATTGTTTCAATATTATATTTAAATTCTACCTTAAAATAAAGAAAAGATTTGTAAAAATTATGCACGTTTATCTTTGTATGTTGGTTAATAGAGAAGACTGAGATTAAATATGTTTATGAATGCGATGATATATACGTCAACAAAATAAATTTTCGAAAGTAGATGATATACTGTCCGAAAAAAAGTAAGAACAATCAAGGTGGTCGGGGCAAGAGAGTGCCAAGCCACATTTTTGAACTTCTGAGACATTTCAATTTGAAAATTTGATCAAATACTCAAATCAATATATACAGTAGAACTTCAATTATCCTAATCAATTGGGCCCGGACCCCATTTGGAAAATCAAAAATTCGGATAATTGGATTTTTTCCGATAAAAGGTCTATTTTAATTAATTACTGTATGTGTGTTGAAAATGGGATAAAAAAAACTAATTTTAAAGAAAAAGAGCTTTTAATTAATTAAATGAAAAGGAAACACTTTTACATGTTAAGCGTACTTACAAGTGCTGTACATTAGTGCAGTATGTACGTACTGTACTGGAAATGAAAATCATTGCTCGCTAAAGAGTACCGTCACAGTAGCATGTCACGTCACACAAACTGACTAATTAAAACGAACAGTGACAGGTGGGACGGGACAGCCACCTGGCGACGGACGACATCCATTAATCGAACCGCACTATGAGACGGTGACTCATCATCCCAATAATGTTCGCGCTGATCCTGCACAAGCTTCGCGGAGGGAAGGACAATAGCGAGCGTAGACAGAATCATTATTTTGCGAATCATTATTTTCCGTTTACATTTGTTTTCTGAAATTCTGACACCGATTCGGATAATCTGCGATTCGGATAGTAGGAGTTCGGATAACTGGAGATCTGCTGTATAGCCTAAAGTTTTTTCGTTAATGTCTTAGTAACATTTGACATATTCTGAGTAACAATATGGCGTTACTTTAATGATATTACTATTATGCTCTTTGTAAATTAGCTATCTTCATTGGGGGCAAAACGAAACCTGTCACATATGCTACCACCAAGTGACATTAGAAACAAATTATATGTTGGATATTATAATTTACAATATTAAGCAACAGATTACAGTGTTACATTTATTTCACCAAAAATGTGGCTTGGCACTTTCTTTTCCCGACCCATCCAATCGTAAGTAGGCAAGTTAGACGCCGATATTATTGCATCCGGAAGAGGTGCAATTAGATGTATGTCGAAATCATTTCGAGTCAGTTCCGAACTATGGTAATACATTCTTGCAACCCATCATCCAACCCTTAATAAATGTTGATTACATTTTTACGATTCTGAAATCAAACAACTAAGTAAAATAGAAAATTCAACATGTTCTCGAACTAAAAAAAAACAACATTTATACAGATTGCTGGAAAGCTAACGATTATTTCTTATGACTATCATAAAATGATTGATTAGCATACAATGCGTAAAAATACAAGGGTCACTGCTCAGTATTCAATGAGATTTTCGAAGACCTCGTTGAAATAAATGCAGCGAAAACAATCTGAATGTATGCATCTGGTTATCGCCTACAACTATGAAGGCCTTTTTCTTTGCAACATTGCTTTCCATTTTTTGATCGAATATATCACACTCATTAAAACTGGACCCAGCTCCATTTGAGTAATTTGTATTCCTTTGTATTAAATCAGGGCTCCAATGCCACAATTTAGAATTATCTGGAGTCATTTTAAAGAAAAAAGAGAAGTTTTACATGACAAAAGTTGAGTTGATGGACAGGATTAGAAAAGGGCAGACGGTTTTGACTATGTGTTGACTATGTGACACATATAGTCAATATATGTGTTGACACATATGACTAAACTTTTTACATGGTAAAAGTTGAGTTGATGTACAGGTTTTTCAAAGGGCAGACTGTTTTGACTATGTGTTGACTATGTGACGCTTTTGACTATGTGTTGACTATGTGACGCTTTTCACTATGTGTTGACTGTGGGACGCTTTTGACTATGTTGTGACTATATGTTTGTATTTAGCTGCTATTAGTGACTACTTTAAACGTATATTAGACAGACTCATATAATCATATAGCCCATAATTTTAAAATGTCAGTTTTTTAAAAATTTGTAACTGAAAATCATATATGACCAAAATAAAGAATGGTAAGTTAAACGTTCTGTAGCTTTACTTCGGCATATTCAAAAGCATACCCAATAAATGGTTTCATAAAAAATAATTAAATATTTGAAAAACAATTCAATGCTTCTAAAATAAATTTTATTTTCCGAAATGAAGAAATAGTACCCTTCAGTATAATTAACGTTGATTTACGCCGCCACTGATACTTTAGGACATAAATTTGAACTAATTCCAAATTATCTTTACTCATTCATTAACTTTCCTGATAAATTATCTGCCTCATGTATTTTACCAGAATGCTTTTCATCTACGTCAAAAATAATCCCCATTTCAAGTTAGAAATTACTTTGCTAAATAAAGCTTGTTAAGCACTAAACATTTTAAGTAAATTAATGACTTAATCCAGGAGAAAATCTTTCGCGTTAACTGTATTTTTCTCCTTTTATTTCATAAATGCTATGCATTTGTCCTTCCCTGAATGGAATAGATTTCTTTTATGAAAATAGAACAAGTAGAAGGCAGAGAATTATAGTTATTATTTAAAATAATTAATATTCCCATCTGCTGTAAACTGATTATCTTATTTTTTTATACGGCTCAATTATATTTTAAAAATAAACTATGTGATCCAATCTGGGCTTCCCAGATTATAAAATATATTGGTGAATTTTTTTTCCGAAAACTGTAATAGATTTTTTACATTTAATATTTTGGTACTTCTCTATTATCCCGTCGATCACTTTTAATAACAAAAAACTGTCGCCAAACTGTAACGCCAAATAAACGGAAGAACGTTGCCATTGGAATATCAAAATAAATAAATAAATAAAACATAAGAATTTAAGGACACAATTGTTATTTTAATTAATGAAATAACTAATAAATCAGTAAAACATAATGAAAAATACACGTAAATGTCGAATTAAAAACCACTTGATGACACAAAAAACACATATAATGTTTCTGACATCAAGTAAACGGGAGTGCATTATTGGCGTTTAATCTTACAGTTTGGTGATAGTTTTTTGTTATGAAAAGTGGTCGACGGTATAATAGAGAAGTAGCAATTTTTTTTTTAGATTACAAGTTAGCAACACCAAAAAGTATTTTATATGAAAATTTCCAATTATGGAGTGTAAGAAAGTTTTGAAATTTATTAAGAGTGATTCCTCCATATTAGCCCCATTCCAGGAGTTAAATTGAGAAGAAATCACCAGATTACGCTACTTACAGCAACCTTTTTTATTCTGAAAATTTCAGTTGTTGAACCGCTTAGTTCAATTACATTTCTGTGAAATTTGTGTTTTTACTTTCGTCTATCTATAATAGAAGAAAGTATTATAATCGAAACGTTTTTCGGATTCCGATTTCCAACGGATTTACATGTTTTAGGGGTCAGAAATCTATAAAAAAACATGTTTATACAAAATGTCTGTCTTTCCGTCTGTCCGTGTGGCTGTCTGTCTGTCCTCATTGTATCATCGAAAAGCGTATGAAGATATGCATAGAATTAAATCAAATTTCATTTGTAGGTTTTTGATTATGATCAGCGGGGTCCCCTTTCAATTTGGAGATATTTCACGGGAAGTGGACGCTGTTATAGCGATTTTTGTGTCATTTTTATTATTCTACCATTGAAAAATGTATGAAGTTATGCATAGTATCGAACAAAATTTCATTTATACGTTTTTTATTACGGCCAACAGGTTCCACTTGAATTTGTGTCTATTCTGTCTGAAATGGACGCTGTGATAGCTAATTTTGTGCGAATATGTTGATTTTTCGTAGATGCGTTTTACATCGATTGATCGTGCAGTGAAGGGTGATTCGCATCCATATAATCTGGGGCTTCGCATCCATATAATCTGGGGCATCACGTGTAGTTCATGTGCAGCAGAATAACGAAAAATATTGATTTTATTGGCGCTGTGATAATGAATTTTTAAATATTCATATATATTAGATAGAATAATGTTTTGGGACTAGCACATGCGACTGTGCGAATATGTTGATTTTTCGTAGATGCGTTGTACCTCGACTGATCGTGCAGCGACGGGTGCATCGCATCCATATAATCTGGGGCTTCGCATCCATATAATCCGAGGGATCACATGTAGTCCAAGTGCAGCAGAATAACGAAAAATATTGATTTTATTGGCGCTGTGATAATGAATTTTGAAATATTCATATATATTAGATAGAAGAATGTTTTGGGACTAGCACATGCAGCTAGGTTTGATATTATTTTGTTTATTGTTTGATGGAGTTTTAATTTCGTTATTGACTATTAGCTGGAAACAAATGCTGAATTAGTTATATTGCGTTAAGTGCAAACGAGTTACTCTTTTATCATCGGATTGCAAGCGATAGAGATAGATATTTTTTAAATCATCCATGAAAATTATATAAAAACAAAATAAAAAAATTAGTAAGTTAAAAAATAGTTTTCAGACAAATTGTATTTAAAAGAACATGTTTTTCCTTTTCAACGTATAAAAATCGAAATTGTGCGATGTTTAGACCTTTAGAAAAATTGCAGTAAAAGTAAAATGCTTTACTCAGGTGTTGCCAACGTCAGTATGATATCCGCGTTACGCACGGACATGTTTTTGCTATGTAATGTAGTTTTGCATATTATTTATTGTTACATATTGTTTATATATTGCTTAATTTTTCTCAAGTTGTCAAAACGCAGTTAATCGAGTAAATAAACATTTAGTAATGTATTTAAATACATGTGTATTACATATATTATAATAAGATAATTAACGTTTTATGGTAATATGATGATATTAAGAAATTATATAAATATAAAAAATCTTAAGTTTGTGCAGTATTAAGTTTTCTTCTTCAATACAATGGGCTTCAATCAATCACTTTTTATTAAATCTGAAAAGAACTGCTAGCCAATTGCCAGTTCGCGGTTAAACTTTAAAATATGGCAATTAAAAAGTTACTTAACATGCCAAATAATATTTTTAGTAATCGATTTCGTTTCAACTAAGCTAAAAATAAATATGTAATTCAAGCAGTGCTTCCATAATTTTTACAGGAACATGGTTGTTTTATTTTAATTTATATTACTAGGGGGCTCTGCCCCCTACAAGCTACGCTCGCCAACCCCCGTTCTGACACCACAAACTGTAAAAACACTCTGATTTGATCAACCTTAAAACGATTGCGGAAGATTGAATTATAATTAAACGACCTGCTGTAATCGACTGCTATAATCGGCTGCTCGCTGTAATATCTGCTATAATCGGGTTTCCATTCATTTTCCTTTGACCCAGAGATTTTAAAGCCGAATCAACTGCTGTCGAGACAGCTAACAACTGTTGATAAAATAAGGTTAATTAAACATTTGAAAATCAACTTGTGCAAAATGGTTAAGTAAGCAATGTCATTGCATCGGGAAATTTTATAACGATGCTAATAGAAAATTGGGTATTACTCCATTATCCCGACTACTACTTTCTATAAAAGAAAAGAACTGTCACCAAAATATAGGATTTAAAGCCAAAAGTGCATATCTGTAGCGTCGCATTCAATTGATACCAGATGCGTTACGCGTGGTAGTTATGTCATCGAGTGATCTTTAATTCAACGTTTATCTGTATTTTTATTTATATCTTACCAATTTATTAGTTATTTCGTTGATTTAAACTTAATTATTAAACGTAAAAATATAGCTTTTAATTGAAGGGAAATATTATTAATTACGCTGTTTTAAAATTTGCAATAATAGATAAAATATTTTGTCGAAATAAATCAATCTTACTCTACTTAATGCTTTGAAAACGCGGAATAATTTAATTATTTATCTTTTTAATATTCACGCGCAAGTATATTTTTTATTCCGTCATTTTCTACATTTATTGCTTTTAACACGTGATCATTTAAATATTATTTTAAAGTTTTATTTCTGTTTTTAATAGTCTCGTGTAAATACATTTCTTAATTGAAAGGGGATATTATTACGTGCGCTATTTTACAAATTGGCAACGATTCAAATAATGGAATTTATGAAATATGAAATAAATCTTCGTCAAAATAATGAAAATTTTGAATAAAAAATTGAAATATAACCTCAAAAAATAATTGCAGTCTGCACACTCCAACCTTGTCAACTATATCCTTACAAATTATGGCTAAATTCCTGCGCATAGTTTTCGTTTCTATAAAACTTTTATAAGAAAATTATTCTGACCAAATTTAATATTAAATATCTCTTAAAATAATTCTTCGATTTAAAAACTGTCTACTTGAACGTGTTTATCGAACATTTCTTTATAAAACCACCAATTTTTAAATTTTTATTTGCAATAGTTTTCTGGATATTAGTCCAGAAAGACTTCAAGGCACAAAATCTTATTTGACAGCGGCGGCCGCGGCGGTGGTTACTTTTTTTTAATATAGAGAGATTAATAATACAGTGTAACTTAAAATGGAAAGTTTCTGCTTGCCAGTGACCAGTCGGCGAATAGACTTTACAAAATGCGATTAAAAATATTTATTCAATTGACCATTTTAATATATGTACCCTACCTTTGGTACCACTATTTCAAAACAAAATTCTGTCTGGTATATTTCTATTCCAGTTGTTAAAAGAACCTAATACAAAAATTATTGTTATAAAATTGTGCTAACAGATGTAGAGAAAGTTAGGAACTCTGATAATTAATGTATAAGTGTATGGAAAAGTATGAAAACTTCGTAAAATGGAAAGTTAATGCGATACAATAATTCTTGAATGTATAAATTATACAAATTTTCAAAGTTGCCAGAATTCATTAATTTTTTATACTTTGAGTTTTATGTTGGTATTTTCTTTGATATTTTAATACAAAAAGAAAAGTGAAGTTCCGAACATTCTATCAGCTAAAATACCGATAAAAATGAATAAATGTATAACATTGGAATAACAAGAAAAATTAATATATATTCGTACACAAACTACGGAATTGAAAATTTAAGGTCGTGTCATAATTATGATTTCGCACATCAGTAAAAGTCTACTTACGCTAAATTTTCCACTTTACTCAAATCAAAATGAATTTTTTAATGAAATAAATGGTGTAAGGCAGATTGAGTTCCCTTTCATTTAATAATTTCATTACCTTTTATGATTACTCCTATTATGTTTTATTACTCTGATTTTTTTATTGGATTGATCTAAGGAAAATGGCTCCCGTAAAAGGTCACGAAATATCCTAATGACAGTTATTCCCTAGGAAGTACTTTCTTTTTTGTGCATTAATGACCATTTTTGATATTTTGTTCGCACAGAAATATAATAGCTAATCAAGTCAATAAAATACATATAAAATACATATAGAGACAGTTAACCCGTGCGAGGATTTCGCACAGCAGTCTAATAATTTTTAGCAGTATCTAATATTTTTTAGATGCAACTTTAAACTTTTAAAGAAAAATTAACGATAAAAATATCTGCAATGAACATTAGTCAAGCTACAATATCATCTTATTTATTCCATCAAAGTTACAGTAAAAACTCATCGGAGATAGATAAAGGCACGCGCGAGGAAAAAAAATTAATGATCATATTTTAACTGCATTAAAATATGATGCCATCCGCTTCTTGAAATACATGAAACAAAGAAAAATAAATTGAATGCAATTTAATCTAATATAACAAAGCATAACTTTTATTCTACACGTGAAATACCACTGCTTTGATCGATCGAAGGTGTATTTTTCATCTAAACATATCAGTTTCAATTTTGCTCAAATCAGAATTTAATTTTTTTTTCTGAAATAACGGGTGCGTGGCACATTGAGTTCCCTTTCATTTAATAATTTCATTACTTTTTATGATTACTCCTATTATGTTTTATTACTCTGACTTTTTTCATTCAATTGATCTAAAGAAAATGGCTCCCGTAAAAGGTCACGAAATATCCTAATGACAGTTATTCCCCAGGAGGCATTTTCTTTTGTGTGCATTAATGACCATTTTTGATATTTTAAGAAATATAACAGCTAATCAATTCAAGTAAAGAAATACATATAAACATTTTAGTTACAATAAATGACTAATTTAAAATTATGTTGTACAAGATCTGTAGCATAAGTTTAAACAAATATATTTAGCGATCATTCATTAATATAGTAACGAAATAAACCTTTAAAACTAAGCCTAAATATGAAGAAATTAAAATTAGATGAAAAAAAAATCATATAAATACATATTTGTTTCGGATTTACGTAGATTTCGTAAGATATAACTACATATTACGTTCTTCCCTATATTAGAATTTTTAGACATTTTTTTCCAGATCTATGCCGACATGACTCTCAGAACCCAAAACCACCCCAAGTTCAAAACTTTATCTATCTATCTATCTAGCTATCGATCTATCTATCTATATCACTTTTTATGGACACGATAACTTCAATAATTCTGCCCAAATATCTTCCAAACTGATACATAAAATCAAGGGGCATAAAATCTCGGTCAAGTTCGTTATTGGGCAAAATCAAACCAAGGGGGCGGGGAGGAAATTGTGAAAACAGAAAAAAATCCCATAACTTCTTAATTATGATACATATCGAATCCGTTTAAAGGAAAAGGGGCAAAATTTATGTATGACAAATTTTTGTTATCATTAAAAATAGCCTCAAGAGGGGGAAAAATAGGGGTTTAAGAAAAAAAAAATCATAGCTTTGTCAATTCACAATATATCAAATCCTCTTAAATGTGTTATCAATCCTCTTAATATTATCTAAAACTTTTATATTGACAAGTTTTTTATAAGACCAACCCTTAGAGCAAACAAAATTAAAAAATAAAAATCCTTCCGTCTCCGCCTACAGACACAGGTAGATCCCAACTGCCGCATCATGGCAAAAAGGCCATTTCTTCAGCAATTCCCAATAAACAGGTGCCCCACGGTCTGTGTCTTAAAAATCTACCGGTGCCTGCAGGCCGAGACGTCAGGGATTTTTTAATTTTGTGCCATGATGCATTTTGCTTGCATTACAGGAAATTTACATTTAGAAACATTTTGTCTATCAGTAATTAAAACCAACAATGTTCATAGAATATTTAATTTTTAAATATTGTAAGAAACCATGGCTACAATTATTGTTTGGAAAACATTGTAGCCAAAAACATGACTAGTGGGGTCCCTGCCACTATGTAATTCAAAAATATGAATTCAATGTTTTAAATTTCAATAAATAAAAAATCAATATAAATTTCGTAGAAGAACATTTACATCATTATATCGATTAAAGAAAATCAGCATCTTTTTATAAAATGCGAAAGCCAAATCGTATTTTTGAAATACATATAATAAATGTGTAAATATACAGGGTGTTTCTAAATGAATATCGGGGTTTTAACGCTTTGTAGTATCTATTATATAAAACTTAAAATTATACTTAATACATAAAATGAAAGAGCAACTCAAACAGTTTGTTGGTACTGTGCATGCACATGTGTAGGCAATGTTTCTTCCGTGATCTGTTAGAAAACGCTAGTACCGAAAATGGCGACTAGTGAACAGAAAGCATTTTGTGTTGTACAGTTTGCAAAGACCAAATCTGTAGTTACCGTGCAACGTGCGTTCCGGATAAAGTAAAGATGTGATCCCCCAGACAGCTATTGCAACAATTACCCCACAAACACTAATTAACGTTTGGGAAGAATTGAGCTATCGACTTGATGTGTGCCGTGTGACGAAAGCTATTGGAGTGTTTCTATATTAAGTTTCTACATTAAGCAATATTAAGTTGTTCACATTGAACACTCGTAAGCTTGTAGGTAAAACTGTTTGAGTTGCTCTTTCATTTTATGTATTAATTATAATTTTAAGTTTTATGTAATAAATACTACCAAGCGTTAAAACTCCGATATTCATTTAGAAAGACCCTGTATATTATTGTAATTATTGAATGCAATGAGCATTTAAAATCTATTCAATTTTTCAATAACGCATTCACAATCGCAAGTGTACATTAATATATATATATATTATATCATATCATTTTATCATACCATTGGTAACGTTAGCCACACTGACCGGAATAAAATCGGTATCGTGGCTAACATGGGTAATACATATTGTCCATGTATCGTACACGAATCGGCCTTACTGGATATAAATTTGGGCCCATGTGTATTAAGCAACTCCATGTTAAGAGATTAACCTATTATGTCAAAGTGAGTTAGTGTTTGTGTAGTATTACATAACATCCTCGAAGTTCACTTCCTAAAATAAAAGTTACGTTAATAAAAAATTTTAAAATTTATATTATTAATTACTGATAATCTAAATTGAATAAAATTAGAAAAATATTTGAAATTTTCTTTGTATATAAGCTTGTGTTAAAAACAGCATTTTAGACGGCAATACAATTTTGTTTAAAAAAATGCAAGTTCTTTGTTTAGCATTTTGAATCCCGCAATAGCCGAAATCATCCCTAAATTCTGGAACCCACAATATCCCTGGATAGCTGAAATGATTTTTCATCCCCTTAAATGGGTTGGGGTGCTGTCAAGTAATTGGTGTCTCTCAGTGATGGATGGGGTAATGTGTTGGCATTTCTGGACAGTGCAGAAAGGAAAACAAGAAGAATAAAGGAAGAAAGCAGTACGGTCATTTCCAATATTTACCTAGTGAAAAAGGGGGTAATTAAAAAAAGCGAGTATTTTGGGCTATTTTGTTGGGATTTTAAGGTCATTCAGTTTTTAAAGCTTGGGATTTAAAGAGGTAACCGGTCTTTGTGTAAATGTGTCATGAACGGCAGATAAGCATGGTACACATTTCTAGTTTAAACTCGGTTCCAAATCACAGACAACTTTTATTAACTATTTCAAAACAATGTTCATCTTGGTAGATTACTAGCCGTCTTTGAGATACATAATTGTTGGTTAGAAATTGTAGAAAAAAAATATTAAAAATTAGCAGCCAGTAACACCCATGAAATTATTCAGATGTTTCAACTAAAATTCTTGTATAGCATCCACTAACTATTAAATTATTAGATGAGCGGTGCACCTGTAAAAAAATCCAAATATATTAATTGGTGGGTACAGTTTTACAACAATTTTAATAGACTTTTTCGTCTTACTTCACCGCAGCAAAAAAAATTACAAATTTTGTGAATAAACTAGGCGATTACGAATTTTGCAATTTACATGCCAAATTAAAAATTTCTTATCTTAACCTTTCTTTGCATGAGTTTTTCTTTTACAATTTTTTTTTATACATATATTAAATATTAGACACCAGAAATTTTAAGATGATATTTAACTTTGTTCAGCAACATAGTTCATGGGAAATTTATTGGATTAATATTTCTATATAAATATAGTGGTGGCGAAGAAGTTGATTTATTTATTAAAAGTTAAATAAACAGTGATGGAAATTTACATCACTATGCAATTAAGAGTTAAAGAGCTGTGGCAGGCTCTTTGGAAATTACAAACATTGGACGAACTTTGCATAGGCTCTTTGGAAATTACAAGAATTGTACGAACTTTGCATAGGCTCTTTGGAAATTAAAAGCATTGTACGAACTTTGCATAGGCTGTTTAGGAATTACAAGTATTGTACGAACCTTGCATTACATGTTTATTTAAGCCAAATAGAGACAGATACTGCATTTTATTATCTTTTATAGAAATTTGAAGTCAGTGAAAATTTCCACTGTTTGCTGAAGATTATAACATTATTAAATAATTCTAAATAAAACAGTGATACGACTGTTATTAAATGATAACGTTAATATAAACATATTAAGAGATGAATTTTAATGGAAAATTGGTCTTCGATAATTTATGTTTACTGTAACCTTCAATCGTTGTAAACTGAATATATGTTCGATAAAAGTAATCATGATCATAAAAAAACAATGAAATGAAAGCAAATACATTTATTATAGAGTTCAGTGCGAAAACCCAAAAAACTTTTTTTTATTTAATTTCTGCAGCATATTATATTATGCAAATTCTTTACATTTAAAATTTTACAGATGTTTCATGAGGCATCATGTACAATAGGTCAAAAGAAGGAATTTTGTGATATTGTGAATTGTTATGGGGGGAGGAAATTTGAAGATTATATAGAAATATTTTTTAGGTTCGATATTCCAATAAATAAATAAATAAATATATAATTAAATATAAATAAACTACATAAATAAATATTTAATGTTTTTTTATTCAAATTGAAGCTACATTGTTTATATGCCATGACCATATAGTTTAGTATAGGAGAGGTGCCTCTTAAGAATGAGCCATAACTAAAAGCAACTCAAACAGTAAATATTCAAAGCAGATAGTGATTTTGTGTGTGTGTGACATAAAATTATGGCCAGACATTTACATTATACTTTGCGAACAGAAATTGGCGCAAAACACATTATTTTGGCATTAGAATTCGAAAAGAGAAGATACTTTTGGCTAGGTGTGAAATTTCCAGTAAATTAAAATAATTATCTGCCTCAGTGACAGAAACATTACCATATTTGGATATGTTCCGTTAAGTTTAGAAAATGACATCATCATACATTAATTTGATTGGAGTATGCCATTGCGAATGAAGAATGAACAGCCGTTTCTTCTTGACTAATCAAAATTCAGAAAAGACATATTATGGATAATCTATTTGACAGATTAAAAAGAAAACGTTATTTTATATGAGATGAAGAGATATTTATTTGATACTATTATTGCTATAATTTGAACTGTCAACATTTGCAAGATTAATGACTCTGAAATGGCAGTTAAATTACTTTTTGGACGAATTATGACAGATAAAAAATTATTATTATTAAGTTTATTTTAGAAGATATAAATAGATTTTTGTATAGAAATATGTATTATAAAGAAAAATATTAACAATTTAATGTGAACGCAATAATTTTTTGTTCTACATATGTCTAATAAATATATGACTGCAATAATAATATTAAGAGTAAAAAAGGTTAATTTTTTTTCTCTTTTTTATTTATGACGGAAATGCATTCTTTTTGAATAGAAAATTCTGATACAGAAATTCTTTTATACTGAAAGATGAATTAATAATTGTAAGCCTTAATGAATTAATCAATGTAAATAGATTTTTGTTAGTTAGGTGAAATTTAGGGAGGGGGGGGGGGATTTAAATAAATTTTAAAGGCTAAGACGAAACAATGTATAAGAAGAACTTTGTTATATATATCTATCTATCTATCAATCTATCTATGTATCTATCTATCTATATACATATATGGTATCATGATGCTGTATATGACGCAGGAATGGTGTCTCACGTCGTCTTTGATGAATCCAGGCTCTGTATGCAGCATCATGATGCCACCATCCATATTTGGCGGCATCGTGAAAACGCACGTTGCCAGCTCGCATTTGAATCGTCATATCACCTGGAGTGACGGTGTGAAGTGACATTGGATACACGTCTCAGTAACCTCTTGTTCGCATTGCCGGCAATTTCAACAGAAGCCGTTACATTTCTGATGTGTTACGGCAAGTGGTTCTGCCTTATCTTCTATGCCTCAGAAACTCTACTTTTTAGCATACAATGCACGACCGCATGTTGCGCGTACTATTTTGACCTTCCTTGATACAGAACATGTTCGACTATTGCCCTGACCGGCACGTTCTCCTGATTTCTCACCAATTGAAAATGTCCTGTCAATGGCTTCTGAGCGACTGGCCCGCCACCAATCACCCGTCACTACGGTTGATGAACTGTGGCATAGTGTTGAAGCTGCATGGACTGTTGTACCCGTACATGATATCCTATCTCTGTTCGACTCCATGGCTAGGCAGATAAATGCTGTTATTGCGGCCAGAGGTGTCTGCTTTGGGTAATGTTTTCTCAGGATCTATGCCTCCAAATTTTCTGAAAATGTAATCACTTGCACTTCCCACAATGTATTTGTCCAATAAATCTCATTCTGTTATTTGCATTTCTTCATGGTGTTGCATTTTGGATGGCCAGCTGTGTAGAAACAATTATCTATTACATTTTGTAGGGTTTTCAGCACTGGAATTTTAGGCGCTTTGATTTATTTCTGTTATTTCAATGGGAAATGAAATTATGAGATTGGTGAAATAGTGTTGATAGATTAACCCCTTGGAGGGCAAGCACGTGGTCTTAAAATGCTAAATTTTGCGATGTTTTGACACCAGTAAATTTAAATAATGAATTTTTACCTTCTCAATCTGCAAAAACAATACTAAATATTTTTATTTAATAATACTCGGGACAAATTTATATATTAAAAAGTGGTATATATTATATACCGGTGCCACTCAAGGGGTTTAATATAATGTATAAAAAACTGTAATATAATTATCATATATATTAATTAAAAAAAATAACGAACCGACGTTTGTCTACAGGAATTTGATCAAATGAAATATTTTCGGCAATGGATGAACGGCAATAAGGCACACAGCAATGCGGTATTTTAATAAGCATACATTAATTTTCATTTACAAATGAACTTTCAATTGAATAAAGTTTAAATCACTGTAAATAAAACAAAACAAATGTGGGTTTGAAAAGCACGTCTATGAGGCGATCAATGTAAATATTACGACAGCATAACACCGATGGCAGCGCCATCTATCAGGGTTAACTGATTTCCATTTTTGAGTCAGTAGATTGTCAGTTTGAGATAGGCATTTATATATTATGGAGGTAGTGGGTTAAATGCTTTTAATTTCACATTACATATAATTAAAGCAATTTTTTCTCCAGTTTAGTAATATTCTTTTACACAGGGGTTATTTCGTCAGCCACATTCATTTCACATTCATGCTCATATTAAAACAAAAAACATGGACAACGACAGGCAGCGCTTTCTCTCTTTCGCCAGTCCGTCAAGCTTGAGGATTTCTGGCAAGATTTGTGGCTTTCTGAAAAAGCAGCAGAGACCCCCACCGGTCACGTTTTCCAAATAATAATCTTAGTCGTAGATTTTTATAATATTTGAAAGTTACATTTTCCATGAAGATTGTTGGTTTGATATATTTCTGGATAAAATGGACAGTTAAGTTCCATGTAACGCAAAGAAAATGCACCATGGCACGTAATTAAAAACTGAAACAAATATCGATTATTTATATATACCGGTTATAATATAAGTATCTCTATTTGGAGTTGTCGGTAGCTTTAAAGAATAAGCCGAATGAAACCAAAATCAGTGCACTTACTATTCGAGAAAGGGGAAGAAGGATGGAACAATAAAAAAATGCAATAATTGCCGACAGATAGCGCTTTTGAGTATGAAATGTAATGTGTAATACAAGAACAAAGAATTAAGGCGTAAAAAAGGAATGGCAAATCTAGATTATTAGTAAGTGTAACAATGAATGTGGTTATGTTTTCGAATGGCGGTGACGGTCAAGTTCAGGTTCCACGTGGCTATTGTACAGGAGGTCATGATCCAGACGGTGCACAGCGTGCTCAACTGCGGAAAGTAACGCATCAGGAGTTATGTTTCCCAGATGTTGTGATATGCGATCTTCTAGGTCATTGAGGTTTGACACACCTCCACGGTACACAACGACGATTGTACCGACAGGCATCGCAGCGCTATCTTTTGGAGATTATTGCAACTATTTTTTATTGTTCCATTCTTCTTCCCCCTTCACGAATGGTAAATGTACCAGTTTTGGTTTCATTCAGGTTATTCCTTCAAGCTACAGAGAGTTCCGATTAGAGATAAGGTGAAGCTAGGATAGTCTGCGCACAATTCAAAAGAATAACAATAAAAAATCTAAATATTTATTTTTTGCTAAATTATTGATGAATAATTTTTACTTCATTTGTTTTTTATGCATTTCCATTGCTATTTTGTTGTTATGTTGCAATTTAATAGAACAGTTGTAATAAAACAAAGAAAGTTATTTTGCGCAATCTGTCCATACAGGGTTGGTGTGATTGGGCACATGGGTTAGAGAGATTGTTACTATTAATAACTACAATTAAATTGTTAACAATAATAATTACACTTAAATGACATTGCTGTAAGGTTTTTGTGAACAAATATTATTGTATTAGAAGAGAATATTTCAACCTAATGATTAAAGAATCAGAAAAAGGAAATAATTTTAAAAACGATTAAAAAATTTAATTAAAGGAAAAAAAAATAAGAATCAGAGAAAGCAAGTCCAGATAAGATTACAAAATAAAATTATGTTACTTAATAACAAGTTTAACTTAAAATTAGTCCATTTTCATTTTTCATTTTTTATGCAAATTTACCAATAAGCAGCGTAATCTCTCCTAGCATTGAAACTAATGGGAACACTGCGCCATCTCTCCTAAGTAGCAGATGCGCAAACTCTCCAATTTCGGTAGGAGAGATTGCGCGGCCTTTTACACTATATTGCCAAAGGTGATTGGTCACTTACGATTTTAGACGTTTTGTTAACTATCTAGAAAAATACATGAGGAATTAACCTGAAACTGCAGGTGTGTAAACAGTATAGTATAGCTTATATATTTCCGTGAATATTTTCTACCGAAACCCCATAGGGGACTGTCAACAAATTGAAAAAAAAACGAATATCTTTTGGATTAACTTGTAAAAACTAATGTAGCAAAATTGTTCAAACTCGAGATTATTAATAAGTGTTTTATTGTAATATACCGTGTTAATTTTTTTGAGGATAGCATGAATATTCGAAGAGAAATTAAGGTTTTTATAAAAACCGAATAAAATTTCGCCAAGTTTTTTGCTTATAATTTGCAGAGTTCTTAATATAAAAAAAAGTTATTTTGAGAAAATATGTCAAACAACATTGTACATAATACTCTGCAATCGGAATTAAAAAATAATAAAAATTGGATAAAAAATGAGCAGGTTTACTAAAAAATGTTTCACTGCGCATGCGCGAATGCAATCAAAATATAATATGCATACTGTATTAGCTAAGTATATAGAGCAACTTTTGTGAAAGTCTCAAAATTATAGCTTGAAAATTCTGAAAATTATCGTCGATAGAAGAAGCTCGAAATCCGTTGTTCCCAAAAGGAAGCAAAAAGATGAGGGGTTGTATCCAAATATAGTAGTACGTGCAATATTGTGTACGCTATCTTGGCACTAATCAACAGATATTTGATACACCCCTCATATTTTTGCTTCTTTTTGGGAACAACGGATTTCGAGCTTATTCTATCGACGATAATTTTCAGAATTTTCAAACTATGATTTTGAGATTTTCACAAAAGTTGCTCTTTATACTTAGCTAATACATTATGCATATTATATTTTGATTGCATTCGCGCATGCGCAGTGAAACATTTTTTAGTAAACCTGCTCATTTTTCATCCAATTTTTATTATTTTTTAATTCCGATTGCAGAGTATTATATGTACAATGTTGTTTGACATATTTTCTCAAAATAACTTTTTTTTATATTAAGAAATCTGCAAATTATAAGCAAAAAACTTGGTGAAATTTGGGTCGGTTTTTATAAAAACCTTAATTTCTCTTCGATTATACATGCTATCTTCATAAAAATTAACACAGTATATTACAATAAAACACTTATTAATAATCTCGAGTTTGAACAATTTTGCTACATTAGGTTTTACAGGGTATTCCAAAAGATATTCGTTCTTTTTCAATTTGTTGACAGTCCCCTATGGGGTTTCGGAAAAAATATTCACGGAAGTATATAAGCTATACTATACTGTTTGCACATCTGTAGTTTCAGGTTAATTCCTCATGTATTTTTCTAGATAGTTAACAAGACGTCTAAAATCGCAAGTGACCAATCACCTTTGGCAATATAGTGTATTTAAACATGACCACTTCTAAAACGAACCGTTGATGTTCACATTGTTAGTTTAGATTAGTAGCTTATGAGGAATTGTTAAAGTTTTAAATATTTTGTACTATTGACATTGTATAGAAATTCTGATGAATAACTATGAAAATTCAAGCACTTATTTTGGGAAAACAAAACAAAATAGCAATACTTTATCTTAGACGCTCAAAGCAATCAACGTGCACGTTTAAGTAGACACTCCACTACTGTTGTTGTACAACTACCTGGAGTAACTGCGCGCTTACTCTACTCCTTCCCCCCGAATCTCTATGTGCGCAATCTCTTCGACTGCGCCATCTCTCCTGGCTTTACCTTACATATAATATAACTACCCTGTATATATTTTACTCTAATTCCAATTTCTTTATTATTTAAGATTTTTTTAGACTTACTCTGCTTGTCCTTCACAACATATTTTAAAACTATTCATTTATTTGAACGAAATATATTTTATGTATTTTTTTATTTGACTAGATTAGTTATTATATTTCTGCACGAACAAAATATCAAAAATGGAGATAATGCAGACAAAAAAATTGCATCCCAGGGAATTACTGTCATTAGGATATTTCGTGACCTTTTTCTGGGAGACATTTTCCTTAGGTCAATCGACTGGAAAAGCCAGAATTATAAAATATATTAGAAGTAATCATAAAAGAGAGATAATGAAATTATTAAATGAAAGGAATCTTAATCTGCCATATACCATTTATTTGAGACGAAAATGTAATTTTGATTATCAGAAACATGTAAATTTTAGCGAAAGTGGAGTTTTACTGATGTGCGAAATAATAATTATGACACGACCTTACATTTCCAATTATGTATTTTGTATTTTCTATTAATGTACCAATTTACGAATGTATATTAAATTTTCTTTTTGATGTAATGTTATACATTTTTAGATTTTGAATGTGAATTTTAGCTAATATGATTTTCTTGATTTCACTTATCTAGGTTTGTAAAATTCTGAAAAAAAGACCGATATAAAACTCAAAGTATAAAAATTTAACGATTTCTCGTAGCTTTAGAAATTTGTATAATTTATGAATTCAAGAATTACTTTATGGCACTAAGTTTCCAGCTACAAAAAAATGTTTAGTAACCATCCCTTACAAAAATTTCTTATAGAATTCTATAAAGAATATTTAAAGAACATGCATTATAGAATCCTATATAATTATGGCCCGTTTTTCTATAAGCTTGTTTAATCTAAAGCTATAGAAATATCTGTAGAATTTCAATAGAAATGTCTATAGAAGTTCAATAGAAATGTCTGTAGAGATTCTATAAAACTATCTATAGAAAAAATATAGAGCTTCTTTAAAAATATATATAGAATCCAGCTGGCCACCCTCCCAAGTAGTAACCCCGCTCGATGCTGCTTGACTTCAGTGATCGAACAACGAACCAATACTTTCAGTAATATGCAACCATTGATAGTTTCTAAACTCTTATTACACTACTAGCTAACCCACCCGGCGTTATACGGGCCAAAAATATTAATAATCTGTTCTATGCGAAACTTAAACCAAACCCCGTCGTAATCGGGTCCATAGTTACACCTTCCACCGCCAGGGTCGCAGTCTGTTCTGGAAGAGGCCTTTTCAGAACACTTGACCCAACCAAATTTCCTAGTAGAATTGAAATTTAACCACGGGTAAACATTGCCAAAATAGCGGAAATCACGAAAGTTGTTACGTAATCGATCGGTTTCTAAAGGGTTAATGTAGATATTTTTTAAAACCCAATCATGCGTTTTGAAGAAAATGAACGCGTCTATGATCTGGAGTCTACTGTTTGTCCGTAATCACATTTCCTGAGTCGATGCTGATTTTTAAACCTGGACCGAAAAACGAAAATCCCGTGAGTGAGTTTTGGAAAGGAATTTTTTTTGGAGGGTTAAAATTAAAATTTTTCAAAACGGATACCAGATTTTAAAAAACAAAGGGATGTAGATTAGTTGAGGTATTTTTAGTTTTTCGTATCTTGTTTATAAAAGGCCAATTCGGATTTTTAAATATAGGGGAAATAGTTAAAAAAGCGAAATTGACTTACGGTAAAAAACGTTTTCGAAAGGGTTAACGTGATTTTATTTTTAAACTAAAGGTTTCTGCCTAAATCCGACAGAACGTAGATGTCTTTAGGTGTGTTTGATTTTTGTTGCAAGATCCGGTTGTAATGTTCGTGTGGCACACATACGAGTGAAACAAGGAGAAACAATGTTGCAAAGATGAAGTCGCTCATTACTGATATAGACGACAACCATAGAGGAAAGTTGTCCAGGGAAAGTTGTCCTCAAATTATCAGTTATCAATTATCAGTCCTCAAGTTATCCTCAGGAAAGCTGTCCTCAAATTATCTGCTACTTCCTGAACATGAGCATAAAATCAACGTTATGCCACGTAATTAAAAAAGTGTCTCACTTTTCTTCAAAAAGACTATTGATAAAAACAGAATATGACCTTGAAACTTTTATTCAAAACAAAGGAATACAAAGTAATCGCATTGAGCAAGATCCGGTTGTAATGTTCGTGTGGCACACCTACGAGTGAAACAAGGAGAAACAATGTTGCAAAGATGAAGTCGCTCATTACTGATGTAGACGACAACCATAGAGGAAAGTTGTCCAGGGAAAGTTGTCCTCAAATTATCAGTTATCAATTATCAGTCCTCAAGTTATCCTCAGGAAAGTTGTCCTCAAATTATCTGCTACTTCCTGAACGTGAGCATAAAATCAACGTTATGCCACGTAATTAAAAAAGTGTCTCAGTTTTCTTCAAAAAGATTATTGATAAAAACAGAATATGACCTTAAACTTTTAATTTAAAACAAAGGAATACAGAATACCCGCACAGAGCAAGATCCAGTTGTAATGTGCATGTGTCACACATACGAGTGAAATAAGGAGAAACAATGTTGCAAAGACGAAGTCATTCATCACTGTGAAAAAAAAAAATCGAAACGTTTCAGGAAATTATCCTGAAATTATCCTGGTTTCAACTTTTCCATAAACTACATTCTGCGCATGCGTGCTTCATGTTTTATGTTCCATTAGCCATTTTGATAACTGAAGAATAATAAAAAACAGCTGCCTAGGTACTTAGAGACAAATGCAATCTGAACAAATGCCATTCTTTGTTTCGATATCAACCGATAAAGTAAGTAGCTAATTTAAATCTTTTTTGAAATACTACAGAATGATTAAATCACTTCTATTAACCTATTATTTCTTGCCAATAAGAGCATTTTACTTACTTAATATGTTTCGGCTATTGTTATATACGGTAAAATTCTTTTCGATATTCATTTTATAAAGTTTACAAAAGTTGAATTTTTGGATTTCAAAATATGTACAGTTATCTGTGATTAAAATAGATTTCGAATATGTGAATGTAATTGAGATTTTATAAAACTTTTTCTGAGAATTTGAATATATTTTACTCGTTACATTTATGTGTGAAGAATATCGGCGAATACAAAATTTAGAATAAAAAATAGTATGAATCAGTACAAGGAAACGACGTAGAAAAAAAAACCCGACAAACTGCATTTCACTGTGTTACAAGTCATAACCCGATTGCTAATGGATATTTTTTTTTTAAACTTTTTCAGCAAATAGACAATACATATGTATTTATAAGAGCTTTACTTCAAACATATATATCGCAGAAAAAATAAAATAGTTTTATTAGACTGAAGAAGAAGCTAGAAATTCAATTAAAAGTAACAAAAATAATGTGTAAGATTTTTTTTCTAAGGTAGGATTGTTTATTTTGAAAAAAGAAGCTTTGTTAATTTAAAAATAAAAGGGAAACTAATTTACATAACTGGCGTAAAATTATATCTCATGCAAATACGATTTACGTAATTTTAATAACATATTTAAAATTGACATACACACACACACACACACACACACACACACATATACAAAAAAATCTAATCAACAATAAAATGAGTAAAATATATTTTTCAAATTATGCTTTTCTGCACATCATAGAAGGCCCCTTAAACTAGCATCTTACCGTTTTTAAGCATAATTGGAAAACTATTTTGAAGAAAAATCTGAAATTTTGAATGCGCATAAAGCAGGGCATACTAAATATAAATCAGTCAAAAAGTTGTAGATTTCAATTAATAATTGTTTCGATCATTAATTCCATTATTCGTAATTCATATTATAAAATTATAAAAAAAAAAAAAAAAAAAAAAAAAAAAAAAAAAAAAAAAACATTTAACATATTTATGTTTGGGGTTTTTAAGTATTTAGGATTATAATTGCAGGAGATATTAATAAAAATATGAAAATAAAATTTAACATTAGAAGTTCAAAATTTGAATGTTTATAATTCAAAAACTTATCATCCAAATGACTTGAAATTTTGTGTCTAGGCATAGTTTGATCCGAAAATTTAAAATATTCTGTTAAAATTGAAGGCTGCTATAGAAAAAAAAACAATGTTTGGGCTGATTTGTATATGTAGATGGCCCCCAAGCAACTTTTATATACATCGTTTAAAAGTAGACTTTATTTCCCATCGTTTGGCACCAGTAACTTTCTTCTACGATAATTTTTTCAAATTTACAGTTGATCATTTTTAAGCATCTACTTTCATTATACATGTGTCCTCGTGCTGTTTAGCACTTTCCAACCTAGTTGAAAAGTGCTTATGACTTCGGTTTGTCTGGCCGTCTGGCCGTCTGCCGTCTGTCCGTCTGCCGTCTGTACGTAATCTAACTCCCGTAAATATGCTCGGATTGCTCTGCAATTTTTATATGTTATTGTCGTTATCTATAGCATGTTCCCTATTTCAACGTAAGTGTGTAGCACTTATAGTTTTTTTACAGGGACACTCAAAAGAATTCCGTTACATTGCGGTGTATGGGGAAAAATCATTTGCGGTTTATTTAAATAATGTTTCACTATTTTAAACGCATTGAAATTTATATATATCACTAAGGTGCATTAGAAGAAGCTTAATATGGAACAGGGTGTGCATAGCACTTATAGTTATTTTACAGGGGCAGTAAAAATAATTCCGTTACATTACGTCTATGGAGAAAAATCGTCTGCGGTTTATTTAAATAATGTTTCACTATTTTAAACGCATTGAAATTTATATAGATCACTAAGGTGCATTACAAGAGACTTACTACGGAATATTGTGTGTATAGCAGTCATCGTTCATTTACAGGGACACGCAAAAGAATTGTCTACTGTCTGTTAACAATAATTCCTGGAAGTGCGTTTTAAGTTACTGAACGCGATTTTAATGTTAACTTGCTTTTTGTCTATTACGTGATGTGTATAAATTCTGTAGATCCTATACAGGGCAGCACAAAAGTTCGCGAACACATTTCTGTTTATTGACAAACTCCAGACGGAGAATTTTAAACTGTGCTACGCGTTTCCTAACTGAACTAAAATTTAGCATCCTATGTAGTATATATACATTTCTATAGATCCCATACAGGGCTGAATAAAAGTATTCGGATATTTTTCAGAATATTGTATATGTTGGAAATTCCTGAAATTATGTTTTTAAATATGTTATGCGTTTTCCAAATTGTTTACTTAGAAGTTATCTTTTAGCTTATTAAACGGTATGATTTGTAAAATTAATTTGGAAGCGTTGGAAAGTGCTACATAATCTATGCTTGACGCATGATTTTTCGTTCTTGTTGTTTATCAAGTTAATTTTCAAAATTTTTTGCGAAAATAAATTATTTATCATTATTGATCTTGAAAATGACACCAAATCAGCGTACGAAAATTATTCATCTATTTATTAAAAGATATATATGTGTAGTACTATTATTACTTTGAACAAATACATTTCAAATTTACAGCTGACCATTTTTAAGCACCTGCTTTCATTATACATGTGTCCTCGTGCTTTTTGTTTATCAAGTTCATTTTTAAATTTTTTAAAGAAAATAGCTTATTTATCATTATTGATCTTGAAAATGACACCGATTGATCGTACGGAACTCATTCATCTATTTATTAAAAGGTATTTATTTGTAGTACTGTTATCACTTTAAACAAATACATTTCAATTTTACAGTTGACCATTTTTAACCCCCTACTTTCATTATACATGTGATCTCGTGCTTTTTGTTTACCAAGTTCATTTTCAAAACTGTTTGCGAAAATAGTTTATTTATCATTATTGATCTTGAAAATAGCACCGATTGAGGGTACCAAACTTGTTGATCCATTTGTAAGAGGTATTTATATGTACTGTCAGCATTTTACGAAAATACATTTTTACTTTAATGATAATAATTGATTTTCTTGTACAGGGTGGTTCAGAACTGTATGTCAAAAATTTAAAGGCAGATAGAAGGGACCTAAATAAGCAGATATCGTATAGGAATGTGGCTGCGGAAATGCAGCGTTGAGGCAGTAGAGGGCGCTGTTGACTACGGCGTATGAAACCGTTTCATTGACTTGAATCGTCTTTAACTTGAAATCGTCATTGACTTGAATTCGAGCAATATGTATCGTTACACTAATGCGGAAAATGTCGACATGCGTTTCATGTATAGTGCTGCCCAAGGAAATGGAGCGGCTGCTCGAAGTATGTACATGGAACGATTCCCGCGTAAGTTTCTGCCGTATCGCCGAACATTTGAGCGTTTTCATGGGAAGTTGTGCGCGAGTGGATGTTTTATGCTTCAATGCATGATACGGACACTGGAAGATATCGCAAAATTCCAGCAGTAGAAGAAGCATTATTATGCACATTAGAAAACAGTCATTGGACAAGCTCGAGAGCCGTTGAAGGTGCGCATCCTTTGAACAGCCGCTCCATTTCCTTGCGCAGCCGCATACATGAAATGCATGTCGACAACCTCCGCATTGGTATAACGACGCATGTTGCTCGAAATCGTGCGGGGATTGACGATTCAAGTCAGCGAAATGTTTTCATCCACCGAAAAGCGCCCCCTACTGCCTCAACGCTGGATTTCCGCACCCACATTCCTATAAGAAATCTATATATTTAGGTCCTCTCTATTTGCCTTTACATTTTTGACATATAGTTCTGAACCACCCTGTATAATTATCGTTTGCTTAGTTTAGAAAAGTATTTAAACGTAATTTTGAAACAATTAATATTCTTTTAGAATATCTATATCTATATCACAGAAATGAAACAGAATAATCTCAACTTAAGTGGTTTAAAAAGTTGAAATTAAATAAAGTATAACTCACGTTTGGGAAAAAAAAAACTCTTTATTTAAAGAAAATTCTGACTCTTTTTTTTTATGTGTTTATTTTTAATATATTAAAATGCACTTTACAAAAAGGTTGTCGATACATTTTTTTTGGATACATTCCGAATGCACATAATCATGGATAAAACAAAATATTTTTAGCACAGGTGCAGATACGTTTGGGACATTATTTTATTTTAAATACGTTTCAATATTCTAAATTCCACCACAAAAAATTTTAAATTAAACACAAAGACAAAAGTGCACATGGGCATTCATTGGATGGAGTTGTTTTATTATTTTTATTTATTTCTATGAAATCTTACGCAAATCTGAATATTGAAAAATAAAATGTTTACCTTGAAATTAAAAAAAAGCATTTTTGCAAAATAATCTCAAGTTCTTAAAGAATTAACATTGCTTTCTTTGAAGGAAAGTAATTTTTTTCTATTTCTAAATCGGTAAACAAAGGTTTTGAATCTGGATTTTAAACTAAGATTGTCCCTTTACTAAGACTGATTTTAAAACGGAAGAGAGAACTGAAAGAGTATATTTTTTTAATTAAAATGTAAATTGTATCAAGATCTTACGTACATCGATAAATATTTTAAGTCTTACTGCCAAATTCGTGTAAAAAATAATTTTGATTTTTTTCTAAAACCTACATCTTTCTGAAAACTAGTAAATGAAAACAACGGAAAGTATATAAATAGCAAATAAGGCTTTGTGCAAGAATATTAAAAGTCAGAAAACCAACATTAAAAATGCACAACTAATACACAAAAAGCAACTAACAGTTTTTTCGGATGCACCAGCGAGATTTTTCTTCAGACCAAGAAGAAAACACAGCGTGCTAGAAAAAGCAAGGCTGGGCATACGGCAGAGAGGCGGTGGGCATTTATACCAGATGCGAGTAGAGAACGCACCAAAAGCAACCAATGAGAAGAAAGCAGCATGAAACAACTGAGTGGACAAGTAGAGACATCTACCGGAGAACGAAAGCAGCAAAAGTAACCAAAAAAGGAAATTAAATTAATGCACTTGGAAAATCAGGAGTACTAGATAAGTCATTGACTAAGGAGTGAGAATTTTAATGATGCGGAAAGCTTCCCAAAATTCAATATCAAGGTTAGAAGATCATTTTTGGATAATGGTGGCTGAGGAAAAGTTGAACCTATGTTGAAAAGACCATCAATGTTGTGCAATAGAAGAATGTTTAAGCTCCAGATTTTTAACATAACTTTCATACTATTTACTTTTTTGCAAATTTTTACCGTTAGTTTTTCTGTCTTTTAGTGAAAAGCATATTTGACACTATTCAGATACTAATAAAAATAAACAAATTCTACAGATGAGTCAGATAAAAAAAATTAAATCAACATAATTACCTATAATCATTTAAGTTTAATAGCAGACGAATCTCAAAATTACAATATTTACATTTAGGTTTCACCATATTAGAGAAGGTAAATTAAGGATTTTTTTTTAATAATCATATTTGGTACTTAAATATTATTTGTATGATTAATGTGTGATGATGATTAATTTTGTGTGATTAATTTACATTTTTATCAAATTAACATCGGTACGTGCCTACATTCCCGTCGAAATCTTTCTGTATAAACAAGCTGCGCGAAGGAGTGTGATTAAATGTGAATAATAAAAAAATCTTGATGTCATTTTGATTTCAAATGAAGTGCTAACACGTGATCTACGTATTAAATGTTTAACACTTTCCAAACTAGCTGAAAAGTGTCTATGACTTCGGTTTGTCTAGACGTCTGGCGTCTGTCCATACTCTAACTCACGTAAATATGCTTGCATTGTCCCGAAATTTGTGTATGTTATTGTCGTCTACTACAACATGTTTTCTATTTCAAATGAAGGGTGTAGCACTTATAGTTTATTTTACAGGGACAGTCAAAAGTATTCCGTTACAGTACAGTCAATGGGAAATAATCATTTCAAGTGTATTTTAATGATGCTACGCCATTTGAAACATAATGAAATTGATATATATTTATGAAGCGCTCAAAAACATGCTTTTTGTAGAATATGGGGTACAAAACGTTCCTTATTCATTTACAGGATCAAACAAAAGAATTTGTTACACATTGTTCGACAGGGAAAAATCGTTTGGAGTGTAATTTAATGATGTTTCACTATTGGAAAAATAATAATGAAAATTATATGCATTACTGAGGTGCAGTATAAATTTTTCCCTTACAAGTATGGTGTGCATTGCGTTTATCGTTCATTTACAGGGTAAAAAAAAACAATTCTGTTACACATTGTTCAACGGGGAAATATCGTCTGCAGTGTAACTTAATGATGTTTCACTATTTCACAGATAATAAAAATTATACGCATTACTGAGTGGCACTATAAATTCTCGCTTAAAAATATGGTGGGCAATGCGTTTATCGTTCCTTTATAGGGACACAAAATAATTCGGTTACAGTATACGTGCTATAATTACAATCTATGTGTGAAAAGTGCGTTTTCAAGTTTAGTTTGTGTTTTTAAGTTTAAGAATTTTTTTTCACATTATGTGGTGTGTATAAATTTGATTGATCATGTACAGGGCTTCAGAAGGGAATTCATAAGTATTACACACTATGGGAGTGATTTGCTTAAGAGTAGTTTTTAATTGTATTACGAATTTTCTTGCTGAACTATATTTAGTAGTTTAATATAAGTTTGTAGAATATAAATAAAGTCATATACAAGGCTACACAAAGAACAAAATGCATTGTCGTTAATGGTTGGTAATTGCTGGAAGTGAGTTTTAAGATGCCTTATGCGTTTTTTACCAGAGTTAAACTTTAGTTTAATATGCGATGTGCAAAAAAGTGTTTAGATAATATACAGGACTGTACAAAATATTTAAAGTGCATTTCCATAGAGTGGCGAAAATTTTTAAATGTGAATTTTCGAACTGAACTAAATTTTATCATGCTATGTATTATATATCCAAATATACAGATAATATACAGGGCTGCATAAAGTAATTCGACTACTTTTTTGCAATGGAAGGTAATTTCAAAAACTGTATTTTTCAATGTCGTATATGTTTTCTAAACTCTTTAATCACATATCTTCTTTTACCTTATTTAACTGTGAATTTTCGTCACAGTTTTCTAGATGTGTTGGAAAGTGTTTCATAATATATGCTGGATGCATGATTTTTGTTCTTGTTATTATTATTACTATTGTCATTTTGATAAGGCAATTTAATTTTTCTAAGGAAAGATATAAATCAATTGCTATTTCTCTGTTTTCTCTCGCATTAAAGAATGTTAAAAATCTGGACTCACAACTACAAAACTGTGGCATTTTGTCATTGAAAAAAGTATGCATTAATGAGCATCACATGAGACTATCTGCAAACGGATAAACAATGGCGATGTAATGTTAATAAGCGAATAATAATAAACGAATAATAATATAATATAACAATAAGCGAATATCTACTAAAAAAGGAACGTCGTTCGACGGATCCAATTTTTTTGCTTATATTTTCAAGGCATTATCTAATTTTTATATGTTTTATCAGTTATTTATGCTCATGTATATGTTATATCAGTTAACATTTTTTGACTCAATGAAAATCAATCTCTTCCTTCCAAACGCCCGTTGTTATCCCTGTTTATTAATTTTCTCCAGAAAAGCAAACTATATCAGTACTCTAAAAAATCATAAAAAAAGGAATCTTGATCCGAACAGATTTATTCCGCGATTTTTAGACGGGAGTCATTTCTAGCATTTTTTTATTTTTCCGAGGGGTACCTTCCCGACTATAGTCGGGATACATGGACAAGACATTAGGCCACGATTATTAGTTGAAAATCGTGAACATGTGACGAATGTGAAATCATACTTATGGAATTTTTGGCGTTAAGTCCTATTGTTTTGCGAGAATTATTTTTTTATAAAAAGTTGTCGACATAAATCTATATAAATCTACATTGTCTACAATATTTCAATTGCACGTTTCAAGTATAAATTATTATATTACTACTAGCAAGCTACGCCCGCTACGCTGGTCAATTTCTTATAACGAACTTTTAATCCAACAAAATATTGACATTTCATAATTCACTTTTATATTTTAACAGAATAATAAGGCTACTATAATTTGTGACTCGTACTATAGCCAATATACACGCCAGGACACGTCGCCTTTATCATTATCTTTTTACGCATGTAGGTTTCGCTATGGTACTCCATTGTGAAATTTGGTAATTTTTCAAATTCAATATTTGAAAAAGGGCATAATCATTAGATTTGAAATTTATATCAAGAAAAATACAATTTTTTACCTTTCAATCGCAGTATGCCTAACAATGTTCTGACAAATACTTTTCGAGCTACTATTTTTTTTCAGTAACTTAAAATGTTTCATTTACCGAGATTAATCTGTGGCAACAATTAGCGAAAAACCCAGTCGTCAGAAACGCGTAGTTTTTTATTAAAGAGGCTGTTGCAGCAGGGATTGTCACCACCAATTTGCCACCATCACTTTTGAAATCGGTTCGGTAGTTCTAGAGATTCCATAGAAATTGTAATTTAGAATGTTTTTAGAACGCTTTTCGCTCATTTCACCCTTTTAAATTTCGAATTTTTTTATTTTGTTTTTAGAGAGCATTTACATCTTATAAGTAACTACAATGCCAAATTTCAAATTTCTAGCTCATTCAGTATTAAAAAAATCGCAATTTTAGAACGTTTTTCGCTCCTACACCCCCTTGGAGTTAGTGACACCGATATAAAATATAGCCTATGTTGGAGCAGGGGTTGTCACCATCAATTTTGAAATCGTTCGGTAGTTCCAGAGATTCCATAGAAATTGTAATTTAGAATGTTTTTAGAACGCTTTTCGCTCATTTCACCCTTTTAAATTTCGTTTTTTTTTTTAAATTTTATTCTTAGAGAGCATTTACATCTTATAAGTAACTACAATGCCAAATTTCAAATTTCTAGCTCCTTCAGTATAAAAAAGATCTCAATTTTAGAACGTTTTTCGCTCCTGCACCCCCCCTGGGGTTTGTGACACAGACATAAAATATAGCCTATGTTGGAGCAGGGGTTGTCACCATCAATTTGCCACCATCACTTTTGAAATCGGTTCGGTAGTTCTAGAGATTCCATAGAAATTGTAATTTAGAATGTTTTTAGAACGCTTTTCGCTCATTTCACCCTTTTAAATTTCGAATTTTTTTATTTTGTTCTTAGGGAGCATTCACATCTTATAAGTAACTACAACGCCAAATTTCAAATCGGTTCGGTAGTTCTACAGATTCCATAGAAATTGTAATTTAGAATGTTTTTAGAACGCTTTTCGCTCATTTCACCCTTTTAAATTTCGATTTTTTTTTATTTTGTTCTTAGAGAGCATTTACATCTTATAAGTAACTACAACGCCAAATTTCAAATCGGTTCGGTAGTTCTAGAGATTCCATAGAAATTGTAATTTAGAATGTTTTTAGAACGCTTTTCGCTCATTTCACCCTTTTAAATTTCGAATTTTTTTTTTATTTTGTTCTTAGAGAGTATTTACATCTTATAAGTAACTACAACGCCAAATTTCAAATCGGTTCGGTAGTTCTAGAGATTCCATAGAAATTGTAATTTAGAATGTTTTTAGAACGCTTTTCGCTCATTTCACCCTTTCAAATTTCGAATTTTTTTATTTTGTTTTTAGAGAGCATTTACATCTTATAACTAACTACAATGCCAAATTTCAAATTTCTAGCTCATTCAGTATTAAAAAAATCGCAATTTTAGAACGTTTTTCGCTCCTACACCCCCTTGGAGTTAGTGACACCGACATAAAATATAGCCTATGTTGGAGCAGGGGTTGTCACCATCAATTTTGAAATCGTTCGGTAGTTCCAGAGATTCCATAGAAATTGTAATTTAGAATGTTTTTAGAACGCTTTTCGCTCATTTAACCCTTTTAAATTTCGTTTTTTTTTAAAATTTTATTCTTAGAGAGCATTTACATCTTATAAGTAACTACAATGCCAAATTTCAAATTTCTAGCTCCTTCAGTATAAAAAAGATCTCAATTTTAGAACGTTTTTCGCTCCTGCACCCCCCTGGGGTTTGTGACACAGACATAAAATATAGCCTATGTTGGAGCAGGGGTTGTCACCATCAATTTGCCACCATCACCTTTTAAATCGGTTCGGTAGTTCTAGAGATTCCATAGAAATTGTAATTTAGAATGTTTTTAGAACGCTTTTCGCTCATTTCACCCTTTTAAATTTCGAATTTTTTTTATTTTGTTCTTAGAGAGCATTCACATCTTATAAGTAACTACAACGCCAAATTTCAAATCGGTTCGGTAGTTCTACAGATTCCATAGAAATTGTAATTTAGAATGTTTTTAGAACGCTTTTCGCTCATTTCATCCTTTTAAATTTCGATTTTTTTTATTTTGTTCTTAGAGAGCATTTACATCTTATAAGTAACTACAACGCCAAATTTCAAATCGGTTCGGTAGTTCTAGAGATTCCATAGAAATTGTAATTTAGAATGTTTTTAGAACGCTTTTCGCTCATTTCACCCTTTTAAATTTCGAATTTTTTTTTATTTTGTTCTTAGAGAGTATTTACATCTTATAAGTAACGACAACGCCAAATTTCAAATCGGTTCGGTAGTTCTAGAGATTCCATAGAAATTGTAATTTAGAATGTTTTTAGAACGCTTTTCGCTCATTTCACCCTTTTAAATTTCGAATTTTTTTATTTTGTTCTTAGAGAGCATTTACATCTTATAAGTAACTACAACGCCAAATTTCAAATCGGTTCGGTAGTTCTAGAGATTCCATAGAAATTGTAATTTAGAATGTTTTTAGAACGCTTTTCGCTCATTTCACCCTTTTAAATTTCGAATTTTTTTTTTTTTTTTTTGTTCTTAGAGAGCATTTACATCTTAGAGGTAACTACAACGCCAAATTGCAAATTTCTAGCTGCTTCAGTATAGAAAAGATCGTAATTTTAGAACGTTTTTCACTCCTGCACACCCCTGGGGTAGTGGCACCAACATAAAATATAGCCTATGTTGGAGCAGGGGTTGTCACCATCAATTTGCCACCATCACTTTTGAAATCGGTTCGGTAGTTCCAGAGATTACCCCCTATAAACAAACAAACAAACAAACAATCTTTACTCCTTTATAATATTAGTATAGATTAGGTAGCTTTCAATGCAAAAAAGTATAAAGCTACCTATTGCAGCCGTTCGGAGGAAAGCAATTCCGGAAAATTTCGGCATATTTTCACCGATCATGACCCCCAGACCCCAAAACCACCCTCCGTTCAAATGTTGATTTATATATATATATATATATATATATATATCTGATCTATGTCATACGATAACGCTCGTGTTTATAAATATTTTTGGATGAAACTAATTGTGTGTATTAAGCTCACCAATGTCTCGACTGAGTTCGTTGGCCAGTTTGGTCCGCCATTTTGAAACAAAATGGCGGCCACTTAAAGATTTAAAACTAAAATAAATATACAAAAAAGTTAAAAATTCTTATTTATTTTTTGCTTAAGTGTTAGGGATACAAGAAATCTTGATACAGGAAATCCGGAGCATTTTTTGTTTTACCTCTACCTTAAAAAATGGCTGAGATACAGGAGTTTGAAATTCTAGGGTGGCAGACATTTTGAAACAAGGTGGCACATTACAAAAATCCAACGATTAATTTATGAGTTTTAGTGAACGCGATTTCTCGCAAATTATTATTTTTCATTGTTGTAATCATTTTCCCAATCATACGCATAAAACTATATTCATATCCGTTAGCGCCAAATTCTTGCCAAAGTTGGCGAAAGTTAGCAAAATATCGCCAAATTTGGCGACCAAAAATAACTTTTAATAAATGAGGCCAACTTGGCTATAGTTGACTAATTTGGTGAATTTCTTATTCAAATTCAGTATTAACGAATCTTTTGTAAACGGTTTCTTTGCCTTTTAGCTTGCTGTTTTCGAGTAGCAATAGCTAAAATTTTAAAACGAAGATATAGGAAAGCTACCTTTTCCTCCCGGTACAGGCCGGAAGGACTTTTTTATTTGTACATTTGAATTAAAATCATATTTGTATGTTTTTTGTGATGATAATTTGATCATTTATTTTCAAAGTGGATTCACCAATAGATTAAACAAACTTAAAACAACAAATTCAATAAAAGTACATTTAATATTACAATTAGAACGATCGGAAGAGAAATATGATTAGTAGTCTTCTCCAGGGTGCCTCTACATGAGAGTGGCGACATACGCACAAGGCGCATTCTCAGACAGACTTTTTTGTCCAAACTATGGCAAGCCTGCATTCAAGAGTTTTGTGATATTCGCATGGAGGAGTTCGATTAGAAGAGTGAAACAAGTTAACACACATTAGCTTGGTGAGGATTGCAGGCTCGCCAAGTTTCTTACCGTTTTGCCTTTGTCCAAATATTTTTTTAATCAATCAAATAATTCATTCCTTATATCGCAACTCATATACTACTGACTGTCAGATACAGTACTGTACATTTAATATTACTATCACAACGATCGGAAGAAAAATCTCATTAGTAGTCTTCTCCAGGGTGCCTCTACATGAGAGTGGCGACATACGCAAAAGGCGCATTCTCAGACAGACTTTTTTGTACAAACTATGGCAAGCCTGTCTTCAACAGTTTTGTGATATTGGCATGGGGGAGTTTGATTAGAAGAGCGAAACAAGTTAACACACATTAGAAGTAAACAAAAATATTACGTCTGAACATATATATATATATTTATATTAAAATCATTAAAATTACAGACATTACATTACAATTACATAAAACATTAAAAACATATTAAAATTGGACGTTTTGGATTTACATGAAAATCCCTCGTCAACAAACATTTTTCTTAACGTAAGTCACAGTTCAAAAATATCAACACATAGAAAATGCAACGCATCAAAATGTCGAGGTCAAAGTTACAGTTATAATAACACGGAGTATTCACTCGGGATTGCACCTGCTTCACATTAAGAGTTAAATCTGTAATTTTCGTATACAATGCTTCTAAGAAAGTACGAGTTCTGTAGTCGCTGCACCTCAATCTGATTACAAGAGATTTAGCAAAATCTGGAAAATGGTCAGTTTTTATTGCATGATCCACTATTTTGGAATTTAAAGCTGTTATCACACGGACGACCATACGATATGAAGTATATGCTATTGCTTCTCGCTTTACGCTGCAACTAGGGTTATTTTCCCTACTGAAAGTTATCTGCTAATGTAAGGAGAGGGCGTAACATTTGAAGAGTAATTGCAGCAGGTGTTTTAATGTTTAGTGTAGAGTTCGGTTGATACACAGGAAGCATTATTGCGTACTAACATTTTATATATTGCAGTTTCTTTTCGTGTCTGCTCTTTATATATAATATTGTGATCATTTTGCTTAAAATTCCAAGATTATAAAAACGATACTCTCGCTAATATAATATTAAAATTCTAAATTATAGAGTCCATATCTTCACTTTACGTTTTTCATTACCTGTAAATATTAAGAATTCTCAACTATTAGTATTAAGTGATTTTGAAAAAAAATATTATATTGAAACTAATTTTTGTCACATATATTGGAACCGCAGTTTATCGCTGAGCCGAAATCTGTAACGCAAAGAAAGATTTTAAATTAAGTTTTAGTTATTTTGCCAAAATCACTATTATGACATTTTTAGTTAATATATTTCACATATTTTAAATATAATTCATGTTACATATTGAATGTATTATAAAAATGAAATACGTAACAGAATTTAAATATAGTTCCCACTCTTTTGCAGTTTTGTCTTCCTTGGTTTTGATGATTTTAATAATTTTTCGAAAGTTTAAATGAGTTCTTGATATTTTTTGTTTCAAAAACACAATCCTTATTTTTATATATATTGTGTACAGTCTTGGGTGGGGGGTGAGGGGGGAGTTATACCCTTTACTAACACTGCCGCAAATCACTGTAAGAAAATGTCACAAGTAACAATAGATTAGTAATAACATCTAATAATAATGCTGTACATAAATTTTGCTGAGGGGGAAGGATGAAGTTACGTATAGAAATTTATTTCTGTTAGGAAAGTTTTACGTTACAATTCATTTTTGTTTTCAAATATATATATATATATATATTTTTTTTTTTGAAGGGTTGCAAAATATTTTAACTGGAGGGGGGGTTACATGCGTTATTTATTATTAATACAAAGTAAAAAAAGGCACAATTTGCTTAACAAATTGAAAAACATATAAAGGTTTATAATTTATACACCGCTAGGATGGGGAAGACAAAATTGTAGGGTGGTTGAAATTCAATAATTAAAAACGAAAAACAGACTGAAAAGGACATGCTCACCCACATACATTAAATACAATAATCCAACATGAAGTGAAAAATTAGCCAGAGCCGGGAATCGAACCTGGGTCCACAGCGTTCCGGGTTATTGCTATAACCACCGAGCCACTCCAGCTGATTCTAAACCTTCAATTTCTCACTAATAAACCATGTTGGAGAGAAAGTCGCCAACCATCTAACAGACAGCCTTGGATGACCGAACAACTGTGATTAGATTTTTACTATTCCACCGATTTACGAATAAATATGTATGTCTCTATAATAGTTGTATACATTTAAAAAAAGAATTTCAAGATTGTTTTAAAAGAAAATTATTATAAGGTGAAATATAATTAACTATAAATAGCTGCTAGATTAAATTTTCATTAATTAAATTTTATTTTTCTAAAAGTATAAGAAAATTTTCTGTCACCCTCCCCCTTCCACTACAGAATTTAGATTCTGAACGCTGCATGCTAAAAGGACGCAATAATTTGTATTGCAATAAAATACCTTGATGCGTGTTTGCTTGAATTTTCATCATTGGCGACATAATTTGGCAACAAGTACGAAATAACGCCAAATGTAGCTGCAGTAAGTAGTTACACTACTACAGTTTGAGAAGTAAATAAGTGACTACGACAGTACAATTATAACATATAGCAAATAATATAAGGAATTGAAATAAAATAATCGCAATAAATAACTTTAAATTAGTAAATAAAGTTCTTATCGGGAATGTCAATAACGAACTCCGAAGAGACAATCGAAGCATATGTAATTCTTTAATTTCAAAATAACGGCACATTTTTTAAGTTCTTTTCGTGTATAATTGGTCCCCGTGTTATTAAAGATTTGCTTTTTTCTTAATTCTTCTGTATTTTTGGTTTCAATATTTGCGACCACGCTAAACATAAGATCTTGACTTACTGACGGTGGCCATCTTGGAATTTTAGAGAGCTCTGATTGGTGGATTTCGAGATGATACATATCGTAGGGGATACAAACTACTGTAAGTTAGATCTTTAAGAAATTACGAGAGGCAATCTATCAAACGGGATGATTTCGAGCGTTTTCCTCTTGAAAAACGTGTTTCGGATGAAATATCTGATATTGACTAAGATATGAGATTACGTGTGATAGCACCATAAATTTTTATTTTGAAATGCACATCTGTGCTCCTTTAGTCTTATCTCAAGCGTTAGACCTGTCTCCCCCATGTAGATCGCATTGCATTGTTGGCATGGAATACCATAAACTACATCTTTAAACTGAGAACTGGGATATTTATGTTTGAAGTTGCTTAAAAAAACTATTTAAAGGTTTCTGTGAGATGAAAGCTGTATGGATACCAAGTGGTTTCAAGAGATGCGAAATCTTTTCTGAAACATATCTGTAATATGGAATTGCTGCGAACTGGTTCATCTTAGTACGTTGGAAAGGGGGAGGGGTATTCGTGTGTGCTTGTACTCACACATTAGTTTGGTGAGGATGGCAGGCTCGCCAAATTTCTTAGCGATTCGCCTTTGTCCAAATATTTTTTAATCAATCAAATATTTTATTCCTTATATCGCAACTCATATACTGAGGAATCCTAGTCTTTACTATCAGACCCTTCTGATATAACATCTAGAAGATATATTGTGGCAACCGGCTATTTAAAAAAGTGTTTAAAAATTGAAGTAGATAAAAGTCAGATGTTGATCGCAGCGACATCTGGTAGCTCAAACGTAAGCATTGTACGTAAGTCTATGTACCAGTGCTGTAGTACTCCTGTCATATTTTATATCTGCCATACGCTATTTTAACCCTCCAGCGGCGGATAACACTCCTATCGCGTTTCACGTATTCTATACGAATCCGCGGGGAACGCTGTTTGGACGTTCCCTATAATTTTTATAGTATTTAAGCATCGAAAGATTCTATTTCTTCGTTGAATCTATCTTCTTTTATCTAGAAATAGAGAGATCCGTTTACAAATTATAATATATAAATCATTTCATTTATTAGGCCATCTGAAAGTTCTGCAGTTTTTGAAATATTTTGAATCCATAAATGCTACATTCCCACCGGAATTTTGAAATAAAACTTTGTTTTTGTTACGTACATGAAGGAACTGCTTTTATTTAGTTGCAAATAAATCTGCTTCTAAATTCCGGTGACATTCAATCCTTATAACTATTATAAGTGACGAATAAAAATAGGCCACGGTTTTATATAAGGAAATGGAAACATTGCCCGCGACTGGAGGGTTAATCTTATTTGAATCGATTCGATTGTATCACTTAAGCATTTCTCTAGATTTTAATTGTATTTAGTGATCTTATTTTGTGATTATGTAACATTTCCTCGATGCTGGATTGAAAATGTATTATGGATTTGATAAAAAGGTATTTTTGCGTTTTAAATATGAAAGACTACGCCTTGATCGGGAACTGTTGAACTTGGATTTCCTTAAATCATGCCGTAATTTGAATGTTATTCCATCCTTTTTGAAGAACAGAAATAAGTTTGCGGATTTGAACTTTAATAGTCTTAATAGACAATTTGAACATAAATGCTTCGCATTATGTATTAGGAAGAAATACGCCTATACAAACAGTCTACAAAAAAGAACTTATGATTTATATTCTGATTTTGCTTCATCAACTTCGCCATATATTTTTGATGTTTTAATGAACAATCTGGAAATGTATAGATAAGGGAAAAACCACCATAAAGAAGCAATACAAAGTCGTAAAATTATAAAACTGTGCAGTACTACAGCACTGGCACGACTACATAGCACCGAGACAATAAAAATTGATTTTAAAAATAGTAAAATAATTTATCCATCAAGAGTCTACTTCCCATTTATTATCCGTGAATCAATAGAAATCTACATGCGTAACGTAAACATTTGCAATGAATCCGCCTCATTTGGCACGAGATACTTTTCCGTTTTAAAAAGCAATAAGGAATATTAACTTTCACGATTACAGTTGACTACTTCAAGCACATGTTTTTTTTTTTTTACATATATCGTCGCTACCATGTCAAACTATCGAATGTGAAAAAATGCATTTTTCATTACTTTTAAAAATTGGCCGATTGTCACCACTAAATTTTTATAGTATTCTCCACCAGGGCTGCCTTTTTGACCCCTGTTTCATTCAAAAATTTCGAATTCATACCAGAAATTCCAAACAGAATGCTTTGCTTTATTTAATGACAGACATTTCGCGATTACTTAAAGTAAAAATGTTTCTCTCAAAATTTCCGGTATGAATTTGGCATCTAGGAATAAGCAAAAAGGCTAAACTGGTAACCCTGTTCGTCACAGAAATTTTATTAGTATTCTTACTACGCGAAGAATTCTACTAAAATTTAGTGATGACAATCGATCCATTTTTAAAATGAATGAAAAATGTATATTTTCACATTCGATAGTTTGACATGGTAGCAACGATATGATATCGTAATTCATGCTTTCAAGTTTATTTTCCAAATTTGCGAGAATACTTTGTTTATAGTTATATTTCTTGAAAATGTCTCCGTATGAGCGTTGAAACGCATGTTGATCACTAAAAGGTTTTTTATAAGCCTTTTGTTGTTTCTTTTTGTATCACTTAAGCATTTCTCTAGATTTTAATTATATTTAGTGATCTTATTTTCTGATTATTAAAGCAGATTTATTAGAAAAAAATTGTAACACCCAATATGTCAGAAAATATTTTTCATTTTCATTTGCATTACATTCTCCAAAAACTAACACTTTATTTTCTTTTCAATTTTAAGTTTATAAGAAATACCTTCAATTTCTGAAAAATCGTATCTCAAATCGTATCTACAGCTTTTTTAAGTTCTTTTTAGTGAAGATTGATTTTTAAAGGAATATTCGGAAAATTGTTGCGTGGATTAAAATCCAAATAGTTAAAATTCTTTACACAGATTAAAGAACTTCATGCTGTTCAAATCCTGTAGACATTTTTATTTTAATCCACTTAAAACAAGTTCTGTCGAAAAAGTAAAACACTCGAAATGAAAGAAAATACGCATTCTACAAATTATATTTTGTCTTGTAAAACTTGAGATCTGAAAAGTAATTTATGCCAACTAGCTTATTTATTTATAGATAGTACTCATTATGTAGTATGTTATCGATATACCAATGCTTATAATTTTTTTATCACATATTGTTTTTCAATTAATTAATTGCATTGAGGATTTATATGTATACTAGCTGTTACCCGTGACTTCGTTCACGTAACGTTAAAAAAGAATAAATGCATTAATTTATAAAACATTTCACTTGATAATTAACAACATATATAATTAACCAAAGTTTAATCACATTTTATAGGAGACCATACGACATTTCTTTGCTATAGGGGCCTTGACATAACCCAGTCTTAAAAAAGTGAAATTTAATGCAAAAAATATTATATACAATCGCGAAAATGAAACTGCAACTAATGAAAAAAGGAGGACCCAGTAAAATCGTGAAAATCGATGAATTCCTTTTCGTAAAACGAAAAACAACACTGGCAGAATTCTTCTATACAACAGTGCATTTTAGGTGGTATTTGGTGTACAATTTGTATATGTGTGCATTGCTAAATGGGCATTATTATATTGTATATTTGCATAGACAAAAAATCTATATATTTCTTACTACATTATCTTGTTTATGTATATATTAAATTAAGTGTTTCACGCTAAGTGGTGTAAATAGTGAACAAACTGCTTGTGGATTTTATACATTGATAAATATTTCACAAAGATATAACAATCTGATGCGATTCTAAAATGTAAATAAAGGTTGCTAGAAAGTACTTTAAATTCTGCCCAATTTAACCTCGATATTTTCTCTATCGCGTCAAGAACACTATTAGCAAATAAATACCGACGACACAAATCTGATTATCTAAATTTACATATTTTTGTTAGTATATATAGGATTATTTTAATTTATTGCATGGGCTTGAAATTTTTTACGCTTTCTCTAGGGTTAGGTGTCGAATAAATGTACTTTCTTGTTATTTTATTTTGCCATTTCAATTTATTCTATTCAATCTATTCTATTCTATTTATTCTAATTTATTTATTCTATTTCCATTCATTCCATTTATGGATATTGATTTAATTTACATATTCGTGTCAAAGAATATTCTTTAAAGTTATTATCAGGATTAGGATAGGATACGATGAGGGTTAGGATTAGGAATAAAAATTGAACGACAATGGTATGTCCGATTTAGGTTTAAAGTATGATTCATCATGAAACAATAAGAAAATTAGAAAATTATCGGCTAATAGTTTGTAATATGCTTTACAGTCATAGTTGGCATCAAAGGTGAGCGGGGAAATGATAATCTAAAATACCATTAAGTGTTTACCACGCAAAAAACAAATCTGGTTACAACAATGTATTTAATTTTGCGCCAAATTTCACTTGATAAATGAAAAAAAAAGCAAATTGACTATGGACGTAATTACAGACCCCTAACCCTGTTATTCTCGGAATTTTTCTACCTATATGTAAAAAAAATTCCACTATATAGAACGCGCTTTCACGTTTATAATGTTTTGAATTGGCACGATCGGCTTGTTCAAGTTTACACAATTCGGTTGGAAGAAAAGATTCATTACTTTTTGATTTCTTCTTTGCTTTTGCATTACGCGAATTTGTGGGTAAAATCAATTTTCTTTTCGATAACATTGTTGTTTTTTAAGTTAAAAAAAATATTATAATTTTACTTAAACATTGCTTTAAAATCTATGCAATTTTTCTTATCCTACAAGACTTTACAAAAATCTATTATTAAACAACTTTAAAAAAAGCTATATTTAAAAACGACAACAAAGTTTTTCCTATTTTAAAACTGAAAGAAATGTAAAATTAAATTCCGGTTCGAAACGACGATTTACAAATGTGTTTCGATTGTGAGAAAATGATAGAGGAAAAATGCTGTTACTTCGACACAATCATATTAAATCTTTAGCTTTTATGAGAAAAGCAACTTTCTTTTAAAAATTATAGTTATTTTTATTAAGATTTTCTGATTTTCGATACGGATAATTTTGCGATGCATATCATTGACATTTGCCATCCAATATTTTTATTTTTATTTTATTTATTTTTTTTTTTACTTTTTAAAATTTAAATTAAAAATATGGTATCTTTATGTTAGCCGTGTGCAGACGATAAATCGCCAACCTATCCCATCATTCGTATTGAATTCATTAAAAATATAAATATTTCACTCATTTCATTTAAAACACAGAACTTTAATTTACAACACATTTAAAATACATATATTAGGTACATTTAAAATAATTCCTTTCATGTCAAAAAGAAAAAGAAAAAAAATAGAAATTAATCACAAATAATTTGATAACCCAAGATCATTTTATTTCAACATCAAAACAAATCTGTTTTATTTTTCTATATATGACATCATATGCGCTTGTTTTCTATACCTACTCGTATTTATGCACTTTGTATTATTATCAAAGATTTGAAAATGCACGTTCTGTTTTTAATGTGACATCATTTCATATTCTGTTTAATTCTTAAAAAAAATCATTTCCTTTTCATTTTTCACGTGGAAAATTTTCACTTGAAAATAAATTGTTGATTAAAAATTATTACTCAGGGGTTTTATTTTATATTGGCAACGATAAAGTATTAGCAACGGTAAAATAAATTTAACCATTTTAAAAAAAGCTGCAAAACCGGGCCCTTTGGGCCAAACCAACCAAACCAACCAACCATTTTAAAATATACGAAAAAATGTCCATTTATTCTCTATGAAAATAATGAAATTTTGAATTATTAAGAAAAATATTGAAATAAAATAAACAAAAATCATTCTATGTTCATTTGAGGGTTATAATCAACTTATATGCAAAGATACAGGATAATTAAATGCTTCATTTTGACGCTGGCTTCAGCCTAACATTTGCACACAATCAGATTTATAATATTATTAGGATACAATAAAAAGAAATGTAAGAGTAATCGAAGATCGCACAAAGAGTTTTGTTTAAATATTCCTTTCAAAACACTTTATCTTTTCTTTAATAAATCCAAATAAATTTCATTTTCAAAAAATAAAAAAATAAAATAAAAAAAATAAATAAATAAACTAGTCGTTGGGGGCCACCGTAATACTTACCCATCATGGATATGCATAATGTAAAATATTAAAATAAAAATGTGTAAACTACTTATAAAATGCATTGCAATTCAAATAAAATCGTGGCTTGATGACGTCACAAACTTTAAAGGCTCGATTACTGAATTGCTTGAAAGAGGTTTTTCCTTATAACTCCAAAAATAATAATCCTATTAACTAGCGGTTTATTGCATCTGATTAAGCGTCAGATTTCCAATTAAAATATATCTTTGAAGTGAAATTTGGATGAAATACAGGGTCATGAAAAATCGAAGAGTGTTGAAAATAGGATTCCAAATATCTCGGCAACTAATTATCCGATCGACTTCATGCTTTATTCAAAATTTATGTGTTTTTATTGTCTTTTATATTCATTTCTTAAAATAAACAATTTCGAAAATTTTTATATACCTTTTATCAGAACGAATATTTTGAGAGTCCGAAAAATATAGTTCCGGATAATCGAGGTTACTGAAATTCAATAAGCTTCTTCCCATTATTACATACTAAGTACATACCAAATTTCAAGTCTCTATTTAAATTTTTTGGGGAGATAGATCGTTTACAGACACACGGACACACAGACGGACGGCAATTTTTTTTCTAAAAATATGTTTTTCGGAATCTCCAGTGTCTGAAACGTGTAAATCCGTCAATTTTTTTTTTCGAATTTCAAAACGATTACAAGACTTACCCTATACTACGTATGATGGGTAAGTAAAATAGTCATGTTTTTTATAAAATAAAAATTTACCGGTCTATTTTTCTCGTTTTTTCGAATATCTAAACCGGCACGACCGCTATTATACTCTGTCATAATAATAACTGTCATGTGGCCTAAATGCGATGTTATAAAAACATCAATTTCAAAACTAAACATGTTGTATACAGACCTTCAAAATGATAAAATATGTCAATATTTCCATAATCGGGTTTTTAACATGATTCAATATGTACCTCAAACTCATTGATTTACTATTCTATATTACTCATTTTCATGCTCTCTTTGTATTCTTCTCAAACATTTGAAAAATCCGTTAAACTTCCAATATGGTGCCAGATTAATTTTTTTTAATAACCTACTGACGTTATATGAAGCTACTTCCTGTATTTACACGTACTCATACTCCTTGTAATATTGCGAAACGTTTGAAAATTTCCGTTTTATTACCAATATGACGTCATATTAATCTTTTTTGTTCAATTGGTGAAACTTTTTATTTCATTTTCATTTTTCACGTGGAAATCTTTCAATAGAAAATTAATTACTGTAAAAGAATTTTATTGTGGATTTTTAAATGTTGGGAACTGCTATAACTCAAAATGTTTAAATTTAATAGGAAAAGGCTGTTATATTTTTGGTTTTTATCTCTATACATTAAAGTAATACGATTTTTTCAAATTTTATGATTTTGAGCTTCATAGTAGATATTCAGCTATAAGTACACAGATTTTCATGCCTGCAAGTTCTGTAGTTTCTGAGAACCGGCTCTGTGAAGGACAGAGAACGAAGCGGGAGTAATAGGGTTTCGTGAGATGAACGAAACCCTAAAAAAAGACAACTAGTAAAGAAAAAGAAAAAAAAAATGCGTTAAAATACGGAAATTGCATTGCCAGTTGGAACACTATCCAGTACTATTTAAGAATGTTAACGGAAAAAACAGTACATTCCAAGAAATTTTCCGTGATTTCTGAAATATCTGTTTTTTAACAGATATCATCCGGAATGTTTATGAATTTTCCTTTCTTGAAAATAACCTTTATTGGACAAAACAAAAGTCACACTTCAAATACAAACTTACGTTATATGGGGAGAAATTTGTGATTTGAAACAGTTTTCAATAAACAACCAACACTAACCGCGAGGGAATGTGATCCAGGGTAAGACTATAAGGGTATATAAGGGTATATAAGAGTATAAGGGTAGATAATAGGAACTGACGCATATCCATTTTGTTTCGGATTGTTGGTACCCAGTTCAGCATCAATCTACCGCAACCGGAGCTGGGGTTGTCTAAGACTCCTATAATAGAACAGGTTCTGATTAGCTTCGTTTTTCGACTGGGCTCCTATTCGGGTGCCAAATCTGCGATGAGGCGTCAGCCGCTATTATAGTAGTTCTAATCCAGGGACCTTCCGTATTCCAGCACGTCGACATGACCTACAGATAGGATAGACCAACTGCTTTTTTAAGGGGTCTCAAGAGTCTTAATTTTCCTCCGAAGACACAAGTTTGCATCCTGTCACAGTTTATTTTATATCTGATTTCATATAACACACAATAAAATGAAATTTTTACCACTAATAGATCAATATCTGCTTGATTTAACATAATTATTTCAATGTTGTACGATTGATATTTAATTTGTTTTTAAAAGTTTAAATTTTTGAAAAAAAGTAAAAAAAACTTTTTTACCTGGTATCCACTGCGCGCAAGGTTGTAGAAAAAATATTGCTTAAAAATAACAAACAAAACTGACAATGATGTAAAATGTATGTATCTTGAACTTATACTTCAATTTCAAGCAATTAAAAATTTAATTTATTTTAAAATTGCATTTTTTCAACAACAAAAAATGAATTTTTTAAACATTTTACAGTTTAAATTTAAATTTAAGAAAATTTAAATCTTTTATTTCTTGAAATTGAAGTATAAGTTCAAGATACATACATTTTACATCATTGTCAGTTTTGTTTGTTATTTTGAAGCAATATTTTTTCTACAACCTTGCGCGCAGTAGATACCAGGCGATTTTTTTTTTACTTTTTTAAAAACTTTTAACTTTTTTAAATAATTAAATATGAATTGTACAACATTGAAATAATTATGTTAAATCAAGCAGATATTGTCCTATTAGTGGTAAAAATTTCATTTTATTGTGTGTTATATGAAATCAAAAATAAAATGAAATGTGATATGATGCAAACTTGCATCTTCGGAGGAAAAGTAAGACTCCTGAGACCCCTTAAGTTTTTTTTTTTTTTTTTTTTTATTTTTTTTTTTTTTTTTTGGGGGGGGGAGGGGGGGTGTATTTTTTAAGAAGAGCACGAAGGGTGTGAAAAAATACGAAAAGACTCATTGGTAAATAGATTTTTTCCAACCGAATATAATTCTGAAAGTTTTTAAAAATTTTTTTAATTACTTAACTTCTTTTGAATTACCTAAAATTTGGCACGCAATGCTTTACAAATTAAAAAACAATAAAAATAAACATGAAATAATAATTTTCACGTTTTCCAGTTTGACCAATTTAAGCACCTGCTTATATTGGACATGTGATCGCGTGATTTGTGTTTATCATTTTCTAAAACTTTTAGAGAATATTTTATTTATCATTTTGATGTGAAGATGTCGCCGTTTCAGCGAAGGAAACATATGTCAACATATTAAAAGGTATTTTAAACCTATTGTGTTGTGATTTTTATCACTTTAAGCAATAATTACAGTTTAACCTTTAGTTTTCATTAGACCATTTCAGTTTTTAAATTCTGTAAAGAAAACATCAGTGGATATTCAGCCTTGAATATATATCAGCAGGATGCAGAAAAATATTCGGTACTTTTCTATTATCCCGTCTACCAGTTTTCATAAGAAAAAACTATCGCCAAACTATAAGATTAAACGCCAAAAATGCATTCCCATTTACTTTATGTCAGAAGCATTATACGTGTTTGTTATGTCATCAAGTGGTTTTTAATTCGACATTTCCGTGTATTTTTCATTATGTTTTACTGATTTATGAGTTATTTCATTAATTAAAATAACAATTGTGTCCTTAAATTCTTATATTTTATTTATTTTTTTATTTTGATATTCCGATGGCAACGTTCTCCCGTTTATTTGGCGTTACAGTTTGGCGATAGTTTTTTGTTAGGAAAAGTGGTCGACGGGATAATAGAGAAGTACCAAATATTCTATGTGCCAGTGGATCCGTGGGAGGATTTTGCACTGCAGTCAAATAAATTTTAGCAATATCTAATATTTTTAGATGCAGGTTTAAACTTCTAAATAAAAATTAACTCTTTGAGCTCTTAAATATTTATTTCAAAATCTTTTCGACCAATATGTAATCGACCAGTATCTCTTCTATTATTACATATTTTAAATCATCATTCATTTGAAATATGTAGAAAATTTATCAGTTGATGTTTCACCCTTCGAGTGTGAAATTTTTAAAGCAAAATTGCTTCCAAAATTGTGTATTATATGATATTTTTCTACAAATGTCTTGCCCGTGAAAATCGCGGGATAAGCGGTCGGAAGATTAACGATAAAAATATCACCAGTGAAGCCAGAACATTACCTCATTCATTTCATAACAGTTACAGTAAAAATTGATCGAAGATGGAAAAAGGTACATGAAATAAAAAAATATATATATATATTAACAGTCGTGTTTTAACTGCATTAGGCGAGGCCGTCATCCGCTTAATCATAAATATAAAATAAAGCCGTGCGGCCGCTTTAACTTTTTTGCACTATTTATTTTTTTTATAGATAATCATTGTTAAGCAAATATAATCATTTTATTTTTTTAGCTACAATGATTTGAGAAGTAAATTTCATTTCATTTATGAAAACAATGCTGAATTAATTCTTAATTAACTGGAATTTTTAATCAAAAACATGTTTTAACGAAATGCGAGTGTACCATGTCAAAAGCTGTTCAAAAACTTTTTGAAAGATACCTCATTCATTGTTGTGTGTTTTGTGAATACATAGCAAAATTAATGTTGACAACAAATATAATATATATGATTGTGGCGATAATTTTAAACGAATGTAATTTATAACTTTTTAGCTGTTACAAAAAGTTGCATTTATATTTGCATTCATTAAATAACCGAAATCTCATATCTGCTTAAAGTTCTCATATTTAATTCAACATAAACATTTAAATTTTTTTCTGATAACTATTAAACTAGTCGTTGGGGGCCACCGTAATACTTAAGAGAAAGATATCTTATCAGATTCTGTTGAACTTATCACTTTTTTAAAATACCGAATGGCAAAGGAAATGAAACTACTTTATCATTCTTATCGACTGTTGCCTTTATATATGTGATGAAAAATTAAAGTTTAACTTATGAATTATTCTTAAGACTTCTACGTAATCAGATTATAGGAATTTTGTAAAACATCCAGAAAGAAGATTAATTTTTTTTTATAACTTTATTTTTTTACTACTCAGTGTTTTTAATCGACTTCCAACAAAACTAGTCGTTGAGGGCCACCGTAATACTTACCCATCACGGATATGCATAATATAAAATATGAAAATAAAACATGTGTAAACTGTTTATAAACTGCATTGCAATTCGAATAAAATCGTGGCTTGATGACGTCATAAACTTTAAATGCTCTATTACTGAATTGCGTAAAAGAAACATCCTTATAACTCCAAAATTGATAATCATATTAACTAACGGATTGCTGCGTCGGATTAAGCGTCTCATTTCCAATAAAAATATATCTTTGAATTGAAATTTGAATGAAATACAGGGTCATGAAAAATCGAAGAGTGTGGAAAATATAATTACAAATATCTCGGCAACTCATTATCCGATCGTCTTCATTCTTTATGCAAAATGTATGTTTTTTTTGTCTTCTACTCCGTTAAATAAACAATTTCAAAAAATTTTATATACCTTTTATCCTAAAAAATATTTCGAGAGTCCAAAAAAAATAGTTTCGAATAATCGAGCTTACTGAAATTCAATAAGGTTCTTCCCATTATTACATACTATGTACATACCAAATTTCAAGTCTCTATCTCAATTTGTTCAGGAGATATAGAGTTTACAGGCACACTGACAGACACACAGACAGACACACACACAGACACACACACAGAAACACACACAGAAACACAGACAGACAGACAGACAGACAGACAGACGAACGGCAATTTTTTTTCTAAAAATATGGTTTTCGGAATCTCCAGTGTCTGAAACGTGTATATCCGTCACAAAAAAATATTCGATTTTCCAAAACGATTAGAAGGCTTACCCTATACTACGTATGACGGGTAATTAACATGAAATATCTTTTTTTTTCTTTCTTATATATTTATACATACATGTTGGCAGAACAGTAACATTACTTTTTTATAAATTTAAAATTTTACTTTTAAAATATAAGGTAAAAATAACATTTTCATTCCTTCAAATGGAAGTTTAAAAAGAAGATTTTCAATTTGGAAAACAGCCATGTGAATTGATTCCAAATCTAAAAACGCCTTTTAGTGCCGATTGATTTTGAAAGGGAAGAAAGAATTGAAAAGTTGCTGGGTGAACTAAAATGCAAATAGTTGTAAGAGCTTACGAAGACAGAACATATTTTCTCCCATTCTGTCATGTTCAGGTGGAAATATTTTTGTTGAAATATAAAGTGCTTGAAAACAATCGGAAATACTTACTGAGATGTTTCAAAATTTTCTTTGATATATTTATATTAATGTATTGATTTAAAAAATGTAGCGTAACGTATTTCTTTATACACAAATAATTTAAAATCACATTGAAGCAGTTATACTTTTTTCTATATTGGGTTGTTCGGAAAGTTCGTGTCGGTTGGGAAAATCAATTCGTACCGGAAAATTCTTCTCGTTAATTATTAGGACTGTTGAAAAGTTTCCGAACACGTGACGCCGGTTACAGGGCTTCGGAGTTGCAACCGAGCAGTTTCCGAACTGTTGATGTCGGTTAATCCTTTCAGGGGCAAAGTACTTTCTGTACTAAAATGTTGAAATAAATGACTGGCACCGGAATTTACAAAAAAAAAAGAGAAAAAATTGAAAATTGAACCCTTTTTATCCTGTCCTAAAGGTACTTATAAGTACCACTTTATCCCCTTCGCGACGAGCGTCCTTTACAGAATTTTTAATCGTTTCCGCCACCGGTTTTTCAAAACAGAAATTTTCGCCTAATTGAATCTCAGAAATGCTGTCCTTAAATAAGGCAAAGTTTACAATAAAAAGTTACTGGTGGGAATAATCGAGGATTCTGAGCACTTTATGCGTCACGTATACGTGTCGCTCGTCCCCAAGGGGTTAATAAAACACCTATATATTCGTGATATGACCGTTTTTCCTAACGGTATTCACAATGGCGCAAAGAGTGTATTTCTGACAGCAGGCAGGAGATGGCAAATTCAAGCACATATCCTCTTTCTGTGCATCGTAGGGATTTTACATTTGCCACGCTACATTCGAAATTCATTTTGCAATATAGTTGACATGCATGTTGTTCTTCATTTGAGTAATTTTAGTGGTTTATTACCGGTTATTTAGTACTATTATTTTCTATTGTTTTCTATACTCTACAGGTGAACATTTCCTATATTTTATTTGAAATTTACTATTTGAAATTTACCATTTTATTTTATATCATAGGGTAAAAAAAATATGGCGGTTACAGTTGCATAATTAACCACTAAAACACTATAAAAATTATTTTCCTCTTTCCTATGTTTATTCTGCACCAAAACTTATCCAATGATGCAAAAACACAATTAAAAAGTAGCTGGAAAATTAATTCAGGATATAAAGGGTGAAATGGAAAAGTTTTAGCAAAATTCTGGTGCCATTGTGGGGTTTGGGAATTAAAATTAAGTGGTTTCATAAACATACCACTGCGCCTGAAAGTGTTAAGGGCAGGGGTGCAAAAATCTCGGCGCCAATGGGCCAATTCCCACCACTAAATTTTTAGTATTCTTCGCCTAGTACGAATACTGATAAAATTTGACGAACAATACAAATAAAATTTAATGGTGGGAATCAGCCCATTGGCGCATAGATTTTTGCACCCCTGGTTAAGGGGCTTCCGAGTTGCAACCGAACAGTTGCTAGTTATTAGATATCGGAATCAATGTCTAATAATTAAATGATAGAATTTTCGGGTACAAAATGACTTTTCGAACCGGCTCGAACTTACCGGACAACCCAATGCATACTGCATATAAACGTCACCTTACAGGACAAATATATCAAATGATAAATGAACAGGCTTTACTATTCATTTTGTAAAGGAATGTAAACAATAAGATATGCTTTAATAAAGTTTGAAGATTTGAATTAGAATATATAACTTTTTGCATTCTATTAGGTATGTTTTTTATTGGTTAAATAATCAGGTGGCAGTAGATTTTTAGCTATAGGTGAGAAAGTTAAAGAGTATAATAAATAAGTGACGCAAATAACTTTTCTGTATACGTTTGACACATATAGATACTAAATAAAATTATATATTTTCTTCTTTAATCTTACAGGTTCATATTTGTAATCGTGAAAATTAATAATTGATTAAAATTACGTATTAGAGTAACTTATATTTGCTGTAATTTTAAAAAAAATAAATAAAGTATTTTCCGTAGTTTTTTGTAAAGTTAACCTTTTTGAATAATTCTCTTCCTTTCTATGGAATTATTATAGACAAGAACTAAGATATATACTCAAATCAAAATTTTAAGCAAATTTCACTTCAAAGCAAAATTTAAAATTCCTTCTTTTTGATACGAGAATAGATATCAAACAAAAATCTAGAATATTTATTTCTTCTTCCAAGCCTTTTATAGCGGAAACTGATTAAATAATGCCTTCTTTATTCTTATTTTGATGTACGGATTATCAGTAGTTGCCTCTTTAATTTCATTTCAGACATACAAAATTCCAAGATAAATTTTCTGATAATGCAATCGATTGTTTCTCAAGAATGATTGATGAAATAATCCACGTCACACGAAACGTTATATTCTTCGAAACGTTATTTGTATTTATCAACTCTACATTTTTCATATACCCAGGGATTAATTTCTTGGAAAAAATAAAGGTCACATAAACTAATTATAGTTTATTATGTTTCATTAAACATTAAATATTGATAAATGCATTTGCTTCATTATGTTGTTTTAGTAAAGTTTATCATTTTGAATGATACTCATTTTTAAATAAAACTGTTATAGACAGATAACTCATGCACATATAACACATTAACAGGTTTTACAATTTCACATGTTTAGAAATATTTAGGAAACAGAAGCATGTCCATATAACAAACAAGTTCATTAATCAAATAGTTTGCTATATGTGCCTTAATGTACGTTTTATATTAATACTTGGGGTAAGAAATGTTGCATTTTAAAGCTACGAACTTTGATATATTCCAGGAGCAGAAATTTGTGCCTTATTCATAAAATATTTTATCATGGAAAATTCTGCATCTTCTTATGCTTAGATGTATGATTAATGCTCATTCTTAGTGACATTAATTTTGGCATATAATTAAAACATTTACCATAAATTTACCAATTTCGAATTTCTAAAACTTATATTAAAATTAAAGCAGTCCATCTGTCTTTGTGTAAGAGGAGACTACAATGGTGACTCTGCAATGGTGAAAGCAGATGACCTAAAAAACACATTATTTCAAAGCCACGGAATTATGTTTCATTTTCAGTCTTCTTTGGATAAAGATCGGCCATGAAAGCAAAATAAATTGTTACCTACATTTTTTAATTTGTAGTAAATAACATTATGAAATTACAAGTAATTGTGTAATTCGATTGTAACTTCTATTTTATTTATTACTTTATTTGCGGCTTTCTTTATTACAGCGTTCAGATTATGAAATACTGGAAATGCAGATTCTTTTATTAAGCGTCTAACTTAGGTCGTCCAACCTTTTGTACTCGTCTGGTTACATTTGCGAAGACATATGTTTTTCGCACTCTGAAAAAAAATCCGTGAATTGAACAAATTTTTCCGTTGCCTTTTATAGTTAAAACACGAGAAATTCCGCTTCCATTTGCTTCGCTTTCCCCAAAATACCGAAAACTAACCAATTTAACATAAAATATACCTGAAATTCTCCAATCTATGTCGGAAATTTCTTCAAACCACAGGAGTGTACCGGCATTTGTGCTGCATGTTACTTTTCCGTATTAGAAACGGATTTTTTACGTATGTTTTTTTTAACACTTTCCAACCTAGTTGAAAAGTGTTTATGACTTCGGTTTGTTTGGCCGTATGGCAGTCTTCCGTCTGGCCGTCTGCCGTCTGGCCGTCTGGCCGTGCTCTAACTCCCGTAAATATGCTCAGATTGCCCTGCAATTTATATATGTTACTGTCGTCATCTATAGCATGTTCCCAATTTCAACTGAAGTGTGTAGCACTTATAGTTTTTTACAGGGGCACTCAAAAGAATTCCGTTACATTACGGTCTATCGGGAAAAATCATTTGCGGTTTATTTTAATGATGTTACACAATTTCAAACACATTGTAATTGATATATATCACTAAGGTGCATAACAAGAAGCTTAATATGGAATAGGGTGTGCATAGCACTTATAGTTACTTTACAGGGACAGTCAAAAGAATTCCGTTACATTACGTCTATGGAGAAAAATCGCCTGCGGTTTATTTAAATAATGTTTCATTATTTTAAACATATTGAAATTTATGTATATCACTAAGCTGCATTACAAGAGGCTTACTACAGAATAGTGTGTGTATAGCAGTCATCGTTCATTTACAGGGATACACAAAAAAAGTCTCTACTGTCTGTTAATAATTCCTGGAAATGCCTTTTAAGTTGCTGAACGCGATTTTAAATTGAACTCACCTTTTGTCTATTACTTGGTGTGTATAAATTCTGTAGATCCTATACAGGGCAGCACAAAAGTTCGCGAACACATTTCCGTTTATTGACAGAAACTCCAGAAGGAGAATTTTAAACTGTGCTACGCGTTTCCTAACTAAACTAAAATTTAGCATCCTATATAGTATATATACAGAAATTACGCATTTAAATATGTTATGCGTTTTCTAAATTGTTTACTTAATTGTTATCCTTAATTGTTAACATTGTTATCTTTCAGCTTATTAAACGGTAATGATTTGTAAAATTATTTTGGAAGGGTTGGAAAGTGTTACATAATCTATGCTTGACGCATGATTATTCGTTCTTGTTTTCCTTCAAAACGCGGAAAATTCAAGAAACAAAGGTCAATTTTTTCTGAAATTCCGCATTCACAAGACAGAAATTACCTCAAATAACAGAAAAATATCTTCCAATCACAGGGGTGTTCCGGCAACTTGCTCTCTGTATTTATTGCGTTTTTTGACGAAATTTATTTTGAGAGTGCAGGCTTTATTTCATTGTCTAAAATATATCTGGGGCCACACAGACAATGTACTAATGTTAACGACAGTTGTTAATAAGAAAATGTCTTGTAATCATCAACTTTCTTTTTAAGAGAAATGTTTCTAATTTTTTTTTTTTTTTACCTCATGAAGCAGAACAATTGTATTGATACAACTTAAGCACAGAAAGCTGTGTCATTATTTCTTTGAATAGGAAAAAAAATCTTTTCAGAGGCAAAGTAGTAAGATTTCTTGTTGCTAAACTGTAGAAATGATTGATTGATACCAGGATATACAAAACAATTTATTTGAAAATAAACAAAAGCTTGTTTTACCGTATATTATAAAAGGAAAATATTATTTCAAAATCCTGGTGTCAATGTGCCATTTTGGAATTAAAATTAAGAGGGACATTTTTCTAGGTATTTATAACAATTAAAATCCAAACTTTTTAAATTTTTAAATAAATATTTATACAAATTATTTTTTTAATTTTCTTGTTATGCTTTCTTAATTCTAAAAAAAAATATAGGAAAAAAACTTTTAAAATATCCTAGAAGATAAAAGTAAACATTAATCTTAAATTACGATATATTTAGGGAATTTGAAATACACATGCTTGTTGACCATTATTTTTACAGATATTTGAGTTTTTTGCTTATTACAGCTAATTGCATATCTTATAGCTTATTAAGCGTAGCTTATTAAGCATAATATATTTACAAAATCTATTTTCATAAACCGTGTGTATAGGAATAAACATTAGTAGTTAGCTAGAATATTCAATTACATCTACTCCTCACCTAACTATTAGACATCATTATCCATAATTTCAAAATACCTAACCGAATAGTTAATTAAGTTTAGCGCATATCTGTGACGCACCAATGGGTTGTGTTTATGAAAGATAATTTGGACGTATTTCCTTCACGGGATTTCGATACAATTAGATACTAACTGCAATCGTATTTAATATTGTCTGTAATTCTATTTTTCCTAGAAAATATGAAAATATAAGTTTTTGATATAACAAAGTTGAAAAAGAAGTAATTATCAGTTTTCAAGCTGAAGTACTTTTATATATTTAAAGAAGAAAGTGAAAACTGTAATTAATTTTGTTTTTAAATTTAGGACGTTTTTTTCCAATACAGTGTTTTCATATTAGATGAAAATGTCACTTTTATGTTCTTGCTACAGGATTTTCAAATAAATTGGAATTAATTCGCTTTTATTTTTAGTAATACTCATTTTAAAGGTATTATTCTAGGTGTCTATAGCAATTAAAATCAAACTTGTTAAATTTTAAATTAAATAATTTACACATATTATTACTTTTTTTAATTTTCTTGTTATGTTTTCTTAATTCTAAACAAAATATAGAAAATACTTTTAAAATATCATAAAAGATAAATGTAAACATTAATTTTGAATTACGATCTCTTTAGGGAATTTGAAATACCCATCCTTGTTGATCAATATTTTTAGAGGGGTTTCAGTTTTTTGCCTATTACATCTAATAAACATGTTGTGCAAGCATAATATTTGTACAAAATCTATTTTCATAAACCGTGACTATAAGAATACACATTAGTAGTTAACTAGAATCTTTTATCGCTTCTACTCATCACCTAACTATTAGACATCATTATCCATAATTTCAACATACCTAACCGAATAGTTAATTAAGCTTAGCACATATCTGTGATGCACGAATAGGTTGTGTTTATGAAAGATAATTTGGAAGTATCCCCTTCACGGGATTTCGATACAATTAGATAACTGCAATCGGATTTAATATTGTATGTAATTATAGTTTCTCTGAAAACTATGAAAATATGGGTTTTTGAAATAATAAAGTAACACTTTTAATATTTCATATTAAAAATAGTCAACGCTGAAATACTTTTATATATTTAAAAGAAGACAGTAAAAACTTTACTTTAATAAATTTTCTTTTGAAATTTAAGAAATTTATGCCAATACAGCATTTCAATATTAGATGAAAGTGTCTCTTTCATGTTCATTTAAGTATTTTCAAATAAATTGGAATTAATTCGCTTTTATTTTTAGTAGTACGCTTTTAAAGGTATTATTCTAGGTATCTATAGCAATTAAAATCCAACTTGTGACATCTTTAATTAAATATTTGTAGACATATTATTTTTTTTCTTGCTATGTTTTCTTAATTCTAAACAATATATAGAAAATACTTTTAAAATATCATAAAAGGTAAATGTAAACATTAACTTTAAATTATGATCTCTTAAGGAATTTGAAATACTCATCCTTGTTAACCATTATTTTTAGAAAAATTTCAGTTTTTCTTTTCTTTTCTTTTCTTTTTTTTTTTTTTGCTTATTACATCTAATAAACACGTTGTGCAAACATAATATTTGTACAAAATCTATTTTCATAAACCGTGACTATAAGGATAAACATTAGTAGTTAACTAGAATCTTCTATTACTTCTACTCATCACCTAACTATTAGACATCATTATCCATAATTTCAAAATACCTAACCGTATAGTTAATTAAGCTTAGCACATATCTGTGACGCACGAATGGGTTGTGTTTATGAAATATAATTTGGAAGTATTCCCTTCACGGGATTTCGATACAATTAGATAACTGCAATCGGGTTTAATATTGTATGTAATTATAGTTTCTCTAAAAAATTACAAAATATGGGTTTTTGAAATAATAAGGTAACACTTTTAATATTTCATATTAAAAATAGTCATCGCTGAAATACTTTTATATATTTAAAAGAAGAAAGCAAAAACTTTACTTTAATAAATTTTCTTTTGAAATTTAAGAAATTTATGCCAATTACAGCATTTTAATATTAGATGAAAGCGTCTCTTTCATGTTCATTTCAAATAAATTGGAATTAATTTATGTTTTATAATAATAATAATAGGTGTAAGAAATATTTCATTTGAAAGTTAAGCATTTTTAAAGGGAAACTGGATTTTCTACATTAATTCTTCATATTGTACACATTTTCAATATATTTGGTCCCAATTTCTACTTTATATAAATATTTTTTTAAGAGAATTATTTAAAAAAAAATTAACGAATTTATTAGAGCTAAATCCTTAGCTTCATTAAGATGAAATTTTCTTTGATATCGCAGTGGCTTATTTAATTATTTTCATATTCAATATTAAGGTGAAACCCTCAGTAACTGGCACTTGAAGGATTCTTTCTTGTTCAAATCACTATTACAAAAATTTAAATCTATTTTATACTTACCTTTGTTTTTGAAAGGATAGTAGAGATATATTAAACAAATTATTGTTTGCAAAATTTTGAAAAATTATACATTTTATTATTAAAAATTAATTTTATTCATAAATGTGGTCAAAAACTCCAGTAACGGACACAATCCCTATTTTGAAACACCAATGACTGATACGAAGGTAACCAGTGACTGACAGTTTATTTTAAAAATTTAAAATGCTTTAAAAAAACTTTATTCTTTGTTACAAAATCAACATGCATTAATTTTTATTATAAAAAGTGGAATTTAGTAAGCTATACTGCGCTATTAGTAATGCAAAGTATATAGTAAGAGTATATAGTAAGAGTATATAGCTGTAATATTTAGTACTGCTTTATTAGTAATGCAGATATCCAATAACTGACATTTATGAACCAGTAACTGACATCTGGTGTCAGACACAGGTAAAACAAATTCAATTTTTTCTTGTTTACTACAAGTAAATTTAATTTACTACTATGCATTTTTAAACAATTCAAATAATAGATTTAAACTTTCTTTAATATAACCAATAACAAACATCTATGTCCGAGACTGGTGAAATGAAATTCTATGAACCAATAACTGCCCCCCCCCATTAAGCTAAATTATATATCTATAAACCCTAAATCATGTCCCTAATATATCATATGCATCTATAAACCAATTTCCACTAGTATTACGTTAAGAGAAAAGTTAAGGATGGTTGCATTACAAGTAGATTAGACAAGCACTTCCTTAAGTTTAGAAATAAGATGGTTACTTCAAAATGGCACTTTGTGTGTTCTCAAATGTTTCTTCTTCATGTAATATGTTAGCCCCACCAGTGGCTGAGAGGTTGTGCTCTCGAAACTGGTAGACGGGAGGTGCTGGGTTCGATCCCATTCGCGCCCGTTGGCCTAATCGGTCGGAGTTTTCGTGGTTTTCTTCGAGCCGTGGATTTATCCATGCGTAAATACGGGTTACGCTTAGAAATACCCCCACGAAGGGCACTCCCCCCGGGCCTATATCCCATGTGTAGATAATTGGCCGTCAATAACCAACCAACCAACCAATCATGTAATATGTTCTTAGTCCTCTAGTAGTGTTCAAATTGACTCCAAAATAAAAATAAGTGTTTCATTTACCACTAGATGAAATTACTTTGAAGAATCTTAAAACAAAATGCTTATTTGAATTAGATTTTTGCTCAAGTGTCAGTTACTGGTTAGGTGTCAATAACTGGGGGGTTTCCCACTATGTTTCATTTTAAAATGCAAAGTGTAATATGTTTATTTGGTCTACCACGTTATCATTGTTGCCAACCTGACGTAAATTTGTGCAATTTGAGCCAAAGCAAATTAATATATATTAAAAAAGAAATTCTGTTTTAAAAATGAAATCAAATTTGTACCATGTAGGATCAAATACACCAGTTTTACGTTAGGATTTCAAATATGTATTATTTGTGATGCATTTTATTCCATATTTCAAATTATAAAATAGCGGTGAGACATATGCTTTCATTAAACACTCAAAAGTAAATTATGTATGTGGATGTTAAAAATATAAATTGATTCTTCTTTAAAATGCGTATCAAACATACAAGGTGTCCGAAAAATCGGGAAACGGTCGTATAACTCGAGAAATATAAATCGGATTGAAAAACGGAAAAATACGTGTTCAATATTTTGAGAAAAATGGCAACTTTGATATTTTTAAATAGAATTTTGTAAAATATTGAACACATATATTTCAATTTTTCAATCCGATGTTTATTTCTAGAGTTATTCGACCGTTTCCAGACTTAATAGATAAATGGAAACTATTCTCACTTCATTTTACTCGATTACAGCGCTATCTCCGATTTTCCGAAGAAAATGTTAAATACAAAAGTTACGTATTTTTTTCCGTAAAATCCAAATTTGCAATAAAAAGGGGGTTATCATTTAAGATTTCAAAGTTGCCCCCTTTCTCCCCAGGGGGCCGGAGTTGGGGGCCAACTTCGATATACCTAAATACATTTTTCAAAAATGTTGAACATGTATTTTTCTGTTTTTCAATCCGATATATATTTCTCGAGTTATTAGATCGTTTCCAGAGTTTTCAATAGAAACGATTCTTACTACATTTTACTCGATTACAGAGTCATCTACGATTTTCCGAAGAAAATGTTAAATACAAAAGTTACGTTTTTTTTCGTATAATCAAAAACCTGCAATAAAAAAAGCGGTTATCATTTAAGATTTGAAACCCCCCTTTCTTCCCAGGGGAAGGGTTGGGGGGGGGGTCTTTGATATCCCTAAATAGATTTTTTTTTACTATTGAAAAAATATTTTCTGGTTTTCAATCCGATCTATATTTCTCGAGTTACTCGACCGTTTCCAGACTTTCCGTAGACCCTGTATATAACATTAGGTATTAGCAAAATTTTGCGGGTAGTTTCTTCTGAATGCTGAGATTGTGAAAGTAATCGATTTTCGAGTTGGATTTTAGTAAGTAATTTTGAAATAACGATTTGAAAAGTTACAGTACTAGGCAACCATAAATTTAATGTGTAAAAAGTAAATTAAAGTAAAATTCGATATTTTGACAAAACATTGTTGTTTCACCCAGCATTGTTTTTATTAGTATTTTAGCACTGAGTAGATTAAAAAAAATATCTTGGACGTGCATTTATCCCAAGATTATTTTAAAGATTTCGGGGAGAACTGTTGCATAAGTACTTAGCTACTCTATTATGAAGGTAGTCTATGGTCGAGTGAGTTTTGAGTTTTGGCGTGCGATTGTGGTGGCCTGAATTTACATTACATTACATGTGTGCGGAATGAGCTTCTTATTCTGTCATCCTTTAAATCTCGGAAAGTGTGTCTGAATATCCCGAAATCTGTTTTACATGGTTGTTTTGTGAAGGGATATGATAATTAGGTATCTGTGGTCTGCTAGCTGGTATAACTACGACGGTGGGATCCCGCAATTCAGTAGATTATGTTGAATCCTGCCCTGACTGGTAAATGAGAATTGAGTCGATCATTATCGAGTTTTTAGGTGCTGAAGTGTTTCAAAGCGCTCTTTTTCTATATATTCTTTGGCTGATAGCCTGTCATAGCGTGGTAAAATGTTAGGTCCAATATTTTCTAATTAAAGAATATTGTAATCCATGGGATTCTCTTTATAGTGATATTGCTGTACTTTGAAGTGGTATTTTATAGTGCTAACTACCGTGTTTGTAGTGACATATGTTTTATAGTGAGCTGAAACAATTTTTTCTTATGACCTGGTAAACGATTAGCGTAGCTATGTCATTTTAAGCCAGTGCTTGAATTTAGTAAAGTTCTGTGTGATAGCATTTCCCCTTTCAGTTTCGGTCTTGGATATTATTTTTTATCGTCCTTATGTTAAAACAGCCCGCTCCTTACCCATCCATTTTTTTTGCTTTAAATTAATTGCTGTTATTGTTAAATCTTGTGTCATGGCTACTTTTCAAGGCGATGGGCCCGAAGTGTCCGCTACAAGGTTAAATTAAATTTTAAAATATAAGCAGATTCCATTCGACAAGACGTATCAAATATATTTATAACATTAAGTATTCGGAAATAATTCCATCTGTAAAAACTGACGAAGTACAGAATATTGCTCTGAAGGAATTATAGTTTATGTGTTTGTCGAGATAAGAGAAATATTCTCATAAAAATAAAAAAATGGCTTAGAGCAAGGATTTTTAGTAGTATTTTTAATTACTTTTGAGAAAACCACCCAAGATAATATTGATTAACAAAACCAATTTCCATGACAATAATGTCTTTTGTAGTTTTGGAAGAGATATTTTGGCATATTCCTCTTGAACAGCTTTTCAAAATCCATGAAGGATTGTAGGTCGACGTTCGGATTGCTTTTTAGAAGTCCAAAATTGAAAAAAATGGGTAATACATCAGGAGATTTAGCAGGTAAATCAGGGAAGGATATAGCCCTGATACCCGTTTCGCGTTCAATTTTTTCCAGGAAAGGAGCAGTGGATTGTGATATGCGCCGGCTTATTTTATCTTGCAGGTTAGCTATCTTGCTTGTTAACCAGGTTGATGACACTGGGTGTAAAGCCATGGTACTTCATGCTTGAAGATTGGAAGTAAAATATATTTCTGATAGCATGTTCAGACGATCTTAATTATTTTCTCTACTCTCTTTATTTTTAATTTGCCGATATAGGGAAAGCAAGAAACATTCATAAATCCTTTGCTGAAATTTTCATTAGATACATTGAACCATATTTTAAGTTTTTTGTTGTTGCTTTGAAGATAATAAATGGATCTCATCTTATTTCAATCATTTCAATTTACCCAAATTTCATCTATTGTAACAACATTTTCCCATGGATAAATGCTCTTAAAAAATTCTGTATCGTGTACTACGTTGAGCGATATGTCGTAAAGAAAGACGATTGAACATTGTGTTTTTGGACTTTTTAAAATTCAAATCATTGTTAATAATTTTGTTAACAGTTGAAACTGAGCATTTTAAATGATTTATCAGAAATCCTTTCAATTGGGGGATTTTCTTTAACCATAAAAGATCTCATAGAACTAGAGCATAATCTTAAACATATCTATAGGAACTGTAAATAAAATTATAAATTTGATTTAATACTAATCAAAACAACAACAACAAAATAAATAAAACCATGATCCGTCTAATGCAAAAGAATGTTTCTCAGAGTATGATTACTTGCAGATTCTTGTATGAAAATTATTTGACTGGTGAAATATGGAAATATGTAATTACAATTCATAAGACTTGGATATAGTTAACTGACTACAATAGAAAATATATCAATTTATAAACTAAAAAGAGAGGAAAATGGCCTACAATGTTGGTTCAGAGAAAAAAAATTAAAGTTTGCTAAAGTTTTTATAGTTATTGCGGGATTTTTTTTATAACGGAGAACATAAAATAAGGAAAGTAGAAAAAAGTGTCAAAATTAACTGGGATTACTATGTTTTAATACCTGTTTTCAAAGAAGCCATTCCATCACTTTGTCCAAACAATCTTCATTGTCTTAAGTTCTTTCAGGAAAAGGCTAATAAGAAAACCTCTAAATCTACAGCTATATTTTGTGAAAAACAAAACGGGAAAATGAAACCGGAATTGAGGCTATTCCATTTAAATGCATTCCACCTAAGTTCCTCGACGTGTCTCTTATGGACTTTTAAAGCAAGAACTTTGAAAGCGGAAACCCAAAACACTGGATGGATTCTCGAAGATTGCGGTCGGGGAGTGGAACAAAATCAAACATGATATTTTAAGAAAAGCCCTTTTGTCTTTGCAATCAAGATGTAATAAGATAGTTCAAGAAAAATTCAATTCCATTGAACATATTAGAAAATAAAATTTTCTTTATTTATATATTTTTTCCGAAACCGTTAATACAATGTGTAAACACCCTATGTACTTGAGGATTAAAACAATAAAACGAAAAACGCTATTTACTTGTTATGGTTCATTAATTGTATAAAGAAATATTCAAAAATTCATTTAAAATATTATAATACATAAACGTTGAAAAACTATAACATCTAAGAAATTTGGAAGGCTCATAAATATTTTTCTTTATTATTACAGATGTTTGAAGTATTTTTCAGTATTTTTTCTTACTATGTCTAATACACTTATTGTGGAGACATAATACTTGAAAAAATCTGCTTTCATAAAGCGTTAATAAAAGAATAAACGCTATTAGTTAACTAGAATTTTATATTACTTCTATTCATGCTTTAACTATTAAATATCATTATCTATAATTTCACAGTACCTAACCGAATAGTTAATTAAGCTTAGTGCATATCTGTGATGCACGAATGGGTCGTGTTTATGGTAGATAATTTGGGAGAATTCTCGTCACGGGATTTCGATACAATTAGATAACTGCAATCGTAGTTAATGAGCTGTTTACTTATTGTTTCCCTGGCAAATAAAGATATAAATATTTTTAAAATAATAAAAAAATTTAAAAATATATTTTTTTAAAGTGTTATATATTTTTAGGAATCATTTTTAATAATTTCCATTAAAAATGTTCAGAATAACATTTTTCTAAAGAATCTAAAGAAACGTGTAAAAACATTACATTGTATATTGTTTTAGTTAATGCTTCTTTTTTTATACCATTTTTTTAAAAGATTTTAATTTCACATAAAAAGTTTGCTTTTAAGGGATCATGGGACTTTAAACGTTCAAATCATTCAATTGTTGAAAAAAAAAATAGTTGTATTAAAGAGTAACTATTTCTGAGCACTGTAAAATAAAATGACCGACATTTTTAATAGCTGTTAGATATTGAATTTTTTTCAAAAAGAGAGAACTTTAAATTCAGTTTTCTCAAAATGTGAATTCGGGGAATTGCGTGTAAGGTTGTTAAAAAACTTTTCGTATTGTAAGTTCTATAAAGGAAGTCTAATTTTCATCTATTTTTTGATGAGAACATATTTTTTCTTGGTGTAATACTGCTAGACTTTTGAACATTTTATATAATCATGATACAGTTTTGATTTTAAAACAAAAAAAATACTATAAATAAGCACTCTTTAAGGTTCATTGTAAGTACCAAACTGTGATGTATAAGTACATACAAAAAATTTTGATTTACATACAGAAATCCTTTTATAATCATGCGCGCAACCTAACATTCCAATTGTTTGCTCTACAAGTTGAAAAAAACCTCTAAAGCAATTAATTTTCCCCCCATTGTTGTCGTATTTAATTAATTAAGTCTTCTTCAAAATTGAAGAAGATTTAATTAATTAAATATAACATATTGAATGATGTGCACGAAATGAATTACTTTACACATTACATTTTAATTAACATCACAACGCCAATACTTGCACAAGACACATCACACATGTATATTCTATGTGTACTGTAGTGAAACAATAACATCTGAACGATAGGTGTCAGTACTGACTGGAGACACTTATTCCTGTGGTGTCGCTATCTAGAGTGTATTCTTGAAAGTAAAACACCATAATTATGATCATAAAAAAATATGAAAGGAAAGAAGAAACATTTATCTATTAAACACATTCAAAAATTGGAGTTTTGTAAATTGTACTTTTTAAGATATGAAATGACAAGCATTGTCATTTTTTAACACTTTCGACATTTTAAACGTTTTATATTCCCTTAAGTAACAGTACACTTTTTCTATCTCATTATAGTAAAATAATTAAAGCGACCAAGTTTAATAAATTAGATATTGATTTTATGGAAATGATCTGTTTATTTTCGATAATTTTTGGGGAGAATATCTTTAAAAGTTTAAACTATAAAAATAAATTATTTCAATTATACATGAAAATTTCACCTTTAGCTATCAATAATATTACCAGTTCTCATTACAATAAAATTATTAAGGCAAAACTTTTTATTAACATGCCTCTTAATTTTATGAAAAACAATCTGTTTATTTGCGATATTTGTTCGGAAGAATTTGTTTATAAAAGTTATAGTAAAACTTGGTTTTATAAATGTTAGTTTTAGATTTGGTGTTATATATACTCAGTGTTACAACACTACAATGTAATAAATTTTCTGCACATTTCATCTTTAACTACAATATACGACTACAATATACTTTTTCAAAACCATGAAGCTATAAACTTTTTGTCTGCTGGAACCAAAATACAAAATCATGAAAAAAATACTGTTTGTAACTGTGTCACACTGTGTATCGCACTTAGATCTTATCACATTTGAACTTATTATGCACTAATGAATACAGATTATTAATAAGCGTACTCAAATTTTAAAATCAGCTTTAATGGGCTTTTTACATAAGAAAAACTTTAATAAAACACATTTGTAAATCAACCGATAATTTAAACAAGCCCTTACTGTTTTCTTTTAAATAATATTTGGACATCTTGAATTAATATCCACTTCAGGACATTTGAAAGACTATTAATATTGGACAGCTTCAATCGATAGTTCTGTATTAATTCCAGCGTATTATTTTATTAAAAAGGCATTAAACCTAACTATATTTCATTGTAACTAGTATATCTATATTTAAACTATGAGCAAATGTTGGCATGTAAGGGCCGTGGCAATTGTACAGTATATAAACGGTTCAAATCCCATTTCCAACTTCTATTTTGGTAGTGAGACGAGTACATTATTAAATTATGTAATACCTGTTTAGATTTTATGTACGAAGGATAACGATAATGCTCTAAAACCAGCCATGCCATATAGGTTTCTTTCATTAAAGATGGTACTTAAATTTTCCGTCTTTATGCGCGACAAATTCATTCAAGCCATCATGATGACGCTTAAACTCTGATTCTAATTTCTAATACAGGTACTTTTCACTTTTTATACTTTAATGTACTAAAATAAAATGTTCTATGTCGATTACAGAGTATTACCAGTTCAATATATATGACATTAATTCTATAAGTTTATAAATTATATTTTTCTAAATTGAAATATATTTTGGAAAAGAAAATGATAAAAATATTTTTCGAGATATAAATAAAAACGAATGTTAATTTTAATCTCTTCTACAATTTCACTGTACTATATTAAGTTTAAAAGTATTATATTTATCATCCCTTGTTTAGTAAAGTTCTTAAAATGAAATATTTTATTATTATAGTTAAATAATTTATTATAATAGTTAAATAAAAAGATAGAATAGAAAAAGATATAAAAAAATTGATATAGAATAAAATAAATCAACAATTTGCATTCAATACTGTCTGTTCTTTACGTATTTTGTGGTCTTTAAATATCTCCCCCTTACAAAAAAAATATTTAAAAAAAATATATATATATATATCCATTTACATTAAAATTGCACCCATGTCCCAGATTTAGACTGTTTTATCAGTTTTGTCTTAATGATTATCGACCGAAAATTTTCTGTTTATCTTAATGTCATGTCTTTTTCTATTAAATTAGATCCATGTGTTCATTCCCACAAAAGCCATAAAAATAATTTAAGATAGAAAGATAAAATTGAGATTAAACGCCCCATAAAATTTTATTTAGTGCGGAACAGCTTCACTGATTTCATTTACTCTGCCCATTATATGAATTACAGTTATTTCTTTGAATACATATTCAAGTCTTAATATAAATAATGCACTTTTGCATGATAAACAGTTTTACGCAATTCTTTTAAATGAAATTATTGTTTTTACTTACCCGTGATACCTAGTATATGGTAAATCTTGTAATTGTTTTTAAAATCGAAAATTTTTTTTGTCGGATTTACACGTTTCAGACACTGGAGAATCTGAAAAACATACTTTTAGAAAAAAAAATTGCCGACCTTCTGTGTGTCTGTACGTCTGTGTGTTTGTAAACGCTCTATCTCCCGAACAAATTGAGGTAGAGACTGATATTTGGTATGTACTTAGTACGTAATAATGGGAAGAAGCTTATTGAATTTCACTAACCTCGATTATCCGGAAATATTTTTTTCGGACTCTCGAAATATTCGTTCTAATAAAAGGTATATAAAATTTTTCGAAATTGTTTATTTTAAGGAGTGAATACAAAAGACAATACAAAAATATAAATTTTGCATAAAGCATGAAGTCGATCAGATAATCAGTTGCCGAGGTATTTGTAATGCAATTTCCACACTCTTCAATTTTTCATGACCCTGTATTTCATCCAAATTTCAATTCAAAGATATATTTTTATTGGAAATGAGACGCTTAATCAGTCGCAATAAACCGTTAGTTAATTTGATTATCTTTTTGGAGTTATAAGGATGTTTCTTTTACGCAATTCAGTAATAGAGCATTTAAAGTTTATGACGTCATAAAGCCACGATTTTATTCGAATTGCAATGCATTTTATAAGTAGTTTACACATGTTTTATTTTAATATTTTATATTATGAATATCCATGATGGGTAAGTATTATAGTTGCCCCTAACGACTAGTTTACAGAAGTAATAATTAATCTGTAATTATCATTGCATACGGGTATGCTATGTTAATTCAAAGTATAAAATTAGCAACAGGAGCTTTCAATTATATGTGTGGATTTGTATATCCTAGATGAAATGTTTCTTTATGTATTCTTTAAAAAAACGTAACATACAGTACATTTGTAAATTTTATTTCATTTTACAGAACGCGTTAAATATATGTTTTAAAAAAGAAGGTCTTGTTCATAGATATTGTACTTACAAATATATAAAATTAGTTTCTATTGCTGTATCAGCGACTGAAATGATATTGGAGTTACAGAATCAACCAATGAAATGATTTTTAGAGGTATTGAATGTTATTATCAGAATTTATACGGTGTTTATTATATGTTTTGGAATACATGGGCGTGTGGTATATCAGAAAGGATAAGGGTCCATAAGCCGTGTTTTTGGATCATGAAATAAGACTAAAATTCAATTTTGTTATACTGACTTAATTATTTCACTTTTTAATATTATTATGTACGATTTCAATAATATTTTTTCATTTTGTTCAGATTTATATGACTTACACAAGCTCAAAGTTCGTATTATTCGTAGTTTTTGATGAAAAATACGCAATTTCTCCTAATTTTATCTCAATTTTTAATATATTTTTTAATATTTTACTATGAGCGTAGCTTTTCAACACTTTTATTTTTACATACATTGTACATTTTGATGTATTTTATAATATATGTAAAGAAAAAAGTGTTGTTCGATTGCGCACATTTAAATAATTGAGGTAAAATTAGGAGAAATTGCGTATTTTTCATCCAAAACTATGAATAATACGAACTTTGAGCTTTTGTAAGTCATATAAATCCGAACAAAATGGAAAAAATATTGTTAAAATCGTACAGGATACACATTCTAATATTAAAGAGTGAATTAATTAAGTCACTATAACAAAGCCGAGTTTTAGTTCTATTTTATCGGCGAAAAACACGGCTTATGAACCCTGATTCTTTCCCTCACATAAAAAAAAAATTACACTTTCAGAAACAAACTGATCCAACTGTCACTGCTGCTCCAACTATCCTCTCGTTTCTTAAAATATTAATTCTCAATTACTATAAAAAGTAACAATTGAAGTTAAATGAAACAAAATTTGCTTCAATAGCTTTCATAGTTATCTGCACATAAGGTCTTAATCTTAGGTATAATATCAGTAATAAAACCTTTCTAATACCATATTAACTTTTATAATACATTTAAAACAGAAACTTAATAATAATAATAATAATTTATAAATGGGTTCTGACACTATTATAACTATACATTTAAAGATGATATGCAAGTACGAAAGAAATAATTACTTTTAAAATCACTTTAACATTTTTGATAATAAAATGATTTTAATAGCATGTATTATTTAAAAGAAGATTGTGGTACGCAGAGGAACGCATTATATATAACTTTTTAATTAGTTATATAATCAATATGTAAAAATTTTTGCATCTTATAGTGGAATATATTCCCGATTAACAATATTTATTTTTTTAATTAAAACGAACTTACTTACGCTTTGAATTATATTTTTGTATCTTGCAAATTTTCCTACATGATATCATTAGCTAATCGGCAAAAGATCATATGATGTCGCAGTGTAATCGACATAAGATTACCAAGTGACCAAATGATCGAAAACTAATAGAAAAAGGCTTTTAAATTGATTCAATAGTAGTCGGGATGCAGAAGGCGGAGGCGGAGTCCTAAGCCGGTAAGATGCTTTTCGAAGCGTAAGGTCGTGTCAGAACGTAAAGGCAGTTTTCCTAGGACATTTGGCCGAAGTTCGGCGTTAAATTATTTGCTGTTTACTATTTAGTTCCTTCAAAACTAAATAAAAAATTCACTTCAAGTATTCTTTTGATAAAAGTATGAATTTTCTATATTTAAATGTTCAAAATGCTGGTTTTATTATTTGAAATTTAGTTAGAGAGTGAAGAATACATGATAATGGCATTACCTGGTCACAAAATTTCCATCACACCTGTGACGTTGCTTTGACTTCGTCTTTCATATAATTATACCATCATTCGGACACTTTACATATTTGGACCAAAACTATGATAAAATAAGAATGCTTTATTCATTTTGAAAACAAAAAGTAGACGTCTGGAATTTAACATATCAACTTTAATATCTAATTTATTTATATCTTCATATGTTATCTCAAGTATACTCAAATTTCATTCTTATAGAAAAATAATATATACATTTAACACACATAAGTTGTTTTTCAAGGAATGTTCAAATTCATTTGGAAGAAGCTTATATAAGAAGTAAGTATATCGATTGCTTGTATATTTTAATTATACAGTCAACTGTGATACAGATACAATTATAAAGAAATTTCTTTCTTACAGAGACTACGATCACACAACACAAAACGGGATTTAACATTTTAAATTGAATTTATATACAGGGTGTCCGAAAACTCTGGAAGCGGTCAAATAACTCGAGAAATATACATCGGATTGAAAAATGGCAAAATGCATGTTCAATATTTTTGAAAAATCTATTTAGGGATATGAAAGTTGCCCAACTTTGAAATATTAAATGATGATCCCCATTTTTTATTGCAGATTAGGATTCTACGCGTAAAAATACGTAACTTTTGTATTGAACATTTTCTTCGAAACATTGTAGATGGCGCTGTGCAATGCTGTGCAACGAGTGCAATGCTATGCGAATCGTTACCATTGCAATGTCTGGAAACGCTCGAATAACTCGAGAAATATACATCAGATTGAAAAACGGAAAAATACGCGTTTAATATTTTAGAAAAATGGCAACTTTGATATCCCTAAATAGATTTTTCAAAACTATTGAACATGCATTTTTCCGTTTTTCAATACGATGTATATTTCTGGAGTTATTCGAGCGTTTCCAGGCATTGCAATGGTAACGATTCTCACAGCATTGCACTCGATTACAGCGCCATCTACAGTGTTTCGAAGAAAATGTTCAATACAAAAGTTACGTATTTTTCCCGTAGAATCCGAATCTGAAATTAAAAAATTGGGGGGGGGGGTCATCATTTAAAATTTCAAAGTTGCCCCCCTTTCCCCCGTGGGGGCAAAGTTGGGGGAGGGGGCAACTTTCATATCCCTAAATAGTTTTTTTTAATATTGAACATGCATTTTGCCGTTTTTCAATCCGATGTATATTTCTCAAGTTATTTCACGTTTCCAGTCTTTTCGGACACCTTGTATATTTTTTAAAATCATTCTTCAAGATCATTAAATAATAATTCACAAGTACCCTCACTTCTTTCTATTTATCTGTCTTCTGACCGAAGCGATCCAAGCAATATTTTTTCATCGTTAGTTAAATTTCAATATTTTGCAATTAAACTGATAAATGTTTTATTAAAATTCTGAAAATCCCTCACTTTTCTCGCTAAACACTGTCAAAGGAACTTCAGGAAGCTCATGCATGGTATTCGAAGAATTATTATAATAGTTTAAACTAGGTGTCTTCAACACGTATCCTGAAGGCCACGATAGCCCGCCAAGGTTGGGCCATCGTGGGACCGCTCCGATATTTCGAATATTAAATCGAAACATTTTATGCGATATTCAAAGATTTTCAAAGCGCTTTATACGGCAAATCGAAAGCTGTCAACTTTTAAGTTTGTTTTTCACGTGAAAAAAAAAATGTTTAAAGAAGAAAGTTATTTTATAATTTTCTTCTTTTTTTATGTGGCACCTGTTTGATTTTATTTATAAAGTGATATTTCTGGCTCAAAATGTTTATTTAACTTTTTTTATGGAAGAAAAGCGTAAAATTTGGCGTAAAATATTGTAAATCTGTCGTTTAGATAAAAATTGATCAGGTTACAGGGAAAAAGCCACTCGGCTCCCACAAATTTCTTCAGATCAACATAAATAACAACGAAGTGGATTTGGTCCTATCGCGTTCGTGCCATAAAAACCTGAAAAATATTCAAACCGACAGTTCCACTTTATGCTAACAGCTGCCAGCGGATCACATGTATGCTTTCTCACACATCATTCTGCTACTGTGTATTAGAGATGAGTTCGGACTTTTTTTTATCCCGAGCCCGAGAATTTGAAATCTGAGGTCGCCCGAACCGAAAAATTTAGTATTAACAGAACCCGGGATCGATACTTAGAGTATACAGTACAAAAATGTTAATAACTTTTTTAAATTGTTTCAAATTAATTTGATCATTTAAAAATCAATTTTGATAAAGAAATAAGTATTATTCCTAAATGCTCCCTCATGACAACATTTCGAGATTTCCATGTACCAGAAAAAATTGTTTAAAATAGCAAATTTGTTATTTATATATAACCACTAGTAGTAACATGCAAAAATCACAATTTTTATTCATTTGATAATATCTTTGTATAATTATAACACAAAGAAAGATTTTTGTTTCTCAGTAATTTTTGAAAAGGACTTGACACAGAAAGCGATTCGCAAATGAAACGCTAGAATACGCACTCGGTGGAGAAAAGATTTAAATTCTTGTTTCGGAAAAAATGTGTAGAATCACATTGCATTTGATGTATTTTTAATTTCTTCATAATGATTATTTATCTTTGTGCTTAGTTACATCTTCTATGTGACATTAGTGTTCTATATAAAATGACAAGGTTAAATTTATCTCAATTTAAATATGTGAAACTTTCAAATGAGTTTATAATAAATATTTATTTCACTAGCATTTTACCATTAGTTAAAGAGGACACAATTTTCCCGTTTTTTCAGCTCCAAATAGTGCCATTTGAAGCCCCAATACTCTACTTACACGTTATTTACACTAACAATGCAAAGGCTTCCGAATAAGACATATCTCCTTATATCTCATCAATGAGAACTAAATACCCATCCAAATTAATTTTCGTAGGATCGTAAGACAGTTTTAAAAACTTGGATTACATTCTTGTTTCCCAAACAGCAAGTTTTTGTTTATATTTTCAATTTGTGAATAAATAAAATTTTTACTTTGAGCCAGAGAACTGTTTCTTGACCTGGCTCAGGCTCGCATTATTGTTGATCCCGTCTCATTTCTACTGTTCAATAAGCGATGCATTATCCGCATAGTACGACTACTGTTTAATTAAATAATTCTGTAGAATTTCTGGTTTAAAATTAAATACTGCGTGTATATATAAATTAAAATATGATTCAGCAAGAAAATGAGAAAGCGGGTACATATATCTTGATTACGCTATTTAATTGAAATATGACACCAGGAACTTTGGGAATTTGTAAATGGGGCTTCCGAGTGAGAAAAATTAAAGATCCCTACTGTAAATCTTTGTTTACCGTTTACAATATACATTAAAACACTTTTTATTTTGCTTAAAAGACGTCAACATATCAATATAAACATTAAAGATGTTAAAATTTAAAATTTACATGTTTCGATTTGTTCATCAAATCGTCATCAGAATATACACAAACCACAAAATAAAATGTACATAAAAACCAGAGATTAAATTAATTAAAAACCAGAGAGTCTGAACAGTCACTATGTGAAAGAAGGTACAACCTCCTCTATACTTTTAAATTTAACACCACTCTTAGATGCATCTACAGACCGCATCCCACTATTATTCAACCACTCAATCCAAATTTTCGGAATATTAAATGACAGCATATCATTACATGCTTTCGAGCTTCTTAAATAAATTTCAATAGATTCCCTCACAAAAAGTTATTATTGGTATTTAAAGTAAGTTGTCATGTTATATTCCGAAGATTTGGTTTGACTGGTTGAATAATAGTGGGATGCGGTCTGCAGATGGATCTAAAAGCGGTGTTAAAATTAAAAGTATCGAGGAGGTTGTACCTTCTTTCACATGGTGACTGTTCAGAGTCTCTGGTTTTTAATTAATTTAATCTCTGGTTTTTATGTACATTGTATTTTGTGGTTTGTGTATATTCTGATGACGATTTGATGAACAAATCGAAACATGTAAATTTTAATTTTTAACATCTTTAATGTTTATATTGATATGTTGACGTCTTTTAAGCAAAATAAAAAGTGTTTTAGTGTATATTTTAAAGTTAATTCTAATGGAAGTATTGTGACTCTCCACTTTATTTGAAATATAATAACATTTGAATCTTTGTTTACCGTTTCAAAAATATATTTTTTTCAGTTCAATTTTGAATTACGTCTAATTTGCGGGCGCTATTAACTCCGACATGTTTTGTTCACACTATGTGATTAATTCACATGTTCCTTCTTTAATGTTTAAATATGTTTTCAATAGATTACTTATATTTATTCTGAGTTCTCGTAAGGTGGACCCCTAATATTTAAAATGCCCGATGTTTCATCATCTGATTTTAAGCACATATCTTTGAATTACGAAACATTAGTTAATTTCGATTTAATCCTATGGCTTATTCTAATTCTATCTTTAATCTTACCGCGTACACGAGTTAATGCTTTTAGAGTGTTTGTTTTTAACACTTTCCAACCTAGTCGAAAAGTGTTTATGCCGTTTGTCTGCCGTCCGCCGTCTGGTCGTATGCCGTCTGTCCGTGCTCTGACTCCCGTAAATATGCTCGGATTGCCCTGCAATTTTTATATGTTATTGTCGTTATCTATAGCATGTTCCCTATTTCAAAGAAGTGTTTAGCACTTATAGTTTTTTTACAGGGACACTCAAAAGAATTCCGTTACATTACGGTCTATGGGGAAAAATCATTTGCGGTTTATTTTAAGGCTGTTAGACAATTTCAAATACATTGTAATTGATATATATCACTAAGGTGCATTACAAGAAGCTTAATATGGAATAGGGTGTGCATAGCACTTTTAGTTACTTTACAGGGACAGTCAAAAGAATTCCGTTACATTACGTCTATGGAGAAAAATCGTTTGCGGTTTAATTAAATAATGTTTCACTATTTTAAACGCATTGAAATTTATATATATCACTAAGGTGCATTACAAGAGGCTTACTACTGAATAGTGTGTGTATAGCAGTCATCGTTCATTTACAGGGACACACAAAAGAATTCTCTACTGTCTGTTAACAAAAATTTCTGGAAGTTGCTGAACGCGATTTTAAATTTAACTCACTTTTTGTCTATTACTTGGTGTGTATACATTCTGTAGATCCTATGCAGGGCAGCACAAAAGTTCGCGAACACATTTCCGTTTACTGACAGAAACTCCCTAAGGAGAATTTTAAATTGTGCTACGCGTTTCCTAACTAAACTAAAATTTAGCATCCTCTGTAGTATATATACAAATCTATAGATTATATACAGGGCTGAATAAAAGTATGCGGATATTTTTCGGAATATTGTTTGTAATTCCTGAAATTGCATTTTAAAATATGTTATGCGTTTTTCAAAATTGTTATTTAGATATCATCTTACACCTTACGGTAAAGATTTTCAAAATTATTTTGGAAGTGTTGAAAAGTGTTACATAATTTATGCTTGACGCATGATTTAGGTCTGATTAGTCTAGGACCCATGTTAAGGCGTATTAATTAAAAATCAAATCTCCCTTTTACATTAAATGAAATATTTATTTATTTGTTTACACAAGTGGGAGTGGTGAATTTGATAACACAAGGGAACAATATAAATAAACAAGAATTCTGCGGAATTATATTTCTTTAGCGATTTTTGATATAGATGTTTTTAATTATGGAATATAAAGTAGTTACTTGGAATGGCTCTTGTTGAAGTAATTCTTTTTTTATGGTGTGTTAAGGTCACTAAAGTTAATTTTTTACACATTCATTTAGAAAGATATCCTGATCAATTGAGTGATTATAGTGAAGAGCAGAGTGAACAGTTCCACCAAGATATCAGAACAATGGAGCAAAAGTACCAAGGACGTTGGAATGGCTCTTGTTGAAGTAATTCTTTTTTTAGGGTGTGTTAAGGTCCCTAAGGGTAATTTTTTACACATTTATTTAGAAAGATATCCTGATCAATTGAGTGATTATAGTGAAGAACAGAGAGTACAGTTCCACCAATATATCAGAATAATGGAGCAAAAGTACCAAGGACGTTGGAATGGCTCTTGTTGAAGTAATTCTTTTTTTTAGGGTGTGTTGAGGTCCCTAAGGGTAATTTTTTACACATTCATTTAGAAAGATATCCTGATCAATTGAGTGATTATAGTGAAGAGGAGAGTGAACAGTTCCACCAAGATATCAGTATAATGGAGCAACGTTGGGATGGCGACATGATGGCTGATTACTGTTGGACGTTACAAAAAGATTGTTCCGAAGTGAAACATTCTATACAATCATAAAGGAAACAGTTTTAATAGTAATGTTAAATCAATATTTCTGTTTTGCAATACCTATCTCACTCAAAATACAATAATATAAAATATGTAAAAAATAATAATTCTTTTCATATTTATTATTCCTTTTTTGTACGAGTGCTATTATCGGTTTGGTGGGGTTCAAGGTTAGAGGGTCCGTAGGCGACGGTCCTCTGACCGGCCGAAGCACCGCAGGGGCATAAACCTGCTGGCGCGATATAAGTCCCTCAGGACTTGGGTTCGGTGGTCATCTGACGCGCAGGCCGCTCCCTCAGGGGGCTTGCGGCGCAGCTTACTTTTATACCAAAATGACTGGAAATCCGTTGTGCAACCCCATGCCGTATAATCACTGCTCCCTGGTGTAATGCATGGTTGAACTGTAAATTTAAATTTTTGACCACTCATTCGGTCGCCAGAAGAGGAAGAAACAACTTTATATAGAGGAAAATGACGCAAGAATAACTTACATGTAAAATAATTTTGTTATTTTTGGGTTCAATCATATGGATAGGAAAATAGGGTTTTTTCGAGTACCGGAAATTTTAAATAAATATGATTTGTAAAATGATTTTTTGAAAAAATTATATAAATTGTCTTTAGAATTAAGAAAACCTTTAGTATTTTTTAAAAGAGAAAGGGCAGAAAACAAAAATAGTTGTCCGAATTTGAGATAAAATATTTCTATGTTATTCTAGAAAGCGGATTCTTTTTCTTTTCCTGTCACAAGCAGTTATAAATCTCATATAACTACCGCATTATGTCTATTTTTTTTTTAAATGGAAAAAGCATACACAAAAATAAGGGAAATGACTATTATTTAAAAACTTGTCTTCACATGACTTAAAGAAATCCGCATTTAAAAAAAAAACAAAAGCACAAACTTTTTTTTTTTTAAGCAATTTATTTTAGTTGAGTTTGCAATGCATAACATATCATTATCATTGAAATTAAATAACAGTAATTTATGTTTTACTTTCCTTCTTTTTTAAAACTTTTACAGTACTTTTTTCAGACTTTTATCTTATGACTTTTAAGCTAAAATATTCCTTAAATAATTCGTTTCCTGTATCTGTTAAAAATTTCGATAACTTTGGAATAAAAAAAAAATAATATAGATTGAAAAACATATTAAAAAGAAATGCAAACGATTCTATGTTTTTAAAACTGAATAATTTAAAACTGATCTCTCTTCCTATCAAAACCAGATGGGAATTCATATATGAGGCACGCAAATTTCATCATTTTTTAATAAAAGAATAAAAACAAGTTCGGAAATAATGAAATTATAATTAAAAATTTGGGTTCAACTTCATTTAAAAAACTTCAAAATAATTTTTTTTAATGTTACAAATTTAGATAAATTGTACACGAAAGTTCTTTAAAAATAAAATAATTAAACGTAGGGTTTTTTTTTCTATACACTTTTTCAAATCACATTTATAAACCAAAATCTTTATTTTAGAAATTAGAGATTTATTAGAAAAAATTGGGTTGAACTTCATTTAAAAAACTTCAAAATAGTTTTTTTTAAAAACATGTTAAAAATTTACATTAACTTTCCACGAAAGTTCTTTTTTTTAAAGGAAACTATTTCAATTAAACGTAGGTTTTTTTTTCTATCCACTTTTTCAAATCACTTGTATATATAAAAAAAAGCTTTATTTTAATTATTTTATTCGTGATTTTATTTTGTTTATTTATTTATTTCGTGATAAAAATACCCTTTTTAAAACATACAGAATTTAATTTTCATCAGACTCTAGACTCTAGTTCTGAAATATAATAGAAAATGCATAAGAATATACAAAGTAAATCACATTTTACGTATAAGCAGCATTCATCTTTGACCGAAAAATGTAAAAGAGATCTCAGCCTAGATATAGAAAAAAACATTACACATTTAAAAATGCGATAGAGGACAGAAAAACAGTTAAACGAATGTATATTACAACATGAAGTGTATATATGGGTGTATCATAAATATAGATTTCAATAATTATTATTTAAAATTGAGGGAAACTACAGTAAAAATAAATTTCTATATTTTGTAGACTTTTTGCTCATTTTCAATACTATTTTTCCTTTTAGAAAAGCCTTTAACAATATGATTATCTTAAGTGCTGAAAAGAAATAAAGAGATGTCAGGTAAAAGATAAACATAACTATGATTATCATCAAATTTTAATTCAAGTTACGTAGTATCAACAACCCATATCAACCTATTGTAACCCATAGCAATTTCTCTAATCATTTAAATAGCTTCACTACGATATGAAATATCATAAAAGTTATTAAAGCGATTTAAGGACAAGACGTTTTAATAATCCAAAAAACCTTTCACATTAGAGGCAGAGAACTACAAAAAAGTTTATTTCATTCCTATTAGCAAAACCTGATAGGCCTTAGATAGGCTATTCATCATTTTTCGATGACACGATGAACGACGGATGTTAGGATATGCCTTATAAGCAGATTAATTCTCATCGTAAACATATCTTAAATGTTTGATCGAGAGCAGAAATTATCAATATCAAAAGCCGATTAATTTTTATTGAACCAGTTGTGTTTCTGATGAACACAGTTTTTTTTCCGATGACCATCCCATGTGTAGTTGATTAATTTAGTATACTTAGATAGATATAAGTGCATATGAGTTAAATAAATATAAGTCTGTTTAAGTGTGTTTTTTTAATTGTTTGTTAATATATTTTAGTTTTCTTATCATGTAAAATGATTAAAATAACTATTTATTAATTATAATCATCTAGCATACACAAGATTGAGGGATTTAACCTATTTTGATAAGTGATACTTAATAATGTTTGAATATCTAGGTCGAAGATAATTTCGGTTACGATTTTACTCTAAAATCATCTAACATGAAAATAAACAGAAGTGCGTATAATTCGATAGCATATATTATAAATACAAATTAAAAAATAATGACGGTAAGTTATAAGCATCTCTGCGCAGAGCTAGTTAGAAATAAATTAATCTAAAATATACTAGTAATTCATTAATTAAATTGCTATATTTATGTACTTTAAAACAATATTAGTACTACGTTGCGATTGTTTTTGGAGTAGCTTGCCTTATGAGAAAATATTTGGTAATTCGCTAAAAATAAATAGCCTATTATAAAAACTATCTACGTCGATATGCTAATCAAATTATTATTATAAAAGGTCATCACAAGAATGCTAAATAAGAATACCTCAAATAATTAACATAAATTGTTTATTTCTATATATATACAATTATACATTGTTAAAAGAAAGATTACAATTAATTAAATAATTAATTGATTGGAACTTTGCTACAATTTGTAGTCTCATTAAAATTTCATTAATTTTTAACGTTAGTAAATTTTACTCTTTAATTTAATTACAAAAATTAAGAACATCATATACATTTGACGCCGTCCATAAATTAAGTTCAGATTTATCTTTAAAAAGTTTACAATTCATTTTACAAAATTTTGCTTAATATCCTACTGCATAAATCCCTAGAAGAATCGTACCCTATATAAGATATATATTACGCAATATAATTTACAGGATGCGGATTTGAGAAGATGCCATATCTGACATATAATAGCAGATCTCGACGACAGTTGACCACAGTAATTATCCATTTGTAAATTGCAGCACAAAATTAAAAGTAAATTGAATTGCTGTTTGGTTATCAGGAAGAGAGGTCCTCTTAATTTGGAATAGCAATCAAAACTTCTATGATTACTCATAATAGAGCCTTTTGCTTAAATATTAAGTCTGAGAGATAAATTTCATCTCTTTTCATGCCACTCGCTGTAAGTATTTTTGAGTAAAATGTTGAACATTACTTGATGAACAAAACTATTATATTTACTTCTCATAAAAAAAAACACGGAAGTGTTTGTTGCAAGAGCAAATATTATTGAACGTACAGGGTGATTATAATTAAAGTCCCACATTCTAAATGCTGTAAAAAAGAACCACTTGTCAGAATGACTGGAAATTTGAACTGCATATACTGGAAGAAAGGGGAATCGGTATGGCATAAGAAAGAAAAAGTTCCAAAGTGTATCAATAGATGGCGCTGCAAGCGGCATAATGAAAGTGGATTCGGCGACAAGTGACATTTTTAATCGAAATACAACTGCTATGGCATAAGTTGCACAGTAAACCAACCGTACTTTTCAATGTGCATGAGTGTTTCGGTTGTTTGACGGAAAATATGACTTCCAAATCAGTCAACAGTTGTGGTACTGTTAGGCGAAAGCCCATCCACCACGACAAGGTCGTACCACATTGGAATGGAAAAATCGGTTTTGCATTGTCCTTGGTCCAAAAATCGCATAAAAAACATATAATGATTCGGTTTTTAATTTTGAATGAGTGTCTTTTAATTTGCGTAGTATGCCGCTTACAGCGCAATCGATTTATACACTTTGGAACTTTTTTTCCTTATGCTATACCGTTTCCTCCTTTCTCCAGTATATTCAGTTGAAATTTGAAATCACTCTGACCAGTGATTCCTTTTTTACAGCATTTCGAAAGTGGGACTTTAATTATAATCACTCTGTATTTTTTGTATCTTTAACTTGTACAAAAGCTCTTGTAACTGTCAAGCTAATCTACTAATTTTAATTGCAGTATGCATATAGATCTAAGTGTCTAGCGCATATGATTAAACGCGCTCAGCATTGGCTCAAGTTAATACCACAAGTCTCCATACCTTGTTGGGGTTACGTGAAGTGCAATTTCGTTCTCAGGGAATTGACTATTATGGTGGTGTCGCCATATATAAATTGGAGTGCAGGTCATAAATATTATTGACAGATTCAGATTCAGATTCAACCAAGCAGGGAGGCCTACCATATGGTTTTAGCCTGTGCAAGCCATGCTTGGCAAAAAATATTATTGACATGAATGTCTGTCTGCCTATAGACCTTATTGCACAATCACGACTGATTGTCTACGTCGAAGTCATAAAACGTATTGTTATAACAAGCCACTTAATTATAAACAAAACATACAAAATATAAAATATTAATTAATACAATTTTAATATAATCATAAAATAATTGATATATTCGGCAATGGTTTATTTTTGCTGTTATTATGATATGTCGTTTTTGATTCTGGGTTGATTCTACGTTGAATCTTTTTTTTAAATGTTTAATACAGTTTTTTTATATAGAGAGTTCTGTTAATAAAATGATTGAATTAAGCTTTTCATTACATCAAATTATTTGTTAATTATAAAGTACTTATTAAAAATTAGTTGAAAATTCAAACAGTTTGGAGGTTATAAATTTCACGAGACAATAATGAAAGAAAATTAAAAGTGAGTTTCGATTTTTTAGTGAAATTAAATGCTTGGAAGAAATGAAAACAAATTATTTACTGAAGATAACAAAATCTATTTTTGTCCTGGATATTCACTAGTTTAGTTCATAAACTTTCAAGAAAGCAGTAATTTGTAAGTATATGAAAGTATCTGTATCATAAATAATATAATGTGTTTTTAAAATTTTTATACAGAATACAGAGATCATATGAGAAAATAAAATGTTTCATTTATACGAAACTTTAAACTAACTACCTTAATGAAAATTTCTCTCCATTTCTATATTTGATTTTTAAATACTTTACTTACTCATCGTGTAAAGAAAGATGCAACGTCAAAATACTTTTAATACTTCAAAGTACATTCAATTACATTTTATGGTTTCTTTAAGCTAATTAATAATGAAAAACAAATATATTAAGAATAAATATGCAATTTATAGAATAATTGTACAGAAAAAACTAATTTTATATTTAAAATTTATTATTACATTCTATGGAATTAAACCTACAGTTAATAATGTAATATTCAGCTATAATTACTTATATTTCAATATTAAAATGTAGTACTGATAAATTGACTCAACGCTAAATTATATTGATTTTCTTCAAATAAAATATAAAAGCAAGCAAAAATTATTCAATATTATCGACTTAACTATAATTTATTTCCGAGAACATACATCAAACATTTTCTTAAAAAAAGTCTCGGAGCAAGCAAAAATGTTTCAATATTTTGTTTATTATAATATTTTACAATAATTATTGACAGATAAGATAAATAAAACGGATGTTTTCCACGATTTAGAATAAAATTACTACTTTTAATGTTTTAAAATTTTCGACAGTAAACTCTACATTATGCATCGTTTGATTATTTGATTATTATTAGTAATATTTATCTTTTTCTAATGGTTTGAATTATCAACGCTTTGAAATTTTGGTAAACACTTTATACATACGAAAAAATAATAAGTATGTCTAAACATATTACGTTAATATCCTCAACCTTGAGCCATTATATATTAAAAACATTTTTACTCAGCGTGAAAACTGCGTGCATTTCTAAATTCGAGAACTTGGAGAAATTAAACTAGGTCAAAGAGTATTCATCCAAATTTTCAAGTTCGAAAACCCACACAGACTGTACCATTAGCTTCTAACTTGTATTGCGGGGGTGGAAGGGGTTAGTAACTACTGATTTATGAAAATGGCCTGAATTATCTATCGAAAATAATATTTCAGAATTTTAACGGATTGGGATATGCAAAAGATGACAAAGGATCAGGGTCCAAGGGCCACGTTTTTGTCCCATGAAATCAGCCTAAACTCGATTTTGTTACAATGACTTAATTATTTCACTTTTTAATGTTATAAGTTTTATCTTGTACCATTTCAACAATATTTTTTGCATTTTGCTCGGATTTATATGACTTACACAAGCTCAAAGTTCGCATTATTCGTAGTTTTTGATGAAAAATATGCAATTTTTCCTAATTTTACCTCAATTATTTATAGGAGCGCAATCGTGTAACACTTTCTTCTTTACATATGTTATAAAATACATCAAAATGTACAATATATGTAAAAATGAAAGTGTTGCAAAGCTACGCTCGTAGTAAAATATTTAAAAATATATTAAAAATTGAGGTAAACTAGGCGAAATTGCGTTTTTTTTTTCATAAGCAACTACGAGTAATACGAACTTTGAGCTTGTGTGAGTTATATAAATCCGAAACTTCTAATATTAAAAAGTGAAATAATTAAATCTGTATAACAAAATTGAATTTTAGTCCTTTTTTATGGGCCAAAAACATGGCTTATGTACCTTGATCTTTTAAATCAAAGTAAGTTGATCAGAGGCCTTTTCAAGGAAGAGATATAAATCATAAGGGTTCGAGTTTACTCAAAGAGATTTGAAAGTTGCGATGGTAGATCGAAATGAATGAGATGAGATTATACTACTAGTGATGTATTTTGCGACAAGGACTTGTGAAAATTAATATATTTATATAGATGAGAAGAAAAAAGTGCGATTAAAGGGGATTCTGGTCTATTCATAATAAAAGTAAAAAATTGCAGGACAAGAACTTTCCTGTTTCGTATTAATTACAGTGGCCCTATCTTAAAACAGAAATAACTATATTTTTTATTGTCTATAAAAGTTTTGTTCCAATTTTAAAGGGCAGTCAAGGCATGGAAACATTTCTAAGTACTTGCATAGGGCTGTTTGGAAAGTTCTTTCCAATTGGGGAAATCAATTCGTACTTAAAAATTCTGCCTGTCAATTATTAGACAATTATTTATCAGAATTAATAAATAATAATTAAATGATAGAATTTTCCGGTACGAAACAACTTCCCCAAACGGAAAGAAATTTCCGAACAACCCAATAGATTAAATGATGTATACATAAATAAATATATTTTTAAAGGGATTTAAACATGTAGCAAATGTTGCAAGAAAATGAATTACGCATAGATTATGGAAACACTTTCTAATATTATCAGGATAAGCTACGAAAGATATATTTTTTTCATACCATTAGGGAGACATCTAAATAATCAGTATAAAAAACGCATAACACAATGGAAAACTCATTTTTTCCAATTACTGCCAAGATACGGCAATGTATATAAAATCCCTTTGCAGCCTTGTACATTATCTACAGATTTTCATGTATATTACAAAGCGAACTAAAATTTATTCTAGTTAGGAATAATGGTAACACAATTGAAACCACTAAACCGTAAATTTCCAATCATAGACGACAATACATCCATCTCCATAATATATATGAAAGCTTAGCTGAGAAACATTTTACAGAATTAAACACACATTTTCAGCAATTCCCCCCTTATTGGTAGAAGTTAATTAAATCAAATTTATTTCGCAAGCTGTGTTTTTTAAGTAAAGAATTTTTAAACATCACATAATATATTAAAATTTAATTAAATTTAAAAACGCATAAAAAAACTTTAACCCTCCAGCCGCGGTTAATGCTCCTATCGCGTTTCACTTATTCTATACAAATCCGCGGGGTACGCTATTTTGGCGTTGCCTATAATTTTTATAGTACTTAAACATCGGGAGACTCTATTTCTTCGTTGAATCTATCTTCTTTTATTTAGAAAAAGCGAGATTCGTTTACAAATTATAATACATATATCATTTCATAAGGTCATTCGGAAAGTTCTGCGGGTTTTGAAATATTTTGAATCCACAAATGCCACATTCCCACCCGAATTTTGAAATAAAACTTTGTTTCTTATAATGTTCCAGAAGAAACTGCTTTTACTTATTTATAAATAAATTTATTTTATATTTATTATTTATAAATGTTTTTAAATTCCGGTGACATTCAATCCTTATAACTATTATAAGTGGCGAATAAAAATAGGTCGCGGTTTTATTTAAGAAAATGGAAACACCGCCCGCTGCTAGAGAGTTAACGTGCTTTCGATAGTTTCAAGAAAAGTAACTTGCAAATCATATTTACGAGCAGGGAAGACCGAGCTATGCTCGGCCAAAATTAGCTTTGAGTTCAAATATCATGACCCATGACAAAAATGACCCACTAATCAAATTTTCTCGAACATATGACCAAGCCCAATTGACTTCTCGTGCCCGAAACCCGTAGAATAAAAAATTTAGTCAAAAAAGTCTGAGCCGTTTTTTAGATAAAATTAGCGTAACCCACAGTGAACCAAAAATGACCCACTAATCGGATTTTCTCGAGCATGTGACCTAGCCTAATGATTTTTTTTGTGACCAAAAACCGTAGGACTCAAAACTTAGTTCAAATCGTCTGAGCCGTTTTTAAGATAAAAATAGCTTGACCTATAATGACCCACTAATTGAAATTTTTCGAACATGTGACCTAGCCCAATAGTCTTCCCGTACGCTAAAACTGTAGGATACTAAATTTAGTTCAAAACCTCTGACCCGTTTTTAAGGTAAAATAGCTTGATCCTTAATGACTCATGAAAAAAATGACCCACTAATCGAATTTTCTCGAACATATGACCTAGCCTAACAGTCTTCTCGTGCCCCAAAACCATAGGATGAAAAATTTAGTCTGAATTGTCTGAGACGTTTTTTAGATAAAATTAGCTTGACCCACAGTGACCCCAAAAGGACCCACTAATCGAATTTTATCGGACATGTGACCTAGCCCAATGATTTTCTCGTGCCCGAAACTCGTAGGATATAAAATTTAAACAAAGTCGTTAGAGCCGTTTTTTAGATAAAATTAACTTGACCCAAGTTGACCCACGTTGACACAAAAATGACCCGCTCATCGGAAATTCTCGAAAATGTGACCAAGGCCAATTGTTTTCTGATTCCTCAAAACTGTAGGATACAAAATTTCGTCAAAATCGTTTGAACCGTTTTTTAGATACAATTAGCTTGACCCTGACACATGGTGACCCAAAATGACCCACTAATCGAATTTTCTCGAACAATTGACCTAGCCCAATTGTTTTCTGCTGCCCCAAAACGGTAGGATGCAAAATTTCGTCAAAATCGTTAGAACCGTTTTTAAGATAAAATGTGCATATATATGTATATATATATATATAACCACACACACACAGACACAAGATTTGCTCATATTAGACTATATGATATTCTGAATAATTAAAACCATTTTCTAGGAACCAATTTTGCTGAACTAAAATACTAATAATCGTAAAGAAAAATCTCAAAAATGATCGAAAAGAATTTTTCATTCCTGTCAGTCACAGATAAATAATTATAAAAGTTTTTTTTTTTTTTTTTTTTTTTTTTTTTTTGACAAAAGCTGAATTTTAAGAGAAAAATAATCAAGATTTCAAGTTTTTATAATAATAAGATACGTGTTTTGGAATTCTTTGAATATTCCACTACTTTTAGAGAAAGTTTTGAAGTTATTTAACTTTTGGGAATGACATATTATCTTGACAGATAAAATAGCCATTTAAGAAAAAATTCATAAATAGGAAATTGCGTGTTCAAAACCGAGGAAAATAGTTTCATTTTATTATAATAAATATTTCCTGTAAATTAATTCCAAAAGCATAGAGTTTCTGATGAAAACATATATCTAACTAAGGAAATGAAATAATTTTCAAATATTGAGTAAAACATTTTTATATTTACAAACCATTACTGTAGAAATTTGATAAAATTGTAATTTCTGATTAGTCCGTAAAAAATATTGCTGGTTAGCTATCCATCTGAGTTGAATCATAATTTTAATTCATCTAAGATGAATTTTAAATCTATTTTCATATTTTTTACTTATCCATCATATAGGATAAATCTTGTAATCGTTTTCAAAATCAAAAAACAAATTGTCGGATTTACACGTTTCAGACACTGGAGATTCCGAAAAACATATTTTTAGAAAAAAAAAAAAATTGTTGTCCGTCTGTCTGTGTGTCTGTAAACGCTCTATCTCCCGTACAAATTGAGATAGATTCGTGAAATTTGGTTTGTACTTAGTATATAATAATGGGAAGAAGCTTATTGAAATCAGTAACCTCAATTATCCGGAAATATTTTTTTCGGACTCTGGAAATATTCGTTCTGATAAAAGGTATATAAAAAATTTCGAAATTGTTTATTTTAAGGAGGAAATATAAAAGGCAATAAAGAAACATAAATTTTGCATAAAGAATAAAGTCGATCGCATAATTAGTTGCCGAGATAATTGTAATGATATATCCAACACTCTTCAATTTTTCATGACCCCATTTCATCCAAATTTCAATTCAAAGATATATTTTAATTGGAGAGAGAGGCTTAATGATGAGAGGCTTAAAATGATAGGCTTAATCCGACGCAATAAACCGTTTGTTAATATGATTCACATTTTTGGAGGTATAAGGATCTTTCATTTACGCAATTCAGTAATAGAGCATTTAAAGTTTATGACGTCATCAAACCCACGATTTTATTCGAATTGCAAACCATTTTATAAATAGTTTACACATGTTTTATTTTCATATTTTATATTATGAATAGCCATGATGGGTATGTATTACGGTGGCCCCAAAGACTAGTTTCTGATAAGAGCCATAGCTACTAACACAATGACACTCGCAAGATGATATTAAAACAATAGTAGCAATTTTTTTTAAATTTTAGTTTGAATTTTAACATTTTAAAATGATTTTTAGTATATAGGACATCAGAGATCGATGTTCAAACAGGTGTTTTACTTCTTTTTTTGATTTTGCTTGCAGTTTTTTTTTCTGAGGACACTTACGGTTTTAGAATCAGTTAACACGTTGATGGACAGTAGGAACAAGTGAAGTTCGAAAATTGACACTATATGTTTTTGTAATTTTTAGAATATTAGAAGTATAGTTTTACTCTTTCTGCTTAAATAAACTTAATTTTGATTAATTCAGCAGCACCTTTAATTAGGTTGCACTACTCCTTTCACAACCACGTCAGGGTGGCTAGTGGTCAGGGAAAAAAATATAGTAAAAAAAATGATGAACACCAGTATATTCTTATAGAAAAATTTATATTGATTATTCGATCAAATAATCAACTTGAATTTTTCTATAAGAATATACTGGTAATTATCATTTTTTACTGTATTTTTTCCTGACCACTAGCCACCCTGCACGTGCATACTGAAGCTGCAACTCGTATAACAGGTGGAAAACGAACTTCAATCTAAAAAATTGTTTCCGAAACATGACACTGGGTTTCTACTTGTACGCTGGTAAATGCACATTTGTGCTGCTATAGCCGTAGTGTCTAAAAACGACCGTTTCGTTTTGGGCGGCTATTGCCGTCATGCCACATTGTGAACTTCGTTTTGACGGCTATAAACGCAAGTGTCCGTCAACGTGTTAAAATTTTCACAATCCACTTTTTTAACTCAATATTTCAGCGGATAAAATAAAAAATTTTGAAAAAAAAATATTATAATGAATTAAAATACGCTTTCAAGAAAGATTTATCTTGCTATATAAAAGCTTACATAAATATATCAGACAGTATACAAAGATATTATATGTAAAGATGTTAATAACTTTAATAAAGTATTGAAATATATAGATTGAAATAGCGTTGTTAAACTGGGTCAAATTAACCCGCATATATAGCTAGTGGTCAGGGAAAATACAGTCAAAAAAGTGATAAACACTAGTATATTCTTATAGAAAAATTTATGTTGATTATTCGATCAAATAATCAAAGCATATCACCTGTTCACCTGTTCAATTTGAATTTTTTGTAAGAATATGCTGGTAATTGTCATTTTTTACTGTATTTTTCCCTGACCACTAGCCACCCTGCACGTGCATACTGAAGTTGCAACTCGTATAACAGGTGGAAAACGAACTTCAACATAAAAAATTGTTTACAAAACATGACACTGGTCTTTTACTTGTACGCCAGTAAATGTACATTTGTGCTGCTATAGCCGTAGTGTCTAAAAATGACCTGTTCGTTTTGGGCGGCTATAGCCGTCGTGCCACATTTTGAACTTCGCTTTGACGGCTATAGCCGCAAGTGTCCGTCAACGTGTTAAGGAACGGTTTCTGAAGCGATTCTCCTCTATCGGCGATAAAGTGAGCTGAATATCAGTTGTGTTCTATTGGGTGTAGTAAGAAGTTGTAAAGCAAATTTTGACTGACGTTTACTGCGAAATAGCGCACCAATCAGTTGACCGCGTTTGTGTCATGGATAAGAACCAGTTCAATGTTTTCAAATCGATGCAGAAGCGGGGAGAAAAGGGAAAGCAAAGTTGAAATTTCGGAGGTGAAAGATGTCATACGATAAGTCATTTATTCGTCACTGCATTCTTTACGAATTTCACCAAAGAAAAAGTGCTACAAAAGCATATCAATCAATCTGTTCTGTTTTTGGAGAGAAAATAGTATTGAAAAGCCCATGCGAATTTTGGTTTCGACGTTTTAAAGATGAAGATTTTGATGTTGGCGATCGAGAATATAGCAGCGCACCACTGAAGGCTAATCATGAGGATTTCCAAGCACTTCTTGATGAAGATGCATCTCAGACACAAAACGAACTTGCCGAACAATTTTGGAGTTTCACAAAAAACAATTTGTAATCGTTTATACGCAATGGGAAAGATTCGGCAGGTAGGAAGAAGGGTTCCACATTCATAGAGCCAGAGGGACAAGGATGAGCGTGTCTTGATGGGCATGAATCTGCTAAATAGGCAACATAAAAAAAACAACATTTCTTGTGGAAAATCATGACGGGAGATAAAAAAGGATATGTTATGACAATCCGAAGTGCAAAAAATATTGGTTGAATCCCGACAGAGCAACATTATCAACGCCGAAATGAGCCATTCATTGCAGAAAGTTTCTCCTCTGCATCGGGTGAGATATGAAAGTTGTGCTCTATTACGAACTGTCGGTGTCTGTTGTAAGTGTAACTATTGAACGCTGCGAGCAACAATTGCGTCTATTGAACCAGGAAATCGGTCAAAAACGTCCATTTACTGGTAAAGGTTTGCGTTCCGTGAAATTGCTCTATGACAACGGAAGACCTCATGTTGCAAAACCAGTCAAGGACACGTTAGTAATGCTTGGCTAAGAAATTTTGGAACAACCGGCATATAGTTCCGACATAGCCCCTTCGGACTATCATTTGTTTCGGTCGATGCAGAATACCTTGTCTCCTGTACACTTCCGGACAGTGGACGAAGTGCGAAACTGGGTTGACGACTTCATCGCGTCAAAAGAAAAATCGTTCTACACTGCAGGCATTCGTCAATTGACCAAAACGTTTGCGGAAGGGGTTAGTTTATTGATGGAGATTATTTCGATGAATAAAGGTACTATTCTCAGCTGATAATTGCATATTTATTTATCTGAAAAATGCTTTAAAACTTTTTACGACACCCAATAAAATAGATAGATGTTAGAAGATTTTCCATAAATTATTATTTGAGTATTTTACGCTTCAGGGAAATAAAGAAACACCTTTTCGCTAAATTATCTGGATTTTGCATATTGTATGTCCGGAAAACATACATTTCTATGATATTTTATACCGAGAAAACATCTTTTCCCACGAAATAAATAAAATGGTTTTAATGTTCAAAATTTTACTTTTTTTTTTAATTTCAGCTTTTCTAAGTTATAAAAGTTAACTACACAGAATTGAAGAAATTAAAATTTTTAGTTATTATGTAACATAGAGAAAAGTCTGTTTCATACTTGTCTCACACAATTAAATCACTTTAATTTGTGCATAGGGTATAGTTGCTACCAAAAATAATAAGAGTATACTTTTCAAGTATATTACAGTATACTTTAAGGAAATAAGATACCTTTATCAGAAAATATTTTCTGAAGCTTTAGAAATACAATTTTCCTGTAAATTATATTAACTACATTTTTTCCACAATAAAAAATCGTATTTTTAATTTGATACCAAGTCTGTTAATTCATTAATTTCTCAGAAATAACTTATTTAAATTATGGAATTATCATAAACAAATTCTATTTAAAGTTAGTTTATTTTTTTTTAAATTTTTTTAAAGAGTAAATTTAAAGTGTAGCAAAGTTCCTTAATGTTAATAAAAATGATTTTGAACGATTTACCTATGTGCTTGTTTGTATCTCTCTTAACACAAAGCTTTTAAAAGATAAAATATACCGGAAAAATAATCTAACCAAAGCATATAAAAACTTATTTATAAATGGATATATTCCCGTAAATATGAGAAGCTCTGTTTACATGTCTCCTAAGGGATATACAGTACGTGATAGGTTAACGAACTCTTCGGTTTGCGAACAGATCTGTTAACGAACACTTTCAAGAGAGATTTTTATTTTCTAACGAACACCTCACAAAACAAACCCACAAAGAAGCAATGCTTTGTTTTAGATTTGCAAAGCTGTATTTAATTTAATCTATTATCGATTTAGAAAACATTTTAAGAGTTGTATACTTATAGCCCAATTAATTCATGCGCTACCGGTTGTTTGGGATCCAAACTAGAATGAACGGGACCCAAATTAAAATGAACTGATTAAAAACATTAATTTTTATATTTTGTGTCCCATTTAAGAAATATTTTTAATTGGAAATTAATTATTTTAGCTTAAATTTAGTTCCTAAATTATTAACATGCTCTAGGCTCCACTTGAGCTTTATTGGACCTGGCAGTTAACACGATATTTGAGAGAACTAATAGAGTTTTTTATAGGTCAAAGTGATAAATTGATATGATTTAATGCTGTAGTCAATGAATGTGATACTAAAAGTTTTTACAAAGGGCATATCATTTTTTTTTAAGTACAGCACGACACGGACAAAGCCATCAAAATACGATCTGTCCATATTGTATACGGACGTATATTAACCCAATTAAAGATGGAAGATTGAAATCTCCAGAAAGGAAAAATAAGCTTTTGTCAAAAACGCAATGCATCACAAACTCAAAAAAAAAAAATCCCTGAAGGAAGGGAAAGATTGTATGTGTATAATGTATATTTTATTATTATTACATTTAAATAAATTTAGGGATAATTATATTAATTTATATACATTATTTAGCTCTTAAGAACGAATAATTAAATAAATCCCCATACTATACTAAATGTATGATCGGTTAACGAACAATTCGGTTAGCGAACATTGTTTTGGAACGGATTAAGTTCGTTAACCGATCCGCCACTGTACTACATACCAAGCACGAAGTTCGACACCATTCTTCATATATTTATTATATATTAACTAATAAGTAGGAACAATGTTATATGGAAAATATTACTACAAATTTCAATAATTACATTGCTTCTAGGGGATTTCTCATTAATGATTCTCAATTATTAATAATATATTTTTAGCATGTTAACTTGACTGCTTTAATCCGTCTCCGTCATAAGTAAATAGCTATTTTCATATCGTAAAATTTTTAAATAAGCAGTCACAACATAATATTCCTTAAATTATTAAGTATGTCGTATTTACTACAATACGGGGCATTCAGAATTTTATTCTTATATCCCAATATGCTTTATGAAATTTAATCATGTAATACAGATTAAAACTCATTAATTTTTATTTAATTCTTCTTAAATGTTGGTATTAATTATTAGATGTACGAAAAAGTTCTACTTGTTTTCATTAGAGCGTGTTATCTTAAAGAAAGTTACGCGTAGATTATTAATTATGGTACAAATAAACACAGCTGATCCTACTCTACAAACACATTATTCGCGTAACAAATGCGCATCCTATAAGATGTAATTTTTCAACTGGTAGAAAAATATCCGGGCCAACATTCGAACCTGGGACCTATTGGCTGAAGCTACCAATGCTCTGCCAACTGAGCCATCCCGGACAAATCGGGAGGACCTATTTACGCAGTTAACCTTATTAATCAGAGTATCTGGTGTGATATCTGAACCAGCTAAACAGAATAAATCACAGGTAATGGAACTCCAGAAAACGCTGTATACGTAATTACACTAGATTAATTTTAACATAATTATTCTAATTAGCACATAAATCATATGAGATGTAATTTCAGAATCCTATTCTGAATAGCTGAGTTGACAGAGCACTGGCAGCTTCATCCAAAAGGTTACTGGTTCAAATCTTGGCCTAGACATTTTTTACCCAGTTGGAGAATTATGTCTCATATGACTTACTTACCAATTAGAATAATTGTGTTAAAGTTAATCTAGGAAGTAATCCTCCTATTGAAAATGATCATGATCTTTCCCACCAGTATTTCTAGTAATTTTTTCTAATAAATGTTCTAGGAAGATTTTACTATTAAATAAGGCGAGGAAGAGTTTTCGCAAAAACTGGTAGAAATAAGCATGAGATTGGGTAACAGTATTCGCCATTGGTGCACAAGATAATAAAGTTTAAATATAATAAAAATAATAATTCTCTGTATTTGGTGGGATAAAGCGGAGACTGTAGTCTATAGCCTGCCAAACAATAAACGATCTAGAATGGGAAATCTTACCAAACCCGGCGCACTTAACATACCTTTCCCATTGCGATTAGCAAGTTTTTAGCACTTTTCACAACAGCTCGGTAAAGGTGTAATTTCAGATCGAAGATATAGGGGGTGGGGTTTGATTATGAGTTCTTAAAATTTGAAGAAACTTTAACTGTCGAAAGTTAACGTTCTTTATTCAAATAGTGCACAGAAAAAAAGGCCAAGAGACATAATAATTCACCTAAGCGGTTATATCACCAGTGTCAGTAATATTACAACTCAACAATGCCATGGCACATGGAAGTTCCGATTGTTTTATACAAAAAACTATTGGTGATCATATTGATTAAGATTTGAATTTCATTTCATTTTTATGATGAAACTAAAATTAAACACAGCTGATCACAAAAATGTTATGTGCACTGAAGGGGCAAATTCTCCTATTGAAACTGGGCATGCAATTTTCCACAAGTATTTCCCACTAGTCAGAATTTTATATCATTTTATGATGAAAATAAAACTGAAAAAACGGGTAGGGATAATCATTAAGATGAACAAAATACATATGTGTGAGATTAACTACAGAAGTTTTAATCTTGGAATTTTTAAAGTCTTTTAAATGTAACCATTAAATAAACTTTATTCAATAAGACTTAATATTTGTTCAGTAAACACCATGGGATGATTTTTAATGTAATTTTCTGTTCGATAATAAATATATCTAATAAACATATAGTGATAGACATGTCTAATATTACTAAGCAAATACACCTTTCATACAGATTTAAGAAAATTCTGCTGTGATAGTGAAATTGTTTTTTCAAAACATTAACTAGTTTTAATGTAATATATACAAAAGGTGCATGTAAAAAAATTATATATGTATATCTATATAATAAATGTATATCTAATAAAAATGTGTAATAAATATATATCAATTAAATATATCTAAGAAGTATTTCTAATAAGCATACAGGCAATAAACACTTGTAACATATTTAAGAAACACCTGCTGTAATAATAAAATTGTTTTTTTCAAAACATTAACTAGTTTTAATGTAATATAGACAAAGGGTGAATGTAAAAAAATTAAATATATATATATATATATATATATATATATATCTAATAAATATATATCTAATAAAAATGCGTAATAAATATATATCAATTAAATATATCTAATAAACATATATCTAATAAGTATTTCTAATAAACATACAGGCAATAAACACATGCAACATATTTAAGAAACACCTGCTGTAATATAAAAATTGTTTTATAAACAATTCATGTTTTAACGTAACATATAGAAAGTAAATAAATATAACATACATTATTTTAGATTTAAAAAAAAAAAATAATGTTCAAAGTGTTACTTTACAAGATATCCTTAATTCATAATAATACATTACATTTTAGAATTAAACAAAGTATTCGTTTCAATCAAATAATATTCTTTTTTAATTAAAAAAAATACTAAGATCAAATTTAACTTTTATTAAATTAATAATTACATTGTCAATAACCATATCAAGTAAACGAATCATAATGAAAATTTCTTTAGGGACATTTTTATTCAATATCAAATAAAAAAGTAATTCAAACGGATCTCCATCGATTGATTCGACATTTAATACATTCTTTAACATTTTTTATCCTAGTTTTATTTTTGTTAAAACATTTATAATCCTTATCGATAATGAAACGTAAGGAAAAAAGGTTTAATTAATGATATCACTTTATTGTAAGAAATTATCAATGATAAGAAAAAGGAAGAGGGGTGTTTCATTTCCTAAATAAAGGGGAACAAAAATGCGATAATTGATTTTTTTGCATTAAAGAATTAAATTATATTAAAAAATTAGCTTGTAATTTTATTCTTTTACACTTATGGTTTTATTTTATCACATTGGATTCTCGGATGTTTTTTACTTTTGATTTTAGATAAGGATTCTGGATTTAGAGATTTAGATAAAAAGATCAAAATAAGACAAAGAATTAAGATTGTGATTTTCATATCGTAAAATCAAATACAAGGTAGACGATGTTTTCTTTTTCTTTTACTTAAGTTGCAAAAAAATATGTATTTTACAAAGATACAAAATGTGTTACAAATGGACTTTAAATGATGTTAAAAAGCTTTTGTGCTTAAAAAGTTAGAGAAAAAAATATTTTCTGCTTTCCATGGGATCATGGACCACTTATTAGACTATAGATATACAGAGTGCGTCAGAAAAATGTATGCACACGTTGAATGATTATAACTCCAGTTTTGTATTAACATATATGTTTATATGTACTTATATGTATACAATGAATGTTAATGTATATAAAGGAGTTTATAGGTATATAAAGGACTTTATATGTATATAAAGGAGTTTATATGTGTATAAAGGAGTTTATATGTATATAAAGGATGTTAAAAAGCTTTTGTGCTTAAAAAGTTAGAGAAAAAAAATATTTTCTGCTTTCCGTGGGATCATGGACCACTTATTAGACTATATATAGAGAGTGCGTCAGAAAAATGTATGCACACGTTGAATGATTATAACTCCAGTTTTGTATTAACATATATGTTTATATGTATATGCATATAAAGAATGTTAATGTATATAAAGGAGTTTATAGGTGTATAAAGGTGTTTATATGTATATAAAGGAGTTTATATGTATATACAGGAGTTTATATGTATATAAAGGATGTTAAAATGCTTTTGTGCTTAAAAAGTTAGAGAAAAAAATATTTTCTGCTTTCCATGGGATCATGGACCACTTATTAGACTATATATAGAGAGTGCGTCAGAAAAATGTATGCACGCGTTGAATGATTATAACTCCAGTTTTGTATTAACATATGTGTTTATATGTATATGTATATAAAGAATGTTAATGTATATAAAGTTTTTTATAGGTATATAAAGGAGTTTATATGTATATAAAGGATGTTAAAAAGCTTTTGTGCTTAAAAAGTTAGAGTAAAAAATATTTTCTACTTTCCATGGGATCATGGACCACTTATTAGACTATATATAGAGAGTGCGTCAGAAAAATGTATGCACATGTTGAATGATTATAACTCCAGTTTTGTATTAACATATATGTTTATATGTATTTGTATATAAAAAATGTTAATGTATATAAAGGTGTTTATATGTATATAAAGGATATTAAAAAGGTTTTGTTCTTTAAAAGTTGGAGAAAAAAATATTTCCTGCTTTCCATGGGATCATGGACCCCTTATTAGACAATAGATGTACAGAGTGCGTCAGAAAAATGTATACCCACTTTGAATGATTATAACTCCAGTTTTGTATTAACATATATGTTTATATGTATATGTATATAAAGGATGTTAATGTATATAACGTATGTTAAAAAGCGTTTGTGCTTGAAACGTTAGAGAAAAAAAAATTCTGCTTTCTAATGAGATCATGGGTCACTTATTAGACTGGGCAGATATACAGGGTGCGCCAAAAATGTATACACACTTTGAATGATTATAACTCCAGTTTTGTATTAACATATAATTGATATTCAAATTCTAAAATAATCTACATAAAATGTATAACTTTTCCTCCTACCGCAGATGTTAAAAATTATTATCGTTATGGTCAATACACTGCTTATAATGGCTGTCTATTGATTCACAAATTTTAACAAACATTTCATTTTTTGTTGTGGCGCATTCTTCCTCTATTGCGGTTTCGGAACGTTGTCTATGAACATCCATTCTTTTCAAACGACAAAAAAAAAAAAAAAAAAAAGTTTTCGAGAAAAACGAGTTTAAAATTTTACTATAGCGTTATGTTCAGCGAGCGGCGTTGCATTGAATGAGCAAAAAATACTGTAAGGAATTTAAATATTACGAAACCACTTTAGGGGAACAATCGACACATTTGAAGCAAAAAATGAAAAACATGAAAAAAATTCCAATAATTTCACCCAAATAAATAGAACTTCACCTTAATCTAATGTATATATGTAAAAAAATATGAATTTTATTATTGCAATAGAATCACATAATATTGCATAGATGCGAACTTTTGCGCTTTTTTCTAGCACTATTAATGAATTAAAAAAAATCCCTTATTTGATTCTGTATTTTCGGTGATTAAATACGACATATGTTTCTGCTAAAAAAATGGTATGAGAAAAGCGTAAATGTTGGCGGCTATGATAACATTTTGGCTTAAAATAATAATTTAAAGTGAATAAAAAAACAATGCTGCTAAATCTGCGGGTTTTTGACACCCAGTATTTTCGTATGGACAATTTTGCTTTCTTTAACTCTTTTACACCATTAAGGCATAGTCATTTTCAGGAATTTCTTTTTTACTCAGAAATTCGGAATCAATATCATCCGAATCCCAATCCGAAACCATATCCTCCACTCCTCCAAATCACTAAACAGTTATTAAATAGAGCAAAAATTACTATTAAGAATTTCTGTTATTAATTTGAAATTGTGAATAAATAGAAAATCCCTGAAGTGCACGGTATTAATGCCAATGATTTAATCGATGAAATCTTCGATTAAATGATAATAAATTTTTTATATGAAAGTAATGATATTGAAATGTCTGGAGACTTGGGATTTCTGTATCTCCAATATAAATAACATTTAACTTTTTCAACAGAAAATAAATAAATAAATAAATAAAACTTTTAAATAATTTAATTAGGTTAAAGATTTATTCATTCTTTTTCGAAATAATCGTGTTTCAAAGAAGCTTCTGTTATAATGAAAAACTTTTATCCAAAAATAAAGACACGATATAATGCAATATATCGAAAAATAATATTGAAATAATTTTAGCGTATCATAGAAATATTATTTCAGGGGATCTCAGCAAGTTCTATACCCTTTTTTATACATAATAATTTTCAACCAAAATTGTTTAAATTTTTAGCTAAAAAACATCATAATGAGAATACAATTGTCATTTTTTTAACACTTTCCAACATTGTTGAAAAGTGTTTATGAATTCGGTTTGTCTGTCTGCCGTCTGCCGTGGTCTAACGCACGTAAAAATACGTATATTGTACCGCAAATGATATATGATGTTGATGTTTACTATTGCTTGTTTGGTATTGAAACTAAAGTGGACAACTTTTATAATTAATTTACAGGGAAACTCAAATTAATTCCATTACATTAGGGTCTTTAAAGGAGAAATCGTTTGAGGTGTATTTTAATGATGTTGGAGTATCTGAAACATATTGAAGGTATTTCTGAGGTGCACTACATGATATTTAGTATACAATGTGATGCTCATAGCATTTATCGTGCATTTACAAGAGCCCCACCAGTGGCTGAGAGGTTCTGCTCTCAAATCTGGTAGACAGGAGGTGCTGGGTTCAAACCCCTGTCGCGCCCGTTGACCTAACCGTTCGGAGTTTTCCGTGGTTTTCTTCGAACCTTGCCATAAGTACGGGTTAAGATACCTTAGAAAGACCCCCACGGAGGGCACTCCGCCCTAGGGCCTATATCCCTCATGTAGATAATCGGCTGATATAAATTAACACAAAACACAACACGCATTTACATGGACATTCAAAGTAATACCGTTACATTACGGTCTATGGGGAAAAAATTGTTTGCGGTGTACTTGAATAATATTACACTAATTCAAACGTATTGAAATTTATATATATTTATGTAGTGCACTACAAGATGCTTACTATAGAAAAATGTGCGCATAACATTCATCGTTTCTTTACAAGGACACACAAAGGAATTCGGTTACAGTACAGTCTATCAATAATATTTGTTGGAAATGCGCTTTCAGTTGTGGTACGCGTTTTTGAATTTAACTGTTTTTTGCATATTATTGAGTGTAAATAAATTTTCATGATCCTATACAGGACTGCACAAAAAACCTCGAGTTCATTATTGTTTATTGGTGGAATTTGCTGTGAGGGAATTTTGAACTGTGCTATGTGTTTCCTAACTGAAGTAAATTGTAGAATTCTATTTATACATATATACACATCTATAAGTCCTATAAAGGACAGAAGTAAAGAATTCGAATGTTTTTCCGACTGTTGGCGGTAATTCCTGACTTTGGGTTTTCAAATGTAACATGGCTTTTCCAAATTGTTTATTAAGGCACCATATTTTACCTTAATAAAATATAAGTTATTTTATAGTAATCTGAATGTGTTGGAAAGTTTTTAATAATCTGCGCTTGACGCAAGATTTTTCTTTCTTTCTCTTATAGTATTCAGAATGTGTTGGAAAGTTTTTAATAATCTGCGCTTGACGCAAGATTTTTCTTTCTTTCTCTTATAGTATTCTGAATGTGCTGGAAAGTGTTTGATAATCTATGTTTGACGTTGACTTTTCTTTCTTTCTTTTATAGTATTCTGAATGTGTTGGAACGTGTTTAATAATCTCTGCTTGACGCATGATTTTTCTTTTCTTTATAGTATTCTGAATGTGTCGGAAAGTGTTCAATAATCTGTGCTTGACGCATGATTTTTCTTTATTTCTTTTATAGTATTCTGAATGTGGTGGAAAGTGTTTGATAATCTATGTTTGACGTTGACTTTTCTTTCTTTTTTTATAGTATTATGAATGTGTTGGAACGTGTTTAATAATCTATGCTTGACGCATGATTTTTCTTTTCTTTATAGTATTCTGAATGTGTCGGAAAGTGTTCAATAATCTGTGCTTCACGTATGATTTTTCTTTTCTTCTTTTATAGTATTCTGAATGTGTTGGAAAATGTTTAATAATCTATGCTTGACGCATGATTTTTCGTTCTTGTTTAATTAATCATCCAAATCCCATTTAAAATTCTATCACACAGTGTCATAAACATAAAACATATGTTTAAAGAAATTTTTATGCAATATGAAATAAAAGTTCAAATTTGACTTTTTGACATCATTATTCCAATATTCAATAACTTCTTAAAACTACTTTTTTTTTCTCCTTTTTTTTTTTTTTTTTTTTTTTTTTTTTTTTTTTTTTTTTGTTAAGCCAATTACTTTTCTTATCGGTAATTGAAATGTAAAAGAAAAAACAATTTAATTAAAGATATCACTTGATTATCAGAAAAGATCAATGATAACTAAAAGAATAAGATGTATTCTATTTCCAAAATGAAAAAAAAAAATCAAAAATGCGATAATTGGTTTTTTGGTAAGGAAGACACGTGTTATATTCAGATAAATACTTTGTAATTTTATTCTCGTTTATTTTCTGTTTTTATTTCACCACATTGTTTTCAAGATTAGATTTACTTTCTATATAAGATAAGGAAATATCTTTTTCAAGAAGATTTAGAAAAAAAAACTTAACAGTAAAATTGAGATTGTGATACTTCTTGTACTGAGATCAAGTATCTGATACAATGTTTTTTTTTTCTACGTACGAAATATTTTAGAATACATTTTATTTTTGTTGATTGAAAATTTGTAAAATTAAACTTTGACTGACTTTTTAATGGGTGGAAGGACAAAATTAATAATTAAAACCCAATGAGTATTCGGCTCGTCTTTTTGAGTCAAATATTTCACGAAATAAAAAGTTGGTGTAACAAAATTTTGAAGATCATGTTTATTTACTTTTTTTGAGGCATAATTTAACGATATATATAAAGAATTCAAGTACCAATCTGCATACTCATATTTTTTATATCTATCATTTTCACTGTTGCCAAATCTTGTGGATAATTTATTCAAAAATTCTGAATTCATACCAGAAAACTTTGAATAATAATTATGTTTACATTGTTCACTATATTATTCACAGAATATAGTATATTATTATATTTTTTCCAGTTATGTGAGCTGGCCTCCAGCGGAGCTCATTTGTTATGATGCGGGGATGTTTGATTCGATCGCCTGCGCCTCGGGTAGACTATCTTCAAAGTTCATCCAGTTATTATATAAAGCCAAAAGAACTTTTTGAATACCAATGTTTCCAAAATAAATTTTTCATTGTAAGTTTTTACTACATTTGCAATAGAAATAACCTTCGAGGTAGATTTCTAAACATTTGCAGGAAAAAACTAAAACGAAAATTATTCTTGGAAAATAATTGTATTAAGAAAACGGACCAAGTAGGAGCTCTCTATGAAGCATGAAGTACATATGGGAAAATAATTCCTTACGGTTAAAGTATTAGTGTGAATTATTAAATCATAAAAAAATTAAGGTTAATGGGTAAACTTAAATATATTAAATGCAGTCATTTACTATTAAACGATATGACAAAAATAATTTTACGTCAATTTAAAAATTAGTTTAAACTCCTATAATTTCTTAAAGTTTTTTAATACATCGTGTTGCCAAACAATCAAATTAATATGTGTTTGACATATTGCTTAATATTTCCGATTTTGCTTGTCAAATTCAAGTTTTATACGAGTATAATTATAGAATATCGTTTTTTTTTTAAATTCTGTTTTGTGTTCTTCTTTGAATCTGAAATTTCATGTTGGTTTATTTATATTTCATAAGACCCTTCCTTCATTTGCTGTGGATGCAATCAATGAAATCGATAGAGTGTATCAAATTCAGTATCCATGGAAGTTATATAGAATATTAGTATGTTCAGTATTTCGTTTCTGCTACACGCATTTGGTGTATCATTGCCATTTCAGGAATTTCCGGTTTATTCAGAAAATCTGAATTCATAATAGAAATTATTCCTTAAAGCAAAACTGTTATAAAATATTACAACCATTTTATTATATTTAAAAAAATATATTTTAGATGGAAAAGTGGGAAATGCATAATAAGAGTAACAGGAGCAATAATTGCCGTGATATATTATGATATCCAGGAAGACAATTTATTTATTCATTTTATTGTGACCATTCATCAGACTTGTTTGCTTGACACCTTTGCCTACTTAAAGCCTTTGTCGAGATGAACACTGGAGAGAAACAAGAAAATAGAGATCAATGAAACCTGCAGCCGGAAACTACACATAGAGTGTGTAAAGGAGTCACCGGGTGTCGAGTCTTGTGCCTTCTCCTACATTCGCAAGCAATTAGCGGAGTGGTGCTTTAACCATTTTGCCAAGGAGTGATCCAAGAAGACTATAAATATGTCAACAATCACATGTAAACAATATACCATTCACAATAATTACTTGTTCTAGTCATTTTATTTAGACATTTTATTTATTTTTTAAACAGTGGTGGCTACCCTTTTCCCCTGAAAATCCTTCGACACCAGTTTTTTTTTTTTTTTTATAAAAATTTTAATCTTATTTTATCACATAATTTCACTCTTTATTTAAGACGAATAATTCTGTTAAAAAATATTGGCAGCTATGTGGCATGTATGCCACAGGTTGGCCACCCCTGTTTTAAAATATTCTAAAAGATAGTACAAATGTCTAAAATTCCTAAACATACTGTCTAATAGACAAAACATTACTGGAGATGTAGAAAAATTTAAAAAATATTTTCACCTTCTGGTCTGAGACGTCATCAGTTAATGTTGTACTGTTTCCCCCGCGCTAGTTACCTTCGTCGAAACCTTTCCCATTTTTCCCTGTTCCTAATAACCGGCGCCATCTATTATCAATCTTTAATTAGTTTTCTCAACCCGAAATACCTTTTTACAGATGATATGAATTCTCAAATAAACCTTTTCAAGTTCAAAAATGTGTTTTACAGACCATCATGATAAATTCACAGTATTAACATTAATATTAATATATTACTCAAAATAATTACTTGCTCTATCCATTTTAGTCAGACATTACATTGTTTTAAAACATTTTAAATGATAGTGCACGTGTCTAAAATTTCTAAAAATACGTTCAAACACTAAAAATTACTTGAGATGCTACTACAAACCGTCCGTTTTACATTAATTCTAATAAAATTAGTCTATCTTTATCATTTTTATGTTTATTAAATTTAAACTACTATTGGATAACAAGGATATCATTAAAATTTGTTATTTAGGCTTTTGAATGATTTGGCGTATACAGTGCGGTGTTTTTTTTTCCTGGAAACATTTTATGGTTTTAAAGGTCAACGAAGTTTTGAATTTCTCAATTCAAATTTAAACACTCCTAAAACTATAAAGAAAATTTTCAGTAATTTCTACACTACTTCATAAATGCTAAAGAAGAACGAATTTGTGCTAAATTGCATTTCATTAAGCCGAGCAATTACAGAAAAACAACGATAAAACACGTTGTATGCAAAAGTCTATTTTCTATATTACAGGGTGGTTTCTTCTTTGAAATTGTAAGTATTAATATTTGAGGGGGATTTCACACTGTCAGTTTCTGAAGTGAGAGTTATAGAGTTGCAAATGCGTTTTTAGATGCAGGTATTCACTGTTAAATGTCTGTAACACATCGTTTGATTGCGCACGATCGTGGTTGAGTAGTTGGATGTCTCCAGGGCAAAGTGTTACTCAAGTTAACAAAGTAAGAGACTTGCTGACGAGTGCAATCTTATGGTTAAAAGAGACCTCTGGGTGTGGAAGTGCTGCGACAGGGCATTCTGGAGGCCATGGTAGGATAATCACACATCAAGAGCCTCGATGTGCCTTCCTAGTGGACGAGAAGAACATAAATGATATGCCAATTAAGATAACCTCAGACATTGACAGAGCTACTGTTACTTTATTATCTTAGAGAATCATTTCTCGATGATTAAATAGTGTTTGCGTAGATACACAGAAACTTATTACATGCCTTCCACTATAAGCGCATCATTGTAGGGAAAGTTTACTTCGCTGTAAGGAGAACATTCGTTAGGGTCAGAAACATTGGTCTGGAATCATGTTCTCTAATGAGTCCCGCTTCACCATAAACAGTGATGCTGGGTACCAGCTAGTATGGAAAGAGAGATAAAATCCATTCATATCACCAGAATGTCCAGGAAAAGTATAACCATGGCCAAAGAGTATTTGTCTGAGCGGGTGATTGACACACTGGCAGTATTCTGCTTCACATATTTGAAAAGGTACAGTGAACTCACAGTAATATTGCCCAGGCGTTTTTTCCCGTGGTGCAGTTAGTCCTGAATTCCTGTTCGTGGAAACAATAGCCGCCCATATAAGACGGCTGAAGTGTCTCTCACACTCGCAGGACACTATATTGAGCTTTTGACATGCCTTGCGTATTTTTCGGACATAAATCCTATAGAGCATGCTTGGTATGCACTTGGTATACGAATTGTTTAAAGACAGAATTCTCCTCAAACCGTGCAGAAACTGAAAATATCCTTGTGAAACGAAGGACTAGGTTTCCTCAACTGTTTAGTGAACAGCATTCACAAACAATGCAAAATGTGCATCTGTGTCGAGGTGTTCATAATCCATACTCACCGATTGATATGCGTCCCGCTTTATGGTAGAATAAGCATTTTCCGGTAAGTGTTGAAAAAGTCTGTAAGCAATTTTATTTTCGCATCTACCTTTCCCATGTGGGAATATCTGTACCATTTTGCATTATAAAGACACTTGAGGACCTCTATTAGATTTCTTTAGACGATGTCTATCAGCAGTTATGACGAAAAATGTCTCTGTTTCTTAGTAATTTTCAAACGGGCTACTTTATTTCATCGAAATATCGCGGTCAATTTTTCCTTAGTTTTTTCCAATTTATACATTTTTTTTTTCATTCTTACCAGAAAGATTTTTTCTGTTAATTTGTTTAAACATTTCTAGAATTTGTTAAAAGTTAAAAATATTTTTCATCCTATTAACCCTTTCCGGCACAGACAAATTCTGTTCGTAAAATAAGAAATTACTGACTGACACCGGAATTTACAAACGACTTTTTTAGAAACTACGAACTCCTAATTTTAAGCTTGCAATCTAGAAACAAAATTTATTAAAATATTCTTGGTGCGTATGCAAGTTTGGAATTAAAATTAGGTGTGCCTAGAGTGGAACCAGTGTGCCGGAAAGGGCTTAAAACCATTTATGCCCTCAGTATAGCAGCAAAATTAAATGATTAGTCTTTTTAATGTCTCGGAATGTATTAATATATGTCGAAATGCAAATGAAAGAATAACCAGAACAAATATTCATATTTCTTCAAAATTATAACATTTATAAGATTCATCAATTTGAATTCCTAGTGAAAACGCAATTCAAACAAAACTTATAAGTATCATTGAAACAAATTTTCAAAGCTAATTTTTTTTTACACAGTTGCATATTATAAAAAAAAAGTTCACAGATTTTTTTTAAATTAAAATACACAAGTATGTAGTCTGTATTCTTTGATAAACATGATAAATAAATCTACTAATTTTTTTTATTTTTTTCTTAAAAATACAAAAATAATGTGTTTATCTTACAAACTAATAAATGTGAAAACAGATGTATATACATAAAAATTTTCAAAATAAAAAGATATCTGATTAAAGATTCAATTAATTTTTATATGTAGTCTGTATACTCCGACATGCAAAATAAAATTCACTAAACTTATTTATAAACACAAGTTTTCCTTTTCTTAACTACACAAAAATAATCTATTTGTCTTACGAAGTAATGCTTGTGGATAATAGATGTACATAACATAAAAATTTCCCTTTAAAAATATTCTAAAATATCTGATTAAACATTCGATTCATTTTTATTTTTCCTCTTGTAAATTATTTCAATAAATGTATGTTCATAAAAATATCTTTTATTTTTTGTTATATTTCAAAGTGTAATTGAAAAAATGTGTTTTATCTAGTATAATTTGGATATCTTACATTACTAAGAATATTTTTAACAAAGAAGTTCTATCGTTTATATCTTTAAAGTACAAGATAATGGTTTAGATTATGAAAAATGTTTACGATAATGAAAAATATGTACGTTATTATATAGAAAATTACATATATCTTCTAGAAAATGGCTTCTTTTTAAATTAAATTTCATTATAAAAAAGACTCTGCAATTTTGCTTAGTTGAAGAATTGAGAAAGGCGATTAATATCTTTTTGAAAGATATTTTCAGGAGCTTACGAAAATATATTTAAGATATTTCGTTAGTTCGAAAAAAAAACACACGAAAAATAATAAACAAATTTTCATTTTAAAAATGTTATGGAATTCTAGATGAAGCTAATAAATCTCATTTTTGTTTGATCTTAAATTTATGATAAGTTATATTTGAGCATATGTATGCCTTTGAAAACATTGTAACAAAGTTTAGATATATATTTTTTTAAGTTAAATATATTATCAGATGATAAAACTGTATTTCACAGTTTTTAAATAACATAATTATCTTTATATAAATTATTAAATTGAAAAGAATTATAGGAAATTCACAGAATTATTGTTTCAGAAATGTTCGCATAATTTATTTTAAATAAATAAATCATATTTAATCAATCACACTTTCCAACATAGTTGAAAAGTGTTTATGAATTCGGTCAGTCTGTCTGTGCTCTAACTCGCGTAAATTTATCCGTATATTCATGCAATTGATATATGTTATTGAGGTTTCCCTTACCATGTTTGGTTTTGAAAATGAAGTATGTACCACTTATACTTTTTTACAGGGGTACTCAAAAGAATGCCATTACATTATGGTCTACAGAGAAAAATTATTTTCGGTGCATTTTTTTAATGATGTGATACTATTTATAATATATTGAAATTGATATACATCACTAAAATACACTACAAGATGCTAACTATCGAACATGGTACGTCTAGCACTTATAATTAGCTTACAGGGAAACTGGGAAGAATTCCACTACATTATGGTTTAATGTGGAAAATCATTTGAGGCGTATTTTAATCATGTTACACTACTACAAACATAAATGAAATTTATAGCAATTTCTGAGATGCACTAACACATGCTTTCTGTAGAATAAGAAGTGTAAAGCTCATTCTTTCATTTACAGTGCCACACAAAAGTATTCTTTTACATAATGGTCTACGGGGAAAAAACTGTTTGCAGCGTATTTTAATTATGTTAAGTCATTTCAAATATAATAAAATTGATATACATTATTGAGGTTAACTACAAAATACTTGAGATGTGCATAGCATTTATCGTTTATTTACAGGGACACAAAAAATATTTTGGGTACAGTACTGTGTCCGAAATATATTGTTTATAATCCATGATTGGAAGTGGGATTTTAGTAAGGTATGTGTTTAACTAAATTTTTGAATGCTATGAGGTATCTATAAATGTTACAGATCATACAGGGCTACACAAAAAGAAATCGTAAGCATGACGATGCATCAGCGTAAATTGATTAAAATTGGTTCTTAATCGAGTTATGCATTTTGAACGTGATGTAAATTTGGTATACCAAAAAAGGTTTGTAGAATATAAATAAAATCATATACAGGGCCACACAAAGAACTGAATACATGGCTGCTTATGTATTGTTGGAGCACTGTCACCCCGTTCCTTACACAGGTTCATTTAAAGTATAATTACTATCATATCATGACATTGTACATCACCATGATCTAACTGTTAGGTTAGCTAAAATATAATGGTCGAGAATATCTTAATAAAACAAGTAAATAAATTGAGCTTTAAGAATTAAACGATGTTTCCATAACAAAACAAATTTATTATGATCAAAAGCAAAGTATAAAGTATACAGTTTTATATAATTAAAGCAACACCCGAAAATTGTAAATAAAGAATGTATACAGTTAAATACAATATGAAATTATTGCCAATGATCTGACCGGCAGTTAGTGGAAAATCTATCCCTGGAGAATTGAATTTAGACTGAAGTAATATATATATTTAAAGTTTACATTTTTCATTGCTGAAGAAAGGAAAGAATAAACGTTTGCTCACCTATGATGAAGCGGACCTTTACTCCGTGGACTCGGTCGATCTGCATGTCCCTTTGCTTTCTATAATCACTTATCCAAATCCAAGTTATCGTACTATCCTTCCAAAGCACATCTCCAAGACCTTATCCCACATAACCCTCACTCTCTCTTTGCGTCCTCTTTTTTCTTCCCAAAACCCCCCTGTGCTGACCCCTCTATTATCTACGTAAAATCCATTCACCATATTTTTTTTATCCCTTCCAGAGTTCTGCATTGGTTTAAGTATATCAATGTAAATCCAACGATTGGAAGAATTTCTTTCGTTATTCATAGCTTCCCCTTTAATATTATCATATTTGTACGTGACTTTTGACCACAGCTGGCTACAGCTGGTTGAAATAACACATGAATCTACATTCTCCCTTCTTTACTTGCAAGAGAGCAAGCATCATTTTCTTCTTTTCCCCAGCCATAGCGCCACCTTAAATTCTTATCATTGTTAAAAGGTTCCCCTACTCAGGTTTTTTTTCCCGTATGCCTGAGAATACTTTTTACTCTTTGAAAGATACAGCTGTAAATTCACACCTTTCATCATTTATTGAACTTTGTTAGGTGCACATATAGATATCTCCCATTGTAACCTGTTACTACGAATGTGTGCTGTTATAATACTACTATTTTATGTCCGGAATATTTTCACTCCCTATTTCTGACCAACCTTCCTTTTTCCTTTTTATATTTTTATGTTTTAAATGCTCAGGTGCACTCATGCACGTGGTTTTTCCTGAGGCGAAAAGAATAAATAGTAAACTTGCTACGCACCTCTCTCACAATACATTCACACCTTCGGAAAAAAAAAGAAAATTAGAAAAAAAAATTGCAATAACTACCGGTCAAATGCGTAATTTCAGAGACATCATGAAGAAAATTGAAAACTATATATGAGAAGGTAATAAAATTTAACAATCATAATGTCAGCATAATTAAGATATAAAATAAAATAAATATCATAAGATGTGATTATGCAATAAGAATATGATATAAGACCAAAAAATACAATTTCATAAAGTTAGCATAGTTAATATGTAAAGTAAAAAAAGGAATGATAAATATGAAGAAAACACTTATACGGGTGATATAAATAAAAAATTTAGAAATAAGTATACAGTATAATGTTCACTAAAATAAAGTGGAGTCAGAAATACATATATATGAAGAAAACACTTATATGTTTGATATAATTAAAAAGTTTAGAAATAAGTATACAGTATAATGTTCACTAAAATAAAGTGGACTCAGAAATACATATTTGTCAATTCATTGATGCTTCATAAATAATGCTGTTTACCTAGAGCGACAACAACATGTTATCATAGTAGAAAATATCGTAATTAAAATGCAAACAATAAAAAGAATGGAGCCAATAAACATTAAAATGAGAAAAGAATTCGTCAGGTCAGGTAATTGGAATAAATTCAACCAAGTTTTTGAGGAATCAGAACTCAAAGTCTTCGTATAATTTAAATTTAGTTGTAATAACTCCACACTAGGCTCGTCCAAACAAAATTTGAAGGGTTGGCATTGAACTAAGGAGGTCGACCTGAGACACAATTTTTCATCATAGCAACGGGAGGTTGCTGAAAATTGAATGATAAAGTTTTGAGTTTCTGTACCTAGGCGAATTGCTTTTGTATGAATATTTATTTTTTGAAATTCTACGTTTACCACTCCAGCTTCACATGTGCTGAGAGCATTGAAAGAGATACGAGCTAGGATTGCGCATTGATAACACCCACTCACTGTAATGATTTCTCCATCAAATTTATGACAAATCGTATGAGCCTTAACAGTGATTTTGTAGTTTGTAAAATATAGTTGAATTCTAACTGCCGCAGAGATGAGTAATGTCGATTTGAGAACATCATTTTCGATATTGAATAAATGAGCATCTCTCTGGATTGGTAATGCATGTTCTTTCGAAGTTGTTAGTTTATTTAGGGCGTCAGGAGCGATAATACCCCTTAGTCTGTCCTAAAAAAAATCGCATTTTGAAATTTCGGGGTCGAAAATGAAATCTTTTGTGTATGAGATATTGACCTGTATTGCACCAATTTCACCCGCTTTGGGATAATTTCTTTGACTTGCTGGTGCTAAATATGCCTCCGATGGCCGGCCCACTCTTTGGATAAAATAGTCGTCGAGATGTAATTGGGGTTGGTTGAAAGCACCTAATATTGAGACTTTGATGCCAGATTTCGTAAATGTCGAATTTGTGATGGTGAGGTGGGAGATCGTATTATTTTCTTCATGTTTTAGAGATATATGGTACTTGAAACTGTGGCTTCTAATTTTGAAGACTTCATAACTATGTAAAAATCGGATTGATACCATGTCCTATAGACGTTACAAGAGGCGCGTGTCAAAATAAAACATCCATTACCATAAGAACCTGGAATGCAACCAGAAACACCTCCCAGCAAACATGACCAGCATAGCCCAGAAAAGGGCCAATGCGTTTGTACCAAAAATTACAATGCTGCACCAATACCAGTTAGCCGTAATGGCACCGTTAAAAAAGTGTCCATCTTTAATTTATTGGCCCTTAAGTGCGGACATTTCCTGGGCAGATACCGTAATGCCAATACCATTAATATTTGCATTAATGGAAGAGTGTCGGTCCAGTATATGTAATTATCATTACTTAAAGGGCAAGTACTGGCCCAATGTAGGAAATTTTATTATCATCACAATTTCACGAATGCTTCATAGGGCAAATATTGGCCCAATAAAAAATGGCCATACATGATTGAATCTACTTAGCTGGCCCAATGAAGGCTATTTAAATCAGTATCTAGTATTTTTCAGTGTTTTATAGGACATGTATTGGACCAATATTAAAGGTCATTAGATCATATTATGCAGTAAAATGTGCACTATACTCATTGACCTCAAAATTGAATTTTAGACCATATTAAAAGGTGTATAATTTTAATAAGGAAATTTATAATTTTTAAACATTTGTAATAGGGACTAAAATTTGATTACAATATTGTAATCGAATTTTAGTCCATATTATAAATGTTTAAAAATTATAATTTTCTCCTTAAACGCAAAGGGGACAGTAACCTTCAATATGGTCTAAAATTTGATTTTGAGGTTAATGAGTAGTAGTGCACATTTTTCTGCATAATATGAAGCCAATCTTCTGAACATACAATAGATATAAAGAAATTATAGTGAATAAGAACAACAAAGTACTTAAAATTACTTAATTTGCAGCAGGATTTTTATAAAAATTAAATGGTTACCGATGAATCACAGGATAGTTCAGAATGCAATTATCAAAATTTGGTTTTCACCATGAAAACCATAGTTAGAAACATAATTTTTGAAATTTTAATGTATGATAATCAAAATAGGGAACAGATGTGTTACACTCACACAGAGATGTTTGGCGACTTTTTGGTTGGTGCGACTTTCAAGCCCGTGCCATACCAATAACTCAATACAATAGCTAGGTTATCATTAAAAGAAAAAATCCCCTAAATTTGGCGGCTTTTTTCCTTTTTATATCCGATTAAAAAGTTTAAAAACAGTGCATGAATGTATGAAATCATAGCCCAAAATAGTTTTGTTTAGCTTTAGTGTGTTTATAGTATAAATTACACTTATTAAATGTGTGGGAGAGGTATAGGTAAAAATTAACTTTTTTACTCAATGGTCAGTACATGGATTTTTTTACTCGCCAGTGTTTTTCAGCACTAGCAACATAACAAATTTACAAATACTTGATAAAAAATTTGCGAAATTTGTCAATCTGTTGTGGAATAAACAGCGAAATTCGTCAAATGGTGTCGGGAAAGAAATCGCGACATTCGTCAAATGGTCTAGGGAAATAAATCAGGCATTGCAGGAAAAAAATTAATTTTGTCTAACTGTCGTGAAAAAATTTGAGAAATTTGTCAAATAGGTTCAGAAGGGAAAAAAAATCGCAAAATTTATCAAATGATCTCGGGAGAAAAATAATGAAATTCGTCTAACAATCCCGGAACAGAATTGCTAAATTCGTCGAACAGCAGCGGAAATAAAGTGCGAAATTTGTCGAACATCAGCAGAAAGAAAGTGCGCAATTTGTTCGTTCATGGAAAAAATCATGAAATTCGTTAATCGATAATCAATAAATCGCGAAATTCATCAATCGATAGCGGAAAAATCGCAAAATTCATCAACTAGTTTCGGGGTAAAAAATTTTGAATATCGTCAAACGGCTTCGAGAAAAAAAATCACAACCCGTCAAATAATGTCGGGGAAAAAAAACTTGAAATTCGCCAAATGGTTTCTAAATGTATCGAGCGACATCAGGGAAAAAATCTTTTTCCATTCAATCATCGCAATTGGCGAGTGTGACTATTAAATTTGACAAGTGGGGGTAATAAAGTCAATCGCCAAATTTTCAGTATTACTCGCCGATTGGCGAGTACTATTTTTGTCCTATAGGGAGAGGGGCATTACAACAACAAAGTACCTAAAATTAATTTGCAGAAGCATTTTTAAAAAAGGAAATGTTTACCGATGAACTACGGGATAATTCAGAATGCAACTATCAAAATTTGATTTTCACTACCGCAAACTAATCAAAACTATGATGCTATTTTTAGGAAAACGTAATTTAGCTAACTAATGATTAGCTAGATAATTTAGTATATATATATACAAAAAAAAAGTAGTTGTTTCCACATCGATATTATTTTTTATGTTACTTCAATAAACTTACTTCATTTTCCTCCTTTTCGGCACAGCAGCGAACACATCAGAATTTTCTTGCTTGCAGAAGACCACTCATGGTAGCCGTTTGTTACACAATAAAACTACACACTCGTGATCTTCAGAGAGCAATCATACCTGGGGATATCTACCAGACAGATTTCTTCATCTGTTTCACTTTTCATAGATTGAGGATACTAGTTTTTGCCAGAAGTGACATCAAAAATAATATAAATGTTCCCTAGAAAGGGTTTTTACTGAAAGCAGAATATGGTTTAAAGTGCGACGTATGTTGCAGAACAATTCAAATTCTCAATTTCAACAAAATTCATCATTCAAGTCTTAGTAAAAAAGTGCAAAATTTATCAGTCGATCACCAGAAAAGTGCAAAATTAGTCAACTAAACATCAGAGGGGAGGAGAAACCCCCCCCCGCAAAATTCTTCAATTATTCATGTAAAAAATAGCAAAATTCATCAATCGGTAGACTTATATAAACTTTCAGTAAATCAATTTAATGTTTAATAAAATTACGTGTTATATTATTTTGATGATATGAATTAAAAACAGTAGTTTAAAATGATTACCATTTAAATTAAAAATTAATATTAAATATAATTATTTTGGTTCAAAAAATAATAAAGCTAAAAATTCCTGATAGGAAGGGGTGAATTTTTATCAATTATTTTGTCAATATATTTAGAAACAGCCAAATACTTAATATTGTGACAATTTCGCACAAAATGGCAGTCACTCTATTAGCAGAAATAATGTGACATTGCTTGTGAAACAACTGAATCACATTTTGTAGGTAGAGGTACATTCATAGAATCGAATTTGAGAAAAAAAACCAACAAACATGTGCCTTAAAATAATAAATCATTTTCTCTGTGTCATTCATGCTTTTATTTCTATTATTAATTATTTCCATTTCAAAAATTTTCAGCCGACGATTTATTTTTGGCTCGCCGCCAATCAGTGATTGACGTTCATTAAAATTTGATGTATTTTGAAATATTTACATTTAGCTTTAAATCATTTTAGAGAAATTCAATTTAAACTGTTTTCTAACACTATGAAATTATTTAATTTAACCACTGCCACCGGGCTAAAAGTCATTGCAGCTGCTGATGGAAAACCGATCGCCGCGAAACTCTAGTCTGCAGAAAATAGAAATAAAATTTTGTAATATCACAATAATATTTTGTGTCTTTAAACTTTGAATTATGCGCAAAAGTCATACATAATCACAGCATAAAATCATACATAAATTTGAGAAATATTTTTTATTTTTCAATATAAAAAAATAATAATAATAAAAGAAAAGAAATGAAAATAAAACTAGTTGAATGTGCCAATCCTAAAACTTTCTTCTAACTCGTTCCGGTTTTAAACACACCAAAAACGAATCAGCACCAATTTATACCAAGGTGTAACTGAATTTGAAGTTTGAATTAAATTCCGTGCATTAGTTCTTGAGATATGAGTATCGTTAAAATCTTTAAATCCTGAAAAACACAGCATAGTTAGGCATATGCACCATCTGCTGGGAGATTTATATCAAAACCTAATCAAAAACAATTTATGTCAACGTCTAACCGAATCTCAAGTTTGATAAAATTATGTGCATTAGTTCTTGAGATATAGGTCTTGAAGAATGTCGCATAGCAGTACCACATGTCGGGCAATTTACACAAAAAACAAATCAGTACCAATATATATCAAGGTCTAACTGAATGTAAAGTTTTATTAAATTATGTGCATTAGTTCTTGAGATAGAGTGCTTACAATTTTTTTTAACACACAGACAGACTCACATTTTCTAAAAACTCAAATCTTGAAAAACAAATCAGTACCAATATATATCAAGGTCTAACTGAATGTAAAGTTTTATTAAATTCTGTGCATTAGTTCTTGAGATAGAGTGCTTACATTTTTTTTTTTTAACACACAGACAGACTCACATTTTCTAAAAAGTCAAATCTTGTTCAGGACTTTCTAAAACGTATAAATCCATCAAAAACCGAAAATTGTCATGAATCCAAAACTTTCTTGTAAAGATACAAGAAAGTAACTTTTAAAAATTAAGTTTTTCTTTTCTAAAATATTTTCCATTAAATTCTGAATTTTTCAGAGAAGTTTCCGCGTACAGCGTGCGCCCATGCATCTATATTATACAACTCTGTCAATCAGTAGTGGGAAAAAATTGTGAAATCAGTCGATCGTTAAATACTTCAACTGTTTGCGGAAAAAAACAATCGATCAGTTGGGGGAAAATAAACTGTGATTTTTGCTAATCGGTTAAGAAATAGCCATAAAATTTGCTAATCAGTTGACAGAAAATATCGTAAAATTCACAAATTGGCTGCAGGGGAAAAAAAGCGAAATTCATCAGTGGCTTATCAGAAAGTTGATTGGGGGGAGGGGGGGAAGAATTGTGAAATTCTTTAGTCAGTTGCAGAAAAAATACAAAATTTGTCGATTACGAACAGTCGCGGGAAAAAAAACAAGATTTTTGCTAATTGGTCGTGAGAAAAAGCCGCAAAATTTGCCAATTGGTAAAAGAAAAATATCTCGAAATTTGGGTCGCAGGTAAATACATGTGAAATTCAGCAGTGGATCCTCGGAAATATTCTTGAAATTCTTTAAACAGTCGCAGGAAAAAAAATTGAAATTTGTCGATCGGTCACAGGAAAAAATCATAAAATTTACCAGTCAAATAAAAGATCTAAAAAATGTTGTGAAATTTGTCTAGAGATTGTGAAATTCTTCAATCAGGCACAGGAAAAAAATGCATAAAAAACCGAGAAATTTGTCTATAGGTCCCGAGAAAAGAATAGCAAAAGTCGTCAATCGATTAAAGGCAAGAAAAATCTCAAAAATATTACGAAATTTGTTAATCGTTCTCGAGAAAAGATCACAAGATTCATCAGTCAGGGAAAAAATGTCACAAAATTAGCCTGTTGGTCGCGAGAAAATAGCGTAAAATTCTACTGATTAATGGGGACTCAAAACAAACCAGTTCAACAAAATATGTCTTTTGAATAAGATGCAAGAGCGTCCCTTTTAAAAACAGTGTATCGCCCAGCGGCCCTTTTGTTTTAGAGTCAGCACTATATTCATTATTTACTTTCAAATCTTGGTGATCAAATCAAAAATTTGAAATTGTATGGTGCAATGGAGTTGCTGCCAAGTTATTGACAGAACTGTAAATTCTTTGTTAATGCCATGGTTTAAAAAATAAATCTTACCACAAAATAATATTTATTTTGTTGTGTGTGTGTCTGTGACGAAACGTCTTTTGAATTTCTATAAAAGATGAAAGAACATTTTTTATCAGCTGAAGATTCGTTTCAAAACACTGCAAAATATTCGCTTTTTTAATTGTTTTTTACTTAATACTTATTTTCATAGGGTCTGATTTGTTGTCACGATTTACTTTTATTCAAGAGAAATTTATGTTTTCATTGATCAATTGGAAGTTTTTATTGATAATTATGAACTTTACGAAAGACTGTCGACTCCAAAATTTGTATATTTGTGTATATTTGCATTACATAATGTTTGGGGGAGGGGAGGAATAAATATTTTCAAAATCTTTGTAATGTTTTTTATATATATATAAAATTGTTTTTCTGAAAAATTTAAAACTTCTTACGAGAAGCCATGTCTGATCAACCAATCAGTGAAGGAGAAAAAAACACATTTGAATTCTATCATTGAAAAATGAATTATGGTAAAAATGTTTAAGATAAAGTTTACAAATACTACAAAACACATTGAAGTAAAATATTAAATAAATGAAAGTACTTATTCGCATACGATCCTGCTGAAATATAGAGTTTTAGAGCATGTTTCAAAAGTAAACATTAGTCGTTGTAAGTAAGCCTAACGTTTTCAATAAACAAGTCTATCTGAGTTCTGATTAAACTTTTTATAACAGTATCGTTTTTAAAGTTAGTTCGGTCAGTTATTATTTCAATATTTACACGAGCATACGCATACTATACATAATGATTACATTTAAATATGTATTTAATTTTTAAATATTCGTTCCTTTTTATCCCTCAAAACAAAAGCAACGGCGTAATGTAATGGCGATCGCTTCTCTTTTCGTTCTAATCGTTCAATAACAACGACTCTAAGGCACTTTTACAATGCCAATAAGTGTATTAAAATAGAAAACTTTAGAAATAAATATAAAATACTAATTAATAGTAAATAATCTTACCTTCAGATTTCAGAAATCAGCAGCCGAAACTAACGGCGCGTAGCGTAGGGATGGGTAGATCTTCGAAGATTTGCGCCTACTGTTGCCAAACATTAATTGTTAAATATACAAACTATAAGGTCTGCTGGTTCAATAAAAATGGCCCAATGAAAATCCAGTTTTACTAGAACTTTAAACAGTTTGGAAGTAACGGACCAGTAAAGAATTCCCATCTTTATTTCGTAGCCCTAAAATACTTGAAAGATCCAATACTGGACCAGTATTCCTGAATCGATGTGATGCCGTACTTCAAACATCCAACAATGGGCCAATACTGTTCAATAGATGTGCCATCACTGGCCATAAATGCCAATATTGGCCCCAAAAGTAGCCAACAGTTCTATGTTTGCTGGGCTGGAAAGTCTCTGCTCTGATCTGTTTCGGCCTCAAATCGGATTCCCTTAGTACCGATATGTCTCGGAATGCAGTGGAGGCCCTGCCCACATAATTCATTGTAAATGCACGAAACTTGCGAAATATGATTCGCAGTAACCGGAAATGTGAAATATTGTCTTTCGGTGGAGAAGTCACACTTGACGCCTTCTAGTTTCATTTTCAATGAAAACAAATGATTTTTGTCTTTGTCCGTGAACCATAAACATGATTCCGATAATATTGTAGGGAGAGTAATTTCTGCGGTAGAATATAATTGGCAAGATCGGGAGCCATCTTGCATTGTTTCACAGGTTCGAAGATCCGAACTGATTATTTCTTGAGTATTGCAATCTGCATCAGTACATGAGATCAGAAGAGCGAGTGCTAAAATCACTAGAGGTAACATATTTAAGTTAGCCCGTTGATTGTGATAATTCTCTAATCTTCCATCACAATAAACCATTACTTCCCTAACGGTGTTACCAATGAATGCCCCTATAAGCAATGAACATCTAGCTAGAAACTTAAATACACGAATAAACATATACAAAAATGCGAAGGTAAATCGAAAAAGATATATAAAATTTTTCAGGCATGATTTAAAAATACCAATATAATGATAGTAGAAAAAATATATACTGTATACTGTGTATAAAATTTATACTGTATGATTTTTGGAAGGCATTTAAAATGTGAAAAAACTTCCCGACATATTAAGCAAGTCTTAATTTGACAGACAGATTTTCCTGTTACATGCACTAAACCATGTATTGTTACTCCTGATTTATGAATGTATATTATATTAATGTCAGTTTTGAAGGCAAGTAGTTCAAATGGGATTGTTAATATTAAGTCCTTTGGAACAGTAACGACGTATTCAAAATCAGAGGTTCTAATAATAACCTGCCCTAAATCAGGTAAACGAAGGATGGGGTCATTGAAGTGTATTGTTAAGTTCTGGTGGGTAAAAGCAGCCGATTCTCCTTCAAGCAATCTCCTGGAATGGGTACGTGGAAAGTTGTTGCGGTCGTCATAAATACAGGAGTCAAATGTCACCAGTTGAGGGTCATAGAGTGGTTGGGAGTCCGTTATAGCTAGTAGTTGAGGTCTTTGGTGGGTAAGAACACAAAAGCAAGAACCTGAGGGATTACATGTCCGCATACTACAAAAGTCTGGAGAACCTGTACATAAATCTTTTGTGCAATCACAGGGCTGGCCAAGTGTTGAAAAACATTCATATGATGTGCTAGTGTTATCAGTTGTATTGGGAAGGTGGCGAAGTACGAATGTTGTACGAGTCAAAAGTTCATAATCCTGCGTCAGTATGTATGTTGTTTTTCCCGTAATACATTTAGAGCCGTCTTTGATTAAACAGGAAGATGGGGGTAGACTGATTTTGGGAATTAAATGTCTGTGCATATTTGCGCATACAAATTGTCCATTGAATTTGCATAGTGTGCCCTTGTGCTTTTTAGCGTAAACGATGGTAAGCAAAATCACTGCAATATAAAAGCAAACACTTAATATTCACTCCTCTCTTCAGCATAATAAAGTTATATACATACTACAAGGTTATTTAAGTTACTTTATGTAAAATGTACAATGCAAGATTGAAAACCAAACGAAGTTGACTTATCATTAATTTTCCTGTTTTTTTTTTTTTTTTTTTTTTTTTTTTTTTTTTTTTTTTTTTTTTTTTTAAATACTTAACATCTGAAAATTATTGAGAAAAGCATTTTTGTTGTAAAAGAATGAAAGAAATTCCTAAGTATCGACTCATAGATTGTTGAAAGAAATATATTTAAAAGTATTTCGATGAAATTGGAATGAAAAAAAAATAATTTTTAATTATCATATATATGTTATTTAAATAAATTATATCCCGATATCAGAAAATACATCAAGGAGAAAAGAAGAAAATGTCCTGATGGATGGTTGAAATGAAAGAAAAAAAAATTGTCATACGACAATGCAGATTGAAGAGAGAAAGAAAGATTGGAGCAATGTCGAATATTCCGCCAGCAGAAATTACGAAAATTTGTACCATAGAATAGTGAATATCAAGAGAATTTAGACAAGAAAGGTAATTGATATCTAAAAAAAATCATATGCGGCCGCAAAGTATGAAATTCAGATAACAATACAAAAGTATGTAGATGAAAAGAAGAAGAAGAAAAAAAATGTATGGGAATGCTATAAAATGATAAAACACGTTTTTATTATAATAATGAAGGAATTTAAATTTTCGCCTAAATAGAATTGAGAATAGAATAATTCGTTTATTCACACAAACTTACTTGTATACTCTAAGATAGTTATTAATAAATTCCGTAATTTCCTTCGAGAAATAAATAACGTTTTATTGTAATATAGTTTAGTCCAACACTGAGTATGTTAAAGATATTAATAAAATTTGAATATTCGGTTGAAGAAGTACAATGAATAAAGTTATAATTTTTATGATCTTAAATTTTCGACATGGTTGTCGCAGAAATTAAATATGTACGTGCAATACGAATATAGAAAGCTCCATACAATATTTATATTTATTATTAATGTTAAGAAAATGAAAAGAGAAAATTAAAGGGCATTAAGTATTAATTCATGTCGTTATTAATGAAATATTCGCAGAATTCTTTTTTTCTTTTCTTTCTTTTTTTTTTTAGCTAGTCCAGTCCCATAATGTATCATATACTCTTTCGGCATAATAGTTGACATTACGCGATTGTCGGAGGGAGTAAGGATTTCTGTCATCTATCGGGAGGTTGTCCGTAGCCTGAGGTGGTAAAGTTTGTTGTGATAATTGAGAAGGGGAAAACTGTGGGTCATAAATTTCAGTTCCTGCGAAGAAGTATAATTCTCTGATTGAGTGCTATGCATAGAAATGTGTTCTTCTGCAGGAATGTCGGCTGTTGTGTAATTTTGCTGAATAGTGCTTGATCGCTGGGTAGGGTGTGAGAGAATAAGTGACAGATCATCTTGAGTATCAAATTTCGCGTGTGGTTTTTGTATTGTGTTGTCGTCCGAAGGCACAGATTTAGTCGATTGTGTGTATTCTGAAGAGTTATTGGGAAAATAGTTAAGTTCGGGTTTACGTGAGGTATAGGGAATTAATCTGTGAGCATTAGTTTTTATCTCTTTAGCCTTAACATCTTTAGCGTCAATTATTATGTAATTTACTTTATTAATTTTTTGTAATACTCGCATAGGACCGATATAATTACGGCCTTTAATTATTTTATGAAACCAATCATTTTCAGGTGCGTAGAAATATACCAGCTGCCCCGGATAAAAACACGGTATTTAGCGAATTTGGGTTGATATGTTTCTTGTTTATCAGATGCAGCCTCATTGTTGAGAAAGATTTGTTTATAAGTGTATTGTAATTGAGTAATTTTCTTATCTAAAAATGTTTGAAAAGGTATTTCCTCTTCAGTATTACTATCATTTAAGATGTCAGTAGGCATGATTTGGTCATAGCCCATTTGAGCAAAAGATGGTTTTTCATTTGTCGTGGAATGGATAGTTGAATTATATAATAGCGCATAAAAATTCACAAAACTGTCCCATTCCAGTGTATTTTGAGCAAATATTGATAAAGATTTCTTGAGCCGTTCCAATTTTCCGTTGCAACGTGGATTTAGTGCAGTTGTAAATAGCTTAGTGACTCCAAAACGTTTACATAGTTCTCGGAAGAGATCCGAAGTGTACGCGGGCCCTTTGTCAGAGAGTAATTTCTCTGGAGTTCCTAAAATACTAATAAAATCTAAGAATTTTTCGGAAACAACAATCGCTGTTTGATCTGGTACAGCGTACAGACGAATATATCTAGTGAAATGATCGACAAATGTATTGCGTTTCCCTTGGCAGTTTTTGTGAAGGGAACAACGAAATCTGTTGAAATTAAACACATGGGGCGGTTTGGTATAAAATTTCTTTGTATAGGAATCGGGGGAATTGCATTTGGAGATTTATAGAAATTGCAATTCTCACAAGATTTGACATAATTTCTTGTGTCTGAATATAAATTATCCCAATAATACTTTTCTCTTATCTTATCGTAAGTTTTAAACACACCGAAATGAGGTAAATGATTCGCGGCTAAAAGACATGATTTAAATTTACGTGGAATAACAATTCGAAGTATATTTTTAGGTTTACGAAACTTCGGGATGTATGCAGAATGCATCAATAGATCGTTCTGCAAAAGATAATTTGGATACAATGACGATGAATTTTGGGATGTTTTCTTTAATTCCTGAATAATTTCCGATAAATTTTCATCTTCTCGTTGTGCGATTTTTAACTCTTCGATAGTTGGAAGATTAATCTGTATATGATTAATTTCTATGTTCCGTGATACATCAGTTTCCTTTGGATGTTCTATCATTCTAAAGTTATTCGAAATTTTCCTATGCACATGTCCCATTCCCGTATAAAATATGCTTTTTGATTCATAACCTCATCTAAGCTTACCCTAATGACTTTTGTATCGTCCATGAGATACCAGCTGTTATTTGAAGGATTTTTGACATATGCATAATAATGTCCATTATTAGTAGATAGACCGGAGTGTACAATAATTGATGTGAGTTCGTACCATATAGGATTTCCTTGTGAGTTTTCTAAATATGGACGAAAATCTAAATATTCTGGATAACTTAATGCATTTTGCAATTTAATATTCTTTCCGTCCCGGTAGGCAAATCTTTTAATCGTAAAAATAGCAGTTGTAGGGATGCGTGAAAATGAGCATTCCTTTTTCGCGTTAACTCTCTCAATATCGCATGTACAAACATATTCTTCACTTAAAATCTCTGGTGAGACGTAATGTTGTAATGCCTCTACTAGTGTTTTCACATTTTTAGTTATATCAAGTGTGACGCCCATAATCTGATCAAAAGTAAAACTCTTCCGTTTACATGATAGACATGTTATTTGAGTTTTTATGTAAGAGTGAAAGTTTTCATAAATAGGTCCTGAAAATCTGTCCGTAGGTGTAATTATCCGTGCATTATTTTGCCTAACAAATGACTGCCCTAAAGCTTCAATAACATAAATTAAAAATTCATGTGCATCTTGTTGCATATGTTGTAAAAAATGAGGTGCTATGTTATGTAAATTGTAATAGATTTCGCTAGGCGAAACTCACTGACCAACGTTAGTTGCAATTATTCTCATAAGATATCTCAAAACACATATCATACAAAATATCGAGTTATCACAGGGAGGATCATGTACATTATCTTTCAATAATATATTCCTAAGAGGTAAACAGTGTAATAAATATTGTAAAACAGCGTTCATGTAACATGTCGATCCAAAATTCGTTAAACCTGCTCCTATAATGTCATTATTTTGATAAGTACTTTCTTGAATCTGACATTGTTTATTATAACATACATTTACAATATTAAAATCACTAGAGTAGTTCGAAGGATTTATAAAATTTGTATCCCCAGTATTCATTTTTCCAATAGAATCACTTGATTTAATATTATTATTTACATTACTCAACCGATCAGAAGATGTGATATGAGAGTCTGAATTTTCTTGCATGATACCTGAGTATCTATCATATTCCGTAGGATAATTCAAATTTTTATGCGTAGTAATTGAATTCGTCTGAGGATTATCGGAATCTTCAGCATTTTAATTATCATTCGAAAAATTTATAGAGGATATATTCATACTTTTATTTACATTATTAGTATGTACAAACGAATCCCTGGATAATATATCCGCAACAATATTTTTCTCTGATTTGATGGGCTGAAATTCGTTATTATAATCCGAAAGAAAACTTAACCATCGACAAACTCTATCACTCGCATTTTCTAAGTCTGATAATTTAGCCACAGCCTCATTGTCGCACCTGATTGTAAATTTTCTTCCATATACGTAGTATTTGAAAGCTTTTATGCAGTTTATTACTGCCATTAATCCTTTCTCAAAAATTGTTAAGCGAATGTGCGTCGAATTTAATTTTTTTTGAAAAATACGAAATAGGTTTGATTATTCTCTCTTTGTCCATTTGACCTATCATACCGCCCAGAGCAAATTTTCCGCATCACACGAAATAATAAATTCCTCTTCAAAATTCGGATGTATTAAAATCGGGTAGCTAATCAATTTTCCTTTTAAAATATCAAATGAATTTTGTGCTTCTGTGCTCCATCTAAATTTTTGATTCTTCCTTGATAAGTTCGTGAGAGGGGCTGTCAATTCAGAAAAAATATTTATATATTTTCGATAATAACTTACTAGTCCATGAAAGCATCTAACTTTTTTGATCGTTGTTGGAACAGGAAAGATTTCGAATTTTTTCTATATTATCACTTAATGGTTTAATTCCATTTGATGATATTTCGTGTCCTAAAAATTGAATTTCAGGCACAAGAAAAGTGCATTTTTCCGGATTTAATGTGAGACCAAATTCTCTGAATCGTTCAAATAACTTTCTCAACTTATACAGTAAAACCTCTAAATAACGGACACCTCGGGAGCGCAGAAATTGTCCGCTATTCGGAAGTGTCCGCTATTGGGAAAACCACAGAGATTCACAAAATCGTTAAGAAATGCATAATGTTTCATTAATTGTCTGTTATATGTCCGAGAACTTCTATTATATGATTAATCAGAAATTAAAATTATTTTTTGAAGCAATAAAACTGAAATGATATTGTACATACATTTTCCATTGTTTATTACATTTTTACGAAAAAAATCTGTTACAAAAGTTTGCTTTTGCTTGCGATTACATTTAATTTGTTTTCTATGTGAAGTTTTAATTCTATGAGTAGTTTTAATTCTTCTGAATCATCTTTTTTTACAAAAAGAAAAAAAAAATATATATGTAACTTCTCATTGTATTTTGCCGCTTCTTGGAAATTCTCGATATTGCAGGAAACATCCCCTAGTTTCAGTATTCTGATTCATATCACTAATAGAGTCCGCTTTTGTCGAATATTTTGAAGTAATATAATAGCCTACATCAACTCATTCTTCTTTGGTAGGCCATCATCAATGTTGATAAACATTTTGGCAGCATCTTCACTCCTGATACATTTCATTAATTCACTTATTGCGCTCAATTCTTCATTTCTATCGGAAACAGGTGTTTCATTTTCTTTTAATATAAAGCCTGCTTTTCTGAAATATTGTCGTACGCTTTCTAATTTTTTTTTTTTTTTTTTTTTTTTTTTTTTTTTTTTTTTTTTTAGTTTTTACAGTTGAAGAAATTCAAATTCAAGAACATTAACTAATTTTAGGCAGTTCTCAAGTGTATTCATGAGTCTAACTTCGAAAGAGTGTGCCTTAATAAAATTTTCTGTACCAGGCTTTACAATTGTGTACAACGCCTTGATCAAGAAGCTGGCATACGGAAATTGTGTTTTGGGGAAAAAACACAGTTTTAACATTGCCCAATTTCACATGTTTTGGATGAAAAGTTGCATTGTGCAAAAACAAGAGAACTTTTTTTTTGTTTTTTCATCCCATTATGAAAGGAAGTTAACCATTTAATCACTAAAGAACTGGTCATCCACGCTTTTTTATTCGCTCTCCACATAACACCAAATTTATTAAATTGGATGTTCTTTGAGAAACAAATGAGTTTCAGAGATTTTTCATTTATAAGAGGGATTTTAAATTCTCCTAATACATTGCAACATAATAAAATAGTGAGTAGCTCTTTTGACATTTTTTTCGCCGATACAGTCTTCTTTTTTATAGCACAAAGTCTTATTCGGAAAAATTCTGAAAAAGAGCCCGGTTACATCGGCATTAAAAATGTTTTTCTCCTCATAACCTTTACGAATTGATTGCAGTCGTTCATGCCAATCACCCACTTTTTTAAGAACTACAGATTTTGCTTTTTTACATACTGTTTTGAAAGGACCGGAACATTTCCAGCCATCCACTCAAAGCCTTAAAATCATGTAATCCGAGTTCTTTGTCGAATTCTAAAGCCTTTTCCTGAATCAAAGGCCCACTGATAGGAATTTGTTTTAACGAAGATAAACCAATTCAGAATTGTAGAACCAATGTCAATGGAATCAGTATTCACAATTTCACATTTTTGGTGTTAGAGTCAGAGTTAGTAATCCACAAATTCCTTATTTCTTGTTTATTTCGTAAAATCTCCCGCACTTGTGTTTCACATATTTTTAAAATTTCGCCAAATATCCGTAAACTGAATTTCTGTTTTTCACATTCTCTTACACTTACAATTTCAAATTTTTCTTTTAAAGTTAATCGCTTTCGTTTTGAGGTCTTTCTCGAAACATTAATCACAAACAAGACACTAAAATCAGAGTGCGTAGAACTCAATATATTTTGAAAATGATAAAAATGGTGTTAACATATTTTGAAACTTTGAATAATGTATGTCAATTAAGTCTCAAGAATCAAACAGTAATCGATACAAAATCAGCATAAAAAAACATCGATACAAAATACATTTCGAAATTGGGAGATTCCCCAGGCCACCCCCTACATTCCTCTGTGGTCACAACATTTGTAACACATTGCCCTGATAAATTTAGAGGCTTTTTACTTTTTTTCCCATTTTCTTTCACGTTAAAAAATCATTTTTCATCCTTTATCGCCAAAACTTCTGTCCGCTATTCGGAATGTCCGCTATTTAGAGGTTAAACATAGAAAAAATTAGATTTTGGGAGTGGGGATTGGAAAAGTGTCCGTTAAATAGAGGTGTCCGCTATTCGGGAGTGTCCGTTATGGAGGTTTTACTGTATAACATTTCCTCAACGGTTTTAGACGCTAGTCCAAAATCATCTATAAAGTTAGAGATATTGAGATCAGCTCTTGGTCGTAGAAGCATCTCAGCTAATTTGCTGAACGTCTCACTGGCGCACGAAATTCCCTGTGGCATGCATTTGAATCTAAAGGATCCGTATCGTGTGCAAAATGATGTTATATTACGATCTTGGCTTCTTAGAACAATTTGCCAAAATGATGAAGATAAATCTAGCGTCGTAAATAAGTTATTTCCACTTAAATTTTCTAGCAGATGAAGAATTAAAGGCAATTTGTATCGAGGATATGATAAATGTTTTTTCAGACGTCTATAATCAACAATGAGACGATATTTTTGTTGTTTTGGGTCCATAGATGGATTTTTCTTTTTCACCATGATAACCGGAAAGTTAGTATGCCTATAAGATTTTTCGATTATGTCGGCTCTTTCTAATTCCGAGAGTTGTCGTTTCAATTCTGCTTCTAAAATTTGTGGGATTTTATATGGGCGTGAATTCGGTAATTGGGTATTATCAACTTTTAAATTTGGAATTATTGCTGTAGTGCGCCCGATAGTGTATAAATCTTTACTAAATATATCTGCAAATTCAAAAAGTAAATTCAATAATTTTTCTTTTAATGAAATCTGATCCACGCAAATTTTTTCATCTGATTTCCTTAATTTCGTTTATATCTCGCGAATCAAAATTTTCATCTATTGCGACATGTTTGAGTACAGAATCATGTTGCTGCGTATTAGTTGGGATTTCATTCTTTAAATTTAGCGAAATGTTGCCCGTGGTCAGAGAATTCGTAGCCATGCATAATTTAAATTCATATCGTTTTAAAAAATCGAAACCCAAAATGGCTTCATAGTGATCAGAAAGGTGGCTATTTACAATATAAAAAGTATGTGTATATTGTCTATTACCTAGAGAAATTGGCAGAATTACGCTATGCGTAACGTTTAAATTGTTACCAGAAATAAATTTAATATTAATGTCCGTTCTGTGTAAGTTCAGATTTTTACTTTGAATTTTCCTATAGGCGTTATAGCTTAAAATAGTTAATCCTGCGCCTGAATCCACTAACAAAGTTAATTCGCGATCCGCCACTTTAGTTTTTATTAGTGGTAAATTAAAATTAGTAATTCCTGTCTCCAACAATTGCGTGTTTATGACTTTTTCCGTGGTGCTTTTAAATGCGCATTCTAGCTCACGATCGCCTGAGATTATGCCTTTGTTGTTGGGGGAGAGGACTTGCCTTATTTGTGACCTATCCCCCTTTGGTAATTTAAACGATCCGAAGGTGGGGTGTTGTCAGAATAGCCAGAACGGTATCTATTCATCTGCAGTCGAGGAACGAATTCTCTATTATTATAGTTTGTTGAACTACTTGGTCTGGCATTACGGTGTTGCTGTTTTTTTCTGTTTTTGTAAAAGCAGAAAGAAGAGGCGTGGTTGGTTTTCCCGCAATATTCGCATGGATCAAAAAATCTCTTTTTAGTAATGTTGTTGCGATTATTTGGATAGTTTCTATAATTTGGTTGAGAATTGGAGTTAGTAGATGAATTACTGTTGGTTATTTTTAATTGTTCGATTTCTTTCGTCAGGGAACATATAGATTCGTGTGTTTGTTTTGCATGTGTTTCTAGCATAAGTTTTATGTCCTCATTGGAAACATGACTAGTTGTTGCATTAATTGTGGAAAAATCGAGCGAAGTATTGGAATCAATGCACGATTGATTCGTTTCTAATAATTCTACGAAGTCAACTGCGTCTTGAAAGTTTTCCGGATTTTTCATCAAAGTTGCATGTTTGAATTCAGGTCTTAATCCATCCAAAAATTTAGAGAGTTTCGATTGTTCAAATAACGTCTTCACAGCCTCTACGGTAAGGTCGGGATTATTAAAAAATCGCTGTGTAATTAAGCCAACACGAGCCGCATAAATTTTCGTAGATTCATCTGGTTTCATTTTACAACTAGCAAATTGCTGTTGACGAGTAGCGAGACTAACCTTTTTGTCGAAAAAATCCAAAAGTTTCGTTTTAAATGTATCATAATCGGTCTCGTTGCTAAGATCTGGACAATTAATTAAATGCGATAATGCTTGCCCGCGAATTCTCGATTTTAATATTAAGAGTTTCTCCTCATCGGTACAGTCAACTGCGGTAGTTATGCTTTCAAAATTATCAATAAAAAAAGTAAGAGTAACTGCAGAAGTAGCATCAAATTGGGGAATTATACTTTGCAGTCCTGCAAGTTTTTGCAATGGCATCACCCATTTTGTGTATAAAATATCGAGTTTTGACAAAAATTAATACGAAAAATCAATACCTGTCATATAATGCAATTATTGGAAAATAAACAGTAAATGTAAATAAGGTGTATGTAATTTTTCATATATTAAGTAAATAGCACATAAATTTCATAAATTGTTCGATAGGTTCGGTAATAAAGAAACAAATATAAAGTGACCAAATAATATTCTCAAATGTTATATCAGAAAATTATACGTGAACTAAGATTCTTATGCAATGAAGAATAGGAAAGTGCGAAATTGAATTAAAATATCGTGAAAATAGAAGTGATGGGTAAAAGTAAATTCAATAAAGTACGAGAAATGAAGGATATATATCAGATAAAAAGTAATACTACAATACTAAAGAAAATATATGAAATAATTTGGAAAATAAATGAATTGCAAGTAAAGTACACATATCATTATTGATGAATTCCACAATTTAGAACTTCGATGCAAGTGGTTTTCAATAATGCATATTCCAGGGATAGTGAAATAGAATTTGAAAATTTGAAATAGTGATGTACAATTAAATATATATATATATTCATAATTTATTAATTACATCTGAATAGATGTACCTGGAATCTTAGGCACCATTGTTGGAGCACTGTCACCCCGTTCCTTACACAGGTTCATTTAAAGTATAATTACTATCATATCATGACATTGTACATCACCATGTTCTAACTGTTAGGTTAGCTAAAATATAATGGCCGAGAATATCTTAATAAAACAAGTAAATAAATTGAGCTTTAAGAATTAAACGATGTTTCCATAACAAAACAAATTTATTATGATCAAAAGCAAAGTATAAAGTATACAGTTTTATATAATTAAAGCAACACCCGAAAATTGTAAATAAAGAATGTATACAGTTAAATACAATATGAAATTATTGCCAATGATCTGACCGGCAGTTAGTGGAAAATCTATCCCTGGAGAATTGAATTTAGACTGAAGTAATATATATATTTAAAGTTTACATTTTTCATTGCTGAAGAAAGGAAAGAATAAACGTTTGCTCACCTATGATGAAGCGGACCTTTACTCCGTGGACTCGGTCGATCTGCATGTCCCTTTGCTTTCTATAATCACTAATCCAAATCCAAGTTATCGCACTATCATTCCAAAGCACATCTCCAAGACCTTATCCCACATAACCCTCACTCTCTCTTTGCGTCCTCTTTTTCCTTCCCGAAACCCCCCTGTGCTGACCCCTCTATTATCTACGTAAAATCCAATCACCATATTTTTTTATCCCTTCCAGAGTTCTGAATTGGTTTAAGTATATCAATGTAAATCCAACGATTGGAAGAATTTCTTTCGTTATTCATAGCTTCCCCTCTAATATTATCATATTTGTACGTGACTTTTGACCAAAGCTGGGTACAGCTGGTTGAAATAACACATGAATCTACATTCTCCCTTCTTTACTTGCAAGAGAGCAAGCATCCTTTTCTTCTCTTCCCCAGCCATAGCGCCAACTTAAATTCTTATCATTGTTAAAAGGTGCCCCTACTCAGGTGTTTTTTCCCGTATGCCTGAGAATACTTTTTACTCTTTGAAAGATACAGCTGTAAATTCACACCTTTCATCATTTATTGAACTTTGTTAGGTGCACATATAGATATCTCCCATTGCAACCTGTTACTACGAATGTGTGCTGTTATAATACTACTATTTTATGTCCGGAATATTTTCACTCCCTATTTCTGACCAACCTTCTTTTTTCCTTTTTATATTTTTATGTTTTAAATGCTCAGGTGCACTGATGCACGTGGTTTTTCCTGAGGCGAAAAGAATAAATAGTAAACTTGCTACGCACCTCTCTCACAGTATGGTAAGTTCTGGAAGTGTTATTTCAGCATGTATTTGCTTGAATTAAACTAGAGCTTAATATGTGGCGTGCATAAAAAGTTTAAGGTAATATACAGGGCTGTACAAAATAATTCGAGTATGTTTTCGTCTATTGGTAGAAACTGCTGAAGATGAATTTCCAACTGTCTTATGTGTTTTATTGCTAAACTAAATTGTAGCATACTATAGAGTATATAAAAATATATAAATTACATACACAACTGCAGAAATGTATTGGAGTACTTTTACATCTATGGACGGTAATTGCTAAAATCTGGTTTTCAAATGTGGTTTGTGTTTTTTCTGAAATGTTTACAGAGATACAGTATTTACCTTATTAAAAAGCGATGGTTTGTTAAAATATTCTGTTAGTGTTGGAAAGTGCTTCATAATCTATGCTTGGTGCATGATTTTTAACACTTTCCAACCTAGTTGAAAAGTGTTTATGACTTCGGTTCGTCTGCCGTCTGTCCGTGCACTAACTCCCGTAAATATGCTTCGATTGTCCTGAAATTTTTGCATGTTATTGTCGTTTACTGTAGCATGTTCCCTATTTCAACAGAAGTGTGTAGCACTTATAGTTTTTTTACAGGGACAGTCAAATTTTTCCGTCACATTACAATCAATGGGGAATAATCGGTTCAAGCGCATTTTGAAGATGCTACATCATTTAAAACATAATGAAATTCATGTATAACTATGAAGAGCATTAAAACCTGCTTTTTGTAGAATATGGGGTGCAAAGCATCAATTTTTCTTTTGCAGGGTTAAACGAAAGAATTTTGTTACACATCGTTCAATGAGGAAAAATCGTCTCCAGTGTAATTTAATGATATTTCACTATTTCAAACATAATGGAAATATATGCATTACTGAGGTGCACTATAAATTGCTTTCTTTTGTGCATTGCGTTTATTTACAGGGACACACAGAATATAACAATACATGCGCGATTTTTACAGTCTATGTATGAAAAGTGCATTTTCAAGTTTGGTTTGCGTTTTTAAGTTTAAGAAAATTTGTTCATCTTATATGGTGTGTATAAATTTGATTGATCATATACAGGGCTACACAAGGGAATTCATTAGTATTACACACTATGGGAGTGAATTGCTTAAAGATAGTTTTTAATTGTGTTTACGCATTTTCCTGGTGAACTATATTTAGTAAACTAATAGAAGTTTGTGCAATATAAATAAATACATATACAGGACTACGCAAAGAAAAAGATACACTGTTCTTTACGGTTGGTAATTGCAGCGAGTGAGTTTTAAGTTGCCTTTTAGCTTAATATGCTGTGTGTACAAAACGCTTCAGATAATATGCAGGGCAGTAGAAAAAATTTATAGTGCATTTCCATCGATTGGCGAAAATTGCTAAATATGGATATTCTAACTGAACTAAATTTTATCATACTATATATCCACATCTATTGATCATATACAGGGCTGCACAAAATAATTCGACTACTTTTTTGACACTGGAAGGTAATTTCGAAAACTTTGGTGTTATGTGTTTTCTAAACTATTTACTTACATAACTTCTTCCCCCTTATTTAACGGTGAAGTTTCGTTACAGTTTTCTGGCTGTGTTGGAAAGTGTTTCATAATCTATGCTTGACCATGATTTTTCGTTCTTGTTCTTTCTTGTTAATAAGTGTAATAATAAATATTTTAAATATAAATTAAAACATTAATAGTAATATTTCTCTAATAAACAGATTTAATTTTAAATGCATGAATTTATAAATATACATTATGTTTCAATTTTATATTTTCAATTATATTGAAAATATATTCTATTTAAATTGTGAAGATAAGTCAGTGTTAAAGTACAAATACGATAAGAAAGTAAAACCATAACACAAAAATCAAATTAATTGAATATTTTCATATTTAATACGTCGATGTTTTTTTTTCATTTACTTCTAATAGTGTGTACAAAATCGGTCTTTGATGCGCACAATTCTAATAACTATGCAAAAAAATGGTGAATATGTATAAATAGATTTCTCATAAAAATGTATATGCTTTGAAGTTTTTATATTCCTTTTTGCATCGCGAAATGATTGCCATTTATCACAATTATGTTCTATATTCAATGCATATTGCATACTTAAATTGTATTATCGGGGTTTTTCCTAAAGGCTGTCAACCGAAACTCTTCCTCATATTTTCCACTTTATATATATTCTGTTAAATTAGATTCTTGTGTCCTTTCCCGCAAAAAACTATAAAAATAACCTTAGATGTACATATAAAATTGAGATTAAACGCTCCATAAATTTTTACTTAGTGCAGGAAAAGTTTCTATAATTTTATTTATTCAGCCCATTACATGAATTAAGGTTATTTCGTTGAGGATAAAAAACCATCTTTGTTGCAAACTATTGTTCATATAATTTTTATATTTATGTGCAATTCGTGCGGGAAAGGTGATTTAGAAGATTTTGTGACTGCAATTATTTTCAGCTATGTGTCACTTTTGCGTATTATTTCCATTCAAAATGTAAGCTAAAAGACAAATGTTTTCCATTACTTTTTAGATATAAATTTAGTATGACAGTTTGTTATTTAGAAACGTAAACGATTTTTACTGTTTTATTCAATAAATTGTTAACTAAAATATAAAAAAGACATAATCGTAGAAACATGTTACCCTTCAATACTCATTCTGTAACAAATAATCGTATAAAGAATATTTTGTTACAATTCGATTAGAAATACTCTTACATTTTGTATATTAATTATGTTTTCGAAGCTGCTTTATGTATATGTGTGCATGTGTAGCAACACCCACTGTTGAAGCTGCAATTGAATGTGGCCATAGGTTTTCATAATAATCATCGTATATATGATTTTGGGCTTTCGGTTTTCGGTTTTTGCTGCGTCACACGAGAAACTACCGTCTCTCATGATAATTCGGTCCCATATATTCCAAAAAATATTTACAATAGACATCATGAAGAACCTGACATATCAGTGCCACCTGTTAGGTGATAAACACCAAAATGTTATTTTACGATTTATATGAAGTTTGACAAAATTATGTGAATTAGGTTTTCAGATATAGCTGTCACGGAAATCGTGAAATTCTCTGAGCAACAGTGACACTAACCGACGCTGGAATATAATCCGCATCTATTTATGTCAATGTATAAGTGAAAAAGGAGATTTATGAAACTCCGTGCATTACTTCTTCAGTTAGTGTGGTCACAAAATTTCACTCACATACAAAGAAACACGCAGACATTTTCCTAAACCATATAAATTACATTCAAGTTCGAGTATGTCAAAATTTAGGAATTTGAGAAATGGGGGCTTTTGTGAAACTTGTCGTATTGCTGTTGCATTAAGTGGTCCAATTTGTTTTGTCCTCTAGCGACTCTCTAAGTAAATTATTACTTATTTGACTGTCATAAATCAGAGAAATTAACATACGTTCAAAGAAAATATGATTATCAAGATTTTTCAAATTTTTGGCTTACTCCACTGTCATTTTAAGTTTCCTCAAATGTAGAAAATGTTTACGAATACAATACTCTCTTGTAACGTATATAGAAAAAAGTTAATATAAAATAAACCGGATAATCTGTGATAAAAAATAAAAGACTATCAATGCCGGGAAGTTAGTTTGAGTAGTTCGTTTATTTAGCTAAACTAACAATTTTTTCGGCTGGCTAACAGAATCAAACATTTTTGTATATAATTGTAGATGTAGAAGGGTCTCACAAATAAAAATTCTAATCAAAGAAAATGGTTGAGAGTAAAGATGCAGCATACTTGGTGGCTGAGATTATACATACGATATTCAAAATCATAAGGAAAAACCTTAGATAATTTATGTTATTATAAATGGTAGTTACTTTTCAAACTATGGGAAATGATTGATGGAATAAACAATATATATATACATAAATAGCAGATCGATACAGAGATGCCAAGCTTCCACTAATCTTCCGCAATATGGGGATTAATTTGACCCAGTTTAACAAAGTTTTGAACCAGAAAATTTATTTGATGAATCTTTATTTATTTAATTTCAGATTTCTACCGGGAATATATTTCATTTTATTTCATAAAAACGTTTCTGGTGCGAAACGTATTAAACCTGGGTTAAATTAACACACATATCACACAAGATTAGTGACACCTTGGCACCTCTGTAGATAGCATTACAAGCTGTATCGAGGAACAAAACTTGTACATTATAAACGTGAAAGACCCTCGTGTCAAAAATAGAGGGGAGATATTTTATTGAGCATTATTTCACGAACACGATGTTTCTGCCGTTCGAAAAAAAAATTTTGTTATTAAATTAGTTTTACCAAATCAGCGAAAAAGCTTTTAAAGTTTCAATGCGAGTACAGAAAACAGAAGGCATTGATAAAATATTTCCTAAAAACTTGTGATTTGCGGCGAATGTTAAATTCGTTCTAGGAAATTGGGAGGTTCTTTTCTTTTATTTTTTTCAAGCAATATGAGGACAAAACAAAGGATACCTCAAGTGGTTGATAATGATGCAACCGCTGTTGTTGAACAGTCCAATGACAATACCAGCGAAACGTTCTATTTTCTCGTGATGCCAAGAAATTTGGGTTTCCCGTGCGAGTAAAAGTGTTTGCTAAAAGACGGAAGAGCCATATAAGTTTTGATGCATGTAATATGTCTACTAAGCAATTATGTGCTGTTGAGAATCATATTGAGATATTGTATTAGTCGTTGTATCAGACGAAAGGTGAGCATAAATAGTACAGTGAGACCGATTTTAAGTACCTTTTAGAAAAGGTTGTTTTCTGTTACGTTAGTAATATTTGTTTTATTGATTGCATTATACACATCTCTGATTGATCGAGAATTTGCATGTTTATATCGTGATTTAATAAATTTACTGTTATTATGATGGTATTTATTGGTAATGTAGTTGTATATTAATTAGCGTAAATGTTTCCAGCGACATATTCTCACCTATCGGCAGTTGTGTAACTAACATTTTAATTGCATCTATTCATGGCAATTATTTCACCATGGTCTGAAATATATGTCTTCCAAATGAGAAAGCGTTGCGTTCAGTAGTTGTCTCGCTATTGTGTCCCAAAAAGGGAGATATTAATTTAAATTCCCATGTATATTTGAAAATTAAAATAATTTTAACGCTATTTTATTTATTATTATTATTTCCATTAAAAAGCAATTTAATGTTCATAGCAAAGTATGTTCGGGACGTTGAAAATTAAGATCAAAGCCATATTTTATTTTACTGTATTTTATTTTATTTTCTTTCTTGTGTCCATTTTTCTGAAAGCTCTGATTTTGTATAAATATTTTATGAAAATAAATGAAAATATTTTAATTTGGTAATCATGCTTAAAATCTTCAAATTTGAAATTTGAAACGTGGTATATAACAATAATTATATATATATATATATATAAACAAAACGTTATCATACATTACATAAGATGGAACCATTTAGTGTGTATTTTTATTTTCTTAGTTGTCAGCTATTAACTTCATTCAAAATATTTACTTTGATATGAAAAGGGATTACTATAGTTTGCTTGCATAATTATTTTCTCTCCAGTGGAATGTCCGGTTAATACATCTGACATCATTATAATTTTTAAGAGATAAAATAATGTTTCAATCCACGTCAATTATAACTAAAATTGCGGTTTCATATTGTAAATGGTTTCAAGAACATTTACGTTATGCTGCTTTGTAATTAAGGAATTATCTATTAAATAATATCGTAAAAATACACTGAAAATTATATTTTAATTTGTTGTTTAAATTATAAAGCTTATCTGAACATTTAACTGATAATCAATGACTTCATAAATTTAAATATTTATGTAAGTAACAAGCAGTTTATCATATAATCTAAAATTGTGTTGTTTAATATCAGATCTTTAAGATCTATGTTAGATATATGACGTTCTTAAGAAAGCAAACTTTTTCGCTTGTTGATATCCCATAGTTAAATTATCTTTAATACTTTTTAGCTCTATAAATTTGTCATGCATTATTACAGCAAAATACAACATACTGAGTATACCATACATTAAAAATATTCATTTGATATTCTGATTATAATAGTAGTATTATATCAATCCGCAATACTTTTACAAAAAATGAGATCCCATTAAAATAAAGTATTGTTTCTTAAAATCGTCCCTCAATTAATTAAATGTACATCTCTAAAGAGTCTCTACAATATCAAGAATCTGAAACACTTCGAAATATTGCATCTTATAATTAATATCAATGGATTACTCTTTTAGTAGTTGAATTATCTTTACGATCTATGTTATATATACGAAGTTCTTAAGAAAGCAAACTTCTTCACTTGTTGCTATCTCATCTTTAAATTGTCTTTAATACTGTTTAGCTCAATAAAATTGTCACACATTATTACAGCAACATACAACATACTCAGGATACTATACATTACAAATATCCATTTGACATTCTGATTAAAATAGTAATATTAAATCAATGTGCAAGACTTTTACAAAAAAATAAAATCACATTAAAATAAAGTATTGTTTCTTAAAATCGTCCCTCAATTAATTAAATGTGCATCTCTAAAGAGTCTCTACAATATCAAGAATCTGAAACCCTTCACAACATCAAACACTTTATCTTCCTTTTATTGACGTAATGATAAGAATAATATACTTAATATAATACTTACACTTTTTTTTAGGTTTTACTATTCCACACTTGTGACTCGAGACATTAAGTATAAAAAAGCTTAATAGTTTTTATACTTACTGATTTTTCAAATATTTTACATGATACAATATATTGCTGCTTTTTACAGTTTTGTATGGAATTCATAGAGGTTTAACTTGTACTTTTTTCTTAAGCGGGTAGCTTTTTTTATATTATTGATTTTTTTTTTTTATTGAAAGGGACAACTGTCGAATTTTGAAAGTAAAACATACAAATAATATAAAAAAATGCTTTATGGTCAGACTTTATTTACAAACCACAGTGATAAAAATAAGAAAATGATTCTTAATTTTAAAATTACGCGTATACCACCACATTTACAATATTCTTTCCTCGTTTAGGAGATTATATTCATTCCTTTAATGTATATTTACATACAATTTATACACATCCATCAATCTTACAGACAGATAAAATTAAGATTATATGCTACATAAATTATTTCTTAGTGTCAGAAATGGTTCCCTTATTTACCATTTCCATTATACAAAGTAATATTATTTGAATACAAGTTTCTTAATCCTATCGTAAAAATAAAGTATTGTTATAAGTAGTTTTATATTTATATACATTGAATAAGGAAGATTTGGAAGTTTATTTTCTCACAATAATATCAAATAAGACATAATGTGTAAATATAAGTTTTTTACTTTATAGCGTTAACATAATGTTTTTCATATTTTTCAGATATAAATCCTACATAAAATGTAGTGTAATATTAATATTAGTAAATAAATTTTGTAAAATAATAAAAAAAAAACTTTGAATTATAAATCGATATGTATTCAATTTATTTAATATCTTTCCGATACTGATAAAACGTAAGGCAATTCGCAAAATAATAACAATTTTCTTGAAAGGAATATTGGTAATAAACAGAATATGTAAAGACACGATAAATATGATTTCTAAAGTAATGTAGAATGTTATTTGTGAAAACATTTTAGTGGCGATTATAAAATAAGTACAGACTAGCACATATTGCCCGACGGTGCATGGTCATACCTCAAACAGTGAAGCGCTAGTCAGCTTTTTATTATTGCAGAGATAGACTTTATTAGTACACATTAAATGCTTTCTTCTATACCTATCCGTAGCTCCCAATCCCGAATTTCTTCTGCAAATTTAGTATCTTAATTTTAGTATCTAATAGTACCTAATATTAGTACACATTAATTGCTTTCTTCTATACCTATCCGTAGCTCCCAATCCCGAATTTCTTCTGCAAATTTCTTCTAGCAAATTTATTACAATCATTTTCAAAAGACTAATAATTTGGTTATTTAACATGCAAAATTACATTCCAAAATCACTCCCATTCAGTAAAATTACATAAAAATCATTGTTTGCGACTTCTTCCTGAAATACCTGTAATTTATTATTTAATAACAGAATGGCTATCTTAGTATAAAAGAGATTGCCACCAGTTGCTTCCTTAATTACTTTCTTCCTAAATTAATATCAAGTTAATTCTTCTAACATTATTATTTCCTGCTGGTAAATAAATTCTTTATAAGTATAGCATGAAGTTGTATCCTGCTGTAAAATGAATTTAATACGACAGGATACATAAGTTCATTTATATTTAATATTCATGACTTAAAATATTTTCGTAAAATAACAATATAACTTTCAGCAACATCTTTTTTATCGTGACCACATGAAAATCGTATATTTTTGCTTATTTTCTCAAATATGTGTTATTTAAAAAGTGACTAAAGAATAATGTTACTTACAAAAGAGATTACCACTAGTTGCTTCCTTAATAATCTTCTTCCTACTTAAATATCTAGATAAAGCCTTTGATATTTTTAAGAATATTTTTGAAAATATGAGTGAAATTTTGATTATTGTGGACTATAAATAGCAGTTTTATTTTATATTTTGACATTTTCAAATGATACATTATCACTTTAAAGTTAAAAGATAAATAATTAAGTATGTATATAATTTAATTTGCACTTGAAAGAAAACCTTAGTTGTAGTTTTCACAACAGAAATGATCACAGAATTATAGTTCAAATGTCTTTTTATGGACCAGGCCGTACATATGTATCAGTACAAAAACCCTTAACGGGTTAAAGTTTGTGACGCAGCACGTCACCTTTTGTCTGTAAGAATTTCAAATACGGGTCTTAAAATTAATGATATCAAATTTTGAGTGACGGTATGCTATAAATTAAAAAACTTATCTTTTTTTTCCCCTACTGCTATATTGATATTCAGTGGTGCAAATATTATTTTTTACATGAAAATATATATAAGTATTTTGCTCATGCTTTTTCATTCACATCTCTGATAAATTCAAAATACGAATTTTAAAAGAAATGATATCAAAATTCAAGTGATGCCTTCATGTGACTTTAATGGGTTTGTTTTAAAATCCAATTTAATTTATTTTTGGTTCGTCTCCTAATGTATATTTACACATGCTAACAATATTTTTAATTTTCTAATACATCATTAAATATATCACTTGCAATGAGCCTGTATTATGCATTGAAATGTATTTATTTCAATAAATTGATTTATCTTTTGTGCCATGCTGTCGAAAATTGAAAGGAAAATTTATATAAATTTCAGGATTGAATTAGACCATAGATATAAGACTAATGTGAAAAAATCAAAACGGTATGCCTCATATTTGCTGAGATATTAAATGTCGGCGTTTTGATTTCTCTTTGATGTCCTTCTAGCCGTATATATTGAGTGACGGAAATCTTCGGTTTTGGGCGTTCGGTTTTCGGTTTTTGCTGCGTCACTCGAGATACTGCCATCTCTCATGATATGACGTTCAATAAAATGAAAAAAAATCAGTTAGTTGTTTGTACCATAAGTGTTAAAAGCAACATACGTGGAATTGTGGAATATGGTAACTTCTTTGAAATATTTCGTGCGCAAATTTTATTACGAAAATTTTATTTTCCAACCAAATACCGATATAATCATTGTATTTCATACCTTTGCGCCATGGAAGTTAAAAAAAATTAAATTCCACATTTCTTAAGCGTACATTTTATTGCAAAAGTAAAAAAAAAAAATATCCATAAATACTTTTGACTAAATTTTCCTTAAAAAATAAAACTAGTAAATGTACAGATCAGAAGCCTCAACGTCAGCTCTACAAATGTTTGTTCATAAATCTCAATAATTTTTTATATAATCTGCCGAATATTTGATGTTCTAAAATTAAATTTAAGTTATTTATACATTTATAAGCATATAAGAGTTATCGAAACTCCGGGAATTTTAGAAGTATGTCATTAAACACAATTTTATGCAATGATATAATAAACTACTTATTATTGTATTTTTTTAATAACAATACATTCGCCGCTTCCCTGAACGTTATCGCTTTAATTTTATGTTCTCAATATCCAGTAATTGTGCTATTCCATTATTTGAGTATATGTCGGAATGCATTTACTATTGTAATTTAATTAGATTAATCATCTCCTTGTACAGGAGATTGTATCCTAACCTTAAATTAACACTTATCTTTCAACCTAAACATCATCAGATGTTTCTGGAACTGAACAAAATTTCGTGTATTAAATATACTTATACAAATGTAGATTCTCCTTATGATACTTACATTTAATTTACACATTCAACGTTTTTAAAATCTTCGTTTGGAAAACCGATTTGGTAATACAGTGACCTCTCACTTATATGACTTTCAGGGGACCGTAGAAAAAAGGCGTATAAATGAGAGACCGAGTTATTATACACGTTTCAAACTTTTTATTCATTAATTATTTTACTTATATTAAAATCATGGGTTTTGAATACTAAGAACATATTTTAACAAAATTTATGAAATATATTAAAAAAATAAACTCAAAATATATTTTTAAAAAAGTTTACAAAATAGTTCACTTACTACTATGTTTATTTTGAAGATTTACACATCAGATTTTCTCAAAACGTCTAGGAGTGATAACGTCTATGTCTATTAAAGCTTTTAAGCTATTTTGGGAATAATCATTATGGTGGACATAATTCTTTAATGTATTTTAAGCAGCACTTGCTTCTGAAAAATTTACAACAGCAGGAACATTGTTCTCATCTTCGTCACCCTCTTTGCTCACATCTTCATTATTGATATCCTCAAAGATTTCTCATTAAAGTATTCCCATACGCTCTCAACATCGGGTTCATTCGTTGAACTAGCAGTTTTGTCTTGTGAAAAATCACATTTCCTAAAACAATTCTTAACTGCCTGCGATGTCACATTTTTTCATGCAGATGCTGTAAGATGCATAGCCTCTAAAATGGAAATTGCTTTAGCTTCCTTTTTGTTCTCCCGATCAAAAATAAAATGACAAACCAAACTCATTCTGTAGTTCTTTATAATCCCTAAATCTAATGGCTTTAATCTGTAAGTAGAATCTGCTGGCAAAAATCGAAATTTAATTTGTTGCAGAAATGGTAGATCTTTTATATCTGGATGTGATGCATATTGATCCAGGAAAGTGCATTTTGCAATAAACCTGATTTCTTAATCAGTACTATACAGAGACGTGATCTGCAGGTAGTCATTTGGCTTTTGTTAAACCTCTTTTGTTAACCCCTTCAGGAGCAAAGTACTCTTGTAGCTAAATTATTGAAATGATTGATTGACACCAAGATTCATGAAAGAATTTATTTTAAAATAAGTAAAAGGTTTTCCTCATGTACCTTATAAATTCAAAATTTGATTATAAAATTCCGGGGTCAGTGTGGCATTTTGGGATTAAAATTAAGTGGTATATATAATATACCGGTGCCCTTCAAGGGGTTAAATGGCAGGCACAAGAAAATTTCATACGATCACCCTCCCGCCATCGATTTCATCGTTAATAACACACCAAGTTAGATAAGAAATGTTATTCATTATTGATAAACACTTTAACAATAGTCAATAAAGGTAAAACAAAAATTTTAATGATTTGTACTCTAATGATTATAAAAATAAATTCTTGAGTGAAAAATGTAAAACCGTCTGAAATGTTTAAAGCGTCGTATAAGTGAGAGAAGCAGCGTATAACTGAGAGAAGTTTAGCATTATTTCCCATAAAGCGTGGACGGGACCAAGAGAATTCAGCGTATAACCGAGAGAGTCGTATAACTGAGAGTCGTATAAGTGAGAGGTCACTGTATTTCTTTAGTAGTTAAAATTAATCCTCATCTATTTAATCAGAAAAGCATATTAAAACTAAAATTACTCAAAAATCCGCTATTTTGTTAATACAATTTTGCATCAAAATAATGCGATTTGCTCGAATTTTCTTTTTTTGATATTCTTTGAAATACAGTTGCTAGGCAACCATTTAATGAAACAGAGGAATAAAAAAATGCATTGAACATTTTTGTAAAAAATAAGAAATTAAAATGTTGTATATCTCTCCAATTGATGTGTAAAATTTCCAAATTAATTATACAATTAATTTCGAAATTCTAAGAAGTTATTGGCAAATTTTAAAGCTATCGTATTAATTTAAGATCTCCATTTTGTAAATTTAGTGTCCATAATTTAACATATCAGTTATCCCAATGCGTCATTTTCCTTTCGACGAATGTTAAAATTTAAAAATCGTCTGAAAAGCATTATGACTTAAAAGAAAATGTTCTATATTTTTCGAACGAATGAACCAAATTTCACCAAAAGCTATACAGCTAATTCCGGGTACCTCGCCATCATACCTACCAAAAATCAATCTAATTAGATTATATTTGCGGCAATTATCGCGGAACAGGCAAACAGACAGAAATAAAAAACTTTTCGAGTCTCAATTGTGAGCCTCAACTGACGTTTCGGCAATTAAAACTATGTGCATTATAAATAGTACTAAAATAAGATTCAAAACAGACAATTTAAATGTTACTATTATGATTTAAAAAAACTAAAAATATCATGAATATTTCTTTCTCTAAAAAAGAAAAACAACTATTTTCTTTTACTTTCAATTATACAAATTAATAAAAAATGCACTTCTGCTTAATTCAGAATAAGATTAGAAACATATATTATAAAAAAAATGCTCATTATATATTTTGTTTCCTAAATGACATGGAATATTTCTTCCAATAAAATAAAAACTTACATTTTCTAATTAGAAATACTTAATATCACTATAACCATTTTTTTTTTGTCATAAGAAAAATTCAAAAATACTTCACCGATAATTAAAAGTTAGGAAAAAGCTCTTGTAGTAATTATAATATTTTTTTATGAATTGTACTAGAGTCAGTGAAAAGGGTCTTCAAAAAAGAAAATCAAAATGCTGCATGCCTTTTTTCCACTTTTTATTAAATAATGTTTCACTAAATTTGAAACTTAAAAAGTGGTTATACAGCCATAATTATTCTTAAAAGAGTACAAAATGTTTTTTTTTTCTTTATAAAACAAATATCTTTATTTTTATATGTTTGATTAAATAAAATGTCATTTATCAATTTTTTTAAAAATTTACATAAATTAAACAAGTAGATTTTTTACATTTATTTCGATAGAAAGTTACAAAAGTTTTAGCAAACATAAATTTTCAATTTAAAACTTGAAACTTATTTTAATATATTAGCAGATTTATGTAATACCTTGAATATAAAAAAGTTTACCCATCTTGTGAAGTTTGTTAAGATTACGAAATTTCAATTACCTTTTATGATTATGATGTAGAAGTCTAGCTATTCTCTTATAAATTGAATCTAGTTCTTGGAATGAGAATGTTCTGTCGACATTAACCCGTTAGGGACGAGCGACACATATACGTGACGCATAAAATGCTCAGAATCCTTCATTGTTCCCACCAGTTAGTTTTTATTGTAATCTTTGCCTTATTTAATCTTAGCATTTCTGCGATTCAATTAGGCGCAATTTTCTGTTTTAAAAATCCGGTGGTAAAATATTAAAAATTCTGTAAAGGATCTTCGTTGCGAAGGGGTTAACCTGTGTGCGTAAAAGCGACATTTATCCTTCGTTTTACTTTAATTTTCTGCAGTGAGTTTGTGGCTTTCGAAATCGGCGGTTACTGGTTTTCATTGTAGTTTTATGGTAATTAGGGTATCCTTGTAGATTTGCAGGGTATAAAAGAGAGATGGAAGTTAGTATCAGCGGATTTTGAGTCGATACCTACCTCAGTAAGCATTGCAAGACCAGTTCTACTTTTTTTTAGTTTGAAGAGTGGCACGTACTCTACCAGATCTGACATCCAGAAATTAGCTGGTAGAAGCTGTCATTTTGGGTAAGAAAGAAAATTAGCCATCATTAAATTACACTTTCCAGTGTTTGCAGGAGAGCTTTATCATCCAGTGCCTGAAACCTTTATTGAATGATGGTACTAGTTTTAGTGACACTTATATATAGTTATTTGAATTTGTGAGCTAATAGATTACTTGCGATATTTGAAGCGATATTTGGGTTCTTTCTTCTATATTGTTCTTTCTGGATAGTGTTTGAGCTATCTACTCTTCTATATGTAAGTTAGTTTTAGTAACTTTACATTCTTTATATTATTGAGAATTGATTTAAGGAGTAGATCGCTTTTAAGTGAAAAGTATTGTAGTCTAAATTGAGAACATCTATCGCAGGTCTTCTATATTTCGATTTAAACAATCTTTTAAAACTAATGTTTGAGTATGTGTATGTTACCACATGGCAGATCTAATGGTATTGCATCAAACCCTTTGATTACGGTTTAGGATTGGCGACTATTTTTATATTCTATCACAGGGGTTCCTACACGTTTAGACAGACCTACCACTAAATCGAAGTTCATACTTCCGCGTACCTCCAAGTAACAAGCGTAAAGTTAATATAGAAAACCTGTAAAAAGGAACCTGTCTAAAACGAAATAAGTCTCCGGTCGTTTGTGTTTTTGTTATAGCTTTTTTTTTTCTAAGGAATGATTACATTACTAAATTGGTACTTAGATTGACTGCTTTATAATAACGTTCAAGTAAAAAATTGTATCATCATTAAATTTTAATAATGCATATAATATCAAAATACAGTGTTTTAGTACAGGAAAAAAGCCACATTACTTAATGACAAATTGGCGCACATTGATTGATATACTGTTATAGTATGCTGATTACACTAGTTTGCTTCTATCGTTAATGAAAGGAATGCAATTGTTTTATCAAGCCCAGCTTCCACAATATTAGATAGCTTTTGTTATAAGTCAGATTTAATGTTTACTTTATTTCTGTATTTGTTTTTCATATAATGAAGGGGAAAAAAGCACATTCACAGAGATATGTTGTGCTAAACACAAGCAGACTTTGACGATGTCAGACGGTACTCTTACATTCTCGCCAGTGAAAAAATTCAATTACAATCATTCTTTTGTATGAGGGCTCCAGTAATCCATCATAGGAGAGTTGAATGAGTTCATTTATTTCCTCTCTTGGGAGATACAGTAGCAGAGTGTCTCAAATGAGAAACGAATTTCTTATAAAAAGCTTAGTTAGCCCATTTAACATAGGCTCGATACAACTGCATTAATAATCTGCATACATTTAAATGCGACAATAATGTCGCGCAGTAAGCACACACTTACAAGTTTCTTCCTACAATTACGTATATACAACCTCAATACATATGCACAATGCTTTACCTGAAATCCGCACTGCATATGACCACAGTTAGTTTTTGTTTAATTTCAGATCGCCATTTTAAATAACCTTACTCTGTTAAAAACCGATTTCTATGGAATAGGAAGAAACTATAAAACGTTTTGTACAAGAGAAGAAAAATATGTCAATCATAAGTACAGTAGCAGTGTCAGTACAGTAGCAGAGTGTCTCAAATGAGAAACGAATTTCTTATAAAAAGCTTAGTTAGCCCATTTAACATAGGCTCGATACAACTGCATTAATAATCTGCATACATTTAAATGCGACAATAATGTCGCGCAGTAAGCACACACTTACAAGTTTCTTCCTACAATTACGTATATACAACCTCAATACATATGCACAATGCTTTACCTGAAATCCGCACTGCATATGACCACAGTTAGTTTTTGTTTAATTTCAGATCGCCATTTTAAATAACCTTACTCTGTTAAAAACCGATTTCCATGGAATAGGTAGAAACTATAAAACGTTTTGTACAAGAGAGGAAAAATATGTCAATCAACAGAATGAATTAATTTGTGAATGATGTTTGAAATAAAACTTTTATTTCAACACCTCCTAGAAGCTGTTCTAGTACAAAGAGAACAATGGGTTATAAATTAAGGAATGGGAATTTTATTTTGTTTTAACTCATCCTACTCACACAAACTCCTCCTACTTCCAAGCATCGAGACTTTACTTCCAGATAATTCAATGTATAAAGCATGTTTAAAAACAGTTCTTCCGCTAATTAAAAATACTTCATTAATTTTAATATTAGGTATTCAATAAAAAATTCAATTTTTATCCATATAAATCTAATACCAATAATTATTCAAATGTTATTATATTTCAAATAAAGTGGAGAGTCAAAATATGTTCATTAGAATTAAGTTTAAAATATACACTAAAACACTTTTTATTTTTCTTAAAAGGCGTCAACATATCAATATAAACATTAAAGATGTTAACATTTAAAATTTACATGTTTCGATTTGTTCATCAAATCGTCATCAGAATATACACAAACCACAAATACAATGTACATAAAATTTATTAGAATTTAATCTCTGGTTTTTATGTACATTGTATTTGTGGTTTGTGTATATTCTGATGACGATTTGATGAACAAATCGAAACATGTAAATTTTAAATTTTAACATCTTTAATTTTTATATTGATATGTTGACGTCTTTTAAGCAAAATAAAAAGTGTTTTAGTGTATATTTTAAAGCAATAATTATGTTTTTAAAACTGGAAAACTTATTGTATTATAAGCGGTGTGTACGAATTTTAGCAAATCGGCTATTACAAGCATTTCCCGCAACAAAAAAAATAGAAAAACAGTTTACAGATTCTAAATCGCATTCGAAATGTTTTTGAAAATTTTCGAGTTAATAAAGACAAGCCATTTTTGATTCCATAGTAATATGCTGCATTTTGTATTTTATTTCACGTACCAGTATCGGTGTTACGGCTTTCATTGGCCTTGCAGACGATTTTAGCGCATTATTTCATAATTTTGTTTTCGCCGCATGGCAACAGTTAGGCTTTCCCGCATTTGTTGTGATATTTGCACGAATAATTCGGGGCCTCCGTGGCCGAGTGGTTAAGATACCATTCCGCTAATCGCTTGTGAGCGTAGGAGTCAGGTCGGCGGGTTCGACTCCCGCCAGCTCCATTGCACACACTTTGTGGAGCTGCCGGATGTAACTCTCTGGTGTTGTAAATTTCCTTGTGGCTATCTCGTCCCTGTATATCGACGATGACTTATAAGCGGGCACTTGATGTCAAGCACACAAGTCTGATGTATGTTCTCAATAAACATAAACGAATAATTCAATATAGAATAAACCGCATAATGGAGCTATTTTATTAGCTAAAATGACTATGGAGTCATTAAAGATAGTAATAAGAAGTCATTTCTTCATCATAGTAAGAATAATATAGTTATTTTGTTCTTCAAGTGGTATTGTCCGCTCAGTCATTATGATAGTGTTCGAAACTGACTATGGTGTCCGCATTTTGGATTTAACCTAATGTAATATAAGTCTAAGTATGTATATAAACATTTTAGTAATTTAAAAACACTTTTCATTATTTGCATCAATGCATTACGTATTTACGTAATACAGTCCACTCAATCAATAACTTTAGCGCAGCGTAAACAATCGGACTTCTGCGTACCAGTAACCAAACCGTCGCGTACCATAGTTTGGGAACCCCTGTTCTATCGTATAATAATTTACAAAAAAGTTTCCTTCTAGTAGATTTCTCTTGAAAATACACTAGTATACGTATGGCAAATAACACTTTTAAAAAAAGCAGAAATAGTCCACTGGAAGAAGATGTCCTGACCAGTAGTCTAAGGGTTAAAGGCAGATTTTTTTTCACTTTGTTACCAGTATATTAAAACTATAATCTAATCAGTTGTTAAGAGAATCTACTACAGAGATTTTTAATTTTAAATATTTGTGGCAAAGGCAGAAATATTTAGAAAGGCTGGAAACCTTGTTAAAGGTTTCTCAAATAAAAGCTTGTCTGAAATTTCTGAAATACAGGGTGTTTCTAAATGAATATCGGAGTTTTAACGCTTGGTAGTATTTATTACATAAAACTTAAAATTATAATTAATACATAAAATGAAAGAGCAACTCAAACAGTTTTACCTCCAAGCTTACAAGTGTTCAATGTGAACAACTTAATATAACTTAATATAGAAACTTAATATAGAAACACTGCAATATCTTTCGTCACACGGCACACGTCAAGTCGATAGCTCAGTTCTTCCCAAATGTTAATTAGTGTTTGTGGGGTAATTGTTGCAACAGCTGGCTGGGGGATCACACCTGAACTTTATCCGGAACGCACGTTGTACGGTAACTACAGATTTGATCTTTGCAAACAACACAAAATGCTTTCTGTTCACTAGTCGCCATTTTCGGTACTAGCGCTTTCTAACGGATCACGCAAGAATCATTGCCTACGCATGTGCATGCACAGGTACCAACAAACTGTTTGAGTTGCTCTTTCATTTTATGTATTAAGTATAATTTTAAGTTTTATATAATAGATACTACAAAACGTTAAAACCCCGATATTCATTCAGAAACACCCTGTATAATGACGCATTTCTATGTACTATTATACATTAAAAACATTATATTTGATTTTAATTTTTTATGTATATTAAAAAGTAAAGGCGATATTTCATGGTGAAATAAATAAATAAATAAATATTCTTAAAAATAAACTTGTAGTCTGAATTTTATTTTGCAATTAAACAATTTCCTATTTTATATCCATTGCCAGACACAAGTCTAAATATTATTTATTTTCAGAAATGCTTTTTTTAATATATATATATATATATATATATATATATATATATATATATATAAGCAAATAATCAGTTCAGGAGATGCAAGAATTGGGGAAATATTTTTCACGCATTTTTAAAAATGCTAAGATAAAACATTATGTAAGTATGCGTAATACAAAGGATAAATACAAGAAATTAAAAGAAACTGAATAGTTTTGTAATTTTTATAACTGTTTCCTTTCTGTGTGAAAAAATATCATTTGTAGCGCTGAGTTTTTTTTAGAACAGCTGAGAAAATGTTTCTGCAGATGTGAGGATAAATACATTATCTTATGCTGCATTATATTTTGCAAAATAAATTATTTTATATTTTTAACATTTGGTAGATGTTCTGTTATTGTATATTTCCAGTCCAAATATGGATCGGACTTTATGTAATTCCAATACATGGGACTGAATTATATATATATACATATATATATATATATATATATATATATATATATATATATATATATATATATATATATATATATATATATATATATATATATATAACCTTTCTTAACAAATAAATAGAAAATAGAACATGTATGTTAATGGTAATAATAATCATGACATTAATGATTTTGTGTATGTGGAGATTATTAAAAGAATTTAATGAACATGCTATTAAACGAAGTTTTTATATTTTAAAGAAAATTTAAATAATTATTCCAAATAGTTTTCTAAACAGAAAAGAGAAAACATGACACAAAGAAATATACATAAAAAATAAATAAAACTGCAAAGTGTTTGTTATGTGTGAAAAACAAAATTTTAAACGAAAAATATCTCTAAAAGCTAGTATAAGTTTTTTTACGGCATGTATTTCTACTAATGATATGCATATTATACTGTTACGTAATTTGGAGTCTTGTAGATTGATAGTCAATACAAAATATTTTCTAAACGTGATACCTATTTATTTTAACGAATATTGAATATTCTAACTAAATCAGGAAAATAACTACAAACAAATATGTCAAATATACATCTGCTTACTCATACGGAAGTGAGAATCAGCGAGGCTAAATGAATCACTCCAAGAAAATCCCTAGTTATAAAAGGAAATTAATTCCACACTGAGACCACAAGGTATCTCAATCATATAAAACCCAGCTACAACCAGAGATCAATTTGTCAGTCACTGTCATATCGACTAATCACTACTAATTTTCAGACTAAACACTTTCATTTGTAACCGTTAAGGAATGTTCTAGCATTTTCAGCTACACCCTACATAGAAAAACATTTGCTCTAAAGTTCCGCATTAAGCAAATTCTCTAATTAGATACATGCCGTTAGTATTAGCAGCCAGAGGGATCCAATGAAGTTAAGTCTCTTCTGTCGTTGAGAAAAGTTGACAGTTAAAAGACCCAATGGAGCTAAACATTCCACCGGCTACAGAAGCACCAACCAATGATAAGGGAAAGCTGATTGAGAGACATTGAGTTCCGTGCACCTGTAAAAGGAATCTTTAACATAACCTTATATATTTTAATATTGTTGCTCTCCCTAGGATTGCATACCCCGGGCAGGAGGCCACAAAATAAATTACACATAAACATACAAATTACGAAACAAATGACACACTCATAAAAGAACTATTTATATACAGGGTGTTCTAGAAAGGACTCCCCAACTTTGAAGTGACATAACTTCGAAACAGTGAGAGATAGAAATGTGAAACAAGTTGAATGTTAGACAGATAAGTCTGGAATTTTTTATACATCAATTTAAAAAATAGTTCCAATATTGAACACGAGAGGGCGCTGCAATCACAAAGCTGTGTCTTCGAAATAGTTCCTGAAAGTGAGCTGTTTGAACTCAGATAAAAATCACATTACAATGGTTTCGATATGGTTACCTTTTTCAGCAACAACATGACACAACCTACAGGTAAAGTTCGAAATCACTTGTTGCAATACTTCTATTGAAATGGATGCACATGCTAAGTTAAGATGAATTGTTCAAGCTGTTCCAACGTTGGTGGATTCTTAGAATAAACAGCGTCCTTCAAGTAACCCCACAAAAATAAGTCGCATGGATTCATATCCGGGGAATATGGTGGCCAATCCATACCAATACCTGTCACTTTGAGATAATTTAAAGCAATGACTCTCTCACTGAAGTATTCCTCGAGGAACTCAAACACTGCAGTAGTACGGTGTGGTCGGGTCCCATCCTGCATAAACTATAAAAAATCTGGTGCATCCTGTAGAGCTTGAAATGTTCCAATAAACTGCTGTAAAATTTCAATATATCGAGATGCGTTAATCGTTTCCCTCCTGAAAAAGTGCCCAATGATTCCTTTACTGGACAGTTCTGCCCACACTGTAATTTTTGCTGAGTGCAGTGGTTTTGAAAGACACACAGACGGGTTTTCAGTGCCCCATATTCGCCAGTTTTGTTTGTTCACATATCCCTGTAAATGAAAATGGGCCTCATCGGTGAACCATACATGACCGACATCAATTTTATTTTCATCAATCATCTGCAGTAACTCATTTGCAAAAACTTCTCTTTGTTGTAGAGCTGTATTTGTGATCGGTTGATGGCACTGTATTTTATAGGGAAACAGCTTCAGGCCTTTTCGCATTATACTGTGCGTAGTAGCGTTTGACAATCCTGCTTCAGCAGCGACTCGCCTTATGGATTTTCGAGGACAACGTCTAACAATTTCTTCGACTGCTTGCACATTTTCAGGTGTCATGACTGATCGACTGCATCCCACATTTCCGCCTAAATCATCAGCCACACTGCCCGTCCGTTCAAACTTGTTGAATAAATTGAGAATTGTTTTCAAGTCTGGACCTTTTTTAACATTAATTTTTTTTTTTACTTCGCTTTGTCATCGTCGGACTTCGATTTAATCGATGGTATTCAAGTACAATAAAAATTCGTTGTTCCAAGGAATACGGCATGATATTCTTGAATTCCGAATTATTCTCTAATTCTATACAACTTTTTTACACGTGTCAGCAATGAAACAGACACACGAATGAAATTTCTGTACTTCTGAGTACCATTTAAAGTTCCTTGTGCTTGTGCTGCCAACTATTATCCAAGATTGGAACTATTTTTTTCAAATTCGTGTATAACAAATTCCAGACCTATCAGTTTAACATTCAACTTGTTTCACATTTCTATCTCTCACTGTATCGAAGTTATGTCATTTCAAAGTTGGGGAGTCCTTTCTAGAACACCCTGTACATATACAACTTTTTACATTATATACGAAATAAGAAGAGATCATCGCCAAAATTTATTAATTTACATCATGATATTGAACTAGCCGATCATAATGAGGAAAGTGATTTCCTAATTTTAAGATCAACGTTATTTCGTCTTTTTATGACTGTGTATAGGCCGTGTCAGTTTGATCAAGCCTTTTACGTCAAACCGGGTACAATAGCAATGGTTTCAATCTTCGATAAACTTGTGACTAGTTGCTTTCGTGTCTTACCTCGCTTCTATATTCTCCTTCGACATATCGATCCACTCTCAAGTTTTGAACGTCTTCTAACAATAGTGGGATTCTGAATGTACCAATGTGGCAATGAGGGCGCATCTGATGGACGAACGAACAGAAAATAAGAGGGATTACAGAATTTATGACCGAAAAACATCAGTTATGGAGTAAGCCACTCTAATGGTAAGTCTCGTGGACTGCATTGGGATATGCAAGCAGAAACAGAAGTAGTTTCGGGACCCAATGCTGTCAGACATATATAATATAGATGCTATATGCACGTGTAAATTTTTTTGTAAAGAGTATTCAATAATGTTTTTTTTTACAATTTTTTTTATAACACTATTATATTATGCAGTTTGTTGTAATTTTATACGTACTAAAATATTCTACTCATGATAGAGTTTAACAACATATAATAAAGATGCTATTGAGTAGCGTGCGAATATGTCATTTACGAATATATTCTAACAAATATATAGCTATTATCTGTACTATTCATATATCAACAGTCTAAGGAACAATTTTTGAAATTGTCGTTTGGAAATAACGATTCTCAAATGTCGTTTGGAAAATGTCATTTGGAAAATGTCGTTTGGAAAATGTCGTTTTATAACCGGATGAAACAGACGCAGCAATTATATAGCATTTAAAAAAATATATTATCATAGATTTTTTCGTTAGAAAAAGTAACCCTACTTTTAATTTAAAGAGTGAAACATATGTTGGAAATGAAATAAAAGAATTACGAACGGTATAAACAGAATTAAGCAAATCGTTATTATTATCATTATTATTATTAAATGCTGAAATATAAATGAAGTCATAATATTAAATATATAGACATATACTATCATTATTACATACAGCTAAAAATCAAAATAATTGTTAAAACAAAATAAAACTCAGTGAAAAGTTATGTCTTATTCAATGGTTGTTGTATCGTATTGAAGTTGGTTGGGTTGGGTTGATTATTGACGGCCAATTATCTACACTTGGGATATAGGCCCGGGGATAGTGACCTTCGTGGGGGTCTTTCTAAGGGGGTCTTTCTAACCCATATTTACGCATGGATAAATCCACGGCTCGAAGAAAACCACGAAAACTCGGAACGATTAGGCAGACGGGCGCGATTGGGATCGAACCCAGCACCTCCCGTCTACCAGCTTCGAGAGCAGAACCTCTCAGCCACTGGTGGGGCTGTATCATATTTAAGATTTATTCCACAAGAGCGAAAAATACCGAGACCCGGACTCGAACCTGTGCCGAAGTATGTCCTACTAATAGGTAGAGATCAACCGAAATTTCGGTTTCGGCGCAAAATCGGATTTTCGCTGAATATTCGTTTTCGGCGAAACTGTTGCCAAAATTTCGACTCGACCGAAACTATCTGTATTTCAAAATCTCGTTACTTCTTTCGGAAATTTTCAGCTTTACTCATTGATATGAGTTGTATCGGCTTAAATGAGACACTGTTTATTCTTTGAACCTTTATCAATATCCTTCATGACTGATTTATGACGTGAATGTAAATTATAAAGCAAGCAATGCATATATGACTAAAAAGACGCTTATCACGTGATCTTTAAAAGCTGTAAACTTAACAGTAACAGGAAAATTTTAGTTTGAAACTCCAGATTGCTTCGAATGCTCTATGAGAAAGGTGTTATTAAAACATATGGAGATTTACGAAATTTATTACAAAAGATATATCGGGGTTATGTATACTTAAAATATTTTTTTTATTAGATGAAATTCGCATAATTGGAAACTATTGCTGTCTTATTGATAAATTAATTACGTTTTATCTTATATGAAAAAAAAAAGTTTTCAATATAGGCACAGAGAGTTAACTTGGCACCGGAGATAAAATTTTCAAACAGGGGTGCCATTTTCAATACTTTCTGGAGGAAGGGAGTGGTAAAGCTTTTTTTTTTTTGGAGGGGGGAAGGCGGTGAGTGAGCAAAAATTTATTTTGATCTTATTGTGCACATTCTAAAAGAAAATTGACAACTGTTACATTTTTATCCTTAAATATATATTTAAAATTAGCTAAGGTACAAAAAAATGTTTAAAAAGTCTCACTTTGAGAATATTGAAATGGAAAATAAAGTTTATAATTAATAATTTCTAAGCTTAAAATGTTGTCTTAATGCTAATTTTCCTTTTCTTAGTGAAATTGAGCAAATTATTTTAGCTTTTGTGCCTTTTATTTAAACTAACCTATAATGACTCATACATTTGTTTTACGTTATTTAACTACATTGTTAATTAATTATTGATAAATGCGTATAGTTATTGGTTGTTATAAAATAATAAAATATAAAAGTTGTATTATTTATGTTTCATTTTTGTTTGAAATTTATACACACAGATATATATGTACGTTCGTTTGTTATAAATGTGGTTCAGTACACGTATAATTAATAAATAAATTAATAAAGTAATTAGTTATTATTAGGTAACTATTAATTATTTGTTATAAATTATTAATTATATGCAGTTATGTATGTATTAATCAGTTTTTTAATTTTTGACACTTTCGGTTTAGGTTTCGGTTTCGGCCGAAAGTGGTAAAAATCACCAAAATTTTGTTTCGGTTTCGGTTTTAAAAATCTGTTTTGGTCGATATCCACTAATAGAACACACGAGTTAGTTAAAATCGTTTCTTCACAGACCGGACTTCGAAGATTTAAAAAAAAATTAAATTCATTTTTTAATTGAAAACTGCATATTTTGCCATAAAAAAGAAGAAACATTTCAAAATACATTTAATCGAATCTAGATTAATTCCTGAAAAGTTTTCTATTTTTTCTTGTCAAACTCTGAGACATTTGTAAAAGTTTGTAAAATTTAAATTTTAAAGAAGAAAATAGCTTTAGAGATATTGGGTTGTATATTTCGGAATAATTTCAGTTTTGTCATTTTTTTTAAACTAGGGGACTTATTTTATTTTAAAACTATTGAAATGATAAGTTTAAAAAAAGTGAAAAGTAACAGATTGAATTTTAATAAAACTTTTGAGAAACAGAAAATTTTACGCTTCTAATTTTTCGTAAATGAAATCTACAAAATTTTATTTTTACATTAAAAGCGCGTTTTCTGCCATAGGATTTTGAAAAGCAATTTTACATTTTCTGGAAAATATAAGCATGTTCTAATAAAATTTTCTAATTTAAATTTTTTAATAAGTTATTATTAAATATTTTAAAGTGTATCCTTAGCATTACTTAAATTGAATTTATCAAGTGACACACTCATGAAAAGTATCTTTAGTATTAAAATTGTCTGTATTTACCATTATTAGATGGTACTCGTGAAACCTTTTCAGTAAACATCTTGAAGGTTCTATTGAAAAAAAGGTTAATATTATCATTAAAAGGTCACAAAAATATTTGTTAACAATAGTTAAAATAAATAAAAAAATCTCTTTTTGTAACTGGGCTGGGGTGCAGCTACTTTTTACCTCTCTTTACACGTATGCAGGCAAGAGAACATTTCCCAGACAATTCAGTCTACAGATCCAGAAAAGAGCAACTCCGGATTTTTTCTTAAAGCTGTTAAAAATAAAGAAGTTTTTGAATTTAAAATTTTATTAGTTTTCTCAACTATAAACATTTAACTGCATTACAATGACAACACGTGGCGACACAGTTTTATTAGTGCCTTTTCGATCAATTGTAGTTATAACTGTAACAGATCAATGTAACTGTAGATCATTATAATTATTTATTTAATCGATAATGACATGGCAAAACTTTTAATTTAAAATTTTATAATCATTTTAATAAAATCACTAATTAATAAATATTGCTTATGGTAAATTCTCTTTTATAATAATAATAATAAATAAACAAAAAAATTCTATAACTTTACCACCAGAAATAAAATAAAATTTAAATTATGAACTGAGTTATCAGAACACTATCAATGTCTGAGATACATCTTACCCCAGGAGTGGAATTTAAAATACAAGCTCCCTTTAGAGAACCATAATTGCCCTTCTTGGTTCGTTATACTACTCAGACATCTGAACTTCGCTCATTGTCACTGTAAAAAACAGTTTAAAAATAGTCTCACAGTCTTTTTAGGGGCATAAAAGCAACTTAATTTGCTGATTGCATCCATCTTATGCCAGAAGTAGAGACTGAACACAAGCTCCGTTTGAGAACCATAATTGCACTTTCTGGGGAATTAGACAACTCGGCGATGTGAACGTCACTCTTTGCCCGTCTAAAATAGTTTACAAATAGTTCCCCAGTCCTTTTAATACAATAAAAGCAATCTAGTGTGCTGATTGCATCCATCTTACGCCAGGAATTTAGTTCGAACACACGCTCTCTTTAGACAACCATAATTGTTCTTTGTAGTTCATTAGACTATTCGTCGTCGCTCAATAACCCTCTCAGAAAAGTTTAAAGATAAATTCCCAGTCATTTTAGCAACAGAACAGCAACCTAACGTGATGATTGCGCATGCTTAGATCATCCGAAATATGTCTTAAAAGATCCTTTTTGTGTTTAAATATATATATTTCGAATGAATTCATTTTCTTTTAAAGATTAATCCAAGATATGTTTGTTGTAATAAATAAGTAACAAATAATGAACAGGCTCAGAGCATCACTCCCACTTCGTGAAAATATATAAAAACTTGTTTGACATCTTTTCTGAAATAACTGTCATTTTTTATCTAATAGAAGAATAGCTCTTTCATTATTAAATAGATTACTGCCAGTTGCTTCCGTAATTACTTTCTACCTGAGAGAATATCGAGTTAATGCTTCTAACAATATAGGCTTATTACAAAAGAATCATCGGGTTTCCGAAGCGTTTATTTTGGCACATAATTGGGTTACAACTATAAGGTATACGTGAAAATAAACCGAAAGTACACAAGATTAACGTCCATACTATAGATGTTCAATATGCGCTCCTTGAGTGATACGGAAGTTGTCAAGGCGATAGTTCAGTTCGCTCCACACGTTACTCAGCATGGTCGCGTCGATGGTCACGAATGCAATCATGGTGCGGTTCCGCAACTCAGCCAAAGTGGTAGGTAACGGTGGTACGTAAACAAAGTCTTTAACATATCCCCAAGCGAAAAAGTCACACAACGAAAGGTCAGGTGACCTGGGTGAAATGAAAGGTCCATACATCTTGTTACGAGAAACTGCACAAAAAACATTGATTTTTGCGGAATCGCGTTGCCCGGATGCTCGGAATGCTCTCTGAACGGTTATAAGCGATTTACACTTTAAAAATTCTAGTACACAAAACACTTTCTGAAGTCCAATCGCCAATTTGAATATGACGTTTGCGCAGCAACCATGGCAACCACATGCGCATGGCACTTACGCAGCACGAAACTGTAGTTAACGCCCTCTCCTTTGAGTTGTCATGGAAACATATACGTTTACTAGTTCGCATGTAGTAACGCATTAAAAACCGATGATTCCTTTGTAATAACCCTGTACAATGAGTATTTTCTGCTGTCATAGTAATGCTTTCATATGTTATGTCTTTGTCAAATAAGTTTAATATGACGAGACATATAATAATCAAACCATTTATATCATATTTTCATAATCTGAAACAAATTCTGTAAATTAATTTAGGTTTAAGTATTCTTTTTTTATATTTGACCACATAAAATCGCGGATGGTCGCACGTTTATTTTTATACTTATTGTACCTATATAATTATTTATTAAATGATTACAGAATAACGGTATTGACAAAAAGTATTAATATGAGTTGATTTCAAAATTATTTTATATCCATAGGGTTTGTTATTATTACGAATATTTGTGAAAATGGCTAATCATTAAGGATAACACGTTTTTCACTTAATATTTTGACATTTTAAATCGTTTGAAGGATCGTAATATATTATTTATACCACTCAAGTTTTATTCCAAACTGCTAAATTGAATTCAGAATTTTTTAATAGAATTTTGCTTTCATAATGTACGTGTAGAAAAGAATTTATTTATTTTCAAATCAACTTGTTCAAAAATTCCGGTCACGGGCCCTTCGTGGCCGAGTGGTTAAGACACCACGTCACTAATCGTTTGAGAGCATAGGAGCGACAGCTGGTTCGACTCCGTTCAACTCCGTTACACTTTGTGGAGTTCCCGATTCTAAATCTTCAGTACAGTATAACTCCAATTATACGAACTCCAACTATCCGAATCGCTGTTTATCCGAATCGCTTTCAGAATTTCAGAAAAACAAATGAAGACGGAAACGTACTGCGATTCCCAAAATAATGATTCTGTCTACGCGCGCTACTGTCTTTACCCCCACGAAGACCCTGGGGTTCAAATTCTAAATGATGATGAACTCATCGAAAGTGTGAGAGAAAAAAGTCTCGAGGAAGAAGATTACTTTAATGTCGAAGTTGAAGCATACACGGGACCATCAGCTTGTGAAGCGTTTGCCGGCCTTGAAACTGCGTTGAAGTGGATGGAGCGTCGTCAGCCCGAGTGTGACCAAATGCAACTTCTGACTGTCAAGCGGATGCGCGACTTCGCTCCCCGAAAACGGTTGAAGACTGTCAAAACACTTACTTTGATCGAGATGTTCAGCAAGTAATGACTTTTATTTACAGTACGGTACGTACATACTGTATTAATGTACAGCACTTGTAAGTACGCTTAACATGTAATAGTGTTGCCTTTTCATTTAATTAATTAAAATATATTTTTCTTAAAATTAATTTTTTCTCGTATGTTCAACATACATACAGTAATTAATTAATATATTCCCCTTTTTTGGAAAAAATCCAATGATCCGAATTTTTGATTATCCGAATAGGTTCCGGTTCCAATTGATTACGACAATTGGAGTTCTACTGTATTGTTATTTCCTTGTGTCTATCCCACCTTCTTCAAGAAGACTATTTATGTAATTTGTTGAAATCCCGTATGTGTTTCTGTGAATACAAAAAAATATATGGAACATTCGAGACAACAGCCTTGTAGCTATAGATCTTAAAATGCCCCTATTTCAAAGTTTAAATTCAGATAATAAACCTTCATTTCATGCACAATACCAGAGTTAATGTAAAAAAAATTAAATAATGAATATTTTGTAATTTAGTATAAAATGGAAAATTTATGTAATCACTATCATGAGTGAATATTTATGATTTTTTAATCTAATATATTATTACATTTTTAGTTAAAATACATCATAGAGAAAATAAAATTATGCATTTCTTAAATGAATCGCCTAAATCTCATTTACAATTTCAACTGACGGCAACATAAAGCATATGTTTGGAAAAAATATATATAATAAAATCAAAGCTTATATTCAACTTCTTGACATCGCTTTTTGAATATTCAATACATTTTTAAAATACCATTTTTTCTAATTTTACTTCTGTTAAGCCAATTACTTTCCTTCTAGTAAATTAAAATATAATAGAAAAAACATTTTAATTAATGTTATCATTTGATTATCAAAAAAGGTCAGTGATAAGTAAAGGAATAAGAATTGTACTCTTTCTTAAAAGTAAAAGATAAAAAATGCGATAAGTGGATTTTATTGTAATGTAGACACGTGTTATATAATAAGAAATACTTTGTAATTTTATTCTCTTTAATTTCTGTTTTTATTTCACCGCTTTCTTTTGAAGGATAGATTTTTACTTTCAATTTAAGATAAGGAAGTTGCTTTTATCAAGAGTGTTCTTTTTTTAAATAATAATTTAGGAGAAAGTTGAGATTGTGATACTTCTTGAACTAAGATTAAGTATACCATAAAAATGTTTATTTTTATTTTTAACTTACAAAATATTTTAGAACAAAGAAAATTTCTTTTGTGCATTGAAACTTTATCAAATTAAACTCTGACTTACCTCATAAAGGGCGGGTGGAAAAAAAGTAATAATTAAAACTCTATGAATATTTGTCAAGTCTTTTTGTGTTTTAAACTGCAGGAATTATAAAGCTGGTGTAACAAAAGTTTGAACGTGATATTTTTTGTTTAATAGGGCATAAGATAAATAAATACATAAGGTATTCAAATACTAATATTTCTATAGCTATCATTTTATGAACTCAAATCTTAGGGTTCAATTTGATCCGTATTTTGAATGCCAGCATTTCCAAAAAAAAAAAAAAAAAAACATTTCACTGGCAATTTTGTGCTGGATTTGCAATAGAAATACACTTCCGTGGTAGGGTTCTACAAAATTTGCAAGATAAATCTGAAACAAAAATTATTCTGTTAAAAAAGTATTATTATAGATATGGAAAAAATATTTCCTAACGATTAAAAGGTTAATAAAAATTACAAAATGATAAAATATTTTAAAAATAATGGATCAACTAAAATAGTTTAAATTTAGTCATTTAATGTTAAAGGAGTTACCAAACTAATTCTATGACAATTAAAATTAGATTAAACTGTTATCACACTATAAAGTTCTGTACTACATATTGTTGTCATACAATCAATTCTGAGATCTGTTACAGTGTTTGACACATTGCTCAATATATCTGAATTTTCTTACCGCCATCAACTGTTATAGGTTTTCACACAAGTATAATCATAGGATATAGGTTGCAGGATAAGTTATTTTCATGCCTTGTTGTATTCTTCTTTGAATCTGGAAATTTCATTTTGGTTTATCTATATGTCGTGCATCCCAATTCGTTTGATTTGGTTGCAGTCAATGAAATCGATGTAGTCTATCACATTCATGATGTCCATGGAGTTTATATAGAAAATTAGTGTATTTAATATTTCATTTCTGCTAATTGTAGCTTGTGCTATTTTTCTTCCTTAAAGAAAAACAGTTATAAATTACTACAATCTTTTTGATATGTGAGAGGTAGTAAACTGGACAATAGCTGCCATAATATATTCTGGTGATCAAGAATACTTTTTATTTATTTGTTTAATTGAGAAAGTACACCAGATTAATTTGATTTCGTAGCCTAAGAGAGACTACTCAGACTAGTAAACAAGCCTGTAGAGCACAGTGTCCCTCCCGGTCTCTTTTTTATGTTCTTAAAGAAATTACAATCTTCAGCCGGAGCGGAACCCGTCGTTAAACGCGACAATGGTTGGGATTGAAAATAAGTGAGTTTGAAAAAAAAATTTGCAATAAAGACAAACTATGGTCAAAGACCAGATCTCATGTAAGAGGGCCCTAACAGGGGAGGACCCTCTACGCGACAGTTGGTAGGGACTGAGTAGAAGTTGTACATTGGGAGTGGCAGCTGACGACTATTAGGTAAGATTTGAGAGATGTATAGAAAGAAAAATATGTTAGAAAAATGTAGAATTTGAATAGCTTTTTGTTAAGGGAGTGCCTATTTGGAATATTAGGAAGCCATTCCTTACCAGATTTGTTTGCTTGACCTGTATGCGCACTTATAAACCTTTCGTGGAGGTGATGACTCGATAGGAACAAGGAAATTGACATCATTGAAGAATACATCTGGGAACTCCAGAAAGAGGAGTCACGACGGAGAATCCGTGGCAGTGGCGTAGCCAAAGTGAGCGTCGAAAAGCTCTGGATACAACTAACTTCGTACAATTTTTCCCCTAGGAAAATCTGTCATTAGTTAAGGCAAATAATATTCTTTTAAAATATTGATATTCAGGGCATTTGGACCCCCACCCTGGCTACGCCATTGCACCACGAAGTCACTGGGAGTCGACCCCAGCGGGAATGGTAATTTAACTACTCGTATACGGAGGATCACAGGAAGACTATAAATATATCAGCATTTACGTGTAAAAAGCATAATAATTCTTTGGAAAAATTAAATCATCTAAACTACACCCATGAAATAGTAGCAGTAAAACATTTATACGACTCAGACTTAATGAACATCAAGAAAGGCCTATAAGCTTAATGTTAATCTTTACTAATGAGAACATAAAACTTATTTTTGCTTAAGTGTGAAGAAGAAAGTAACGCAGAGTTATCATCGATATCCACATTACTTTTGATAAAGGTACTCTAGGTGTCGACTCGGTTTCGCATGTGTCCGTGTTGTCCTTCAAAGCTAACTTTTGAGTCTGAATACTGTTCTGTATTCCTTTTAATTTCACAAAGTGAGAAAGGACTCTGAGAATGGAACTGTCATTTGACGTTTTCCGAACTTATGATAATTAGGTGATTGTAATTAGTTGATAGTTATAAATAGTGAGTATATTGCGGAAAATGTAGGATTGTAAGTGGATCCTGTCCCTTCCTGAGAAACATAAGCTGCTATTTTCATGTCGTGGGTGACCTTGACACTTGGAGACCGAAATGAATTCCCTACATGAATCTGGCAATCTTCCTGCTGAACATTTGTGATATCGCTAAGAATTAGTTTCTTGCTCCAATAAACAGCCATATTTGGACACATTAGGACATTTGTTTAGTCTGAGATTGTGATTTATTGTATCTGGAAAGAAGGAAAAGTCCCTTCCCCACATACATTTTTGCTGTATTAGATCTAGAATGAAGTCGTTAATTTAAGTTAGTTGCTTCACTTCATTAGATTTTTATTATTTTATAAAAAGTTATTTTGTTGTGGTTAAAACTTCGGTCAATGAATAGCTTGCAAAGTGATATCGTGTCCGATGGTTAGTTTCGATACAACTTTGGTTACTTTTATTGATAGAATTTAAAATATAAGGCAGTAATGAAAGTATAATTTCGATTTTCGGTATATTTGGTGTACTACTAAAACAGTTAAAAAATAGAATGGAGCAATTAGTCAAATAAACAATTATAACATTTCTGATCTTTTTTGATCCACAGGACTTTTAAAAATGTATGGTTAAATAAAACATTTAAAATCTTATCATTTGAATTACTGCGTTTTTAGAGTTTCGCATATGTTTCATATTTCTGTCACAAAAATTAAAATAATTTGATGAAAAGAAACGGAATATGATAAATATTTGTTTTTAAGTGCTCTATTATTAAATTTAAATCATCTATAAAAATAACTTGTAAATTTAGAATTTCGTATACTAGCTACTTATCTAATGATGCACTATTTAAAAGAAAGATCTTACATTATAAATATAGATATATGATATGCAGTACATTAACTATATAGGGCCAATCATTATCTGCCGTATTTGCAGACATCACCAGAAGCAGCCCGAACATACTAATGACATCGCTAATGCAATACAATGCAACAAAATTAAGTCAGAGAACGACACACTGAAAATTCAAAAGTGAAGCTACAACGAATAAGAGCATGACAAAAATAAAAATAGGAAATTTATATGAATCGTTTTAGAAATGGGTTTTCAATCCCAAAAACCGGAAATAAACCTTTAAGATTTAAAAAATGCAACTTCCTATATGTTGAAATTACATATTATATGCGCAGGGAAATTACATCTTAATAGTCAACAATAACTAAATGTATGAAATTGGCAATCTCAAATTTATATTCATCAAAAGGACCCGTGCGAAGCTTTAGCACTGCAATCTTTGAGATTAATTCCTGGTACATTTTAGCACTAATTTTTAATTAACTATTTTTTTTAAACCAAACAACGCATTTTAATGAAACGTGAGTGTATCATGTCAGAAACTTGTTCAAAAACTTTTCGAATGATACCTCATTCATCATTTTAAATTTTGTATGTGTATAGAAAAGGAGATGTTGACAACAAAAATTACATATATGATTATTGCTTTGTGAAAATGGGAATACATTGCCAGTAAATTTGTTGCCAAAGTTTCTTCTCTCGCCAAGGTCATTTCTCTAGGTTGCCAAGACCACCTATACTGAAAATAAAAACCCGAATTATAAAAAAAAATGGAAACACTGAATCAGACGTTTAAAGAATTCATATGAAAACATTTCCACCGATTTTGCACACCTGTTCCAGAAATGTCTTAAATATATAAATCAATTTTTGATACACCACTTTTTTGCAAGCCTATGGGTACTTAAACATGAGATGTCAAAATTTTATGGTTTGTCAGCCATTTAAGTGACGTCAGACTTCGCTGGAATATTAACAGATAATGAAATATTAAAAAATAAATACTCACAATTTTTGTAAATCCTAATGATCTGTATATCACTTGGAAGATAATCCTTAAATTGCGTAATCTACTGGGGCTCTGATAAAGTACACATATACACAGACATGATTAAACAAAGAAAACAAATACACAATAGGTGACGCACGCGAAAAAATTAAATAAAAACCCGATTAAAAGCTCGATATTTTTTCAAAAAGTACGCGCAAGATAACAAATTAACAATCATATTTTAATTGCATTAGAGAATGACGTCATCCGATAATGCGGTATTTTATTTTTGTGGCAACACTAATTTGAGGATAATCTTTCCTTTCACTTATGAAATCACTGCCGATTTAATTTTCAATTATGAGTAAATTTTAATCGAAAAACATGTTTTAAAGAAGTGTAAGTGCACCATGTCAGCAGCCTGTTCAAAATCCTATCATATGATATCTCATTCATTGTTCTGTGTTTTGTATTGTTTTAGAAAAAGGGATGTTGACAGGAGAAATAATATATACGATATATCATACAAATTAAGAATTGCTATTAATAGGAAGGGAATTTCAGAAAATTCCGTGTTAGACAGGTGTCTGACTTACCAGGTAAATTGTCTACATAATTGTATTGTATTTTTCGTTGAGGCCATGAAATATTTCTGTTTAAAATAGGATTATTTTATAAAAAAAAAACTTTCGTTTTTACAGGATTTACTGTAAGGCACTTTTTTAAAATTACGATAGTGCATGATTCATAAATCATCTAACTTGCACATAGACATTTCATTTTAAAATCTTATAGACAGATAACTCAACTATTGAAGCGATACATAAACTTTAAAGCATTATTTTTCATTATACAATTTCTTATATTGTTCTCATAAAAAAGTTTTATTATACTTTTATTATCCCCATGCGACAATTGAGGACATATGTCATCATCACCAATTCTGATCTGAGAGTGGATCATAAGTGTAATGTCTTTAGATACTAACAGTCCAATTTATTGCAAATTAACAAATGTAAATTACCCCGATAAAATAGAAGTAGTAATACATTTTTACGATTTGAACCTTACGAAGATCGAGAATGGCTCATATGAGCAGATTAAGTAAACTATTATTCAACAATAAAAAACAAGTATACAGAAATTATTATTTTTAACACTTTGAGTACTGGACAGAACCAGGGTTACCAGATCGGTCTAATTATTTATTCAGAAATTCCACATTCATACCGGATATCCCGAAAACAAAATTTTAAATTTATGTAATCTCGAAATAACTGTCATGAAATTAAAAAAAGAATACTATTTTTAATTTCTAGATAAATATAGGAGTCCAAATTGGCAACACTGTACATGACTGGCGACTATTAGGTAGTTTTCAATACAAAAAAGTATAAAGCTACCTATTGCAACAGTTTGGAGGAAAGTAATTTCGGAAAATTTTGGTATATTTTCACCTATCATAACCTTCCAGACCCCAAAATCACCCTCCGTTCAAATGTTGATTTATATATATATATATATATATGGCCTATGTCATACGATAACACTCATATTTTCACTCATCTTTCACTTTTCTTCATCTTTCACTTTCATCACATCACTTTTTTTATCATTATAACACTCATTTATATCTTGTTTCAAAATGGCGGCCACTGAAAGATTTAAAACTAAAATAAATATACAAAATTTTAAAACATAAAATTTATTTTTTGCTGAAGTGTTATACCTTGATACACGGATTCTGGAGCATTTTCTGTTTTACCCCTATCTTAAAAAATGTTCTTAAAAAAGTTTGAAATTCTAGGGTTGCTGACATTTTGAAACAAGACAGCACATTACAAAAAAAGTCCTTCCGGCCTGTACCGGGAGGAAAAGGTAGCTATCATAGTTCATGTTTTTAAAAATTCAACTCATTTTACTCAAACACCCGAATCTAAAATGCTTGGAACCCGATTACAGACGATTCAATCCCGGTTTTCGTTTAAATTGAATTTGAATGCAAATTTTAGCATGAGAGTTACAGCATAACAAACATCAGATTGTTTCAAAATATCAGCTACCCTAGAATTTCAAACTGTCATATCTCAGCCATTTTTTCAGATAAAAACAGAACAAAAAATGTTCTGGAATCCTTGTATCACGATCTAACCTTTAACGGAAACAACTTTTTCAATTTATAATTTTTTATACATCTTATTGATTTTTTTAATAAAAAAATTTAACTTGCCGCCATTTTGAAACAAGATGGCGCATGAAGCTGTCCAACGAACTCGGTCGAGATTTTGGTATGTTCTGTACACATGATTAATCCCATTAATATCGCTTCATAAACACGAGAGTTACAAAATAACAAGTATCTGATTGTGTCAAAATCTCAGCCACCTTAGAATTTTAAACTGCCATATCTCAGCCACTTTTTAAGATATAGCCAAAACAAAGCATGTTCCAGAATCCTTGTAATACGTTCTAACAGTTAAAAGAAACACATTTTTCACATAATAATTTTTTTGTACATCATGTTGAATTTTTAAAAATTTAAATTTATTTAACAGGACGCCTTTTTGCAACAATATGGCGGATGAAGCTGGCCAACGAACTCGGTCGAGACCTTAGCATGTTCTATACACATACTCAGTCACATTTGAATCGATTCATAAATAAGAGAGTTACAGCATGATATATATATATATATATATATATATATATATATATATATATATATATGGATATATGTAAATCAGCATTTGAACGGAGGGTGGTTTGGGAGTCTGGGGGTCATGATCGGTGAAAATATACCAAAATTTTTTGGAACCGCTTTCCTCCAAACGACTACAATAGGTAGCTTTTTGTAATGAAAGCTACCTAAAACAACGATTAATTTATGAGTTGAGGGAACGAAATTTCTTGCAAATTATCTTTTATTGTTGTAATCATTTGCCCAATCATACGCATAAAACTATATATTCATATGTGTTAGCGCCAAATTCTCGCCAAACTTAGGGACACTTGGCGAAATATCACCAAATTTGGCAACCAAAATAAGTTTTCATAAAGGAAACCAACTTGGCTATAGTTCACTAATTTGACAAATTTCTGATTCATATTCAGTATTAACGAATCTTCTGGTAATCGGGTTCTACGCATTTTAGATTACTGTTTCGAGTAACATTAGCTAAAATTGTAAAACGATGATGTAGGGAAGCTACCTTTTCCTCCCGGTACAGGCCGGAAGGACATTTTTTATATTCAATCGCACTACAATTTACAAAATCGATTTAATTGTGGTAGATTTCTATTGCAAATATCCTAGTACTATAAGTTGCTTGGTAGAATTTTTTTCCAAAATGCCGTACAAATAGAGTAAAAATATAATTCTATGAGACAAATATTCCAGACGCGTAGTCAAATGGTTAAAAATAAAATCAAGAATAACACATAAACCTTTTAAATACTTCTTTAGTTAACGGCGAAAGAAGCATGTTTTGAAATACAAAAAGCGAATTCTCACGTTTTGAATTATTTAACTATGCATAAAGAAAAATATTTAATTTTTATTTTTAAAAATATTTGATAGTGATCATATACAATATATCATTTATATTTTATTACACTGCGAACAATGAGAAAAATCAACTGACATCAGAAAGTCTGGTGTGAGGATAGTCCATAAAAAATCATCTATTACATAAAAACAGTCTCTTTTTTTCGAAAAGAAAATTATCTAAATTACCCTGATAAAATACCAGATGAAGCCATGCATTTTTATGATTTAAATCTACTGAACATCCAGAATGGCTTTTGAGTTTAATGTTCCTCTTTTTTAATGTGAAATGTTATTTCTTTTTCCTTGTGTTACAATAAATATAATAATATTTTTAAAGTAAAATTTAAAATATCGATAAGTTGCAGAATTATAATTCCGTTTTTAAGTAAAAAGTTTTAGCATAACTAAATAAAATAATAAAACAAATTGTCAAATAGAAAATGTTTAGGTTTATACTGCTTCTCGAAATGAAATTTTAAAACAAGCAATTTTATGAATTGAATTTAAATACGTCCTTTCATAACAATTTGAAATATTAACCGAAATAAGATTGAAATATAAAGCAGTGGGCGATTGGAATTTAAGAATTTGAAACTTCATTTATTTATGCTTCAATCTTTTATAATAAAATCTTTTAATGATGATTAAGTTTGATGATGATGAAAGATATTGGGAATAAATATAAGTAGATAATTTATATAAAAAAAAATTATGTAAAAGTTACCTCCATTTAAATATCCCATAGATTGTTTTACACGCACGTTAATATATATATATATATATATATATATATATATATATAGCCTTTTGTGCTGTAAGCTGTTAATATTTTAATTTCAAAAATCCCTTTCACTAATATTATTATTATTTAGATTGGATATTGATTTGAATATTATAAAAAATATTAATAGGTGTATATGAATTATATTTAAATTTGTAAAAATATTTTAATATTTTAAATTGTCAATGTAACTGGTATATACAGCGTGCATTTCTAACGGATAACGTGGTTTCTGAAAGCTAAAATGTTGATGTTGGGAGTATGTTTTACTACAATTTCTCTTTTTGTCTAAAAATTCCTTCTTAAATATGTTTTGTATTGTAATAATACTCAATATTAATTAATTTTGTGCATATAATGTTCAGGTTTTCAATATTTGTTCATTTTATTCAATTCTCTTTAAATTTCATTTGGTAATTGATTGGGAAATTTTTCTTAAAAAGTTATGCTTATGGCTTTTAACTCAAACAGAAATCAATTACATTTTACTTATAGTAGCAGATTATATTGCCCTTGAAAAAGTGTTCCACTATATAAGTTTCCAACTGCTCCTGTAATAGTTTTCACTTTCTGCATATAGGATTTTTTCTCTACATACCTTTAAGTATTTTTACTACTTATTTTAATTTTGAGAATCTTAAATTTTTTTATGTATGTATGTATCGTATTGTAATTTTCGGTTTATCGTTTGTCGATTATTTATGTGGTTTAATGGTTATTATTTACGAAAGTATTATATATATATATATATATATATATATATATATATATATATATATATATATATATATATATATATATATATATATATATATATATATATATGTGGGTAATTATTAGAAGTAACAGCAACAATAATATGAACTCAATGAATTATTACTTTTCACGAGCAGTGATAAAAGCGATGTTCACGCAATACCAAGAAACGCTCGCCAGCACGAGCGGTTGTTCCATAGATTTGAGCCATAGCAGTTGATGGATTTTGGGGCAATGCTCAGGGAAGCTTGCAAATGTTTATATTAAAATACGGAAGTTGGTACGTTCATAAATATTAATCCTGTTTGATATTGGTATTTGAATCTTCAGTTGTATATGCTGTTATTTTATTAAACCTTTTTGTTTATATTATATTTGAAGAATCTTCTGTTGTATTGAAACTACATATTTATTATCATAATCTCACAACAATTTTTGGGGTCTCGTTGCCGGGATATGGATATAAAGCTGTTTTGTACCGAAATAATATGAAAAAAATGAACTGTTTTTCTGAAGTATTATATGAAGAAAAGTTCCGTAATCAAATCTACGATACTATAATACTTTGTTCAGTTGAAGTTTAAAGAGGTTAAATAATGTCAGCTCTTAATAAGGCCAGAAAAGCTGACTTGTTAGCGTTATGTGATGAACTAAGTATAGTTGTACCACAGAGCGCAAGAGTTATTGATGTAATAAAATTGATAATCAGAAGATTATGAAGAAAATTTCATTAAGGTTAGACTCGAAGTCATTGCCGCTGAGAAACAAGAAACGGAGAAAGGAAGATTAGAAGCAGAAAAGGAAGAAAGAAGACTAGAAGCAAAAAAGGAAGAAAGAAGACTAGAAGCAGAAAAGGAAGAAAGAAGACTAGAAGCAGAAAAGGAAGAAAGAAGACTAGAAGCAGATAGAAAATTAGAGGAAAAGAAAGTTGAATTGGAATACGAATTAAGAAAAATGGAGCTACAAGGCAATTTGAAAAGTGTGAGCGACGATTCTGCAATAGTTGGTTAAGGTAAGCAACCAGATTTGCTTAAATTAATTCCTCACTTTGATGGTAAAAGTGATATTAGTCTCTATTTAGCAATATTTGAAAGACAAATCTCTCGAATGAATATAATAAAAGAAAATTCGGTCACACATTTGTTAAGTTTAATCCCGTTAGAAATCGCCAATATTATAGCTAGAGAGCCAGAAACATTGGCGAGGAATTACGATTATGTACAAGATTTACTTCTCAAACGCTTCAAAATGACGCCAGAAGAATTTAGGCAGAAATTAATGTCCCATAAAAAAGAATCTTCAGCCACTTGGCGCGATTTAGCATTTGAATTAAGAAATTATTTGGAAGAATGGATTAACGGTCTTAAAGTATCCGATTATGAATCCTTAAAAGAATTAATCGTAGTAGATCAAATTAAGCGGAGGTTACCTATAGAAATGAAAGAGCACTTTATGGATGATCTTCCAAAAATTAAATATGTAGATGTATTAGTCAGTAAAGTAGACGATTATAACGCGGTGAGACGTAATGTTAAAACCATCAATATAATTTCACACCACTTTGAAGATAGGAAATTAAAAATGCGGGAAAATAGCAATTTAAAACCATGGATACCAGCTCAAGGCGATGATAATTTAAAAAAGAAACAATTTATAGATAATACAGCTAATGCGAATGAACCTTCGTATTTAAACAAAAGGAATAAGGCACAAATTAGGTGTTTTAAGTGTAACGGCCTTGGCCACGTAGCTTCGCAATGTAGTAACGGAAATAGCACTCAAATGAATAATTCCAGCCAATATTATAGGAGCCAAAATTGGCGATCATCAAATCAGAAAGATGTGAATTGCGCAGTAATCAAAAGCAAAAATAGCGCCAAGGCAGATCGAATGATAGAACGGGGAACAGGCCTTATCGACACAGGAAGTGACGTGAGTTTAGTGAGTTATGAATATTATACAAAGATCGGATCGCCAAGATTATTTTCAGATAATATCTCTTTGTCCGGTATAGATGGAGTTGTCTACCCCAAGGGATATTTCTCATATGAATTTAGTATTGATGGTTTTCTAATAAGAGCAAATTTATACGTTTTGAAATCTCTTGCATATGATATTTTAATAGGATATGATGAAATTAGCAAATTAAAGTTGGCGATAGACGAGAGAGGAATCAAAATCTTTGGCAAACGTGACGATATTCAAGTAGGTTACATTGAAGTTTTGAAGAATTCTGTTATAAAATTGAATCATGCTGCCAAAAGTAATGATGAAATGAAAGCGTCAGCGATAGATAATTCACGTGATGAAAATATTTTAGTTGAAAACGATAATAATACAGGAGATAATTTTTTGATTAATCTAGCGAGTGTCATAGATGATGACGAAATTGAATTGAATCACGTGGGAAATTTGAAAATAAGAAAAGAAATAAATAAATTGGTAAAGGAATACAAACCAAATAAGTCAAAAGCCATAGGATTACGGATGAACATAATTTTATCTGATGAAACAACCTGTTTGTGAACGTCCACGGAGATTTCCTTGGAAAGAACAAGAAGTAATAGAAAACCAAGTTCAACAGTGGTTAAGCGAAGGAATAATAAGAAGCAGTTTTTCCGATTACGCTGCACCAGTGGTTTTAGTCAGGAAGAAAGATAACTCATATAGATTATGCATAGACTATTGTAAGTTGAATATTAAGATAATCACAGATCGTTTCCCATTACCCTTAATTGAAGATGTTTTAGATAAATTAGAAAAATCAAAAGTGTTCACGAACCTTGATTTAAAGAATGGTTTCTTTCATGTCGAAATTGAGGAGAAAAGTAGGAAATACACCGCATTCGTGACACATGAAGGAGAATACGAGTTCTTGAAATGCCCCTTTGGTTTATGTACATCAGGAAACTGGTTCCAAAGATATATAAACACTGTGTTCAGAGATTTGTTACGTGACGGCACTGTAGTTGTTTATATGGACGACTTTATCATTCCATCGCAGACTGAAGAAGAAGGTTTAGAGAAATTGAAACTAGTGCTTGAAGTTGCGGCAGAATATGGGCTAGAGCTTAATTTTAAAAAATGCAAGTTTTTAAAGAAAATAATAGAGTTCCTCGGTTATGTGATTGAAGATGAGGCAATACAGCCATCTGAATCGAAGACATCAGCCGTCCGAAATTTCCCGCAACCAAGAACGATAAAGCAAGTGCAATCATATTTAGGATTAACAGGTTATTTTCGTAAATTCATTCCAAACTACGCTCGAATAGCCAAACCATTGAGTGATCTATTACGCAAAAATGTCGCATTTAAGTTTGGTACAGAACAAATACAGGCATTTGAAAAATTAAAAGAAATATTATCGCAAAAACCAGTATTGCATTTATTCAAACAATGATCCGCACTAGAACTACACACCGATGACAGTAGCCATGGTTTCGGAGCAGTACTTCTACAAAAAGCGGATGATGGGAAATTCCATCCTATACAATATATGAGTAGAAAAACAACTCCACAACAAGAAAAATATTGCAGTTATGAATTAGAGGTACTAGCAATAATTGAAGCTCTAAAGAAATTCAGGAACTACTTACTAGGTACGAAATTCAAAATAGTAACTGATTGTGAAGCATTTCAAAAAACCCTAAACAAAAGAGAATTGCCTCCAAAAGTCGCAAGATGGGCTTTATTCATTGAAGAATTTGATTATGAAATTACGCATAGAGCGGGAAATAAAATGAAACACGTTGATGCTTTGAGCCGTAATACTGTTTTAGTTATTACAAGATCACAAAGTGAGATGGCAACTGGAATAGCTATAGCGCAGGAGAGAGATTAGCTGTTAAAAGCAATAAAATCTTTAGTCGAGAAGGGTGAGAAAAACGAATATCTTATCAAGAATAATGTATTGTACAAATTCGAAAATGGAAGAGATTTACTCGTAGTGACTGAAGAGATGCAAAGAGAGATTATTCGTAAGACACATGATGAAGGACATTTCGCTATAGCCAAAACAGAAGAATTGGTAAAAAAAGAGTTCTTCGTTCCTAATCTTAGAAAACAAGTTGAAACAGTAGTATTAAATTGTATCGAGTGTATTCTATATAACAAAAAAAGAGGTAAATCCGAAGGTTTCCTAAAACCCATACCTAAGGAGGATATACCATTAAGCACTTATCATATTGATCATATTGGGCCATTGCCATCAACAAATAAGAAATATCAGCATATCTTCACAGTTGTAGATGCCTTTACTAAGTTTGCATGGTTCTGTCCAGTGAAATCCACAACAGCGCAGGAAGTCATTGAAAAGTTATCCTTACAACAAACAGTGTTCGGGAATCCCAGCAGAATAATAACAGACTGGGGACCAGCGTTCAAATCAAATGAATTTGCAGAATACTGCAAGGAACAAGGGGTACAACACGTCAAAATAACGGCGGGAATGCCCAGGGGGAATGGACAGATCGAAAGAATTCATACCATCCTGATTCCTGTGCTAGCGAAACTAGCAGGTAGTGAGAGCACGAAATGGTATAAGTATGTATCAGATGTGCAGAAAATCATCAATAGTACTGTCACAAGAAGTACAAAATACAGTCCATTTGAATTGATGATTGGTGTAAAAATGAAAAATAAAAATGACATAAGAATTAAAGAAATACTAGAAGAGGAACAGTTAAACCACGTGATGACAGAACGCGAAAACGTAAGAGAAGAAGCGAGAAAAAACATTTTGAAAATACAAGAAGAAAATAGAAAGCAATTTAACAAGAAGAGTAAGGAACCTAATAAATATAAGTTAAATGATCTCGTGGCAATCCAAAGAACGCAGTATGGCACAGGACTTAAATTAAAGGAAAAATTCCATGGACCGTATAAGATCACTAAAGTAAAGCCATGCGACCGTTATGATGTAGAGAAAATTGGGGACCATGATGGTCTCAACAAGACATCAACTGCTGCAGAATATATGAAGCCGTGGAGTAATACGTCTGCATAAAGTGGGATGTTTTCGTTTTATGCTTATCTGTTTGTTTGTTTGAATTTGTGTCTAAATTTTTATGAGAAGTATTGAACTGTCGAGGTCGACATAACGTCAGGATGACCGAAAATGTGGGAATTATTAGAAGTAACAGCAACAATAATATGAACTCAATGAATTATTACTTTTCACGAGCAGTGATAAAAGCGATGATCACACAATACCAAGAAACGCTCGCCAGCACGAGCGGTTGTTCCATAGATTTGAGCCATAGCAGTTGATGGATTTTGGGGAAATGCTCAGGGAAGCTTGCAAATGTTTATATTAAAATACGGAAGTTGGTACGTTCATAAATATTAATCCTGTTTGATATTTGTATTTGAATCTTCAGTTGTATATGCTGTTATTTTATTAAACCTTTTTGTTTATATTATATTTGAAGAATCTTCTGTTGTATTGAAACTACATATTGGTTATCATAATCCCATATATATATATATATATATATATATATATATATATATATATATATATATATATATGTAACAAAATAAAATCATAGAAACATCATACAACGATTGGGGGAAAATATTAAATATGGAAAATGAACACGTACCTGTTTGAATAATGTCCATAAATATGTAAAAAAAAAGAATGGAATTTAAAAAATATATAATATAATACAGATTGTAGGTGTACTATAAAAAAGACAGATGTTTCTTTATCAAAGAAATTTATAATACAATCACGAACGAGAATATACAATAACCTCTTCCGAGTTACCCATGATGCCGAAAAGCGTGTTTTATCTTTAGAAATCTCTGAAACTCATATATATATTTTTAGATTTAAAGAAGCATTTTTAAAAACAAAATTTCTTTTGTTGAAACGGATTTTCGTAAATGTTTCCGATTAGTTTTCAAAGAATATTAATCACTTTTCTCAACACATAATATATATTTTTTCATTGTTATCAGTTCCTAAATAAATATTTTTATATTCAACAAACATGTTTTATAGACAAACATGATAAATATATAGTATTAACATTAATATTAAAATTAATATTATTCTGTTACTCTTGCATGTATAAATTCAATCATGCAGCTAAAAATGTTTAATTAATAATTAAAAGCCTGCGAAAAACCCATATTCCAGACTGAGAAAACTGATTCTTACACCGAAAAAACGACTTGGAAAGATTTCCGAAAATCAGTGTCAGTAAAAGGAACTTTGTAAATGCTTCTTTAAATCTCGAAAATATATTTATTTTGGACGTTTCTAACAATAACAAATACTTCCGAAATCGTGGGTAACACAGAGAAAGTTATTGTATACTTTAGATATTAAGAAATATTTGTTTTTTAAAATATAGAATATGGTTTCGGGCTTGGACGACAGTATGCGAGAACTTAGCTAAATAAGGTTGAAGAGTAAGTCTGGAAGTTTCCGAATTGTTGTAGTCGGTAAGTTAAATCGGAACTTTGCGACTTGCCGATGCTATCGGGAACACTTACGTCTGTAGTACAAGTTAACAGTTGGGTCTCGCCGCTGGCTTCACTAGGAGTAATTCTCCTGTGTCAATTGCGGAAATTATTTCTAATTTGTAAGGTTGTATCTTCACATGAAACTATCGCAAGAACTCGAGGAAACTTTATTTTGAGAATTTCGATTGAAACTCCATGAACGTTGCTTCATGATTCTTTTTCTTTTACTGGCTCAGCTATCTACCTCTACACCAATATAATGATTATTAAGACGTCGCTTGAAAACAAATTTTCTTGGTCAGAACTTTTATCGAGACCTCAAAGACATTTCTTTGATACGAAAAACTGGAGTCTCTTGGCATAACTGTACTTCCACATTTTTCCTTGCCAGATCACGTGTTGTGATTGAGCCATGAACGTTCTTTTTAATTCGTTGTTGAAATTGGAAAGAGAAAGTTCCAGCCTCTTATCGTCATATTTTTTTTATTATTATTATTGGGAAAGTGCATATCCAATGAGGATTGTCAGGTGGTGGGGCAAAATTTTCCATCCGAGAAGGAGTCTGTCTCTCACCGTCAAAGATGTATTTTGATGTCTTCATAAATTTCACTGAAGAATCGTGAATTAACCTGTTGTAAAACTTTTCTGAAATGAAGGTATAATCGCTTCTGGATAGTTTTTATGCTACCGATTGGTGAGAGTAGGTGTTTACTCACTGCTTTACACTACCATAAAATTATTAAAATCTTACACAAGTCCATGAAATACTGACTCTTAAATCGTTCTTTTAACTTTCTAACGTGCCATCGTTTACCTTTTCATTATGTGTTCCAATTTATTTCACTTGTTTCTAGAGCGGTTATTGATCTAAATTGAACTATCGATTACAGAAACAAATAAAATAAGTGTAAATATAGATGAATTTGCAATAGAATAACATTTATATTTAGTTTCATAATTAGAAAATTACTCCATAGTGATCAAACATAGTAAAATTAAATATAAATTTAAAAAATTAAAATTCGAATAAACTGAACAGACATCTGCAAATTTCTTTACAACAACTTGGAGACGGAATACGCTGCGTATGCGTATGTGTAAATTATTCCATTTTTTTTAAATTATTATTTTATATATATATATATTTGAGGTTTATAACTTTTATACTATTACTGGACATTGAATTACAGAAGAATATCACCAAAGCCGGATATTTAGGTTTTAAAAGGTGTTGGTATATGTGGTATACCGATCGTGTTTTTATGTTACTTCAAGCCGTCTGTGTTATACTAATTCTAATTAAAATAGTCTACTTTTATCAATTTGATGTTTATTATACATTCATACTATTACATTAATTGGATAATGGCGTTAACCCATTGAGGCCGCTATATATATTAACCTATTTTTTATGGAATAGTTGTTCATTTCTATAAGCATTTTTATTATTCATCTTATTATGTTTCATCATCACATGATTTTTTTCTGACTATTTTACATGGAAAGAGATTGAACAATTGTTAATCAGCATTACATTGTATTTTTTTCTTTTTCTGAAATTTTCTTTTTAACTATTTATTTATTTTCTGTACTTTATTTAGTTTTATCTATATTCCAATTTGAAGATTTGCGTGAAAAATCGTCTAAAATATCAAGTCTGCGTTTAATTCTTTGTCTTTTTTTAAACATTATATCACATGTTTCTTGATTGTCCGTTGATTTAGAATTTACGGAAAGTTCTACATCACCAGATATATCATGATGTAAATTATCGCATAAATTATTCGCATAAAGTATTCCTCATCTGTTACTATACTGCGATCAGGTAGCAAACAAACGATTTCCGGAATTTCAGAAAAATCATCCAAATCCAATTTTTCGAAATAATCCAAAGTTTGATTTACAGTTAATAATTTCATTGGCATCTTTTCTTAAAAGTCGAAATATTTGCAACGAAGAAATAATAATAAAAAAAAAACAATACAAATACAGTGAAACTTCCATTTAACGAAGTCTCATCGTTACACTGAAAAACTTCGTTATGAAGAAAATTAGATAGAGATCAACTTAAATTCATGAAATTTTTCCTTCAGATATGACAAACAAGGATTGGATTCAGAAGTATTTGATTTAGTTTCAATTATGTAGCCGTCTTTTACAAAACAGTCGATGGAATCACATCACATTTCGCTCTGATACATAGGTTCTTAAACTAATGTTTTCACTATATTGTCTTTTTCCTGTCTTTTTCGATAATGTCCTTCAAGATTTTTTGTTATTCCTTAGACTAATGACTGAAGTTCAGTAGTTTTATTGGCAGGAACAAAAATAACTTTGATGTTCTTTGATTTTAATTTTGAAGCACGTTCTTGTGGATGTACAAAGCAGTTGTCTATCAGCAATGGAAGGTCAGAATGGTAACTGTTTAACTCTAATTGATATTATTTGCTTCAATGTATCTGACGCCATTGCATTCATCTTCTATATCATTGAATGTAAAAAGGGGATTTTGACTTCCTCCAATTGTCAGCGCTGGAGTCTCGGTGTGGAGAGTAATGATAACAAATGTTTCTCTTAGTGTGAAAAAAAAATGTTTTATTTAGCACTTAGCAGAATGGAAATTATTTAAATGTGCTCATTTTCATACAATCCACTGAAATAAACTCGCATATCCATAGAAGCAGGAACCTCTTAGTTTGGATTCTGTACAGTAAAAAGTGGAATAAACTTCGTTATATAGAATATATTTTTCGTAATATGGAGATTAATTTTCATGCTAATGGTGTTCAAAGTCAAAGTTCTCCAGAAAATTTCGTTAAGTAGAAAACTTCGTTAAATAGGGACTTCGTTAAAGGGGAGTTCCACTGTACATCATTTTCACGAGAAATATATCTGACAAAGTGGTGAGATTTTATGAGTAACACTTCGAAGAAAAGTTTACAGGGAATGAAAAAGCAACATTTCGAAGAACTTTTATAAAGAATGATGCAGCATGCCTTACAAAAGCATCGTAGTGAGTGGTTCGTATTTAGGGTATTCTGAATCGCTGTGAAACTAAAGAAGACGCCTATGTGCCCATTTTGAGAACAACTTGTTTTTTCAGTAATTGTGATTAATCTATTATACGTATTAAGTCCGGATTTATGTTGTTTTATATAATAGACAGTTATAAACATATTTTAACTAAAACATGTGATTTTTATTGTAAAATTATTTTAAAAAATATATTTCTTCCGAAAGAGATAGAAACGTTAAATTGTGCCTTTTTTAACCCGTTTTAAAAAATAGAAATTTCAAATGAAACATTTTTAAAAAAATACAGAAGTCATCTCAGTTATTCAAAATACAAATAATATAAACTTTACTACAATAATAAGAAAAAAATAGAAAACAAAATTCTAAAGTAATGTTCCCAAAATGGGAGCAATGGCACCTAATGGATTTTAAAGAATAATAAAATTAAAAGTTTTTAATTAGACTTTAAAATGACGTGCCGCATATAGTGCGGTGCCTTTTTGTTTCGTTACTAGAAACCTTCTATTATATTAAAGGTTAACGGCATTTGGAATTTCTCAATAATAATTTAAAACTCTTAAAACTATAAGGATAAATTTGATTAAAATTCCTATTTTATTTCATAGAAATATATATATTTTTAATACTCGGGCAAATTTTCCTTTGATTTATTCAATTTATACATATTTTTTATTCTTATCAGAAAGTAATTTTCTGTTAATTTTTTAAAACATTTCTCTAATTATTTACAAGTTAAAATATTTTTTCATCCTATTAAAACAATTTATGCACTCGGTGTAGCAGACAAATTAAATGACTAGTCTTTCTAATGTCTCAGAATGTATCAATGTATCGAAATGTAAATGAACGAATAATCAATGCAAATTTTCAAATTTCTTCTAAATTAACATATATAAGACTCATCAATTGTAATTTGTATTTAAAAAAATGATATAAGTCATTGAAAGAAGCTAATTTTAAAGTAAAATTTTATTTCCAAAGTTCTATTTTATACATAAAAATGCCAAGAGATTCTTTTTAAGAAAATGCACGAGTATATAGTATTTAATCTTTTAAAAATATGCGAAATAAAATTCATTGGAAATTGTTGTTAGCGATATTTTTTTGTTTTATTAAGAACAAAAAAAAAAGCGATGTGTTTGTCGTACAAAGTAATGGATGTGCATACACGATGAATGTACGTAAAAATATCGCGTTTATTCTAAGATGTTATTAAAGCTTCGATACTTTTTTATTTTTTATATTTGTAAATTTCTTTAATAAATATATGTTCATAAAAATATCTTATTTTTTAGTCAAATTTCAAAATGGAAGGGGAAAATATATTTTTGATCTAGTATAATTTTTATATATTATATTACATCAAATATTTTAAACAAAGACGTTGTATCGATTATACATTTAAAGTTATTTATCTTTACAGTACTTAATAATGGTTTCGGTTATGAAAAATGTTTAATGTACTGAAAAATGTGTATGTTAAATGCGTTCTTATGTAAAAAATACATATATCCTATAGAAAATGACTTCTTTTAAAATATATTTTATAATAATATGAGCTTTTCTATTTTGCTCAGTTTTATCAGAAAGGCGATTAATAATATTTAAAAGATGTTTCCAGGATTTTATAAAAATATCCTTGGGGTATTTCGTTAAGTCGGAAAAGAAATACTAAAAAAAAAATAACAAGTTTTATTTAAAAATAATATTGAATCCTGAATGAAGCTATAAACCTATAATTTGTTTTAACTTAAAATTATGTGCAATGTTTTTAGAATTTATATATATATATATTTGAAAACCCTTAAGTAAAGGTTAGGAAATTCAAACAAAATTTAGATGTTATAAAATTATTTTTACAGTTTAAAATAAATTATCAAATGATTGTGAATTGTTCACATAAATTGTTTTAAATAAACAAAACATAACTTTTTTGCAATTTAGAATTGTTATTATTTATTCAACCACAAAATAGTTTATTGCGTAGCATGTATACGGATACAGCAATGTTTATCCTTTTTTTTTTCTATTCGAAGGAATAAATAATTTTGTTAAAATCGGGAATGTGGGAATGTGTTGTCCTAGTCAAAATTTATTTTTCTTCAACTTTGTTAAAATGTTCTGCTTATTTGAAACTTAAGAGCCATGATCAGTCATGCGAAAAAACGCGCAAGCTAATGTTAAGTCTATGGAAAGGTTCTTGGCAGATTTTTTGATCGCATTTTAATATTTTTAAATGATGATTTTTACATAGGATAGCTGCGGTAGATCTCTAACGTTGTTAGTTTTTACTTTTTTGATTTTGGTTCCATTTTTTTATATATAAGGGTACTTTCACTTTCAGAACCGGTTCCAACCAGTTACAAAATTGAAAATGTCCGATTATAAAAAAAACAGTAACCAAAATCAAAAAAGTACAAACTAACAACGTTAGAGATCAACCTCAGCTATCCTATGCAAATAAAAAAAAATCATTTAAAATTATTGAAATGCGAGTGAATTGCGCGTTTCTTTGCGTGACTAGCGTAGGCTCTTAAATGTATATTTATCACAGAACATAAAATTGAATCTTTTGAAATGGTTTAGGTGATTTTAATAACATGTTTTCATCAAGAAAGTTTTAAAATAAAAAATTTAAGTTACAAATTAAAAAGTTATCTGTTTGATAGCATTAGATAAGCGTACAGTAATTATCGCATCATGCACAGAGTTATTAAATCAATTTTCTTTACAGAATAATTAATAATTAAGTAAAATGGAATAGATAAAAAATTCGATATCAGTTCTTTTCAAAAATAGTATGTTTTCGAAAAATTCAAATGATGTTCCATATCGCTTATTCTATTCTAAATGAAATGTAACAACTTGCATTTAAAGGAAGTTTAAATTTAATCAATAAACATAAAAATCCACTTACGTTCTTGTAAATGCAGAAAATTTTTAACATCCATTATTACAGGTTAATATCCTATACAGTTCTATTATCCATTCGTGATGAGAGTCTTTTGCGATTTTTTTAATCTTTCTTCACCGTTTATATTGCAATGGAATTTTTCAACTAAATTTTTCGCGAAAATGCTCTTATTACGGAAAGTAAAATTTACCGTTAAAATTTACTGGTAGGAGTAAACAAAGATTTTGAGCATCTTATGCGTCACATACACGGTGGTTACAATATAAGTATCTCTATTTAGAGCGGTCTGTAGCTCCAAGGAATAATCCAAATGAAACCAAAATCGGCACACTTACTATTCGAGAAGGGGGAAGAAGAATGAAACAATAAAATCAAATAATTGCAATAATCATCGACAGATGGCGCTACTGAGTGTGAAATGTAACGTGTAATACAAGAAAAAAAATTACGGCATCAAACCGGATGACACACCTAATTTATTGGAAAATGTCACAGTGAACGTGGTTACGTTTTTGCATGTCGGTGCCGATCATGTTCAGATTCCACATGGCCATTGTGCTGGAGGACACAAACCAGGCGGTGCATGACGGGCTCAACTGCGGAATGTAACGCATCAGGAGTGATGTTTCACACATGTTGTGATATGCGGTAAAGTCATTGAGGTTTGCGACACCTCCACGTTACACGATATTACGCATTAGATTTCATACTCAAAAGCGCCACCTGTCGACGATTATTAAAATTAATTTTTTGCATTATTCCATTCTTCTTCCCCCTTCTCGAATAGTAAGTGTACGGATTTTGGTTTCATTCCGGTTATTCCTTCGAGCTACAGGCAGCTCCAAATAGAGATACTTATAATATAACCACCCGGTATATACGACGCTCGTCGCGAAGTAGTTAACGAACAATACATATTTTAATATTAATTATACTATCAATTAATAGAAATATACGAACTTTCCGAGACCAACCGTGCCAAAAATTTTGCAATCACAAACTTTTTTGCTAAATGTACTATTTTTTTTTTTTTTTTTTTTTTTTTTAAGAATTTATTAATGCATGTCTGTAAAATACTAATTATTATATTTTCCATTATTCCGATTATTAGGTTTAGCTACTGATACCTCCAAATATTTAAATTCATTTTATCACAGCCTGTTCATTCCTCGTACATTCCTGAAAAACCAAACATATCAGTAGCCTAATATATTTATAGATACTTCTCAAACATTTAATTTATTTATTATTGCAAGCAGCCCTTGCTTGTAGTGAAGGTACCACATCAATAAACATTAGATATTTAGGAGGCTTGTTTCCTAAAACAATGACCTCTCATTTAGTCAATAAAATTATAGAAATTGTTAATACTACTCTTTCTAACAATAATTTTTAGTTATTTAAATCGCAGAATTTGTAAATCGGATTATTACTATCCAAAAAGACTGATATTAAAATGTAATTATCGTACATGACGTATATATAACTGAGAGGTCACTGTATTACATACGTTTTTGACATATTCATAATAATGGTATAAATTTTTTTATATTTAAAATTTTCAAAAATGTATTTTCAGAGCTAAATTATTTTCCAATCGAGAATATAATTCATGTTGAAATTTTTGGCATCGATATACTTAAAAGGTTCAAGTTATTTATTACATTGATTTCATATAGTCGCAATAAACTATGATAGCTTTCAATAACACAATATTTTAATGAAATCAGTACAAAATGTAGAATTTCATAAAAAACAGTTACATATAATTTAAAATAAAAAACCCTATCAAGGCTGTTAGTTTCAAAGGGAGACATGATGCCAATTAAAGAACAAGAACATCAGAAACATTTTAAGAAGAGGAAGAGAAGTATAGTAAATAAGTTAAATTTAGATGGCTTCAAGCAAACGTGATAAGAAAACCCAACAGGGCCCTTTTCCACTTCACTAAAACGCAAGTAGTTTACTGAACGCACAATGTTTCTAAAACATTTTCTTTTCTAGAAGTACAATCTCCTGTAATATTATTTAGTTAAGTAGACTTCGTGAGCGTAATTATTACTTTTTTCTAATTGGATGATAGCAGATGTTATTACTAACACTCGCAGCCTTGCAGTAATACCGTTTTCTGTGTGCCAAACAAATAAATCAAAGTACATCAAGCTCGAAAAGATAATTTTTTCTATGACAGGCTGTTGATTGCAACTAGATATTTTTATGGAACTTAAAAAAGGTCTATAAAAAGAGCTAATCGAATTTATTGGTACAATGAAAGAAAACTTATACTGCCTTCCACATGGGTCGTAAATAGTGCGCTACAAATAGCGAAACTACAGTAGTCGCTACTTTTTACAGTAGTTTGTAGTGTAGCGCACTACATTTTGAACAATGTAGTGTAGCAAGTAGCACGATACAAAAAATCAGTAGTTTGTAGCGAAAACTGACGCTACTTTTAACGCTACTCCGAGGGGGGGGTGTGCCATCTGCAAATCAATTGTCTGAAACTTGCTTCTTTTGCGCAAATTTTTTTCTTCTCAACAATTTGCTATTCTCAGCAGCAAATCTCAGCTATAGTGATAATTATAGCAACGCATCGCATGACGTCATAGATTTTTCCTATTGACACTTGCTTCTAAAATCAGATTCTAGATTATAAACATCTCTCTTAATTTTTCTACAAAATTTGTAATGTGTGTATAAACTAACCTTTTGGAGACAAACGCAAAACATTTTCTTGTATGTTATCGTTCTTAATTTTGAAATGCCCTTGCTAAGTTTGCATTTATTTAATTGTATCTCGGCAGACACGATATAAAGAGAGGACGCTTTATTATTTAATCCGTATCTCCATTTCTAGTGTAAATTGAACCTTTTCACAAAATCTGAAAGTAGCGAAATATTGACTACTTTTGAAAAGTAGTTTGTAGTCGCTACTTTTTTAAACAAGTAGTTGTAGTTGTAGTTAAATACATTTTCAATAAAGTAGTTGTAGTTGTAGTTCGCTACAATAAAAAAGTAGTTTTTCCGACCCCTGGCCTTCATTTAGAACGAATAAGTAGTCATTTTCTAAATCTCTAAGCTAGAAATATAGATTTCCAAGTAAGGTAAAAAAATTAACTGAATAGACGAAATGATCGATAATTTCTAGTCTATAGTTTTCTAGGTGATGAAACGATACATTATATTATGAATTGTCTGAATTGGGAGAAACTATCCCGTTATTTCTGGAATAAATTCATAAGCTAGAATAATAGTTACTAAAACTAACCTCTTTTTTTCGCATTAATTGGCAGAGATTTTTAAATAAGTTTGACTCCGATAATATAGGAAAACGCTCTTGCATTTGAATAGGGGATACTGGAAATCTCTAGCAAAGGGAACTAGAATTTATAAGAATGACATGGAACAGAATTTCTTTTTTAGTGTACAGAAAAATTGTCCCTTTAACTAATTCTAAAGTGCTGTTAAAATCATTATTTATTATAAACTTGTTTGAACGTTTTAGACATTTAAATTCGGATAAGTTTTACCTTGTCATATGACACAAAACACTAATATCACATGAAACTTAAAATTGTGCCGAAAAATAATCGTTATGGACAAGTTAAAAATACGTGTAATGCAAAGTTCTTGCAAGGGATATTCCTGAAGCGAGAACTTACATCTTTTCTCAACCAGATGGCGTATTCAAGCGTTTTAATCGCCAATACGGCAACATGTACTGGAAATACGCTGAAAAGTTTCCGCTGAAGGTATACTACTGACACTTCAGTATGTGTAGTTACTACGCAACCACAGTAACCTAATTAACATATCTTTGGAAAGCAACTGTGTCAAAAAAATTCCTACATGTGCACTTTATGAAACTTAAAGAAAGGCAAAATAGGTTTCTCATTCTAGCACAAATATTAGGTATTCAAGATCATCGCATGCATGATCACAAAACACATTTTTACACTTAAGTACGCTTACGAAAGCGCACCAAGACACACTGCCACAAACTATGCTTTGAATTCATTATATAGGCTGATGTATTTTTCAGAACTATTTTAATTACTTAGTGTTTTTGTGTAAATGTAAAATATCATAAAAAGTATTGTATAATTGGGGATATTTAGAAACAATTTTCAATATTATTGATTCCTTATAGACCGGGAGGCGGCAGCACAGACAATCACCTCATCGAGTTCACGGCTGAAATTCCAGAATTAGTTAAAACTCGATTCGCATATTAAAACGCAATCAGTCTGCCAAGTCATATCTTGGTGGAAAACACCTAGAAACACTATTTTAGCGGCTGACTCGTAGGTTTACCATTGTGTTTTCCTGCACCCAAAAGTATGAAAACATGGAGAACTGGGTGCAGGAAAACACAATGGTAAACCTACGAGCCAACCGCTAAAATCGGGTTTTCGCGTGTTTTCCACCAAGGTATGACTTGGCAGACCGATTGAGTTTTAATATGCGAATCAAGTTTTAACTAATTCTGAAATTTCAGCCGTGAACTCGATGAGGTAATTGTCTGTGCTGCCGCCTCCCGGTCTATTAATATAAATTTTAAATTTCGTTTTACAATTTGCAAACTACTATATATTAACTGAAACTAATAACAATTTAATTTATAAATAAATTAAGATGTTTGTGTTTAATAAATATTTTAAGTATAAATTTAAAATTTAATGATAATATTTTCATAATACACAAATTTAAATTTTAAGTGCATGAATTTATAAACAGAACGTATGTTTCAATTATATTTTTCGAAAATATATTCTATATAAATTGTGAAGCTATATAACTGTTAAAGTATAAATATGATAATAAAGCAAAAGCATAACACAACAAGAACGAAAAATCATGCGTCAAGCATAGATTATGTAGCACTTTCCAATACTTCCAAAATAATTTTGCAAATCTTTACCCTAAGGTGAAAGACGATATCTAAGCAAACATTTTGGAAAACGCATAACATACCTAAAAATCCAATTTCAGGAATTACCAACAATAGTTGGGAAAATATCCGAACTCTTTTGTGCAGCCCTGTATATGATCTATAGATTTACATGTATGCTAAATAGAATGCTAAATTTTAGTTCATAGTTAGGAAACGCGTAGCACTGTTTAAAATTTCCTTTCTGGAATTTACGCCAATAAACGGATTTGTACTCCAGAATTTTTGTACCGCTCGTTATAGGATCTATGCAATTTATACACACGAAGTAATAGACAAAAAATTAGGTAAGTTTAAAAACGCGTTCAGCAACTTAAAAAGCACTTCCAGTAATTATTATTAACAACTAGTACTTTAACCGAATTCTTAAGTGTGTCCCTGTAACTGAACGATAAATGCTATAGATACAATATTCTATAGTAAGACTCTTGTAATCCACCTTAGTGATACATATCAATCTCAATATGTTTGAAATTGCGTAACATCCTTAAAATAAACCGCAAATGATTTTTCCACAATAGACCGCAATGCAACGGAATTCTTTTGAGTGTCCATGTAAAAAAACTGCAAGTGCTACACACTTCATTTTCAATACCGGACATACTATAAGTAAAGCTCAATAACATATATAAATTGCATGACAATTCGAATATATTTTCGTGTGTTAGAGCACGGACAGACAGGCGGGACAGACAGACAAACCGAATTCATAAACACTTTTCAGCTATGTCACAAGTTAAAGTATGCGTCCATTTTAGTGTATAATATGTCTACGTTTTTTTTTTCAATTTCTTGTAACAGTGTGATGAAATGGGTCTTTTATTTGCATAAATCTAATACTTGTGCACACACACGAAAAAAAAAAGAAATGGAAATAATAATAAGCACATCTCTTATAAAAATTTACATCCTTTGAATATTTATATACCTTTTTAAATAGCGAAATGATTGCTATATATCACAATTCATACCAATGATGATACCAATTTAACAACAAAAACATCAGTTTAATATCGCTCTTTAAGAAGACGAAGAGCAGTGGTGTAAATAGGTTGAATTTAGTTGGCATCAAGCAAGTGTAAATAGAAAACCTAAAAGGAGTAGAAAGTCTTTCCCACTTCATTAAACCTTAAGTAGTTTACCAAAACTCACAAGGTTTCTAAAACAGTATTTTTTTCTAGAAACACAATATTCTTTTAATAGTTTTTAATTAAGTAGACTCCATGAACCTAAGTATTAATTTATTCTAAGTAGATGAAAACACATAAATATATCTTATATTTCAATATAATTTTCGAAAATATAATCTGTATAAATTGTGAAAAGAAATTAGTGTTAAACTATAAATATGATTGTTCCGTACATTAGCTCAGGTAATCTCGTTGGACTGTATTTCGTTAAGAAAACTAAGATGATCATTTCGTACTCAATAAAAAGTGGAGTTAAAACTTAACTAATTACATTTATTTACAAGGAGAACAAAATTGACTGGCAGTGGTTGGTACACTGCGCTTACGTCTCAAGCAAAAACATCACTACTGGCGGGAATGGGAATCCGCTCCGCGCATCATCCCGTCTTGAGCGCTCGGCAGCGCCCCCTGGATAACAAAATGTTCTACGGAGGAAACACTCCCCCGGGGATTGAAATGCAATTTCAATATACATTCACATATAAATTTGCAAAAATTATCATAAAAGAAAAAATTATAAGATATAACAACTTACATACACAATAATAATACAATCATAAATGCACTATAATTCAACATTACATACAGAAATAATATATACCTTAAAAATTGCTTAAAGAAAGAAAAGAAATCTGTTACTGAACTGGTAATATACAGACATCTCTGACATTTCTCTTATAAATTCGTCCGTCTGGTAACCGTAAGTTTACGGTTCGTATTATATTGTCCCTTCCCTTAAAAATTTCAACTATCCTTCCAACCTGCCATTTGGTGGAAGGTAAATTTTCCTGCTTTATTAGTACTAAAGTTCCTTTCTGTACATCATCCTTTTTAAATTTCCATTTCCCCCTCTGCTGCAGATTATTTAAATAATCGCGCTTCCAAGTCTTCCAAATTTGTTGACTAAATTTGGTGATTCTCTGCCATTTTGCTAATCTATTTTCATTAATGTTATCTAAAGGTGGTTCGGAGATCGAACTGATAGGTCTACCGATTAAAAAATGAGAGGGTGTCAAGGTTTCAAAATTTTCGAAATCTGGGGACAGCGGGGTAAGGGGACGAGAGTTCAAAACTCCCTCAATTTCCGCTAGTATAGTAAGAAACTCTTCTAAGGTTAATTTTTGATCACCTATTACCCGTTTTAAATGAAACTTGAATGATTTTACAGCCGCCTCCCAGAGGCCACCAAAATTCGGGGATTTGGGGGGAATAAATTCCCATTTGACACCTTCATGGGTTAAAAAATTACACAATTCCTCATCTGGGAAACTAATCAGTTTATGCAATTTTTTCAACTCTATGTCAGCTCCGATGAACGTTTTTGCATTATCCGATAGGATTTTTGCACATTTTCCCCTTCTGCCAAAGAAACGTTTTAGACTAGCTATAAAAGCCTGAGTTGTGAGATCTGAAACAAAGTCCAGGTGTATTGCCTTGGTGCATAAACACACATACACTACGACATAAATTTTATTCAATACAAGACATTTATTCAATATAAGACATTTTGATTTTTAAATTTAATAGAAAATGGGCCACAGTAATCCAGACCTGTCACCGAAAATACAAAATTTGGTGTCACACGTTCCCCCGGAAGATCAGCCATCAATTGGGAGCTGACAACAGGTTTATTCTTGAAGCATGTCACACATTTGTGAAGAATGCTTCGGCAATTATTCCTGCCATTAAGTGGCCAAAATGTTTGTCTTACATGGAAAAGTAACGCTTGTGGGCCTAAATGAAAGTATTTGAGATGGAAGTAATTTAAAATAATATCCGTTAACTTATGATTGGCAGGCAAAACAATTGGAAACTTTGAGTTAAGCGGCAAATCTGCATGTGCTAAACGGCCGCCAACTCTAATTAATCCATCCTCTCCTACAATTACGTTTAAGGAAGATAATCTACTTTTATTGTGAACAGGCTTACCTTTTTCGAGACATTTTAATTCTTCCCTAAATTCCCCCCTTTGTGCTGACCGAATTAGAAACGATTCGGCCTCTCGAACCTCGTCGAGGGATAGTGGTCCACTTCTTCTCTTCAATTTAATTCGACAGTTGAAGGTGAATCTAAAAATAAAACTCATTATACGAATTAATTTTACAAAATTATTAGTACATGCAAAAATATGATTAATTAACGGTTTATCGTGAGAAATAGTTAATGTAACAAAGTCATCATTTTTAATGTTTATGGAGTCTCTTTTTAGTTCGTTTATATATATGTCCTTGTTAGGAATCACTAAAGTCTGGTCGTTGTTACACAGATCTAAGTCTTTCAAAAACTCTGGTCCAGTCCACCATTTGGAACTCTGAACGAGAAGGTCACACTTGACACCTCTTGTTAGCAAATCTGCAGGATTCTCGGACCCTGCACAGTGAAACCACCTGGATGGGTCTGTCAGAGCTTGGATTTCCTTTACACGGTTCGACACAAATGACTTCCACCTGTTCGCAGAGCCTTTGATCCAGTACAAGACAATCTGCGAATCTGTCCACAAATACATATACGATGGTCCCTTGCGATCTAGTACCGTTTTTACTTCACAAGTTAAGCGTGCAGCAAGTAATGCTGCTAGAAGTTCAAGTCTAGGAAGTGACACTTTTTTCAATGGTGCCACTCTGTATTTTGATGTAATCAAATTTAAGGAAGATTCACTTAGTGAATCAATTTGTAGATACACGGAAGTACCATATGCTTTTGGGCTGGCATCGGCAAAGGTATGCAAAGTTAGGGTGTAACTGGAGTCATCGGGAAACTGAAAAATGTTCCTTTGAATTTTTAGATTTCTCAACTGGGGAAGTTCAGAACACCATTGTTCCCACGTCTTTGTAATATCGGAGGGCAGTTCTTCATCTCACGTTAAATTCCTACTCCACAGTTCTTGAAATAAACATTTAATTCGTATTGTATACGGAGAAATTAGACCCAGAGGGTCAAATATTCTACCTGCAACTTGTAATACAAAACGTTTTGTATTTTTTGCATTACGCAAAAATTCGAGCAAATTATCAATATCTATCAAAAGTATGTCTTGCTTGGGTTGCCACGATATCCCCAAAACCTTATGTATTGTAGTATCCTCAAAAGGTTGTGGCATAGTACTAAATCCACGATTATCCCACATTTCCATTAACTGGTTGTTATTCGAAATCCACTTCCGTAAATTCATGCTAGCTTCCTTCATTATTTTATGAGATTGTTCCGAAATGTTCACCGCATCTTCGACTGTGTCTGTCCCGGTTATTAAGTCGTCCACATAAATACAATTGTGGAGTACTTCTGTCGTTATTGGATATTCCGTTTCAAATTTGTTAAGATGATGCTTAATTGTAGCAGATAGCAAAAATGGGCTTGAGTTCAAGCCAAATGTTAGGCGTAAAAATCTGTAGACGATAACATTAAATGCGTCACTGTCAACAGGATTCTTATCTATAAACAAGAATCTCAGAACATCCCTGTCCTTGTCGTTTATGGCAATTTGTAGAAAAGCCTTCTCTATATCTGCTAGAAAGGCAATTTTGTTTAGTCTGAAAAAAATCAATAAGTGAAAAATATTAGGGTTTAAATTAGTTCCTGCGTCAAGGCAGTCGTTCAAAGACAATTGTCCTGCTTCATGGGAACTTGCGTCAAAAACTATTCGACATTTAGTATAAACACTATCTTCTCTAAATACTGTATGGTGCGGTAAGTAAAAAACTGGTTTATCTGAAGGGTTTTCTAAATTGGGTACACTTTCAATTATGTTCATCTCTAAATACTCATTCAAAATATTGCAAAATTGTTCGTATAACTTTGTATCACGTTTCATTCTTTTTATAAGACCTGAGAGTCGCGCTTCGGCGGTTTTATAATTATTTTCTAAATGGTTCCAATCCCTTGTCCAAGGGAGACTGATTTCATATCTATTATTTTCAAAACGCACAGTTTCATGAAATTTTTCTAAAATTTTCTCGTTTTTAACACTGTTTGGGTCATCTTTAATTCCCAACGTCTCTAAGTCCCAAAAGGTTTTCAAATCTAATTCATCTTGATTTTCTATTAAATGGCACGTGAATTTACTTTCATTTCTATCTTGTATTGTTCCACCCGCGATCCATCCTAAATGAGAATTTTGTAAAATTATAGAAGTTTTAGGAATTTTTATTTGACCAGCTAATAACAATTCGTAATATACATCTGCTCCTAATATCACTTGAATTCGCTGAGGTTCAAAAAATCTTGGGTTCGCGTAGGTTAAATTCTGTGGTAAGTGCAGATTAGAAATGTCTACGGCGCTTGAAGGGGTTAAATCAGTGATTTTAGGAACCAAAAACATGTTGGATAATTTTTTAAAACTTCTATCCTTGTTGGAAATTTCTACATTTATTCTGCTTTTAATTTTCAGACAGAATCATTTAATCCACTAATTAATGACTTAACATTATATTTTTGCAACCCTAACATATCTGCTACAGAAAACGTGGCCAATGAGATATTACTCGCAGTATCTAAAATCGCAATACAAGGAAAAAGAGAATCATTACTTCCCCTTAAATAAATCACAGCTGTCGAAATCAACCCATTATAACTGGAGCAAGACAAATTTTGATCATAATTGTTTTGACAGCTCAATGTTAACGCATTTGTGGTGGGTTCTATTGAATTAGAATTTACGTTATCTTCCGTTTTCAACTGCGGTTCATTTGCAATACAATTAACTTTCCTATTTTCATAAGCAGGTTTCGAAAAATTAGCTCCATGAAGAGAACTATGATGGTTGGAGTAACAAATCCTACACTTATTATGCAATTTATTACATCGATTAACAGCGTGAGATAACGATAAACAGTTATAACATAACTTCAACTTCCTTACTTGGTTCAATTTCTCTTGAACCGCTAAATCTAAGTACCTTTGACATCGAAATATCATATGAGGTTGTTTACATAATGCGCAATTAAATTTGTCATTCTGTAATACTAAACTTTTTTGTTTCTGAGTAATTTCATACCTAGGTTTCGCAACTGTGTTACTTTTTTGTAGGTTTTCGAGAGCTTGAGCCCTTTTCAGTAAAAAATCAATAAAAATATTCCATTCAGGCAAGTCGTTACAGTCAAGACTCATTTCAAATGCCTTTCTTGACTCATCATCGATTCTTTGTAACACAAAATACATTAAAATTGATTCTGATAAGTTATTATTTTCTAGTCCTAATTGTTTCAGAGCCCTCAAATGACTCAATAAATTATCTACCAGATTGCGTATTTCTTTCGCATTTTCAATTTTTATTTTGTTGTTACTCAATAATTCATAAATATGAGAATTTACAATTAACCGTTTGTTTTCAAATCGTTTTTTTAAAGCTTCGAATAAGGAAGCATAAGAATCATCAATGTTTTGCAATTGTTTCACAAGGCCTGTTAAAGCCGATTGTAAGTAATATAATTTTTGAGCATCATTTAATTCATCATTGCTATCGATCAAGGTGGTGAATTGTAGTTTAAAATTAAACCACTCTGTGTAACGTCCCGAAAATTGGGGTAAATTAATTGACGGCAATTTAATTTTTGACTCATTAGCATTAATTCTATCATTATTATTTTGACATTCAACATTAGAAACACTAGGCTTTATTAAATCAAGAAGACTTACTTCGAGAACTTCTACCTGTTCTTCTATCTCCGTCAAGGAATTTTCAAATTCCGGTAAATCATCATCAGAAATTACCGAATACGACTCGTTGCGTAACTCATCTGTTTTCTTTTTTAACGTTTGAAGAGCATTTAACTTGAGTTCCAATTCTTTCTGGCCAAGTTTTGATTTTATTGCATTTGATATACGTGTAACTTGGCTGCGTATGTTTCCGCGTTTCCGATTGAGAATTACAGTATCTTTAATAGTAGCCATTATAATTATCTATAACTACATACAAAAATCCAAGGGCGATGATTCTTTACAGTGTTCTAAATGAGCGCTGGGGCTCGAAGGACCAAAACATGTTCCGTACATTAGCTCAGGTAATCTCGTTGTTTCGTTAAGAAAACTAAGATGATCATTTCGTACTCAATAAAAAGTGGAGTTAAAACTTAACTAATTACATTTATTTACAAGGAGAACAAAATTGACTGGCAGTGGTTGGTACACTGCGCTTACGTCTCAAGCAAAAACATCACTACTGGCGGGAATGGGAATCCGCTCCGCGCATCATCCCGTCTTGAGCGCTCGGCAGCGCCCCCTGGATAACAAAATGTTCTACGGTGGAAACAATGATAATAAAGCAAAAGCATAATACAAAAATTAAATTAATTGAAAAATTTAATATTTAATATGTCGGTATATTTTTTTATTATTATTATTTTCATGTGCTTGTAACAGTTTATATAAAATGGGTCTTTCATTCCCATAAATCCAATAACTATGCAAAAAAGAGGAAATATTAATATTTCTCATAAAAATTTACATCCTTTGAAGTTTTTATATTCCTTTTTAGATAGGTACCGAAATGATTACGATATATCACAGTTATGTTCTAACTTCAATGCGTATTGCATATTTAAATTGTATTATCGGCTTTGCCTAAAGGCTGTCAATCGAAAAAGCTTCTGATAATCTCTGCTTTATGTATATTTTGTAAAATATATTCATGTACTCCTTCCCGCAAAAAACTATAAAAATAATCTTAGATGTAAAGATAAAATTGAGATTAAACGCTCCATAAATTTTTACTTAGCGCGGAAAAAGCTTCAATAATTTAATTTATTCGACCCATTACATGAATTAAGGTTATTTCGTTGCGGTAAAGATGATTGAGGAAATTTCGTGCCTGCAATGATATTAAGGAGTGTGTCAGTTTTACGTGTTATTTTAATTCGAAGTGTAAGCTAAAAGCCAATTGATTTTTCAGTACCTTTTAGAGTAAAATTTAGTATGCTAGTTTGTTATTTAGAAGCGTAAAATATTTTTATTGTGTTAATCAATAATTTGTTAGCCAAAATATAAAAAGGCATAATCGTGAAAAAAAAAGTTACCATCCAATACTATTTCTGCCACAAATAATCGGATAAAGAATATATTAACACTGACAAATGATGTAAATTCATTTTCACTTTGCCACACAACGCATAACCAACAGAGGGGAAAATGTGTCCAGACAGAGGATCGAAACCAGAGGCGCTTTACCATTTAAGCCGTCTGGACGACGTCTGGCATTTTTCACTTATACGTTGGCAATGCAACAAATTCGCAGAACAAGATGGAATGTCATACATGAGAACACTACCCAGTGGCGTACATGAGACGAATAATTCACATTTAATTAATTCACATCCTTTGTCAGTGTTATTATATTTACGCGCAGTTCCAGTCCTGCTGAAAATGTAATTGGAAATAAAGAGTTACAAGTCGATATATTGTTACAAGTCGATTAGAAATACTATTATATTTTGAATATTAGTTATGCTTTGAGAGGTATTATTATGTCTATGTGTGCATATGTAGCAGCATCCGCTGTTGCGTGATTAAAGGCGTAATTGAATCGGCATAGGTTTTCATATTAATCGTCGTACATATTATATTTCGTGCAAATCCGTCCCATAGACGCCAAAAAATAATTATCACAGAAATCATGAAAAACATGGCATTTCAGTGCTACCTGTTAAATGATATAAATCAAAATATTATTTTAAGACTTATATAAATTTTAATGAAATTACGGGACTTAGTTTTTCAGAGATAGCTATCACGGAAATTGGGAAATTCACAGCACAACAATGCCACCGACGTAGTCACCGTCTATTTAAGTCAATGTATAATGAACGATGAAGTTGATGATCTCCATGCATTAGTTCTTCAGTTAATGATATCACAATATTTTGCTCACATACACAAAAAAAGCAGACAGTTTCAAAATAGAGTTAAATAGTATTCTTGACATCACAAAACATGTAATTCCATCAAAAATATTGAAAAATTTAAGAATACAATACTCGCTGCAATATATATAAAAGAAAGTTAAAATAAAATAAACCGTAAAGCTTTAGTTCGTTACTAAGTTGTTACTGAATAGTTCGTAAACTAACAGTGTTTTAAGCTAACAAAAACAAAACAAAAATTGTTTGTAAGTGTAGATAAAGAATGATTTAGAAGAGGGATATTCATCAATAAAAATTGTAATGGAGGAAAACGGTAGAGAGTAAAGCTGCAGCATGCTTCAGGCCTGAGACTAAAAGAAAAATATTCAGATTTATAAAAAAACCTTAGACAATTTATGCTAATACACAGAATAATTCAAATTAAAATATCCCTGTTTGGAAAGGTTTAGAGAAAGAAATCACGTACAGAATGTCTCCATATTTGGAGGATGCACTTTTCAAACTATGGGAAATGATTAATGCATTAAAAAAATAGATAATAGATAGCACTGCCGAATGTATTGAGGAACAAAACGTAGATTGAAAACGCATGAAATGCACTTATGTCCAAAATGAAGAGCGTAGGATACTTTTAGGAGCATTATTCGATGAACCTGATGATTCGGAAAAGGCAGGTTTTAGAAGAAAAAATTCATAACTTCGTCAATTCAGAAGATAACAAATCCGCCTAAATTTATTATAAATCCTCTTACTATTATCTAATTTTGACAAGTTTTTTATAGGACCAACCCTTATAGTAAATAAATAAATAAATAAATAAATAAATCCCTGCCGGCTCCGCCTGCAAACAAGTTAGGTTTCGAAGTAGGCGGTTCAAACTGCCGCATCATGGCAAAAAGTCATTTCTTCCGCAATTCCCAACAAACAGGCGCCTCATGGTCTGCGTCTTCAAATCTACCTGTGCCTGTAGGCCGAGCCGTCAGGGATTTTCATTATTGCAGTTCATGTTGATATAAAAAAATTTCCTTTCAATACATTGATTACGCGTGGATTCGATTATGGAAATTTCACAGCTTTGGTTTTCACTTGGTAGAAAGCGCGGACAAGTAAATTTCTTGAACAAATTATAGTTTTTGCTGTTTTTCACTTTTTTAATGTATGACAACAGGAAAGAAAAAAAAAACATTTTTTTAATTTATCTAGTCGGAATTTCTAAGTTGATTTCTCAACGTATAATCAACATTTATTTAATATTAAATTCTTCTTAATCGATTAAAAAATTAATTTTTTTAAATATTATATATTGTTTAATTTTAATTTTAATTTTTTTACTTTTTAATGGTTAAAATATTTCGTTTTTGCAGATTCACGGCAAGTTGGCCTATTTTGGGGTGCGCGGTTTCGAACATCATCAATTATATATTTTTTTATTTTTTGTAACCCATAAACAGTTGTAAACATAAAAAATATTTGGCGATTTATCACCTGCGGGTAGCTAAAGGCAAAATGCCTTAAAATTAATCAGTAATTTATAGTAAAGTTCCAAAACAATTAAAATGTCCTACTGTCAACGGAAACATACCTGTATATATAAATTTGATAATTCTAGCATTTCCGGAAGTCAGATAAAAATTACATTTGATTCCTAAATTTATCTTTACATCAGGGGTCGCAGCGTCCTATATATTTTTTTAATAATCACCACCACTATTTTCAAAATATAATATTCACAATATCCTTCTATTGCACATTTTAAAGAAATCTACCTTGAAATGTATAGTTTGAAAATAGTGGTACAAATATATATAAAAAGATATAGGACGCTGCGACCCCTGTTACATACAAAAGACAAGATAAGTTAAATAAAAAATGTGTAAAAGGAGATGACGAATTGAAATTTCTATATAAAAAACAGGCTTTTTATTTATAAAGAATTATGATACGTTATAAGCTTACTAATGCTCGTTCTTGCATTACATGAAAAAAAATAACTATTATACTTTTTAATGTTTTTCATTATGTTTTGTTACAAATCTGATGAAGAGTTCTTTGCAAAGAACTGGTGCTCGTTATACGATAAAGATATCCACGAGTTGAAAGTTGATTCGGTGCGCGTTAAACAGCAGAGCACGTTATATGCCGAAATATGTGGTAACTTGAGGCAATTCTGATGTGAAAATAACGTAACCACAATGTACTTTTAGTGTCGTCTTATAATATATCTAATATAAATGCTAAATGTACGATTTTGCATACAATATATATTGTTAGAATAATATATAATTGAGACGTTTTTTAACACTAGTTGAATCTTAAAGTGATTGACAGAATAATTTTATTTTTATTGTTGTATTATAAAGACTAATTTAAATATTGGTCATAATTTGAAAATTCTAAAACAATAATTAAGATGGCAATTCAATTTTAAATAAAAATTTAGTGCACTTGATTCACTTTGGCTTTTTGTTTTTTTACATAAGGTCGATCAAATGAATACGACACAGGGAAAATGGGTTTTGGTTTGTGGCTCTGAAAATATACACCATTAACAAGTATTAATCGGCAACACACAATATTTTTTTATACTTTTGGACTTGATCCACTTTGGACCTGAACGTTTTAATTACCGCTTTAAAATAGTTAAAAATATGCCAAAGACACTATTTAACATGCAGAACGTATTATAATGATCCTGAGTAACGCACATTCGTTTCTGTCCGATAGAAATAGTTTTACAAAATGCATTTAAAAACATTAAGTCCGTAGTGTGTAATATAGCCAAATTTTATTCCGTCTGCATGTAAAAGAATCTTAAATACTACGCTTCTATTCTATAACTTTTAAAAGAAAAATTGATGATTTGAAGTAATAAACACTCCTTAACTGTTTTCAACAGTATTAAAAAAGACTAATAAATATTATTTTATTACATATTTCGCGCACAATCCTTCCGCTTTCCCCAGAACATTTTTTTTAAGAAAAAAAAAAGTCATGCATCACAGTTACATTTTAAAATAATATCAGATTTATATTAGGTTATCGATTTTGTATTATGCATGATGGCTACAACGTTTTTTTTAATATCAATTTTATGTTTGTTCTATTAAATTATACCCATGTGTTCATTCCCCAAAAACCTATAAAAATAATTCAAGACAGAAAGATAAAATTAGGAATAAATGCTCCATAAATTATTACTTAGTGTCGGAAAAGGTACACTTATTGGTTATTTCCATTATACTAATTAATGTTATCTGAATCTAAATTTCTTAATCCAGTTATAATAATAAAGTATTGTTATAAAAAAATATTTGTATTCATGGCAAGAAAGAATATTTAGAAGGTTATCTGCTCACGGTAATATTAAATACGCATTTTTTATGGTTAAAATATTTCTTTTTTGCAGATTCACAGCCAGTTAGCCTGTTTTAGTGAGCGCGGTTTTGCACACCATCAATTATATATTTTTGTCATTTTTTGTAACCCATAAACAGTTGTAAACATAAACAATATTTGGCGATTTATCACCTGCGGCTAGAAAATTAATCAATAATTTATAGTAAAGTTCTAAAAAAATTAAGATGTCTTATTGCCATCGGAAACATACCTGTGTAGAAAAATTTGATAATTCTAGCATTTCCGGAAGTGAGAGAAAAATAAAATTAGCTTCTTAAATGTATCTTTACATACAAAAGACAAGATAAGTTAAATAAAAAAGTCTAAAAAGAGATGACGCATTGAAATTTCTATATTAAAAATCAGGCTTTTTATTTATAAAGGATTGTTACACGTTATAAGCTTAGTAGTGCTCGTTCTTGAATTACATGAAAAATAATAGCTATTATACTTTTTAATGTTCTTCATTATTTTTGCTAAAAATCTCATGAACATTTCTTTGCAAAGAAGGAGGTGCGCGTTATACGATGAAATACCCATGAACTGGAACGTGTACTCTGAAAATTTCGGTACGCGTTAAACACCAGAGCACGTTACATGCCGAAATATACGGTCACTTCAGGCAAATACGATGGAGAATAACGTAACCCTAATGTATTTTAGCGTCGTGTTATATAATATATCTAATATAAATGCTAAATGTACGATTTTGCATGCAGAACATAATGTCAGAATAATGCATAATTGAGGCATTCAGAGCTGAAGTAGATCAAGTCCATACATTATAGTTTTGAGATATCAAGGTTAAAGTTTATTAACACTAGTTGAAACTTAAAGTGATTGATAGGATAATTTTCATTTTATCGTTGTAGTAAGAAGACTAATTTAAATATGGGTCATAAGGTGGCAATTCAATTTTAAATCCAAATTTACTGCATTTGACCCACTTTGGCTTTATGTTTCTGACATAAGGGCGATCAAATCAATACGTCACACTGAAAATGGGACTTGATTTATGGCTCTGAAAATATACACCATCACCAAGTATTAATCCGCAATAAATTTTTTTTATTACTTTGAGACTTGATCCCCTTTGGTTCCGAACGCTAAAATTGCCGCTTTAAAATAGCTATAAATGTCAAGCGCAGTGCTTAACATGCAGAACGTATTCTAATGATTCAGAATAACACATATTCGTTTATCTCCGATAGAAGTAGTTTTACGAAATGCATTAAAAGAAATTAGGTCCATAGTGAATAATGTATTCAAATTTCTTCCACCTGCATGTAAAAGAATCTGAAATATCATGCTTCAATTTTATAACTTTTAAATGAAAGATTCATGAATTGAAGGTATAAATACTCCTTAACTGTTTTCAACAGTATTAAAAAACTTTTATGTCATATTTTATGCCCAATCCTTACACTTTCCACATAGCATTTTATAAAAAGATTAAAAGATTAAAAAAAAAACATGCATCACAGTTACATTTTAAAAATATCTCAAAATTATTAGTTTATCGGTTTTGTAGTATGCATGGTAACTACAACGTTTTTTTTTTCAATATACATTTTTTGTTTGTACTATTAAATTATATCATGTGTTCGTTCCCCAAAAACCTATAAAAATAATTCCAGACAGAAAGATAAAATTAAGATTAAATGTTCCATAAATTATTACTTAGTGTCGGAAAAAGTACACTTATTTGCTATTTCCATTACACTAATTAATGTTATCTGAATCTAAGTTTCTTAATCCAGTCATAATAAGAAAGTATTGTTGTAATATTTTTTATGTTTATTTTCATGCCAATAAAGGATATGTAGAAGGTTATCATCTCGCAGTAATATTAACTAAAATATATGGGTTTTATTCATTATTGATATAAAAATCTAGTACTTTTCATATTCTTCATATATAAATCCTAAATGAAGTGCAGTGTAATATTAATATTAGTGAATACGTTTTGTAAAATTACAAATATTTTTAGTGTAAGTATTAACGTCAGTGAACGTAATATTTAAAATATCGCAGTGTATATAGGTTTATTGGTATTCCCTAAAGTAGGCATAGAAGTAATATTAATATTAGTGAATACCTTTTGTAAAATAACAAATACTTTTTATTGTAAGTATTAACGTCAGTGAACATAATATGTAAAATATATGAGTGTATATATGTTTATGGGTATGCTCTAAAGTAGGTACAGATGTTAATTTCCCTACAATAACAATAAATATTATATTATTTTTAAAAGTTGCTTTCGTTACAACCTTAACAGCTGAAGGTTCTTAATATTAAACAGATATTAAACCCAGCTGAATGATTGCATACATTTTATACACTTATATCCACATGTACCTCTATTTTTAATTTTCTCTCACAAGAGCAGGTACTGCGTGGGCAATCTTTGTCATGTTTCATATTCTAGTAAATTTTGTTCCTTTTAAAAATATTTAAAGTTACAAAATTGCATTGAATCAGTGATTGTAATGTATTCATTTTCTTTCGGAAAGCTATGATTTCAATACTGATAAAACTGAAGAAAAATTGTAAAATAATAACATTTCTTTCAACAGGAATATTGGTAACAAACAGAAAGTGTAAAAACACGATTAATGTGAATTCTAACATTTGTATAATGTTATACGTGAAAACATTTTAGCTGCGATGATAGAATATGCAGAGACCAGCAAATATTACTCAACAATCCACGGTAGCACATGAAACAGTACACTCTAAAAACGACATTTTCAAAACTGAGCAAAAACTACTCAAATCTGAGTATGTCGCATAGTCAATATGGCTCCGAATCAAAATTACTGAAGTTTGAAACATGTATATACTCATTTCTGAAAACATGCAAACACTCAAAAATACAACATCATGTTCTCATATTTGAGTATGTCCATGTTTCAAAAATGAGTATGAACTAACATCTATGTGCTCATTTTTGAGTATTTGCATGTTTAAAAAGTGAGTTTGAACTGATTCTAATATTTTTGTGTATGTCCACGTTTCAAAAATGAGTATGAATTAATCTCTATGTGCTCAGTTTTGAGTACGTCCATGTTTCAATACTCTGAGTATTTCTGGTATTTCAGAATTGAAAGCATTCGGTCGTCCTATTTGAAGCAAAAAAGTTTCATAGCAAAATGAAAACTTCGATTTACACAGATTTGAAAGTGTCATTTTTTCTCAGAGTGAAGCGCTAGTAGGCTTTTACTTATTGTAGATATAGACCTCATGACTACACATTATATATTTTCCTTTCATCTATCTATACCAACCCATAGCTTCTAATCCGGAATTTTTCATCCGAAATTATTCTACCAGATTTATTACAGATAATGAATTTATATTCAAGAGTCTAATAGCTTCGGTATTTAAAATGCAAAAATACCGTAAAATATAAATAATCTCCCAAATCACTTCCATGCGGCGAAACTTCAGGAAAATCATTAATTGTGACTTATTTTCCGAAATACCTGTCATTTATTATTTAATCACAGAAATGCTGCTCTAGTATAAAAGAGATTACTACCAGTTGCTTCCTTAATTACTTTCTTCCTATGAGAATATCGTGTTAATGCTTCTAACATTATTATAAGCATTTCCTGCTGGCAGATTTCTATTTTTATATGTATAACCTAAAGGGTTTTACGCATCTCTCATTTCCCGAAATTTTATTCTGCTGTCAAACAAATTTAATACGACAGGATACTTAATGTTATAAACGTATACTATATTAAATATTCACAACTTAAAAAAAAATTCTGTTAAATAACAATATTGCTTTTAGCAACACTTTTTTACGCGTAACAACAAAAAATCGCAGATTGTTGCTTGATTCCTTCAATATGTTTTATTTAATAAGTTATTAAAGAATAATACTATTTACAAAAGAGGTTACCACCAGTTGCTTCCTTAATAACCACCTTCCTACTTAAATTTTAATATAATACCTTTGACATTTTTACGAATATTTTTGAAAGATTGAGCAAAATTTTCATTATTGTGGATTATAAATAGTATTTTTGTTTTATATTTTGGCATTTTTAAATAAGAATTTCTAACTGTAAAAGATTAACATTCGATATATACATATTTAATTTTCATTTAAAGTAAGATTTAGTTGAAGATTTCATTAAAAGATTATCTGAGAATTTCACTCATATAACACATGGGCTGATAAGTTCCCGGTCTAATAAAGAAAACACAAATTTTTAACATAACTTTATAACTTTAATAAATAACATAACTTTAATAACAAATAATAATAATTTAATAGTAATAATAATAATAATAATAATTTAATAATAATTTAATAATAATAATTTAATAAATAAATAATAATAATAATTTAATGATAATAATTTGATAAATAAATAATAATAATAATTTAATAATGATAATTTATTAAATAAATAATAATATTAATTTAATAATAATGATTTAATAATAATAATTTAATAAATAAATAATAATAATGATTTAATAATAATAATTTAATAAATAAATAATAATAATGATTTAATAATAATAATTTAATAAATAAATAATAATAATAATTTAATAAATAATAATAATAATAATTTAATAAATAAATAATAATAATAATTTAATAAATAAATAATAATAATAATTTAATAAATAAATAATAATAATAATTTAATAATAAGTAACATAATTTTATAACGAAAAAGCTCTAAACATTGCTCAGAATCATCGACTCGTTGTTGTTTTTGGTCAAAAGTCAACACGCGCGGCATCCACTTTGACAACAGCTTTTTCATAAACAAATGTTCAATCAAAGTAAAACCTACACGTTACTTGGATATCTTCAGAGTCTGATCTATCTCTTGCCACTTCACTTTACGGTTTCCCAAAACGATTTTGAGGACTTTTTTTTATGTTTTCGGGAGTAACCACCTCTTCTGTGTGGTGCATCACTGGTGTCCGTACGACTACGTTTAAATTCAGAAAATCAGTCAATAATGCTTGATTTCCCTGGTGCAGTGTCCGGATAACGCTTATCAAGCAAAGCTTTTGTTTGGACGGTATTTTTTCCCATCAAATAACAATTCTTGGAATTCTTGTTTATCCATTTTTTTGTTTATCTACAAAATCGTTCAACTAAAACCACTCTAACGTTTTATCCACATTGCGAATCGTCATGACATTTTTCCTGCTACCTTTTAAAGGTTAGTATTTACTGAAAAAAGCATCGGTTCGGCGATTGCAATGCCATCTGTGTGCCAGACCGGGAACTTATCAGCCGATGTATGCTATGTGTATTTGTATGGTACAAGTCACACATATATCCCATACATATATTGAATAAATATGACGTTTAATAAGAGAACATAAAAGCAATTAAACAATAATTTTTGTTTTCGTATTCACCAAAAGTGTAATATTGTGGTATATGGAAACATCAGTAAAATTTTCCGTGTAGGTATTTTGCTACACAATTTTTATTATCCCGCTAAATTGCAATATTCAATGCACTTCACATCATTGCGTCACGGAAGTCCAAATAAGTCCACACTGTTAAGTTCAATAACAGAACATAAAAGCAATTAAACAATATTTTTGGGTTTTTTATTGGCCAAAAGTGTAATATTGTGGTATATGGAAACTTCAGTAAAATTTTCCATGCAGCTATTTTGCTACACAATTTTCTATTATCCCGCTAAATTTCAACATTCAATGTACTTCACATCATTGCGTCACGGAAGTCCAAATAAGTCCACATTTTTTAATCGACTCATTTTATTGTGACAGTTACAAAGTTATTCATAAGTACTTTTGACTACATTTCTTTAAAAATTTTAATCAAACCTATGAAACTTATCAAAACTGACATTTTAAATCTTACTATTATGAATAAGAAAAATAATTATTTTATAAATATACATTAAAAATTTCTTTTTTGCAGTACACAAACACCTATTTTTTCTTAGTTTCAATTATACAGACTAAAAAGTAACAGTTTTCTTCTTAATTCAAAATAACATTGGAAACATTTGTTAAAAAAATGGTCAATCTATATATTATATTTCCTAAACGATATACAATAATTCTTCCAATGAAAGAAAAACTTACATTTCCTAAACAGAAATACTTAGTATCCATATAACCGTCTTTTGATATTAGAAAAAATTCATAAATACTTCAATGATAATTAAAAGTAAGAACAATCTATTGTATAATTATAATAATTTTTATCCATTGCATTAGAGTCGTTGAAAAGACGTAGCAAAAAAGGCAAATCAAAATGTCACAGGTCTTTTAAATGTTTTTTTACATACTGCTTCTCTAAATTTGGAACATAGAATAAAGTTATGCAGAAATAATTATTCCTAAAGGATACAAATTGTTTCTTTGCGTATAAAAAATATATATTTACCTTGTAAGGTTTATTACAAGAAGTGATATTAATAAAAAAATTATATTTAAATGAAATAAGTATAAAATAACTAAATATTTTTTCTATATTGATTTCAATGGGTATTTGGAAAACTTTTAGCAAACAAATTTTGAATACGAAACTAACTTACGTTAATTATTATGCATATTTATGTAATATCTTGATGATGTACCACATAAAAACAATTTACTCATCTTGTTTCTCTACGTTACGAAATTTCAATTACCGTAATTTCCAGCGTTTAAGGCTCAAATAAAACTGTTTCCAAACAGAAATTTCATTTAGTAAACTACACTGCTCAAAACAATTAAAGGATATTGCAGTTTTAGGTGGATTTTGTATCTGGGAAACTTTTTAGCTGATTGATACATGGTCGACAGACATAGTAGGTTATATGAGAATAAATTACACATGTTTGGCAGAAAAAAATGCATTTTATTGCGCATTTGTGTACAAAAAGAAAAAAACACAATTTGTGCATATGAGAAAAAAAGAATAAGAAAAGGTGTTTTCTTCAAAGAAAATCATTTTCAGTAGGGGGTATGGTTTCCACGGGCGGCCAGCAACGTTGAACACCTTTGAGGCATGGACTCAATGAGGCTATTAATGACGAGTTGGGGTATTCTGCCCCACTCTTCCAGAAGAGCTCTTTCCAGTTCTTGGAGAGTTTGTGGGGGTTGTTGGCGGACAGAAACTCGTCTTCCTAGAGCGTCCCAAACGTGCTCGATTGGATTCATGTCTGGAGAACACGCTGGCCATTCCATTCGAACGATTCCTTCCTCGAAAAGGAAATCCTCCACCAGGTTTGCACGATGTGGCCTGCAGTTATCGTCCATTAAAATGAAGTTATCTCCGATTGCTGCAGCGTAAGGGACTACAATAGGTCTGAGGATCTCATCCCTATATCGGCGACCAGTCAGAGCTCCATCTCGAATGATGGAGAGGTCAGTGCGCCCGTCAATGGAGATGCCACCATACACCAACACTCCTCCACCGCCAAATCTGACACTTTCGTGCACGAACGCAGGATTATTCCTACTGCCACGGTCCCTCCAGATGAAAATACGCCTATTATCCGGATGCACAGAAAAACGGGACTCGTCAGAAAACAGAATATTGCTCCATTCATTTCTCCTCCAGTTGACATGCTCGGTTGCCCACTCCCTGCGGTCGCGACGATGCCTTGATGTTAATCTAACACATACCATCGGTCGGCGAGCATACAGACCTACAGCATGGAGCCGGTTTCGGACAGTCTGAGTTGAAATCCTGGTGCCTGTAGCCGAGCGAAGGTGTTGTTGGAGAAGAGTAGCGTTCATGTTTCGGTGTCTCCGAGCTGTTAACGCTAAATACCGATCTTCATTGGGCGTTGTTGCCCGTCTACGACCTTGCCCTGGTCTTCGGCCTGCACATCCACTCTCCAAAAAACGGTTCCAGATCCTGGAAATGACACTTTGTGACACTCCAATGGCTTGCGCTACTTCGGCTTGAGTTTGGTCCCCTTCTAACCTACCAACAATTCTCCAAGCTTCTGAATCTGTCAAATGACTTCGCTGAGACATCGTACTCATCGAAACAAAGCAATCGCTGAATGCCGATCATCCTTGTCTTCATTCTCTTTTATCCAGTTGAAAGTCAAATTTCATTCGCTGCCGCTGAAGCGACGTTTTTGACGTCGAACTCAAAATTTGCATACTCCACAGTTTGAAAACCAGAAAAATTTGCATTTGTGATTCTCTTCTTCTATTTTCGGCAAAAAAAATTTCGTTTATATCTTTATTTTATATAAAACTTCAAATATGCTTTAATTGTTTTGAGCAGTGTATAACTTATTTCTTGTTGCAGCTTATTTAAATCTATTTATCATTTAAAATTTCTGGTTTCAAGTACTTTTTTTTTAGCCGCTACTTATACAGCGGTAATCACATTCCACAATTTAAGTTAACTTTTATGGTAAACATTTTAATTACGTGCCAGTAACAATTTTTTATCTTTCTAATTTTTTTTTCTTTGTGGTAGATTTCCTTGAAAATGTCTTAGTATAAGTGTATGGAACAGAGTATTTTTCAAAAAGTGTTAAGAATATAATAAAAAAGTAGTCCACTGGGACGCATATGTCCCGACAAATAGTCAAAGGGTTAATGGCAGTTCTCCTACCATTCCTAAAATTTCTTTGCTACCACTATATCAAAAACGATAATCTTATCAGATGTTAAAGGAATCTATCATGAACATTTTTGAAATAGTGCTTGAAAAGATACAAAGATTTAGAAATGCTGCGAGTTACATTAACGATTTTTTGATTAGAAGATTGTCTGAAATATCTCAAATATAATGATGAATATGTATGTATTATTAGACATTTAAAAATAGGATGTTGGGGCCGTCACAAAATGTTCTTCTATGTAAGTCAAATCCTCTGCAAGACAAATTAAATGACAATCTATATGTTTTTCCCATATAGCTATAAACCGCAAAAAAGAGCATAAAAGCGACACCTGTTGAGCGGTATACATCCCAACCTAATAAGGATATATTTTTCTCAATGTCCAACAGAATATGAAATTTGGTGAAATTCCGTGCATCAGTTCTTGAGATGTACATCTGGCGGAAATCGTAAAACATGCAGCATAGCGGCACCACTTGTTGGGCTATTTACACCAAAACCAAATCAGCATCAACTTATGTCAACATATAACTGGATCTGATGTTTGAGGAAAATCCATGCATTAGTTCTTGGGATAGAGCTATTGTGGAAATCGTGAGAAATGCAGCATAGTAGCGTCACAAATCTGGTGGTATACACCAAAACATAATCAGCAACAACTTATGTCAAACTCTAACTGAATCTGATGTTTGATGAAAATCCGTGCATTAGTTCTTGAGATAGAGCTATTGTGGAAATCGTGAAGAATGTAGCATAGTAGCGCCACATGTTAGGCGCTATACACGAAAATCTAATCAGCGAGAACTTATGTCCACGTCTAATAGATGAAAATCTGTGCATTAGTTCTTGAGATAGAGCTATCGCGGAAATCTCGAAAAATACAACATAGCAGTGCCAGCTGTTGGGCAATTTCCACCAAAAACTAATCAGCACCTATTTACGTCAAGGTCTAACTGAATCTAAAGTTTTATGCAATTCCGTGCATTAGTTCTTGAGATAGAGCCCCCACAAAATACAGACATACACAAAGACAGCCAGACTCACAGACAGACATTTTCGAAAAACAGTCAAATCGTGTTCAGGATCTTCTAAAACGTATAAATACGTCAAAAACCGGAAGACGATTTTTGTTTCATGAATCCAATACTTTCCTCTTGTCATGATAGAAGAAAGTAGAAATTACATATTGGATTTTCCTTTAATTGTGCATATGGAAAAGTAAAAAACACATTTCACGCCAAAAGAAATAAATATATATTTTATTAAACATAAACTTATATTGTGACTTTTAATTTTAAATTAAATAATTTCAGTTGTATATCCATTGTCAGAACGAGAAATAAAAATTCTTTCTTTTCAGAAATGTTTTCTCATAAAAAAGCAAAGAATCAGTTCTCTAAATGCAAGAATTGAGGAAATATTTTCTACGCATTTGTAAAAATGCTAAAATGAAATGTTACGTCATATGCGTAATATAAAAAAAAAAAAAAGAAATACAAGTAATTCAAAGAAGCTGAATAGTTTTGTAATTTTTATAACTGTTTCATTTCTGTGTGAATAAAGAACATTTGTAGCGAAAATTTATTTTTCTCAAAGGAGCGCAGATAGTGTTTCTGCGTATGTAAAAATAATTATATTATGTTTTGCTACATTCCTTTTTGAAAAAAAAAAAAATATTTTACATTTTTAAAGTGCGGTAAATGTTCTGTTATTTTATATTTTTCAGTCTAAGTAATGCTCATATTTTATATAATTCCAATATATGGGACTAAAGTTTTGAGTTATATTTATTGCAACCTACGAGCAATTTTTAAACTATGATTTCAATGAAATTTTAAAATTTTTGATAAAATTTCCACATATACATTCAATTAGATTAAATAAGTATAACTTGAATTTTCACTATAACTTACCTTACTCGACAGAATAGCGAACTTAGAAAGAATGCGACCAATTTTTAGGTATATTTTTTAAGAAATACTACCTATTACATTATCCTATGTTGGAATTTCTGAAAAAAAATTTGAAGATCTACGCCGATCATGACTCCCAGAACCCAAAACCACTTCCAGTTCAAAACTTTATCAATCAACCAATCTATCTATATCACTTTTTTATTGACACGATAATTTCAATAATTCTGCACAAATCTCTTCCAAGCAGGAACATAAAATCTCGGTTAAGTTCGTTAATGGGCTAAATCGAACCAGAAGGGGAAATGAGGGGGAGGCTTTTTGTGAAAACAGAAAAAAACCCCATAATTTCTTAGTTATGATACGTATCGAATATTTTTACAGTTATTATTACTTCTAGGATAAGGGCCGAAAATTTATGTATGACAGATTTTTGATATCATTAAAAATAACCTCAAGGGGGGGGGGGGGAAAGGGGTTTAAGAAGAAAAAAATTCTTAACTTTGTCAATTCAGAAGCTATCAAATCCACTTAAATTTATTATAAATCCTTAATATTATCTACAACTTCTATATTGACAAGTTTTTTATAGGACCAACTCTTACAACAAAAACAAATTGAAAACAAAAAATACCTGCCGGCGCCGTCTACAGACACAGGTAGATTTCGAAGAGGATGGTCCCAACTGCCGCATCCTGGCAAAAAGGTGATTTCTTCTGTAATTCTCAATAAACAGGCGCCCCACGGTCTGCGTCTTCGAAATCTACCTGTGCCTGTAGGCCGAGCCCTCAGGTATTTTTTATTTTTACTAAATCGAATGTAGGTGCCTTAAAATAAAGAAAATAATGAAATCAACCTACGCTTTTAACTAAGACGAAAGGATTTGTAATATTTTTCAATTTTGAATAAAGTACTAACAAAATCGCAATATACATTATACAAGAAATGCTGAAACCAATCTGTAATTCCATCGTAAAACACGGACGCAAGTTTTAAATCACATTTTAAGAGTAAAAGAAAATAAAATTCATGCACTGAAAAATACGGTATATCATGAATTTTACAACCCTTGGAGTTTCTTTCGCATACCACCCCCCTTTATTTCTCCATACTAAAATGATAGTGATATATCACAATTATGTTGTAAGTTCTATTCATATTGCAGAATTAAATTGTATTATCGGATTTGCCTAAGGCTGTCAAAGAAAGTAGTTTCTGATTAACTCCCCTTTATGTGTTTTCTATTAAATTAGATTCATGTGCTTATTCCCCACAAAACCTATAAAAATAGTCGTAGATGTAAATATAAAAATGAGATTAAACGCTACATAAATTTTTACTTGGTGAGAGAAACGCTTCAATAAATTGATTTATTCTGTCCAGTAAATGAATTAAGGTTATTTCGTTGAGAACACATAAATATATGTTTAATATGTTTTTGACCATTTCATTTTCATATTTATGTGCAATTCATGCTGTAAATAATTTACTTGCACTAAATGTGAATCTGCAAATGATTTTCTTACAATATGTTTCTTTTCACGAGGCTGCAATTCTGTCAAGTTTTCTTTTATATAACCATTTATTTAACTTGCCTTGTACAGTGTTGTCAGTTGGCTATTTTTTTCTCGACTGCCAAGAAGTGTTATGTGTTTTACGCGTATCTGGCTATGTATGTAGATTTTTTATACCCTCGAAATATCCCAACGGCTGGATGGATTTTCTTGAATAAGGTCTCTATCGATTCGTCTTAACTGTCCGATGGTTATAGGTGAGGTTTTGTTTTCATAAATTTAAAATGGCAGCCGTAAAATACAAAATGGCGACCGTAAAATACAAAATGGCGGTAGAGACCTCCAAAAAATTACGCACCATATTGAGTGGCATATCATTGGATAGGTCTGTCAAAATGAAGACTTATGGGCTAGTTCATAAATTCAAAATGGCGGCCGTAAAATACAAAATGGCGGTAGAGACGAAAAAAAATGTACGCACCATATTGAGTGATATATCATTGGGTAGGTATTTCAAAATGAAGACCATGTTTCCTAAACTATTTTACAGTCAGAAGCTCCGTTTTTAGTTCGCTTTTTACTCATTAAGTTTTTTGATTTTTTAAATTTAATTCATTCTTGTTTTATTCAGATTGCTTGATTGGCACCACTTTTTTGAAATGGTTCAATTCGCTTTATTTTCGGCTTAATTAATTTGTCATTAAATAAGGCGAATTTTACTGTTTCAAGAAATTGGTGGTAATCATGAAATCTGAATTTAAAAAATAAATAGTTCACTTGCACCACTCGCCTTGTATGCCTGTTCGGCCTAATTCTTGCAATCCAATTTTAAGCCACTTCCTGTGCTACAATGGAGCTATATTTTTTTTTGTGTGTTACCGTGACAATACAATTTTATGTAAAAAACAAATATTAGAAATTTTCCTCTGCTATCCTTTAGGGGTCAAAAACCTTGTCCAATAAGAGTATACAAATGTCACAACGTATGTGAGCACGTATGTGAGCCATTGAATACTTCAGAAATAAGCTGATGTTTTTCGATTGAACCATGGCATAATTGGTAAATGCGCCATCTTTCATTTCCACTCACAGCTAAATGGATGTGTATTTAGCTACTAATTTCACGCGAAAACACCTTTTTTTACTTTTTTGATTGTGTTTGCAGGTTTTTTATGAGGATACTTTCACTTTCGAAACCGGTTCCGAAAGTAAAAGTATCTTAATAAAAAAAAAACTTGTTAACAAAATCGAAAAAGTAAAAAAAAGGGCCTGCATAGCGATATATCTTAGCTATCCAATGCAAACAATCATATAAATATATTGAAATGCAAACGAGATATTGTAAACATTTTCTGCCATAAAATTAACATTAGCGAGCAGTTGTTTTCGTGGGAGTGAAGTAGCGTCTTAAGCGGACGTTGGTCTTTTTTTTTCTTGCCAGGAAGCTGATTTAAATTTGTATATCCATTTTATTATTTTTATTTTTTAAACAAACAGATAACTCGCAATTTAATTTATTTTTTATGAAAAACGGTATTTATTTAAATTAATTGTCCTTTCGCATTTTCTTAGTACATTATAATAAAAACTTATATTTAATAATTTTTTTTACTTATAATTTATTTAAATTTTGTAAAAATATCAAACACTAAATTATGCACAATGTTGGATCTTTTTATCTGGGTAGGATATATATATATTACAAAATGACAGCTTACGGAAAACGAAGCTTAGAAATTTGCTGCTATATAAAGCTAAACTGAAGCATAAATCAAAACTAAAAATTGGAAAGCTATTTATTTCATTTTGATATGACGTTTTTTACAAACGTATAAAATTTGTTACAGATGCATGTTTCATTCAGCTAATTCAGCCCAAGCATACAATTCAGGAGAAAAACTGGCTGTTTTATAAAACTATGAAATTCACAAAATATTTAATTAGTTTCGATGCAAAAGGTTTCGTAAATCTGGAAAAAATCTTGCTCTGAAGACATGATAATTAATAAATTAATAAACTTGATTTTGATTTTACTATTTAGGATGATTTATATAAGAATTTCTAATAATGAATCAGAATTTACGATATGATGTGAAGCTCAAACCTCTTTCATAGTGATAACTGATTTAACTATTTTTACACTCGCACTCAAATATCATTCTAATGTTCATGTATAGCGAATCAGGCTAATCCACTATATTTATTAACATTTCGAATATTGTTCAAAATTGTTATATTACTCTGTTTAGACTTTAATTATATTTACACAATCATATTGATTGATAAAAAACTCATGCGAGTACTAATTTTTACATCTGAGTGAAAATGTCTCCAGGTCGGGAGTCGAACTCAGAACCTTTTGCTATTAATTGCCAATGCTTTTCAATTGAGCTATCTGGACGACATCCCATCCAAAGCAATGCACCTATACAACCATACTGTAATGACGTCTGGTCTGTTATTTGAAACAGCTCGACAAAGTTAACCGCAGGTAAAGGAACTCCAATAAACGATCGATACGTAATTACAATTTTATTATAAACAAAAACGAAAAATCATGCATCAAGTATAGATTATGCAACACTTTCCAACACAGCAAGAAAACTGTAATGAAACGTCACCGTTAAATGAGGTAAAAGTAGATATGTAAGTAAACAGTTTAGAAAACATATAACACATTGAACAATACAGTTTTCGAAATTACCTGCCAGTGTCAAAAAAGCAGTCGGATTATTTTGTGCAGCCCTGTATATGATCAATATATGTGGATATATGGTAAAATATATTTCATTTAGAATATTCACATTTAACAATTTTTGGCAATCGATGGAAATGCGCTCGAAGTCTTTTGTACAGCCCTGTATATAAACTGAATACTTTTGTACACACTACATAGTAAGCAAAAATGCAACTTAAAACTCAATCGCAGCAACCGTAAACGACAATGTATTTTTTTCTTTGCATAGCCCTGTTTATGAATTTATTTACATTCCACAAACTTCTATTAGTCTACTAAAAATAGTTCGGCAGGAAAATGAGTAAACACAATTAAAAACTACCCTTAAGCAATTCACTCCCATAGTCTGTAATACTTACGATTTCCCTTGTGTATCCCTGTATATGATCAACCGAGTTTATAAACACATACGTACTATAACAAAAATTAGTTAAACTTATAAACGCCTTCCAAAGTTGAAAACTCGCTTATCAGACATAGACTGTAAATATCGCACATGTACTATAGCCAATATCTTTTGTGTGTCCCTGTAAATAAGCACAATGCCCACAAGAGAGAAATTTATAGTGCACCTCAGTAATGCATATCATTTTCATTATGTTTGAAATACTGAAATATCACTAAATTACACTGCAAACGATTTTCCCCATAGAATGATGTGTAACAGAATTCTTTTCTTTGACCCTGTAAATGAATAATAAATGCTTTGCACACAATTTTCTACATAAAGCATGTTTTAATGCGCTTTATAATTATATATCAATTTCATTATGTTTTAAATGACGTAGTGTCAGCAAAATGCATTTGAAACGATTATTTTCCATTGACTGTAATGTAACTGAATACTTTTGACTATCCCTGTGAAAAAAACTGTAAATGTTACACACTTCAGTCGAAGTAGGGAACATGCTATAGTAAACGACAATAACATACAAAAATTGCAGGGCGATCCAAACATATTTACACGAGTTAGAGCACAGACAGACGTTAGACTGCAGACGGCCAGACAAACCGAAGTCATAAACATTTTTGAACTAGGTTGGAAATTGTTAAAAAGTAACAAAAGTGTAAAATATGTTTTTTATAATAAAAGTGTAATTATGTATTTATAGTTTATTGGAGTTATTTTTCCAGTGGTTTATTTTGTCAAACTCTCTCAAGTAAGAGGCTAGGTATCATTCCCAAAATGTTGTCCGAGTGAACTGTGTTGGCTGGGATGCCATACAAATATATCAATTGGAAGATAATTCACAATTAAAGCCAAAGGTTCTGATTTCGAATCATGACCTGGACGTATTTTTACTCCGTTGGAAAAATTACACTCAGAAAAAAGTCTTGTTGAATCAACAAAAATATGGTTGACCCATCAAAACTTTTTGTTTAAATATAGGTCAATGGAAATTTCGTTTGAATAAACAAAAATATGGTTGACCCACCAAAACTTTTTGTTTAAATATAGGTCAATGGAAATTTCGTTTGAATCAACAAAAATTTTTTTTTTTTTTGCAATTCCAAAAACAATTTTTGTATCGTCAGCAAAAAAAGTTTTGTTAATTCAAGTAAAATGGTTCAATTTTACTTGAATTTTGCTAAAACAACCAAAATGTACTCAAATAAATATGTTTTGTAGTTTTAATCAATTCCTTTTTCTGGGTGTAGTACTCGCATGTAATAGTATTCTGGTTTCTCTTTCTACATGTCTGTTGCTCATTCTGCGCAATAACTTTTGTAAATATACTGAGATTTCTATGAAATTTAAATACGATGTGAAGAGTCTCAGTACGTCGGTACCATGTCAAACTATCGAATTTGAAAATAGCTACTTTTCAGAAAGGCAAAAAAACTGTTTTAATTATGGATTTAAAATCAGCGCTTGGCGGAAGTAACTAATTGTTATATATTTCTTGTGCTGTTTAATATCCTATTTAAGCTTGCTATCGAGAAAAATAATTTGGCTAATTTTATTCGCCAAAAAATCACATTCGATAGTTTGAAATGCTATGTTTATTTGTACTTTTCTCAGTTTTTGCAAAATGTTGCAACTCAAACTAGCGAATTTGCCGTATTCGATAGTTTGATTTGTAAAATTTTGTACTTTTCTCAGTTTTTGCAAAATGTTACAACTCAAAGTAGCGAATTTGCCGTATTCGATAGTTTGATTTGTAAAATTTTGTACTTTTCTCAGTTTTTTGCAAAATTTTACAAGTCAAAGTAGCGAATATACCATATTTGTATCAATATGGTTGTCAACCTAGATAGTCACTTATCAACCTAGTTGAAAAGTGTTTATGACTTATGTTTGTCCGTCTGCCGTCTGTCACTCTGTCCGTGCTCTATCTCTAGTAAATGTACTTGGATTGCCCTGAAAATTTTGTACGTTATTGTCGCTTACTATAGCATGATCTCTATTGAAAATTAAGTATGTATAATAGTTTTTTTTTTACAGTGACAGTCAAAATTATTCCATTACATCACAGTCAATGGGAAAAAATCGTTTCAAGTGCATTTTGATGATGCTACGTCATTTAAAACATGATGAAATTGATATACAATTGTGAAGTGCACTAAAACATACTTTTTCTAGAATATGGGGTGCAAAGCATTTATTATAATTCATTTACAGGGTCAAACAAAAGAATTCTGTTACACATCGTTCTAAGGGGAAAAATCGTTTGCAGTGTAATTTAGTGATATTTCACTATTTCAAACATAATGAAAATTATATGCATTACTAAGGTGCACTATAAATAGCTCTCTTGCGTGCATTGCGTTTATTTACAGGGACACACAAAATATATTACTCACAGTACATGTGCGATATTTACAGTCTATGTGTGATAAGTGCGTTTTCAACTTTGTTTTTGCGTTTTTAAGTTTAACTAATTTTTTTCATAGTACGTGTGTGTTTATAAACTGAGTTGTTCATATACAGGGCTACACAAAGGAATCCGTAATCATTACAGACTATGGGAGTGAAGTGCTTAAGGGTAGTTTTTAATTGTGTTACGCATTTTTCTGCTGAACTATATTTAGTAGACTAATAGAAATTTGTGGAATATAAATAAATTCATATACAGGGCTACGCAAAGGAAAATATACATTGTCATTTACGGTTGGTAAATGCTGCGAGTGAGTTTTAAGTTGCATTTTAGCTTAATATATGGTGTGTACCAAAGACTTCAGATAATATACAGGGCTGCACAAAATATTTCGAGTGATTTCAATCGATTCGCGAAAATTGCTAAATGTGAATTTTCTAACTGAACTATATTTCATCCTCCATGTATTAAATATCCACATCTATAAATCATATACAGGGCTGCACAAAAAAATTCGATTACCTTTTTGACAATGGAAGGTATTTTTGAACACTGGATATTATTTCAATGTGTTAAATGTGTTCTAAACTGTTCAATTACGTATCTTCTTTCACCTTATTTAACGGCGAAGTTTCGTTAACGTTTTCTGGATGTGTTGTAAAACGTTTCATAATGTATGCTTGACGAATTATTTTTTGTTCTTGTTAGTTGATTTACAGGGGAAATGAAAGGAATTGTATTACATTACGCTCAATGGGGAAAAAGAAGTTTGCGGTGTATTTTAATGACGTTACACTATTTCAACTATAATGAAATTGATATGCACTTATAAAGTGCATTAAAATATTTTTTATGTAGAATATGTTGTGCAAATCATTTATCATTTATTTACAGGATCACTCAAAAAAATCAGTTTACATAATAATATACGGTGCAAAATTGTTTGAAGTGTATATTTATAATGTTACACTATTTGAAACATGATGAAATTATACGCATTACTGAAGTTCACTACAAAATGCTAACTGTACAATATGACAAGGCATGACAGTTATCGTTTATTTACTGGTATACACGAGAGATATAGATTATAGTGCTCTATATTAGCGGTAATTGCTGGAAGTGCGTTTTAAGTTATGGTATGCGTTTTTAAGTTGACCTATTTGCATACTACGTGGCTTATAGCAATTCTGTGGATCATATACAGGGCTACACAAAAGAATTTGTAAGCATTACTCTGTATGGGTGGGTATGCCTTAAAAGTATTTTTTAGTTAAGTTATGCTATTTCGGGCCAAATTATATTTAGTAATTCGTAGTATATAAATAAATTCATAATATACAGCGCTACGCAAAGAACTGGATATATTGTCGGCTATAAATGGTAATTTCTGGAAGTGTGTTTTTAATAGTGTTAAGCGTCTTTCACCTGAATTAAATTTTGCCTTAGTACAGTACAGTAAGCTACATGATGTGTACTGTACATAAAGTTGCAGATAATAAACAAGTCTCTACAAAATAATTTGAGTACACTTCCGTTTAATTATAGAAATTGGTGAAGGTAAATTTTTGACTGTGCTATGCATTTTGTAACTAAGCTACATATCTATTGATTGCGTGTAAGGATAATCAAAAGATTTCGAATACTTTTCCGGATATGGACATTAATTTCCGAAATCGCGGTTTCACTTTGATATCTTCTTTTGCCTTTTTTAAATAGTGTTCCTTACAGTGTTCTGGATGCGTTAGAAAGCGTTTCATAGTCTGTTGTTGACGTATGTTTTTTCTTTATTTTTTGACAGAGCAGCATTTTTAAACTCAATTCACTGTACATAAAGTTGTACATTTGCACCAATTTCCGATCAATCAGTTTGATGTTTTTTTGAAAATTAATCATCAATAATTATATCAATTAACATGACTAATTGTATAATCAATTAATATAACAATATAATATATATAACAATTTAAATTTTATAGTGAAATGCGACACTACTATGTCAAACTATCGAATAAGAATATTAAAACTTTTGTGTGGAGAGCGAGAAAATGTTTTTATTGTGGATTCAACATCAGTGGAATGCTGAAGTTGTTGATTGTTATAGTTTTCCTAATCTGTACTATTTAATATTGACACCGAAATTTACAATTTCATTGTTTTAATCGACAAAGAATACATTCGTTAGTTGAATCACTAAGCTGCTATGTACTTTTTCAAGGTTCCCTGCATCAAAGTAGCGATTGTGCCATACACGATAGTTTGAATTGTTTTTTTAGTATTTTATTTATATTTACATATTCACTATCAAACGCATAACAGTTTTCCTCAGTGAATTATTTGTAAGTAAATACTAATTTAATAGAACAAATTATTTTCAAACGTTACATAAGTTTTATAAAATTTAGAAAAAATTAATATTAACTTGAATTGTGAGAATCAATTCTATCTTCAGTTCTATCAACTAAATTAATCTTAATCAATTTCTTCTTCAATGTCACTCCAATCAGGTTCTGCTAAATTATCGCGTGCAGTGGAAGAAGTTGGTAGTAAATTGTAGAAATCGTGATAGGATCTTGGTATTAAATTGTGGGTGCATAACAGCAAAAGATCTTTTTTCTTTTCGTTTGAAATTGGTAGACGTTGCTGGTATGGTTTGACTGGTTTGCTATTTAGTTTTCCTTTTCTTTTTTAATGTATAATTCAATGAAATTTTCATCTTGTATTCGTGTTTTCATAAATATTTTGTTTTCGTTGCTTTTTCGGTACTGAAACCAAACAGCGTCACTAAATTTATATGTCTGCTCATTTTCTCTGTGATTGTTTATTTCTTTTTCCTCATTACTGTCTCCATTTTTTTGGACTTTTTTTTATGTTGCTTTTCTATTTCAAATTTTGCCTCATGTGAATTAAAATTGAGAAAGTCATCATGAAGTAATCTAATAACATTATAAGGACTAGGTTTCGTGCGAGCCATTCTCACAAGCTGTGCCCATTCTTCAGGTGTATATATAGGAGTATTTTTTGTTTTTTTCTCTATTTTTGAGTGAATGGAATCGCATTCCATGTACGAGTGCCCGGGCTCAAAATAAACGTGATCTATGGTGGATAACGTTTGGTGTACTTTGACAGCATGAAGACACATAGCAGAAAAATGGAAATTTTTTTGCTGGCCACTACAGCTGTCCGACATCATTTTTACGTGCTCTATTTCTGGATGGGCCATAATGTAATTGAATATGCAAGATGAAATTTCAATGCTGCCTCTTCTTCCTTCGGTTTCATCCCACATATAGCATTGAACACTCGAATCTTCCAAATTATAAATAGTTAAATTATAGATGGCCAATTTTCGAACATAGAAAAAAGGTCCTGCAGCTCCTTTTGGAGTTGATAAAACTGACTGCAGATCAAAATTGAAAGCCAGTACTTTTTCACTTCCTAAAACGGAGAGTTTGTCTTCGTTCCTTTTCATTCTTGCGGCTTCTTTTCTTTCTTGATGTCGATCAAATTCTTCTCTGTTTGTATTTTTCTCCGCCTCTGAGCTCGCCTTAAAAGTGGCACATACTTTACATAAATCTTTTTTGGGCTGGTGGAATTTTAATTTGAAGGATTTAAATGTTTTGCTATATGATTCATAACATCGTTCTTTTCTGCCTTCTGCTTTACATTTTACCTTATACAGTCGATACATGATATTTATATTTAAATTTGCATCTAAAAATCTACAATCAGTTGATTTGCGGCAATAATGTGACTCCACAGCAGGAAATGAAAGGATGTGCTGTTTCACATAATCTTCACCATCATTCAAGTTGATCCGTGGGTTACTTCCTGGATTTTTTTTTCTTCTGCACCCCCCTCTATTATCAGACTCTATGACACCAGTCTTGTTAATTTTTTTAAATGCTCCCTTAATTAGTCCCTCACTAATACCAAGGGTATCTAGAAAAAAGGCTCTACAAACAATGTGTTTCTCGTTGCCATAAGTAAATGTGTATGTTTTTGTGAATTCTTTTCTAGATATTTCACTACTATGTCTTTTCGGTTTTTTCCGAGTGATGTGCCTAACAAAGAATTCTCTTTGCTTGTGTAATGAGTCAAGGGAATGAAAATTATCAAATATAATCTTTCTTTTCTCTTCTGGAAATTTTGCACAACATTGATGTTTTCTATTATTTATGCAAGTAGGTCTTCTCATTGGTTTGGCAGGAATTATTTTATGGTTTTCAGTTTCATAAGCTGCACCTTTTAATCTTTTGGCTTTATTTACATTTTTTCTCCATTTATGGGGATTGGACTTGTACCGTTTCACAGGCTCGATAATTTCATCTAACGTAGAATCATGTGAACTACAGCTATTTGTAGCAGGACAGCATTCCTTGTTATTTTTGTTGGCGGAAGAGCTAAAAGTATGTTCTAAACCAATGTTTTTCACACATTTTGCAGCCTGGAAATGGTCTAGTTCTGAACGGAAATGAACTTTTTTTTTACTTATAACCTTCGTGGGTTTCTTTTTCTTATGAATTGTGATTTTAGATTTTCCAGCTCCTAAAAAAACATAAAAATTAATAATTATAATAATGAAAACAACAATCATTTACAGGGTGTTTCAAAAGTTTCTTGGCATTTTCCTTCAAAGTGCTTTTAATAAAGAACTTGTTAGTACAAATAAGAAGTACAAGGTATAATCAATACATTTCAATGTGGTTGCCCTGTAAGTCTATGCCTAGGCTCCATCTTTCATGGGTGACGCGAAAAGCATCTGCTAGCATATGTGGTGTTATTTCTGCTGCTGCGTCAGTTATTCGTTAATTTATTTTTTCAATTGTGTGGATCTTCACTGCGTACACTTCGACTCTATGAACTCCCACACAAAAAAGTCTAAGGGGTGTTAAGTCAGGAGACCACGGCGCCCACAACCGCGACCTATCCACCTATCGGGGAATTGTTCATCCAGGTTGTCTTGAACAATTCATGCGAAATGGGATGGTGCAGTGTCTTGCTAGAAAATACTATCACTTTCTAATTGTGGCTGAAAAAAAATTTGCATTATATCAAGGTCGATGTTTCCTGTAACTGTTGGCTCCGAGAAAATAAAAGGTCCATAGATCTTTGTTTTAGTTATTCCCATCCACACATTCAACTTAGGAATGTACCTTTATACATTTCTTAAATAACCTGAGAAACAAAGGAATCATTATAAAACGTTTTTACATGAAAATATCAAGACACTTTTGAAACATACTGTAGAGTATTTAATATTATACATAAAGAAAACGAGAAAAGAGATTAAGCCGAACTCGAATTTTCGTTTGAACATTAAGAAAATTTTATATTATAGAGCAAAAATATATCCGTGAGTAACACTGGCGTCATATTGACAGTGGCAACAACGGATCAATAAATGCTGATTTTACTACTTTTTTTTTTTAACTTCTAGGCACAGAACAATTTCAATTTTTATAACGTCGAATAGGCGAAAAAATATTCTTTTAACTACAATTTATTTGAAAACTGTATCTAAAACTGTGTCTGAAAACTCTCTCCATTTTTTATGGCTCTAAAAATAATGTCTAATGTAAGTAGTCTAAGTAAGTAGGTCTAAGTAGTCTAATTAATGTCTAATGTAACATTTGGTGATTTATTTGGCTATTAAATTCGGGCATGCGGCTAATACGAAAGTATCAGTTTTAATAAATTACAAAAATTTCTTTGAATACATAATTAATATTCTTTATATAAAAATGTATTTTCGTATTGTGTATGTAATATATATATATAAGGTAAAGCCAGGAGAGATGACGCAGTCGGAGAGATTGCGCACATAGAGGTTCGGGTTGAAGGGGTAGAGTGAGCGCGCAGCGACTCCAGGTAGTTGTACAACACCAGTAGTGGAGTGTCTACTTGAAAGTGCACGTTGATTGTTTTGAGCGTCTAAGATAAGGCATTGCTATTTTGTTTTCTTTTCCCAAAGTAAGTGCTTGAATTTTCATAGCTATTCATCAGAATTTCCATACAATGTCAGTAGTACAAAATATTTTAAACTTAAACGATTTCTCATAAGCTACTAATCTAGACTAAAAATGTGAACATCAACGGTTCGTTTTAGAAGAGGTCATGTTTAAATAAAAGGCCGCGTAATCTCTCCTACCGAAATTGGAGAGTTTGCGCATCTGCTACTTAGGAGAGATGGCGCGGTGTTCCCATTAGTTTCAATGCTAGGAGAGATTACGCATCGTATTGGTAAATTTGCATAAAAAAATAAAAAATGGAAAATGGACTAATTTTAAGTTAAACGTGTTATCAAGTAACATAATTTTATTTTGTAATCTTATCTGGACTTGCTTTTTCATATTCTTTAATTTTTTTTTCCTTTAATTAAAATTTTTTAATCGTTTTTTAAATTATTTTCTTTTTCTGATTCTTTAATCATTAGGTTGAAATATTCACTCCTAATACAATAATATTTGTTCACAAAAACCTTACAGCAATGTCATTTAAGTGTAATTATTATTGTTAACAATTTAATTGTAGTTATTATTAGTAACAATCTCTCCTACCCATGTGCGCAATCACACCAACCCTGTAAGGACAGATTGCGCAAAATAACTTTCTTGGTCTTATTACAACTGTTCTATTAAATTGCAACATAAAAACAAAATAGCAATGGAAATGCATAAAAAACAAATGAAGTAAATAATATTCATGAATGGTTTAGCAAAAAATTAATATTTAGATGTTTTATTGCTATTCTTTTGAATTGTGCGCAGACTATCCTAGCTTTACCTTATGTATAATATATAAATTAAATATAAAAAAATCTACTAGAGTTAAAAAAAATGATTTTCACCTATGTTAAGGTAAAGACAGGAGAGATGTCGCAGTCGGAGAGATTGCGCACATAAAGGTTCGTGGGGAAGGAGTAGAGTGAGAGCGCAGAGACTCCAGGTATTTGTAGAACAACAGTAGTGGAGTGTCTATTTGGAAGTGCACGTTGATTGCTTTGAGCGTCTAAGATAAAGTATTGCTATTTTGTTTTGTTTTCCCAAAGTAAGTGCTTGAATTTTCATAGCTGTTCATCAGAATTTCTATACAATGTCAATAGTACAAAATATTTTAAACTTAAACGATTTCTCATTAGCTACTATTCTAGACTAACAATGTGAACATCAACGGTTCGTTTTAGTAGCGGCCATGTTTAAATAAAAGGCCGCGCAATCTCTCCTACCAAAATTGGAGGGTTTGCGTATCTGCTACTTAGGAGAGATGGCGCATTGTTCCCATTAGTTTAAATGCTAGGAGAGATTACGCAGCTTATTGGTAAATTTGCATAAAAATTGAAAAATAAAAATGGACTAATTTTAAGTTAAACGTGTTATTAAGTTACATAATTTTATTTTGTAATCTTATCTGGACTTGCTTTTTCAGAGTCTTTATTTTTTTCCTTTAATTAAAATTTTTTAATCATTTTTAAAATTATTTCCTTTTTCTGAATCTTTAAGCATTACGTTGAAATATTCACTCCCAATACAATAAAATTTGTTCACAAAAACCTTACAGCAATGTCATTTAAGTGTAATTATTATTGTTAACAATTTAATTGTAGTTATTATTAGTAACAATCTCTCGTACCCATGTGCGCAATCACACCAACCCTGTAAGGACAGATTGCGCAAAATAACTTTCTTGGTTTTATTACAACTGTTCTATTAAATTGCAACATAACAACAAAATAGCAATGGAAATGCATAAAAAACAAATGAAGTAAAAATTATTCATGAATAGTTTAGCAAAAAATTAATATTTAGATTTTTTATTGCTATTCTTTTGAATTGCGCGCAGACTCTCCTAGCTTTACCTTATGTAATGCGGGAAGCCCGGAATACATCCCCTATTTAATATACTGTAACGAAGGTATAAACGGACGGGATATTTTTGTCCTGTGAGCATTGTGATAAAATTACAAGTCAAAATAGAATCTTATTAATCAAGCAGGACGGTCGTTCTGTCAAGCCAAGCTAACAAAAAATAGTAAGCCAGCCATACAAATAAACGCCAAGAACAAGACAACAGACCGGTTCTATTTTCTTACAGGAAACAAATTTTGAATGTTAAATCGACCAAACATGCGAGATTAAAATATCACATATAAAATAAAACCCGAAAATTAGAAGAATTTGATGAAATCTGATGAAGAAATTCTTCAATTTGAGATCAAACTCATCATCATGAGTGATATATAAACAGGGATATATATTTTTTAAAATAATGTCGAATTACTTATAATGATCACTTTTTTCTTCGTCAATTTTTTTTCCAAACAACCTACAGCTGAACTAATGCACAGATAAAAGTAAAGATTGCATTTTTGGACAGGTAATTGCTTAATCTACGTGCTTTTATGAAATTCAGTGTCAAAAAAATAAAACGTCTATCATTAATTATTTTTATTTCCCAAAAACCATGGTAAAGGACAGGCATTTCGTTTGCAGGCAGAGAATCAAATCAGAAAATACCTTTGTCGTCATTTTAATATAAATTAATGAAATTCTGTTGTTAAATTGTTTTTGTTTTAGAAGTCAAGTTTTCATTTAAATGTATTGTAAGAGTGTGTTTAATTAAGCGTTTAATTGTGTGTTTAATTGAGCCAAGAAATAGTAGAAAAATTCTAATTTAACAATTTACAACGACCATTGGGAAAATACAGAGGGATAGTGGGGCAGTGTTCAGTCTCTACCCTAACCGTTTCCTCGTACTATAAGACATTTTAAAAATTTTATTAATTTAGCCCTCCTAAAATACCCCCCCCTTCCCGTCTTATAGCAGACTATTCGCCCCACCCTACTATAACATAGCTTCCCCACGCTAGCTATTCTAACGACCTACTATAGTATGATCTCGGCAGAAGGCGGTATTACCGCCACCATCGCCTGCTGCTGACGCAGAAATCCCATTTCCTGTCTACTGACTTCCCGTTTGGTATCCGATGGTCGAATAAACCTAAATATTGAAATAGGATGCCAATTTTAGATGTTAGCATTGACATTTTTAAAGTTTGGTACAATTTCTATTTGTAGACCATCCCCTAAGAAAAATTTAAGTATTGCTTTAACTGTTGTTTAGAATGATATCTGAGCTAAAAGTATTTTGAGGAAATTAAAGTTGAAGACTACATTTTTTACTTCATAAGACGATTTCTCATTCGACGTCAATTTTTGAATTCGGCTTTTTTTCATATCTGATAATTTGCATCTATCCTTTTTGTAACTTTAAAATTTTTGTAACGATTTTATGCATTTCTATTGACTATTCAGAGAAAAATTCATCTAAAGTTATAGAATTTCGTTAAAAACGCTTAAAAAATTCTTCTAAAATTACACATTTTCGTTAAAAACGCTTAAAAAATTCTTCTAAAGTTACAGAATTTCATTAAAAACGGTTTAAAGAGTAAAGTGCGTACATAATTTGGTCCATTCTCGACCGAAAGTATCAACCCTTTTCCCAATGGTTAATAAAACCTAGCAATAATAAAAAGATTACTGTCTGAGCCATAAAAAACAATATACAATTAAAATTAATTAAATAATACCTTGGTCGATATAGCTGCCATCTGATTCAGTGGTGTGACTTGGAGAAAATGTTGGGTCTAAATCAGTGTTATCAGATGAGGTTGGATATAAATCTAACAGAAAAAAATGATAAAATCAAGAAAAACGCGTTAAATTTATAAATAAACGTTTGTCTGGCTTAATGAGCCACTTACCATTATGCAAAGAAAAGTTTGAAGCCTGTTGATCTGTAAAAAAATTTTCAGCTGCTTTAAAAGTAACATCAAAACTATTAATATTTCTGTACTTTTCTCCAACGTTAGATAATTTGCAGTTTTCAATACCTAAAATAAACGTAAAATATTATTAGTATTCGAAGAATACAAAACATAGCAAGATAAATAAATAAAGGAATTGTTTACCTTTTTCATTCTCCGCATTGGATATCAGTGTTGAAGGGGATGGTCTAATCAAATTTAAATCGAGTACAGAGTGAATATTCCAATCTAAATAAAGAAGACACAATATACAAAATTAAAACAACATTCGAATTCAAATTAATTACGCTGAATAGCAGAATATTAAAAATAGAATAAATACCTGTGTTAAAGAGGATATCGATTTTATCTCGGAGTCGAGATGACGACGGCGAACTCGATATACAGACGTCTTTAATTCCAATGTTAATTTCTTCTTGATATTTTTTTAATAAAATCCGTTTTGCCATTTTTGTTACATTACAGAGGATAGAAATGATTGGAATAAAATTTAACTAACTCAACCAGATTTAAGAAATAAGTTACTAACTACCGCAGACGATTTTAAATTTGATGAAATACAAGTGTATTCTAGAATTAAAGTTTCTTAAAACAAAAAACAGCAGAAAAAAAAAAAATTAAATTACCGAGTTGTCACGATTAAAGAAATCGTACTAAAAATGTAAATAAGAAAAAAAAACATCATGCGTCAATCATAGATTATGAACCATTTTCCAACGCTTCCAGATTACTCTAACGAAACTTCAACATTTAATATGGTGAGAGAAGATATTTAAGTAAATAATTTAGTAAAAGGCATTATTATAAAATGAGAACCGTCTAGCAATTACCGTCTATAGACGGAAAAATAATCGAATTCGTTTGTGAAGCCCTGTATATGATCTGTAGATTTGTATATCTTCTAGATTGTGTTTGAAAATTTAGTTTAATTTTAAAACGCGTAACACAGTTCAGAAATTTCCGTCAATAGACGAAAGTTTACTCTAATTCTTTTGTACAGTCTTGTATATTATCTGCAGATTTTTATACGCGTCACATAATATGATAAAATTTAATTCAGGCAAAAATCACATAACACTGTTTAAAACACACATTCTGAAATTATCATACATAGCCCGCAATGCTTTGTGTAGCCCTGTATATTATGAATTTATTTATATTCTACAAACATCTCTTAGAAAAATAAAATTCCGCTCAAAATTCCGAAAAAGAATTAAAAACCTCGTTTATGTAATTTAGCACGCATACGAATTAATGCTTACAAATTCTTTTGAGTAGCCCTGTATAGTACTATCTGTGGAACTTTTACATACCACATAGTATGCGAAGAGTTAAACTTAAGGAAGCATACCATAATTAAAAACGGTTTCCATCAATTATCGCTAATACAAAACATTGTAACCGAGTTACTTTGTGTGCCCCTGTAAATTAACGATGAGAAGCATGTATGTCATATTCTACAGTAAGCATCTTGTAGTGCACCTCAATTACGTATATCAATTTCATTTTGTTTGAAATAGTATTGTAACATTATTAAATTACGCTTCAAACATTTTCCCTTACGCCATTACGTAACCGAGTTACTTTGTGTCCCCCTGTAAATTAACGATTAGAAGCATGCACGTCATATTCTACAGTAAGCATCTTGTAGTGTACCTCAATTACGTATATCAATTTCATTTTGTTTGAAATAGTATTGTAACATTATTAAATTACGCTTCAAACATTTTCCCGTACGCCATTACGTAACCGAATTCTTTTGAGTGCCCCTGTAAATAAATGATAAATGATTTGCATACTATCTTCTAAATGAAAAATGTTTTAATGCACTTTAGATATGCATGTCAATTTCTATATTGTTGAAATAGATTAACATCATTAAAATACACCGCGAACGTTTTTTCCCCAATTGAGGGTAATGTAAAAGTATTATTTTGAGTGTCCCTGTAGATGAACTATTAATGCTACACATTCCATTTTTAGTAGAAAACATTCTATACTAACATAAAAAACATGCGTCAATTCTGTTAATTTTGAATCCATAATTAAAAGTTTTAGATCTTTGCCTTCCTACAAAGTGACTATTTTCAAATTTGATAGTTTGACATGGTACAAATGGTTAAAAAAGTAAAAAAAATACAAAAATTTACGGCGAAGTATCGAATTTGCCGTATTCGACACTTTGACATGGTAATTTTTTGAAAAAATGTGCAAATTCGATAGTTTGAAATTTGCATTTTCTAAGTTTCAAGTAAGTTCTAATTAAGCTAGAAAAGTGACGATTTGGCAACGTACGCGTCATACACAATATAAAAGATTGGCATAAAATATGAAAAATGCATTTTTTCACATTCGATAGTTCGGAATGGTACCGACGATGAGCTCTGTCTAAAACGACGTGAGTAACATTTGATGTTCATTTTCTCGGAAATAGAAAAAATTTCTGATACAATGCTTTCTATGATATGTATTTATTGTATTTGCAATTTAACGATGGTAATATAAGTTAAACAGAACTATATAGATTAATGTTATAGGAGTTTACAACAATATGATACTGGTTGAAAAATGGAATGCGTATCATTTATAGTTCTTTTTGTACATGAAAAAATATGTCACGCATATTATGGATTAAAAGCGGTAATTCTTTGAAGGAAATTTTCCAGTAAATTTGTCCAGTTTTTCATTAAACAGATTTCAGATTACATAAACAAGCAATATTAGAAATATATCTTTTTAAACAATATTTTTATTAAATTTAACTTCCTTTCACAGAGCCGTAAGATGAACTTGTGTAATGCCAGTATAAAAGTAAACGAAATATATAGTTCTATTTAAAAATACATTACATTTCTTATTGAATTTGACAATATCTATAAGAAAATGTATGTGATTTCTACTAGACATTTTTAGCATAAAATTTTGATAAATAATAGAGAGGAAAATATCCAAATACCGGCTAAGGCCCAAATACAGACTAGTAAGTGTTCTGAGATCTGAGCGCACTTCAGTCTAGCGGCAATAGACTGAGTCTATATCTCTAATTAAGAGCTGAAAGGCACAAGCAGTACGTTTCTGAAGCCTGTCTCATTTACAACGACACGGGAAAATCTGTAATATCAAAAGTTTTTCAGGTATGTCAACCGAAAAATAAAACTAATAAATAAATAAAATGATGTCATTGGACAAACTTAAAAGCGAAATTCGTTAAGTTAAAGAATTCCAAAAACAAGAAGTGTACGGCTCGGAGCTCTGAGATCGTCGAACGACCGCAGCGGCTTCGAGCTAATGTTATTATCTTACTAATTATTTATTACACTATTTTGCTATAACATGTTTAATTAAAAACAATTTATTGTGGTTGCAATGTTGCATTACGATGCTGAAAATCAAGATTCAACCAGTATATATTTTTATTTTGCTTCTTATTTATGACCGTATTTTCCGCAAACCTCTGATTAGTCATAATGTTCCTCTGATAATAAACATAAATATTTAAATTTTCCAAATGTGCTTAAGCACCAAAACGTACGATGCAAGAAAATTACAAAAGCATAAACAAACTCTGTCCACCCTTATATATTAAATAACATTAAAATAATCTATCATAAACTTTTTCTCAAACAGTTGTCATATGGTAACTTGATAAAGACTATTTACTTTCATATGAAAAGGGATTACATGGGCTTGCTTGCATAATTACTTACTTCCCAGTGGAATATCCAGTTAATGCCTTTTGCGACATTATAATAATTTTAAGAGGCTAAATAATGCTTTAATTAGTGTCAATAATAACTAAAAATCCCGCTTAATATTTTGAATTTTTTAAACAACAGTTAAGCTGCTTTATGATTAAGTAATCAAAAATTAAGTAATGTCTTAAATACACATTGAAAGTCACATTTTAGTTTTCAATTTATTTTATAAATATAATCACATTGTTTGACAATAATAGGTTTTTTAAAGTTCAAAAATTTAGCTCAAAATTTTTGCAATTTAACATAAATTTAAAATATGCTGATAATATTGTTGTTTTTTTTTCTTTGCCGAATAGATTTTAAGATCTATACTATATGTGTCAAAGTAAAAACAAAATTGTTCTTTTATTGATTTTGTTGACTTATATAATCATTAACACCTTGGTTAGCTAAAACGGAAATTTCGAGATTCATTATCAATAGAAAATGCAACATGTTTAATAAGGTTCTCATTTAAGATTCACTTGATGATCTTATTTAAATAGTGATTTTAAATTAATATAACTAAATGCAAATCAGATTTAAATGAAAGTTGGAGATTATATAAAATATTAGTAATGTTTCTCAAAATCGACCATAAATTAATAAATATAAACCTGTAAAGATTTTGTCCTTACATAAATATAAAAACTAAAACACTTCAAACTCTTGCAAGCTAAAATTTATTCAACTTATCTTAATTTATGTGATGAAACAATATGAAAATATAATATATAGAACGACATTTAACTATATATTTTTTAGATTTCATCTACCACACTTGTAACTCAAAACTTAAAATTATGAAAATGCTGAAAGAATAATCCTAGACAAAAAGATAAAATTAAGGTAAAATGCTCCACAAATTTTTACTATGTGCCGGAAAAGGTCCGCTTATTTAGTAATTCCTTTACATGAATTAATGTTATTTGATTCTAATATTCTTATTTATATCATAATAATAAAGTTTTGATAAAAAAGTTTTATATTTATATTTATGCAGTAAAAGAGGATTTAGAAGTTTATTGGACCACAGTACTAGTAAACTAGTAAATAAGATACCATTTTTAAATTCCTTTGATTATGGCGTTATCAACCTGCTTTATTCATAATTGTGAAATATATATGCTACACTATTGATAATTTGATGCTATTATTATTACTAATGAAATTTGTAAAATAATCAGGACTTTTCAGTAGGTCATTATTTCAGTAATGCAAAATTTTTAAATTGAAATTATAGAACCTTATTAAAATAAACTTTCAAACAACTCTGTTGGTGCATTATATACCCATAATCCATAATGTATATTTTTAGAAGGGCACTGTAAAATATATATAAATGCAAAACACACTACTATTATTGATATTATTATTATAGAATGCATTATGTAAAATAATTAGGAATTTTTCGTACGTCATTATGTCTGTAATGCAGAATTTTTAAATTGAAATTGTACAACCTTATTAAAATAAACTTTGAAACAACTCTGGTGGTCAATAATACACCCATAAGGTATATTTTTAGAGGAGCACTGCAAAATGTAGATAAATGCAAAACTCACTATTTCCTATAGCGAATGAATCGCCGTAAATTTCAATAATAAACATTGATTTCTCTGTCTTTCAAAGAGCAACCAAGGAAACGCACTTCAAAAATTATGTCCATCAATCTTAATGAACCAGGATGCTAAGGAATCTACATGTAAGATAAACATAATATTTTGATTAAATCGTATAATTTTTGAATAAAAACAGACAGAAACTGTATTAATAAACGCCCTCATCTATTTTAAAAATTGTTTAAATGGCGAACCAAAGTCCTTTTAGACATGTTATGTACTTTACATTTATAACACATTGCACAAATCATCTTATAAATCAGATTTGTATTTTATTCTCGGCATTGCTTTACAAATGGTGACTACAAAGACTACAGCTATTATCTCCATTTTATGTTTCTTCTATTAAATTAGACTAACGTTCTTATTCTCGAAAAGCGATAAAGATAATCCCAGACAAAAAGATAAAATTACGATAAAATGCTTCACAAATGTTTACTATGAGCCGGAAAGGTTCGCTTATTTGGTATTTCCTTCACACGAATTAATGTTATTTAAATCAAGGTTTTTTATTCATATCATAGTAATAAAGTATTAATACAAAAATCTATATATTTGTATGTATGCAGTAAAAGAGGATATAGAAGTTTATTGGCCCACAGTACTAATAAAATATTAAATAAGATATTATTTTTAAATTATCTTGATTATGGCATTTTCAACCTGCTTTTTTCATATTCATGATATATATATATATATGTTAGATTATTGATAATTTGATATTATTATTGAAAGCATTTTGTGAAATAATCAGGAAATTTTGGTAAGTCATTATGCCAGTAATACAAAATGTTTAAATTGATATTGTAACAACCTTATTAAAATAAACTTTCAAACAACTCTGTCGGTCAATAATATACGCATAATGTATATTTTTAGAAGGGCACTGTAAAATATACATAAATGCAAAACGCACTATTATTATTGATATTATTATTATTGAATGCATTGTGTAAAATACTCAGGAATTTTTCGCAAGTGATTCGGTCAGTAATGCAGAATTTTTAAATTGAAATTCTACAACCTTATTAAAATAAACTTTCAAACAACTCTGTTGCAAAATAATATACCCATAATGTATATTTTTAGAGGCACACTGTGAAATATATATAAATGAAATTCGCACTATTTCCTATAACTAATATACCTCTGTTCACCTCAATAACACAAACTGATATCTCCGTCTTTCAAAGAGAAAACATCAAAGAAACGCACTTCAAAAATTAAGTACATAGATCTTAATGAACCAGGATTTTAAGGAATCTTCCTGTAAGAGAATCAATAATATTTCGTTTAAATCCTATAGTTCGTGAATAGAAACAAACAGAAACAGTACAATAAACACCCTTATCTATTTTAAAAACTCTTGTTAAATGACGAACCAAAATCCTATTAGATATGTTATGTACTTTACATTTATAACGCATTGCATGAAGCATCTTATAAATCAGATTTATATTTTATTATCGGCTATGCTTTATAAATGGTGACTACAATGGCTACAGCTATTATCTCCATTTTATGTTTCTTCTATTAAATTAGACTCACGTTTTTATTCCCAAATTCCTATAAAGATAATCCCAGGTATAAAGATAAAATGAAGATAAAATGCTCCAGAAACTTTTATTATGTGTAGGAAAAGGTTCGCTTACTTGGTATTTCTTTTAAACGAATTAATGTTATTTGATTTTAAGAATGTTTTTCATATCATAATAATAAAATATTGTTATAATTTTATTGTTATAAATTTTATATTTATTTTTATGCAGTAAAAGAAGATTAAGAATTTATTGGCCCACAGTACTAGTAAAATATTAAATAACATACCTCATTTTCAAATTCTTTTGATTATGGCATTATCGCTCTGCTTTTTTCATACTCGTGAGTTATATATCAGTTAGGTTATTGGTAATTTCATATTATTATTGATGAATGCATTTTATAAAATAATCAGGAAATTATGGTAATTCATTATATCCGTAATTCAGAATTTTCAAATTGAAATTGTACAACCTTATTAAAATAAACTTTGAAACAACTCTGTTGGTCAATAATATACCCATAATGTATATTTTTAGAAGGACACTGTAAAATATATATAAATGCAAAACGCACTATTTCCTATAACGTTATGTACCGCCGTAAACTTCAATAGTATACATTGATTTCTCTGATAAAGATAATCCCAGACAAAAAGATAAAATTACGATAAAATGCTCCACAAATGTTTACTATGAGCCGGAAAGGTTCGCTTATTTAGTATTTCCTTCACACGAATTAATGTTATTTAAATATAAGGTTTTTATTCTTATCATAATAATAAAGTATTTATACAAAAAGCTGTATATTTGTATGTATGCAGTAAAAGAGGATATAGAAGTTTACTGACCCACAGTACTAGTAAAATATTAAATAAGGTATCATTTTTAGAATATCTTGATTATGGTTTTATCAACCTGCTTTTTTCATATTCGTGATCATTTTAGATTATTGATAATTTGATATTATTATTATTGAAATCATTTTGTGAAATAATCAGTAAATTGTTGTAAGTCATTATATCAGTAATACAAAATGTTTAAATTGATATTGTACAACCTTATTAAAATAAACTTTCAAACAACTCTGTTGGTCAATAGTGCTACCCCATAATGTATATTTTTAGAAGGGCACTGTAAAATATACATAAATGCAAAATGCACTATTAATATTGATATTATTATTATTGCATGTATTGTGTAAAATACTCAGGAATTTTTCGTAAGTCATTCTGTAAGTAATGCAGAATTTTTAAATTGAAATTCTACAACCTTATTAAAATAAACTTTCAAAAACCTCTGTTGGTCAATAATATAACAATGATGTATATTTTTAGAGGCACACTGTAAAATATATATAATTGCAAAACGCACTATTTCTTATAACGTTATGTACCGCCGTAAACTTCAATAGTATACATTGATTTCTCTTTATTTCAAATAGAAAAAATCACGGAAACGCAGTTTAAAAATTAGGTCCCAAGATCTTAATGAACCAGGATTTTTAGGAATCTACCTGTAAAAAAATTAATAATATTTCGCTAAAATCCTATAATTCTTGAATAGAAACAGACCAAAAAAGCAGAAATAAACACCCCCATCTACTTTAAAAACTGTTTAAATGACGAACCAAAATCTTTCTACACATGTTATGTACTTTACATTTATAACACATTGCACAAAGCATCTTATAAATCAGATTTATATTTTATTATTGGCTTTGCTTTATAAATGGTGACTACAGTGACTACAGCTATTATCTCTATTTTATGTTTCTTCTATTAAATTAGACCCACGTTCTCATTCCCCAAAATCTATAAAGATAATCCAAGACAAAAAGATAAAATTAAGGTAAAATGCTCCTCAAATTTATACTATGTGCCGGAAACGATTCTCTTATTTGGTATTCCCTTTACACAAATTAATGTTATTTGAATCTAAAATTTTTATTCTCATCATAATAATAAAATATTAATAAAAAAGTTTTATTTATATTTATGCAGTAAAGAGATTTAGAAGTTTATTGGTCCACAGTACTAGTAAAATATTAAATAACATATCATTTTTAAATTATTTTGATTATGGCGTTATCAACTTGCTTTATTCGTATTCGTGAGATATATGTGTTATACTAACGATAATTTGATCTTATTATTATTGAATGAATTTTTTAAAATAATCAGGAATTTTCTCATTCCTGAAGTCATTATGTCAGTAATACAGAATTTTTTTAGTTGAAATTGTACAACCTTATAAAAATAAACTTCAAACAACCCTGTTGGTAAATAATGTACCCATAATGCATATTTTTAGAAGGGCACTGTGAAATATATATAAATGCAAAACGCACTATTTTTATTGATAATATTATTATTGAATGCATTGTGTAAAATACCCAGGAATTTTTCGTATGTCATTATGTCAGTAATACAGAATATTTAAATTGAAATTCTACAACCTTATTAAAATAAACATTGAAACAAATGTGTTGGTCAATAATACACCCATAATGTATATTTTTAGAGGAGCACTGCAAAATGTAGATAAATACAAAACGCATTATTTCCTATAGCGAATGTATTGCGGTAAACATCAATAATAAACATTGATTTCTCTGTCTTTCAAAGAGTCATCAAGGAAACGCACTTCAAAAAAATTTTCCATCGATCTTAATGAACCAGGATTTTAAGGAATCTATCTGTAAGAGAACTAATAATATTTCGCTTAAATCGTATAATTCTTGAATAAAAACAGACAGAAACTGTAGAAATAAACACCCCTATCTATTTTAAAAACTGTTGAAATGGCGAACCAAAATTCTTCTACACATGTACTTTACATTTATAACACATTGCTCAAAGTATCTTATAAATCAGATTTATATTTTATTATCGGCTTTGTTTTATAAATGGTGACTACAATGACTACAGCTATTATCTCCATTTTCTGTTTCTTCTATGAAATTAGACTCACGTTCTCATTCCCCAAAAGCTATAAAGATAATCCCAGACAAAAAGATAAAATTAAGATAAAATGCTCCACATTTTTTTTTTTTATGTGCCGGAAAAGGTTCACTTATTTGATATTTCCTTTAGGCGAATTAATGTTATTGGAATCTAAAATTTTTATTCATATCATAATAATACAGTATTACTAAAAAAAGTTTTATATTTATATTTATGCAGTAAAAGAGGATTTAGAAGTTTATTGGCCCACAGTACTAGTAAAATTTTAAATAACATTTCTCATTTCTCATTTTTTTGATAATGGCATTATTAACCAGCTTTTTACATATTCGTGAGACATTTATGTTAGATTACTGATAATTTAATATTATTTTTATTGAATGCATTTTGTAAAATAATCAGGAATTTTTCGTAAGTCATGTCAGTAAATACAGAATTTTTAAATTGATACTGTACAACCTTATTAAAATAAACTTTCAAACAACATCTCTTGGTCAATAATATACCGATAATGTATATTTTTAAAAGGGCACTGTAAAATATAGATAAATGCAAAACGCACTATTTCTTATAACGTATAGACCGGGAGGTGGCAGCACAGATAATCACCTCATCAAGTTCACGGCCGAAATTCTAGAATTAGTTAAAACTCGATTCGCATATTAAAACGCAATCGGTCTGCAAAGTCATATCTTGGTGGAAAACACGTGAAAACCCGATTTTAGCGCTTGACTCGTAGGTTTACCATTGTGTTTTCCTGCACCCAAAAGTATGATAACATGGAGAACTGAGTTCAGGAAAACACAATGTTAAACCTACGAGTCAACCGCTAAAATCGGGTTTTCACGCGTTTTCCACCAAGATATGACTTGGCAGACCGATTGCGTTTTAATATGCGAATCGAGTTTTAACTAATTCTAGAATTTCATCCGTGAACTCGATGAGGTGATTATCTGTGCTGCCGCCTCCCGGTCTAGTATGTTCTGCCGTAAAATAATACACCTTGATTTCAGTGTCTTTCAAATACAAGGCTGCCACTGGTGATTATTTTTATATTCTAATAACACCACTACTTAAAAAATAATCTTGCACATGTTGTCAAAGTATATGTAAAAAGAAAAATATTTTGAGAAAGTTGCGCGAGATAGAATTCAAAAATAGACGCCAGCGGCAGCCCTGCAAATAGGACACAGTTCAAAAATTAGGTATCATAGATCTTAACGAACGCGGATTTTCAGGAATCTACCTGTAAGAAAATCAATAATATTTCGCTTTAATCCTATTTCTCTTAGAAACAGACGTAAACAGTAGAAATAAACATCTTCATCTATTTTAGAAATTGTTGAAATGAAAAACCAAAATACTTTTAGACATGTTATGTATTTTACATATATAACACATTGCACAAATGTCTTATAAATCAGTATCTGATAAAAGTGTTTTATAAAAGTTTCTCGTAACATTATTTTCGGCTTTGCTCTAAAAATGGTGACTACAATGACTACAGCTATTATCCCTATTTAACGTTTCTTCTATTAAATTAGATTCATGTGCTCATTTCCCAAAAGCTATAAATAAATTCCAGACAAAAAACATAAAATTAAGATAAGGTGCCTTATAAATATTTATTATGTGCCGGAAAAGGTTCACTTATTTGGTGTTTCCTTTACACGAATTAATGTTATTTGATTCTAAGACTTTTATTCATATCATAATAATAAAGTACTGATAAAAAAAATTTATATTTATATTTACGCAGTAAAGGAGGATTTAGAAGTTTATTGGTCCACAGTACTAGTAAAATATTAAATAACATATTTCATTTTTAAATTCTTTGGATTATGACCTTATCAACCTGCTTTTTTTTATATTCGTGAGATATATTGATAGTTTGATATTAATATTATTGAATGCATTTTGTAAAATAATCAGGAAATTTTGTAAGTCATTATGTCAGCAATACAAATTTTTTAATTGATATTGTAGAACCTTATTACAATAAAGTTTCAAACAGCTGTGTTGATCTGTAATGCACCATAATGTATACCTGTAGATGGGAACTGTAATATATATATATAAATGCAAAACGCATTATTTCCTATAACGAATGTACCGCCGTAAACCTCAATAATACACATTGATTTCTCTGTCTTTCTAAAAAGAAACATCAGGGAAACGCAGTTCAAAAATTCGGTCCATAGATCTTAATGAACCAGGCTTTTTACGAATCTAGCTGTAAGAGAATCATTAATATTTCGCTTAAATCCTATAATTTTTGAATAGAAACAGACAGAAACAAGAGAAATAAACACCCTCATCTATTTTAAAAACTGTTGAAATGACGAACTAAAATTCTTTTAGCTATTTTATGTATTTTACATGTAAAACACATTGCACAAAATATCTCATAAATCAAATTTATATTTTGTTATCGTCTTCGCACTAAAAATAGTGACTACATTGACTACAACTATTATCCCCATTTTACGTGTCTCAATAAAATTAGACTCATGTGCTTATTTCCCGAAAGCTATTGTAGTAACTCCTCTATACCGACCCGATAAAAGATGGTGAGTGGTAGCGAGATCGGATCGTTGGCACAGAGAATTTCTCGCATAAATTAGAAAATAGAATTTTATTGTATAACAATGTTAATTCTAATGAAAAATATATACAAGACGTCAATACAGCATTTAATTATTTTTCGTGAGTCAATCGCTTATAAATTAATGACCTCTTGACTCCAAGTGTAACTGAAACAAACAAAAGTCTCTAAACATTACAGACAGTCGTGACTACAAAACAAAGTTCATTCGGACCAAGGCTCGTCCGTTCCTTCTCTTCGGAAGATCTACTAATACTCGTTAATTCTGAGTCTAAGAACTCTCACTCTCGCACTTGGTGTGCTTTTTCACTTCGCTGGGATTTTCACCGGATACCTGCTGTATCAATTCTAGAGGTCGGACCTCACTAGCGCTTACACCACGCTGAGTTAGAAACTGACGTTTCCTTTTCCCTTCTCCAGAGAGTCAACACTCTCCTTTTCGATCTCTCCAAAAACTGTCCTCTCTCACTTTTTCATTCTCGCAGGAGAACTTCTTCTGGGGGCGGGGGCTTTGTCGAGGCGGGCCCCTCGAAACTCTCCAGCCTCTTAGCAGCCTTGAGATCCCTCTGTTTCGTTTTCACTAAGTCCGTCATTGGACGTTCTAAGACAAAGGGCAAAGTTTCGGGCGCAAACCTAAAAATCGTGTGCAGAGATCGCTTCTCTCGCAGATGAACTCTTTCCCACGAACTCGGCAAGGATCAAAGCATAAGACCCCTTTTTGGGTAACGCCTTACCACTTCATCACTGTCCGAACCTTCCGCTCACAGTACAATAGAATTCGGCGTCTGCTAGTCTTCAAGGCAAAAATAGCGAGGAAAGGTATGCAGTTAAGTGCACTCACAGGAAATGCTAGAATGACACATAGTGCAGCTGGATGTCGAAACTCAAATTCTTTACAGCACCTCCTCCTCAAACGATTCTTAAGGGTGAAACACTAAGAATCTCTAAGAGTCGGATAAAGAATTGCAAGCTCAAATTACATCAGAGTGGCAAGAAATAAAACATACATGAATAAGATAATACTACCTTCCTTTTTTTTTCGCGCTCTGATAAGTAATCATGAACATAGAATGAAATAAAACACAGTGAAATAAAAAATAAAAAATCTTAAAATAATTATATACAAAAGTTTATCAAGAAATCTCCTTAAACTCGACTCAGACAATCAACATGCGGAATGTCTTTGCCTGCGCGATGAGAAATGGCATAATTATAAGGTTGCAGAGCTAAGGACCACCTTAATAATCTGGGATTATTTCCAGAATTTCTTTTTAGAAACACCAAAGGATTGTGATCGGTTTCGATAGAAAAGTTTTGTCCATCAATATAATGCCTTAACTTTTTTATCGCAAAAATAATCCCTGCACACTCTCTTTCAGTGGCGCAGAAACTTTTCTCACTATCAGTAAATTTTCGACTTAAATATATTATGGGGTGCTCTTCCGATCCCTCTCTTTGAGCCAAAACCACGCCAATACCTAAGTCACTAGCATCAGTTTGTACAATGAATTCTTTCTGAAAATTAGGAGCGTAAAACACCGGTTCTTCAGTAAGCTTCATTTTCAAAGTCTCAAAGGCTTTTCCCATTTCGTCGCTCCATGCAATCTTTTCTTTTTTATTTTTCCCTTTAAGCGCCCTCGTTAATGGTTCTACAATCACTGCATAATCTTTTATGTACCGGGAATAATATCCAGTCATTCCCAAACATCTACGAATTTCAGTTTTCGATTTCGGAACCGGTAATTCCTTAATTGCCCTTACTTTCGCCTCAGCTGGCCTCCGTCTACCCTCACCTACAATATGCCCAAGATATTTTACGGTTTTCTGAGCGAACTTGCATTTCGCCAATTTGATTTTTAGTTTCGCGTCATTAACCCTTTTTAATACTATTTCTAGATGACGCATATTGTCCTCCCAACTATCTGAAAAAATCGCCATATCCTCTCGATACGGTAAACAGAAATTCTTAAGTGCGTTTATTTCCAGCGTTAAGATATCTGCTAACTCCACCCGTTTTCTGTAAGGCTTTACTAAACTCAAGTGAGAAATCTGGGATTTCTGTCGCCTCCCAGGAACATTCACAATATAATTTGTTTCCGTAATTATTGACTCCTTTCTTCCCGGCCCTATCCGACTATCTGACATTTTAATTGGCTTTCTGGTGGTTAAAACTAAAACCTCATCTTTCACATTAAGCTTCCGTTTTACCGCCTTTCTGTCAAACCAAAATTTCCTCTTTTCTCGTTTTTCTGACATATTTTCAACGGCTAAAACTCGACCTCTTTTTAACCTGTTCGTGAGATTAAACACACATCCCTTCACGAATGTATTCTCCTCCGTTTCTCTTATCCATTCTCCAAATACTAACGCTTTCAAAAGCTTTCTAACTTTTCGATGCCAACATGCAATACTATCGCTTATTGTGCGACACACTCTCGGATTTTTCAATTTAACACCGAACCTTTTTAGAAATGCGGTAGTTAAATCGCTTATCAATCTTTTCCCAAGGTCCAAGTATTTTGACACATTTCCTTTAACTTTCCCTTTCCCTAAGTGTAATGACACTTTTTCTAGGCACGCGCCAAAAATATCCACCTGACAATGCAATGGGACCAGCACTCGCGCCCTTCCACTTATGCGTTCGTCTCTGGCTTTTTCCACTATTACAGAATCTCCCGCATTACAACGCGTTTCTTCAAATTCCCCTTTTCCTCTAATCTCTTCGAATGATGGATACCTGTCATGTTCCATTTTACTAACACCTCTTTCAATGTTTGCTAAGATCGAAGAGTTCTCATATATCGACGAAGGCGATAATCCCTTATCCACACTGACCAATTCAATAGGGCTTTCTAGATTTTCACCCTCTAGTTTTGAATTCAACGCTTCCGCTTCACTGCACTCGCGAAAAATTCCCCCTTCTTTTTCTTTTACTGAATTCAAAGTTTCCGCTTCAACATTCCCGCTAGAAATATCCTCTTCTTTTTCTTCCTCGGAATTCAAAGTTTCCGCTTCAACATTCTCGCTAGAAATTTCTTTTTCTTCCTCGGAATTCAAAGTTTCCGCTTCAACATTCCCGCTAGAAATTTCTTTTTCCCCCTCGGAAATCATAATTTGTTTATTTACCGGATTCAAAGTTTCCGCTTCATCGCGTCGGTGAACATTCTCCCCTTCCTTATCGGAAAACATAATCCGCTTATCTTCCAGCCTTGGAGTATGGTCAATTTTTTTCTTTTGAGCCCGCGTCAAAACTGCATTTACTAACTCGGGTTTTATATTCTCCTGCTCTAATAACTTTTGAGATTGATTACCCAACAAATAATAATCCATGTCTGAATCGCTATTATTTACTCCTGCCTTGGTTTCAATGATTCCTACACCTTCAATTTCTAAAGTGACTTCTGCTATAGGTAAGCAGTACAATTTCCTGTCCACCGGGGTTTTAATCCAAACATGATCTCCATTCAAATTATCTTGACTGACTAAATGGTGCGGGACCAAATCTATCTGGCTCCCACTGTCCGTTAAGGCAGTTGCCTGAATTCCATTCACTAATATTTTGCTCAAATAAGGGGAGAAGGTTTCTTCAAGTGTCGGCTTACTTATTAAGTGACCAACCCGCGCAACATCTTTCTTTTTAATTTCCGGACAATCTACTTTGTAGTGCCCGCTTTGAAAACACGCGTAACACTTGACTTCTCGCCTTTTTTCGTAAACTCTTTCCCTTTCTTTATGATCATCGCGATCTCTCCAGTTAAAGTTAGTCTCCGGATTTCTGTTACCGTTTCGCCCATTTTCAAAAGTCCTGGGTCTTTCAAAATTCTTCTCTAAAGGGAGTTTCGGATTCCACGTCTTTTTAGAGGGGCGCTTGATTGCCTCGTACGCATCTAAAAGCCTTACTAATTCTTCCGGGTTTTTAATCTCTGCCCAGTTATCTATAAAATGTTCGCGCATTTCTGGAGACGCTCTCTGTTTGATTTGGTCCGTGACAAGCAAATTTTTCAAACCCTCAAAATCCGAAACTTGTAAGCATGACAGCCAACCTTCTAAAAAACTATTAAGTTCGAAAATCAGATCCTTCCAAACTGAATTAGGATTTCGTGGATGTTGACTAAATTTTTGTCGGTATGTCTCTGCATTCAAACGATAGCGTTCTAACAGTTTTTCTTTCACATATTGAAAATCATCAATTTTGTCTTCGGGTTCTCTCAAAATTAACTCGGCCATTCCCACAGGTAATAATGATAGTAAATTCGTCACCAACTCATCCGAATTTAGATTACATTTTTTTGCCTGTCTCTCGAATAAATTCAAAAACAACGAAATATCCGAATTCTTTTCATCAAAGCGATGCATAATTGTTTTTAGGGGTAAATGATTCGTTCTAACTGAGATGCTACTAGATGCGGTACTCCGGTCATCTGACTCTTGCGTCGCTTTTAACCTAGCTAACTCATGTTCCCGCTCCACTTTATTTTCCCTATCTTTTTCTATAAGTTTAATTTGTGCTAAAGCTAGCTCTTTCTCAAAACCCTCTGACGACACTATTTTTTTAATAATTTTCGGTACAGTATCATTTTCCTCTAAAATGACCTCAAATTCGTAAGCTAACGTTTGCAAATCAGCTTTCCTAAAATATTTAAGCTCCGACATTTTTAAAGTATAAAATTAGAAATTATCTTTCCCACAAATATAAAACAATACAATAAGATTAAATCAAATCCTACCAAGTGCGTCAAAATATTACCAAAATATACGCTCATAAAAAAGTACGCTTAGCAATAATATAGGAAATATGCAACATATAAAGATAAGCAACTCTATCCTAACGTCTACATTCACCTTGGTATTTGGTTATAAAATACATATGGGATAAATTCTACACAAAACAAAAATTTCAAATTCAAAAAGTACAGTAAAAATATTTTAAATTGCAAAAGTCTCATTCAATTCCTTTTTTTTTTGTTTTTTAAATCAATGGTGGTCTTAATCTCTGCATCCACTCTTAAAAAATTTAGAATAATTCACAAAAAACATATAAAATCAACTCTGTTATCGTAAAATATGAAATGCGTTCAATACTTTTTTTTTTTTTCAATGAACTCTCATTTATAGATTCAGCTAAAATTTTGTAACACTGCACAACTCTCAGTTTGCATTAAATTAATTCAACAATAATTTAATTTTTAACTACAAAATTTGTCTATTAAATAAGTTACAGTAATCTCGGAAGTATCTCATCATACTTTTTTTTTTTACCGGAAAAATTTCTCAAAATATTTACTCTCACAAAAATAAACATACAACTTTTTTTTTGAAGCCTACAACACCTATACAAACACTAATAACAATTAAAGCCACTCTGAGTATAAAAAGAGCTTACCTCCATTACTAAGAGTCTTTCAGGGCGTCAGAAGCACAGACTTCAGAGATTCTCAGGAGCACAGACGGGGTTCTCTGTCACACTTTTCGGATGGGGGAACACTCTCCAGAATTCTTGGTAGATTTCTCTTTCTGATGGGGGAACACTCTCCAGAATTCTTGGTAGATTACTCTTTCTGATGCTGTGTTGATCCACAGGGGCGTCTAAGGAGACTCAGGTCACAAGTCACAAGGAGACTCTTTCTTGGAGCACTTTGATGATTTAAATTTCGGAGTCCACTCTTTGTCTTTGAAGATTGTCATTAATTTTTGCTAATTAATCCATCACCGCAAGCCACCAGTTGTAGTAACTCCTCTATACCGACCCGATAAAAGATGGTGAGTGGTAGCGAGATCGGATCGTTGGCACAGAGAATTTCTCGCATAAATTAGAAAATAGAATTTTATTGTATAACAATGTTAATTCTAATGAAAAATATATACAAGACGTCAATACAGCATTTAATTATTTTTCGTGAGTAAATCGCTTATAAATTAATGACCTCTTGACTCCAAGTGTAACTGAAACAAACAAAAGTCTCTAAACATTACAGACAGTCGTGACTACAAAACAAATTTCTTTCGGACCAAGGCTCGTCCGTTCCTTCTCTTCGGAAGATCTACTAATACTCGTTAATTCTGAGTCTAAGAACTCTCACTCTCGCACTTGGTGTGCTTTTTCACTTCGCTGGGATTTTCACCGGATACCTGCTGTATCAATTCTAGAGGTCGGACCTCACTAGCGCTTACACCACGCTGAGTTAGAAACTGACGTTTCCTTTTCCCTTCTCCAGAGAGTCAACACTCTCCTTTTCGATCTCTCCAAAAACTGTCCTCTCTCACTTTTTCATTCTCGCAGGAGAACTTCTTCTGGGGGCGGGGGCTTTGTCGAGGCGGGCCCCTCGAAACTCTCCAGCCTCTTAGCAGCCTTGAGATCCCTCTGTTTCGTTTTCACTAAGTCCGTCATTGGACGTTCTAAGACAAAGGGCAAAGTTTCGGGCGCAAACCTAAAAATCGTGTGCAGAGATCGCTTCTCTCGCAGATGAACTCTTTCCCACGAACTCGGCAAGGATCAAAGCATAAGACCCCTTTTTGGGTAACGCCTTACCACTTCATCACTGTCCGAACCTTCCGCTCACAGTACAATAGAATTCGGCGTCTACTAGTCTTCAAGGCAAAAATAGCGAGGGAAGGTATGCAGTTAAGTGCACTCACAGGAAATGCTAGAATGACACATAGTGCAGCTGGATGTCGAAACTCAAATTCTTTACACTATAAAGACAATTCCAGACAAACAGATAAAATTATTATAAAGTGCTTCATAATTTTTTTATTATGTGCCGGGAAAGGTTCACTTATTTGGTATTTCCTTTACACCAGAGGTTCCCAAAGTGTGCTCCGCGGAGCCCTTGGGGCTCCGCCTATACTTTTCAGGGGCTCCGCGGCATTCCAGGAAAACAAACAAAACATGAACGAAATTAGCATATTGCAAGGGAAAATTTTTTGAAGGTATGTAGAAATTTGTGTGTGTGTGTCAAAAATAAATACATCTATCACTGGGTTGAAAAATCCTATAATATATTTTTAAAACTCATAAAAAATATTTGCTTTATACTTGTATCTATTTTCTATATAATATTTTTGGTTTGAACTAGTTTATTTTATGTTTCAGCATTTAATGTGTTTTAAAAATTCGATTCGAAATAAGCTACAACAAATAGTATTCTAAATCGAATGCACAACGAAAATCGAAAGAGCAAACACGCGCCAGTGGTGTTATCTTTGCTTACCGAACAAAATGGAGCACAGCTTATTGCACAGAATTTGTCACACAGAATTTGCTTGGTAACCAGATTCTAACTTCCTTATGAGGTAAGTGTGTCTCACATTGTTTATTTTCTTTCGCTTCACTCTTTGCGATCTTTAAAATGAGGTATTTTATACACTATCACTTGCTATATTTAGTGAGAATTGTGTTAGTTAAGCTTTGATTGTTTCAGTGATTGACTGATAATTGGTTTTCGCTTTTCCTTACCATTTTAATTTAAGTGATTTAATCTCAGATTTCATGTTCTATTTCAGTTTAAAATTTAAAACTGCTTCAATTTTTTTTAACCTATTCAGTTTTTCCAAAGTTGTAATTAATTCTGACACCCTGTACGCGAAAATGGAATATATGTATTTACGAAATAAATATTTATTTTCATTTAAATATTTGCTTGAGCTGTAAATTTTATTTTATAGTGAAATTTGTAGTGAAATTACTCTTGTAACTTATAATTTATTCAACATTTTTATTACTGTAATATTTAGTGTTTTTATTTTAACTTTACAATGTCCTATTAATGTTAACATTATTTAGTTGTTCTTGGTGATTTCAATAATATCGCCTCAACACCCGATAGTTCTAATTTTATTGTAACATTTAATTGAAGACACATTTCTGAGAAACATTTTACATAATTTTACTTTATTTTTAAAGCAATGCATGTTGTTGAAAACACATTTTATTTGTGTCACTTAACAATCCCTCTTTAAAATTTTGTTTTAAGTGGTCTCGGCATTGGCTAAGATTCTTATGTTATGATGCCACATTTTCCTATCAGAAATAATGCTGTAGCAATTTAAAAATATATATTGGTTTTTTACATTTGTCATCACACTAAGAATCTAAACTTTTGCTTTGCTCCACTCCTTGCTCAGACTTTTCGTCAATGAGTACCGCCCTAATATAACTTTAACCCCACCCATATGTCCCATTTTGTTAATAAACTTTTTCTACTAGTTGCAGTTCTTTTAACATGTTTAGTTTTTAACCTTATATCTATTTTGAGGCAGAAACAACGGTGAAAGAAAGTTTCTTTCAAAACTGTAATTAATATCTAAATACTTTAAATAAAACATATAAAAAAGTAAACGATGGTGCACCTAACAATACAGGTTATAGATTTTGCCCCGCCCACTTAAACACTAAAACGATGATCTGCTTCTAAATGTATTTTAAAAAATGGTTCAAAAGAAGCTCAAAGGCAATTCGTTTTCGTTCTATGTTTAGAAGTACTAGAAACGTAAAGAAGAACGAGAAAATAATCCGTTATCGCATGATTCTATTACGGGTGGACGGAACTAGCGAAAACGCGTTATATAATTAATCATGGGCGACTGGGCCTACGCATTTTCTTTCGTTTCGCGAGTGGTATTATACAGAAGTATCTCTTTGAAAACGAAAACTGTACAACTTGTCTTTTTTCTGTGTGTGTGTGTGTGGTTTTCGCCATAAATAATATTAGTTTCACGTAAGCCCCAATGCAATGCCTGACCCAGACAAGGTTACCATTTTGATCTTTAATTCAGAGTTCATACTGGAAATCCCGAAGGAATACTTTTTTATTTTAAAAATAGATGACATTAAACCCTTAACAGTATTGCTCGAACGTTGCTCGGGTAAGAGGAGTTTTTTTTTTTTTCGTTACTAAAAGATTTTAGAAACCACAAATTTTTAACTATAATTTTTGCTGTATTTAGCGGACATATCTCGATTATAAAAGGCAGATATTTTAATACAAAAAGTGGCTTTTAGTCCTTTTTTTAATTTATTGTGTTCAATAATAGTATTATTAAATAAAACTGTTAAGGGGTTAAATAATAGAAAATTTGAATTTCAAAATTTCTAGTATGAATTCAGAATTTCTGTATCAAGAAAAGGATCAAACTGAGAACCTTGGCCCCATGTTGGAAACTACTGGTTCGGACTCTTATCCAGCAGATCTTTCTCTGCTCCATAGGCATAAAAAAGAACATTAATTTGTAAACAATAGAGCACCGTGGGGTTAAGGGGCTCCGCCTTAGAAATTCTTCCCAAAAAGGGCTCTGCGAGCCCAAAAGTTTGGGAACTACTGCTTTACACGAATTAATGTTATTTGAATCTAAGCTTCTCATTCATATCATAATAATAAAGTATGGGAAAAATTGTTTTATATTTAAGTGGGAATAATAATAAGTAACAACAGTAATGGTATGAAATAACGATCCATGAAATAAGTAATCCATGAAATAATGATATCCATGAGCAAGAATACGAGTTCACGACGTACAAAAGTGAAAATACACAAGGATGACAACGTGTGAACGAGAGTTCTATAGATTTTAGCCACAGTTGTTGGTTGTTTTTTGATGTAATGCTCAGAAAATCTTGCAGATGATGTTTATATTGAAATACCGAAATTTGCGATTGTTAATTAATAGTAATATGTTGAACCTTCAGTTATATATTTTGTAGTTTTATTAAACCTATTTGTTTATATTGTATTTGAAGAACCTCTGTTGTGTTGAAACTATTCATCATGATCCCATGTTTATATTTATGCAGTAAAAGAGGATTTAGAAGTATATTGGTCCACAGTACTAATAAAATATCACTTTAAAGTTCCTTTGATTATAGCATCAATAACTTACTTTTTCGATTTCGAGTGAGATGTAAATAATAGCTTAATGATAGTGTAATATTATTATTAGTGAATTCAATTTGTAAAATAATCAAGAATTTTTTGAAAGTAATAATGTCTGTAAACAAAATATGAAAGCAGATGTAAAACCTACATTTATATCCATATAATACTGCAGCTTTAGAAGTTAATTTACACACAAAGCTGTTTAAAAAATATCATTCTGATAAATTATATTTATTACAACGTGAACAAATGGATAATTTTAATATTTATTAAACATAAATCAGAGAAAATTGTTGGAATAATATTGATGACATTATAGAAAATTCAACGTAATAACGATCGTGTTGAAAGGATTGTTAACAAAAGAGAGAATATGTGGAGTATTTTAAATGTGAATTGTACAGAGTGTACAAAGTTATAAGTAAAACATTAACCGTACTATTAAAAACATATATTCAGGTAAATATGCCTAGAGAAGACATACACGAATGTAACTCAAAAGGAAAAGTAAAAGTGTAAGATTTCTGATTGTGAAGATTGACATTGTTAATATAGAATATCGGGGAAATAAGTAATGACTTTCTTTAAGAATAATATTTTTGATAATGATAATGTTAATATGGAAGACAATAACACAAGAAATGGAAAAACTGCAAAATCAGATCTGTTTATTTTTATAGCAAGAGATGGGATATGGCATTAATTTAAACTGTTGCGCAATAGAGCTGAAAAAATAATTTCCTTATTTATTGTACTATATAAAATAAAGATTGAGGATTTTTTTTATGCATAATATCTTTCATAACGAGAATGCTAACACTGGTGAAAATTACATCCGTAACTAAGAAATGGGCAAGGATTATATTTTTATTTTGCGACTGTGTCTAAAAGAGGTAGGAAAGTATGGTATTAATATTTATCTTGTTGATCGGTAATTCCTTAAACGTAATTGACATAGAATATGTCAAACCTTCAGAAAAAACTTTTTTAATAGCAAGATGACGCATACTTCTTATTAGAAATAAGATTCCTCAAAGAATGACTGCTTTATACTCACTCCTATGAGTACCTCTTTCAGTTATTTCTAAATAAGGTATTTCGTGTTGTTATCTGTTGCATTATCTTTTTTAATATAATGTATTTCGTTGCAATTTTTATTACATAAAATATAATTTGCTAGATTGTATGACATAGGTACGTGCTTTACGACAAACACGAAGTGGTCTCTAGTACTTCACAGGTAATTTAGTAATAAGGTGTATAGTACACGTGTTCTTACAAACATGTATTATGTGGCGATTTTGAATTTATTAAAGTGTACTGAGTTTCTCCTAAATGATTGCATTAAAAATATTGAGACACCTTATACATGTATCAGTTGAAACTTGAATAACTCAAATTACCATTGGTCCAAAACCAAAAGTAAAAAAGGCATTTGTACTTTCTGAAATAACATTGTATGGGTACTTCATATTGTATAAATATTCTTTTCAATTCTTTATTTTACAATGATATGTTTGAAATGTAACGTCTTAAATAATGACGGTCTCATTAAATTTAAAACTAACTAACATTTGTATTAATTAATATGGGATGTATTAGTGTTAAAAAATGTCGAAAATATCAGTTAAAATATGACAGACATCATGTTAAAAAGTCTTTCCGGCCTGTACCGGGAGGAAAAGGTAGCTTTCATAGTACATGTTTTTAAAAATTCAACTAAGTTTACTAAAACACCCGAAGCTAAAATGCTTTTGTAACCCGATAATAGACGATTCAATCCCGGTTTTCGTTACTACTGAATTTGAATGTGAATTTCAGCATAAGAGTTAAAGCAAAACAAAAATAAGATTGTTTCAAAATGTCAGCCACCCTAGAATTTCAAACTGCGATATCTCAGCCATATTTTAAGATATAACCAAAACAGAAAATGTTCCGGAATCCTTGTATCACGATCTAGCACTTAACGGAAAAACTTTTTCAATTTATAATTTTTTATACATCTTTTTGAATTTTTAAAAAAATTAAAAAAAAATTTAATTGGCCGCCATTTTGTAACAAGATGGCGCATGAAGCTGGCCAACGAACTCCGTCGAGACCTTGGTATGTTCTGTACACATTATCAGTCACATTCATATCGGTTCATAAATACGAGTTACAGCATAACAAATAACAGATTGTTTCAAAATATCAGTCACCCTAGAATTTGAAACTGCTATATCTCAGTAATTTTTTAAGATATAGCCAAAACAAAAAATTTTCCAGAAACCTTGTATCACGGTCTAACACTTAACGGAAACAACCTTTTTAATTTATAACTGGCCGCCATTTTTTAATAACATGGCGGATGAAGCTGGCCAACGAACTTGGTCTAGACCTTGGTACGTTCTATACACATACTCAGTCACATCCGAATCGGTTCATATATAAGAGAGTTACAGCATGACATATGTGATATATATATATATATATATATATATATATATATATATATATAAATCAACATTTGAACGGAAGGTGGTTTGGTGGTCTAGGGGTCATGATCGGTGAAAATATACCAAAATGTTTCGGAATTGCTTTCTTCCGAACGGCTGGTAGCTTTTGAAATGTAAGCTACCTAAAAATGTATATATGTCCTAAATTTACGGATTTGAACCGAAACCAAAGAAAGAGACAGGACACAGTACTCCAGCTGCTGTCAGCCTATCTCGATCAAAATAGCAATTCGACAACTGGTGAAAACCAGACTATCTTAATCGCCTGACATCCAAGATAATTGGAAATATCGCAGCCTGTCCCTTTATAGCCTACTATTTTAACAGGACTTTATATATATATTTTTATTATTATCCTTGGTCTGAACAAGTGCATTAAATACTAAGATCTCGCTAAAATTTGAACAAAGATCTTTTAAGAAATAACTTATCAAAAAGTGTCAACTTACGTCCCATGCATATTTATGTAAGAAAACTCTCTCACATGGCATTGTCATGCATAAATATTTTTTCTCAGATGATTTCCATACTATCTCTGCGTTTGCTATTATATATTATATATTGTCTTTATTTTAAGATATTTAGGACCTCTCAAACTTCACTTTTTCTTGTGGAATATGATTAATTTTGAATATTTAAGACATTCATAAACGTATTTAGCCCAGAATATTGTAAGCATATATCGTCGCTACCATGTCAAACTATCGAATGTGAAAAAATGCACTTTTTAATACTTTTAAAAATGGGCTGATTGTCAACACTAAATGTTATTAGTTTTATTTACCAGAGTTGCCAGTTTGGCCTAGTTTTCTAGTCAGAAATTTTGAATCTGTACCAGAAATTTCAAATAGAATGTTTTGCTTTTTTTTAAGTAACGGTATTTGCTGTGAATGATATTGCTATTGAATGATTTATATATGTATATATATAATATACATATAGTCTTCTGAATTAATGTGATTTGAATGACAGACTTTTTTTGACAACTTTAAGGAAAAAAAATCTCAAAATCTCCAGTATAAGTTCTGAATAATGAAGATGGCCAAACTGACAAACCTCTTCGTCACAGAAATTTTATTATTATTATTACTAGGCTAATAAATTAATTAATTCTAATAACATTTAGTGGTGACAATCGTCCCATTTTAAAAAAGTAATGAAAAATGCATTTTTTCATACTCGATTGTTTGACATGTTTGCGACGATATCATGTATTTATATTTCCAGGTACAATATCTTGCATGTATTCTATTACTCACACTCAGAGATCTTATAAATGTGAAATACCACTCAAATTTTATATAAATAACAAATATACATATTTTTTAATTTTTCTGTTTCCATACGAATTGTCGAAATTAAAATACATAAATATGTTTCAACGATCTTACTTTTAAATATTTATCAATAATGAAACACATTTATTTATAATTATATAAATTAAACACAATATATTTCAATACTTTATTAAAATTATTAACATCTTTACATATAATTTCTTTGTATACTGTCTGATATATTTATCTAAGCTTTTATATAGCAAGATAAATCTCTCTTGAAAGCGTATTTTAATTCATTATAATATTTTTTTTTTCAAAAAGTTTTATTTTATCCGCTGAAATATTGAGTTAAAAAAGTGGATTGCGGCTATAGCTGTCAAAGCGAAGTTCACAATGTGGCTTGACGGCAATAGCCGCCCAAAACGAAACGGTCGTTATTAGACACTACGGCTATAGCAGCACAAATGTGAATTTACCGGCGTACAAGTAGAAACCCAGTGTCATGTTTTGGAAACAATTTTTTAGGTTGAAGTTCGTTTACCACCTGTTATACGAGTTGCAGCTTCAGTATGCACGTGCAGGGTGGCTAGAGGTCAGGGAAAAATACAGTAAAAAAATGACAATTACCAGTATATTCTTATAAAAAAATTCAAATTGAACAGGTGAACATGTGATATGCTTTGATTATTTGATCGAATAATCAACGTAAATTTTTGTATAAGAATATGCTGGTGTTTATCACTTTTTTGACTGTATTTTCCCTGACCACTAGCCACCCTGCACGTGCATACTGAAGCTGCAACTCGTATAAATCAAGCTTCAATGTATCAAGCTTCAAACCAGAAAAATTATTGGATGAATCTTCACTAATTCAATTTCAGGTTTCTACGTGGAATTCATTTAATTTCATTTCTTAAAAAAAAAATTCTGGTGCGAAACGTGTTAAACGTGGGTCAAATTAACCCGCATATTACGGAATATTAATGAGAGGTTGGTACCTATGCCACTAGCCAACCTGACGTGGTTATGAAGGGAATAGTGCAACCTAATTAAAGGTTCTGAATTAATCAAAATTAAGTTTATTTAAACAGAAAGCGTAAAACTATAGTTCTAATATTCTAAAAATTACAAAAACATATAGTGTCAAATTTCGAACTTCACTTGTTTCTACTGTCCGTCAATGTGTTAAAAGAATTTTGTTAAAAGACTTTTGATTGAATAATATCGTATTTTAAAAACTACAAAAATCTACTTGGATTGCTGCGTAATGTTATGTTTCTGAATAGAAATGTTTTCAAATTCAATATTTACTTTATTGACGTCTCAACTATCACACTCACCAAAAAAATAATAAAAAGAAATATCTAGTAAAACACTAGACATGATGAGTCAAATAAAATTTCATCCGTTTTTAAACTGTTATTATATGTAAAACTTATTTTTTAAGACATTTATTAAAGTAACATAAAGCAAAAATCCGTTTATTCGCAGGTTCTGAATTAATGTGCAAACTTATATAATATCGATCAAAATTTGTTTTTTAGATTAATAAAACATATATAGTTTTCTAAGATTTATTCCAAAGACATTATTTTATAATATATTTTTTAATGCAATGAAACACTTTTTCTGATAAAATTGTAAAAATGACATAAATCTAAAATAATTTTGTCCATTTTAAATTCAACTATGCGATAATAAAATGAGTTTTACCATAAAATTGAGAATTTTAAAATGAAATCCATGTTCAAGAATTATGTAACTTGGCCTAAGGGATCATATTTCGAAAACAAATTTTGTGGTAAAAAATGAGAAAGAATAAAAACCTTGTTATTTAAATTGAAATTCAAATAGCAATATGCTTATGTAGATTGAGGAAACCTCTTCTGTCTTCTTGTCAAAACCAGACAGGAACTTAAAAAAGAAGCATTTCTTCTTTTCAGAAATACAAAAACGCTTAAAAATAATAGGTAATAATTTTATTAAAAGAACGAGATATTCAGAGTTTTAAAAATCTATTATATGCCGTTAAAATTTGATAGTGGATACTTTTGGATATTTTGTTTTTTCAATATACATTTTTAGAAACATACATTTTTTTCTGTTATGAAAAATATTAATTAAGATTATCAAATTTCGTGACATCTTAATAATTATGTTAATTAAGCCATAAATTACTAAAATTTCTTAGAAATGTGTATATTTGTTATTTTTCTGCAAGCAAATTATTGAAAAATAAAAACTATTAGCTTATGATCAGGAAGTAGGAAAAATATCAATATGCCAAAATTCAAGCTAGGATAATATCGCTTAACAATGTTTCTTTTTAATAGATTAATTTTAGTATGATAATTAAAGTGATTCTTTTGTGGTAATGTGTTATGCTAACATTATTTTTTACACTCTTTATTTAACTCAACTTGCTTTTTAAGACTTTTCAACATAGTTGAAAAGTGTTTATGAATTCGGTTTGACTGTCTGTCTGTTTGTCTGTCCGTGCTCTAACTCACTTAAATATATTCGGATTGTCATGCAATTGATATATGTTACTGAAGTTTACAACGGCATGTTCGCTATTGAAAATGAAGTGTGTAGCACTTATAGTTTTTCTACAGGGACACTCAAAAGAATTCCATTACATTACGGTCTGTGGGGCACATATTGAAGCTGATATATATCACTGAATTGCACTACAAGAGGTTTACTATAGAATATGGTGTGCATACCACACATAGTTCCTTTACAGGGACACTCAAAAGAATTCAGTTACATCACGATCTATGGAGAAAAATCGTTTGGGGTGTATTTTAATAATGTTTCACTATTTCAAACATATTGAAATTGATATAGTATATCACTAAGGTGCATTACAAAAGGCTTACTCTAGAATATTCTGTGTATAGCATTCATCGTTCATTTACAGGGACACACAAAATAATTTGTAACTGTATGTTAACAATAATTGCTGAAAGTTCGTTTTCAGTTGCTGAACGCGTTTTTAAATTTAACTCATGTTTTGTTTATTACTTGGTATGTTTAAAATCTCTAGATCATACAGCGCAAAAGTACTCGAGCATATTTCTGTTTATTTGCGGAAAATCCCTAAGGGGAATTTTAAACTGTGCTACGATTTTCTTAACGGTACTAAAATTATGTAGTGTAATTACATATCTATACATGATATACAGGGCAGCACAAAATAATTTGGATATTTTTCCGAATATTTTTGGTAATTCTTGAAATTGGGTTTTTAAATATGTCATGCTTTTCCTAAATTGTTTATTTACTTAGATATCATCTTTGACCTTATTAAAAAGTAAAGATCTGTAAAATTATTTTTGTTGGGTTGGGAAATTATTTTTGTTGGGAAAGGAGTTGCATAATATATGCTGGACGCACGACTTTTCGTTCTTGTTACATGTAAAGATTGAATTTTGTAATTGATTTTTCACTCACTTCTTGATATGCTAGAATTATGAAATTTATGTTCACAGATATGTTTCCGATGACAATACAACAGTTTAATATATTAAAAAGTTAATTATAGTCTAATTCAATAATTTTAAGACATTTTCTGTTAGCTGGTCACAAGTGATAAATCACCAAATATCCTGTATGGTTACAATTATGTCCCAGTTATAAATACAATGGATTTATTCATGCGTTAAACCACGCTCCCCAAAAAAAGCCAACTGGCTATGAAACGGCAACAACGAAGTATTTTAAACACTAACAATCACATAATAAAAATAAACAAATAAAGAGTAAATATATTTTTAAAAATATACTTTAATTAATTAATAGTTTTAATATTAATTAAATTATAATTATACGTTGAAAAATCAATTTAGAAATCCTAAAATGTTAGTATAAATGGTGCTTAATTTTTCTCCTGTTGCCATACATAAAAAAAGAAACAGGGAAAAAAAATATTTTTTGTAATAAATTCACCAACCTCTTTCTTTCTACCAAGCGTAAAAAAGGAGTGAGTTTTCCATAATCCAGTTCGGTGCCCACGCTAAATTAATGTATTGATTTTTTGGAAAAAAAGATGAATTGCCGTCTTGAAAAGAGGCGTTATTTTCAAGATAAACATTAAATGTCTATAAAATATTAATTTAAAATAATAAATAATTTTTACTTTTGAACTTATTAAGTATAATTCTAAACAACAGTAGGTATAATATAAATCCGAGCAATGTCTATAACTCCAATGCATGTAAGAAAAACAGAAATGTATCGTTTTAATTCGTACATCGTTATTTAAAAATTTTTATGATTTGCGAGGGTCGCTTTTTTTTCAACCTCCGATCGAGCCGCTAAATAGCTAGACAAGTGATAAGAGATAAGGATGCGGGCAGGGCGACTTTCCATCTGCCTAACTATGACCTCTGCTACTACCGACGCCTGTACCTGTAGCACGAAACGGTATGTACGAACGGTACCTGTAGTACGAAAATCACCGGCGCTAGACAGACTAAGAAGAATCGTGAAAACAACCAATAAGGACAGAGAAGCAACAGAAAACAAAACATTTTATTGTGTTTCATATATTTTCCATTTCACACACGACGACACTTTACATGCGACAGATGGTGGATAGCACTGAACAATAAAAAAAAATGTTTTACTTTCTGTTGCTTCTCTGTCCTTTATTGGTTGTTTTTACTTTTCTTCTTAGTCTGTCTAGCGCCGGCGATTTTCGTGCTACAGGTACCGTTCCAAAGTTTTTAATGGTTTTTCACTATGAAGATCACATTCCAATAAAAAAGTAGGTGTTGCCATTTGAAATTTTCGAAATTTTATCACTGTAACCGTAACTATTAGAATTTAACTGTTGTTTTTCACATGATTCTTGTTCGCATTCCTCAAAATACTTTAGGTCAGAATTTCATTCAGTTTCTGTGAACGGTATGACAGTTAGGGGCTCATATATCGGGATAGTTTTCTTTATAATCACCCTGTATATATATAGTAAACTCATTTGTCCCTTCTTTTATTTTTATAAATTATTCATCCGGGGATTTTTGAATGATTGTGAAAATAATAATTTATTTAAATGAAGTTATTATATTATAAATTTCGCAAGACTGTGAACTTTGTCGTAACAGTATGTCTATTGTATATCTACTACGTACTTATTAGTGCAATGTAAAAAAAAAGGTTTAGTTGATAAACTATGCTACTCACATTACATTCGTACACGTAATATTTAATTCGGAAACGTACGTATCACGTATTCTTTATGTTTTATCAGAAAATGATCGTTCGGAAGAGTAGTTTTATTTTACATTTAAAGTGTGGAAAATAATTTTGAAATCGAAGAATGTAAAGAAAATTAAGCAAACTGGTATTATTATTATAAATATTTATAAATGCTGAAACATAAATCATATCATATTAATAAATGTATATATATATACTATCATTACAACGCGTATATAAAAAACAAGTAATTGGACAAACAAGTAATGGGAAAGCAGGCTCCAAACGATTTAATATCATTTCTCTACAAACAAGAGTTTAAAGATTTAAAACAAGTTATAAATTGTACGTAACGTGACATAGGAGGTGCGTTCGTTTTATAACTAGTTTGACAATGTAAAAAAAATCCTTATTATTTCAGTGAAATGAATTATATCTCTGCTATTAGCGAAATGAGCATGCTTTTTTTTATTACGTATGCCACGCTTACAAATGCAATTTTTTTCTACACCAGGCAGCACTGTAAAATTCACCATGGAGATCTTGCTTTGCGAATGATTACGTCCATGGTTTAATATTTTTATGACTCATAATTAACGAATCTCCCGTGTTTGCTTACTCTAATGGGTTGAGATATTCGGTTGTTAACTTAATTTCTACTGAAGTTAACTCAGAATCTATACATTTTGGAATACTAACTCATCTCTGAAACAAACAATTTTTTTCGACGATCTTTCTAAAAATGTAACTTTTATGCAATTTTATTCGAAAAAATAATTTTGAATAAAAATGGCCGCCTGGCATATCAAAAAAGAAGTGGTTTTCCCGTATTTGTTTTCCTCAGTCACATGATTTGTTTTTTTTTATTATATAGATTACGTACGATAGGATTTAATAGAATAAAGAAAGTTTTTATTAATACCTTTTTAAGATTTGATTCGATTTTCATAAAATTTGAAATGATTCGACAAATTTTTTGCAACGATTATATATACTTAATTTCAAATCATTCGGTTGGGTAGTTTTTGCGCTGTTTTATTTTGACAGACGGACAGACAGGCAGACGGACAGACAGACGTACCAGACGACGACTATAGGTGCTACGAATGTATATAATTGCGAACGCACCTAAAAATGTTTTTAAAATGAATTTTACTTTCCTCTGTCTTCACAATAAAGGATTGGATGCGTGAAAAATTTCTACATCCAGTTTTCAGTGAATTGATATTAGTTTGAGAAGGTCCTCGAAAAAAGATTTGAATGATTTAAGAAAATATATGTCTCTGAGTCTGTCTGTCTGTGTGTGTGAGAGAGTCTGTAAGTGACACAAATTTTGTTTGCGCTTTATCTCAAGAACTAATGTACGCAATGTAATAAAACTTTAGATTCTATTACATCTCGATATAAATTGGTGCTGATTTGTTTTTCGTGTAAATTGCCAAAAAGGTGGCGCTGCTATGCTGCATTTTGCACGATTTCCGCAATAGCTCAAGAACTAATGCACGGATTTTCATCAAACTTCATATTACAAGAGTCGTTGATATACGTTGTTGCTGATTAAATTTGGTGGGAAGTTCTCAACAGGGACTCTGCTATGCAGCATTTTTCATGATTTACACGATAGTCATATCTCAAGAATTAAATCACGGAATTTCATCAAACTTCATATTACAATAGTCGTTGATATACGTTATTGCTGATTAAATTTGGTGGAAGGTTCTTAACAGGGGCTCTGCTATGCAGCATTTTTCATTATTTACACGATAGTCATATCTCAAGAATTAAATTACGGAATTTCATCAAACTTCATATTACAATATTCGTTGATATATGTTGTTGCTGATTAAATTTGGTGGAAGGTTCTTAACAGGGGATCTGCTGTGCAGCATTTTTCATTATTTACACGATAGTCATATCTCAAGAATTAGATCACGGAATTTCATCAAACTCCATATTACAATAGTCGTTGATATACGTTATTGCTGATTAAATTTGGTGCAATGTTCTTAACAGGGGCTCTGCTATGCAGCATTTTTCATTATTTACACGATAGTCATATCTCAAGAATTAAATTACGGAATTTCATCAAACTCCATATTACAATAGTCGTTGATATACGTTATTGCTGATTAAATTTGGTGCAATGTTCTTAACAGGGGCTCTGCTATGCAGCATTTTTCATTATTTACACGATAGTCATATCTCAAGAATTAAATTACGGAATTTCATCAAACTTCATATTACAATATTCGTTGATATATGTTGTTGCTGATTAAATTTGGTGGAAGGTTCTTAACAGGGGATCTGCTATGCAGCATTTTTCATTATTTACACGATAGTCATATCTCAAGAATTAGATCACGGAATTTCATCAAACTCCATATTACAATAGTCGTTGATATACGTTATTGCTGATTAAATTTGGTGCAATGTTCTTAACAGGGGCTCTGCTATGCAGCATTTTTCATTATTTACACGATAGTCATATCTCAAGAATTAAATTACGGAATTTCATCAAACTTCATATTACAATATTCGTTGATATATGTTGTTGCTGATTAAATTTGGTGGAAGGTTCTTAACAGGGGATCTGCTATGCAGCATTTTTCATTATTTACACGATAGTCATATCTCAAGAATTAGATCATGGAATTTCATCAAACTCCATATTACAATAGTCGTTGATATACGTTATTGCTGATTAAATTTGGTGCAATGTTCTTAACAGGGGCTCTGCTATGCAGCATTTTTCATGATTTACACGATAGTCATATCTCAAGAATTAAATCACGGAATTTCATCAAACTTTAGATTCAGTTAGACTTTGATATAAGTTGGTGCTGCTTAGGTTTTCGCGCGTAAATCACATAATAGGTGCCGCTGCTATACTGCAATTATTTAATTAAAAAATGAGTAATTAAAAAAATATCAATTTTTGAAGTAATAACATGTATGAGATAGTGAAATGTTTTGGGATTGGTACATCCCAATACTAGTTTAAATCGAAAAAAAAAAATACATGTTTTAACATACTATACAAAAAAACAAAAATATAAAGATAACATTCAAAATACATTTAATTGAATCAAGATTAATTCCTGAAAAATGTTTGAAGTTTTCAATTTTTGTTGTCCAACTCATTTATGAGACAGTTGAAAAAGATTGTAAAACTTCAATTTTAAAGAAGAAAAAACATTGGAAATTATGGAATTTCGAAATAATTTAACTTTTGTCATTACGTTCAAACTAAGCGTCTTTTTTAAAAGTATTAAAATGACAAGATCAAGAATTTAAAAAAAAAAAGAAAGAAAGAAAACAGAAATTAAAACCTCTTTTCGAAAAAACAAAAAAATATATTATGCCTCAAATTCATAAATGAATTCTGGAAAATTTTATTATTACTTTGAAAAACTTATTCTATTATATGACTCTGAAAAGTAAATTTACATTTCCTGAAAGGAACAAACATGTTTAACAAAATTTTCTAGCTTAAAAATTATTTTAATAAGTATTTTAATAAGTAGTTATTGAAAAGTTATGCTTAACGTTAAAAAAATGTAATAATAGTAAATGTAATAATTAATGCCACATTCATAAGTTTCATCCTGAATATAATAATTGTCTAACATTAACCTTATTATTAATGTATTAAATATCCTTGGAAACTATTAATCCAAGATATGTGTATGGGAATACATCACTAAAAAGACTAAAAAGAACAAGCTCAGAGCATCATTCTTAATATGTAAAAGTACATAAAAGTACAAGTTCAAAAGTAAAAAAAAAAAAAAGAAAAAGAAAAAGAAAATGAAAATGAAAACAGAAATTAAAACCGTCTTTTTGAAAACAAAATAATTATACGCCTCATCTAATTCTTCATAAATGAATTCTGGAAAATTTTATTATTACTTTGAAAAACTATTTTATTATATTACTGTTTAAAAAATAAACATGTTTAACAAGCTTTCCTAGCTTAAAAATTCTTTTAGTAAATAGTTATTGAAAAGTCATCCTTAACGTTAAAAAAATGTAATCTATCAAGTGACACATTCATAAGTTTCATCTTGAATATCAAAATTCTCTGACATTACCTTTAATATTAATTCATTTATTTTCCTTGGAAACTATTAATCCAAGATATGTGTACGGGAATACACTACTAAAAAGAATGAGCTCAGAGCACCATTCTTAATCTGTAAAAGTACATAATACTCTTGTTTGACTTCTTTACTGAAATACCTGTCATTTATTACCCAATGAAAGAATAGCTGTTTCATTATTAAAAAGATTACTACCAGTTGCTTCCGTAATTACTTTCTTCCTAAGAGAATATCGAGTTAATGCTTCTAACAATATTATGAGTATATCCTGCAGGCTTATCAATGCTTTAATATGTTATGTCGTAATAATTTTCTCATATCTTTCATTTTTCTAAGTTTTATCATGCAGTCAAACAAGTTTAATACTGCGAGATACATAATATTCAAAACATTTATGTTTCATTTTCATAATCTGAAAAATATCCGTAAAATAATCTAGCTATGAATAAAAATATTTATGGTTAAACACGTAAAAGTCGCGGATGATGACATGTTTCTTTAAATATTTATTATAAGTATATCATCAGTTATTAATTGATTAATGATTAGCACGGTTGACGAAAAAGGATTACAATCAAATGATTCTCTAATTACTTTCTTTCCGTAGGGATATCGTCCTTTGACATTATTAAAGAATGTTTGCTAAAGTTAGATAACATATCTATATCTAATTATTAAGGACACTAAGTTTTTCATTTAATATTTTTATACTTTTAAATAAAGAATAGAAAAGTTAAAAAAATTAATAATGAATATTTTCTAATTGAGTATAAGATATATGATTGAAATAATAATTATTAGTGTACACTTATAAGGCAAGTTTCGCTGAATAATTCGTTGCAAATATTAACGTTACGCAAACAGATTTCTATTGATTCACGGATAATAGATGGGAAATAAAGCCTTGATGGATAAATTATTTTACTATTTTTAAAATCAATTTTTAAAGTCTCGGTTCTATGTAGTCTTGCCAGTGATGTCGTTCATCTGTCATATTTGATATCTGCCATAAACTCTTTTAATCTTGTTTTAAACTTTCTAGTGGTCATTCCTATATAATATTGTAATGTTCTATCTGCTCTGGTGAACGGGATTTCATAAACACCTGATAGATGATATGGCTCTTATTTTAGAATATATGTCGATGATTAAAAAGTTTTTATAAGCTTTTATGTTCCTCTTTGTATCACTTAAGCATTTTATCTATATTTTAAAAATAATTAGTGATCTTAATATGTGATTAGGTACTTTTCTTTTTTCTGGCATTAATTACAATTGCGTTATAGCTACTGTTGTAATTATTTTCTTCTGCCCACTTTAAAGGAAAGTTTCTCCTTTCTATTGCAGTCACTGGTATTTTGCAGCTTACTTTCAATCGTGTTTCCTTTGAGTTCGAATAAACAATTCCCACTCTTAAAATTAATAAGAAGGTGTTTGTCAAGTAGAAGATAAAAAACGTGATCTTCATTCGAAAAGTTTGGAAAAACCTGCATAAATATTTTCTCTTGTTTCCATTCAAGATTTAATTCAAACAATGGAGCATGATTCTTTCCTTCAAACTTAGGTAATTTGTAATTAATAAAACAACGGTTGTTCTGTTATTGAAATATTACCAGTAGTTGTTTCTTAAATATATCTTACAAAGACGAAGTAGTTAAAATATGTCATATTTTTACTGCATTTTTCATCTGAGAGATGTATTCTATACTCTATTTGGTTAAGCCATTCGTTAGCTCATTTTTGGATTCAAACCGCACTGTCGCAACTTCTTCTAAACACTTTTAGCTACGTTTTAAACATATGAAAAGAAAAAAAAACTTTATAATGTGCGAAAGATATCAATATTAATTTAAATCAAAATGTGATTTTTAAATAATAACATTAAAATTAATAATAGTAAAAATACCATTGATATAAATGAAAAAATATATTCAAATGAAAAATAACCTATCGTTTTATAGTTGCAATTATACAAACTAAAAAGTAATTTTATTTTTATTTTCATTGAAATTTTAAATTAGAAGCATTTGATACAAAGGAAACTAGAGATTAAGTTTCATATAGCCAAAATTACAAGGAATATTTAACCAAATAAAAATTAAGAACTTTCATTTTTTAATACAAATACTTAATATCTTAGTAATTTTTTTTTCATTAAAAGTTTAAAAAACACTTCTCTAATTATTAAATGATGAAAAAAATCACATGTAACAATTATAATTTTCATGCATTACACTAGACTCTATGTTCATTAAAAATATGCTGCAAAGAAGAATAATGAAAATGATAGATGCCTTTTTTTACTTTTCATTAATGTTTCACTAAAGTTAAAACAAAAAAGTGATCCTACAGGCATAATTATAATATAATTATAATTTAATATCATTATTCCTAATAGAGTATAAAATGTTTCTTGTTTTACATAAAATATTTTTTATCATTGTAAGATTGGTTGAAAAAGTATCATTAATCAAATTTTTCTGGAAAAGTGTATACAAAAGAGAAAAAAAAATTCAACATTCATTTCAATGAAAATTAAAAAATAATTACTAAAGCATAAATTTCAATACAAAAAATAAAACCTATTTCAATGATATTTAATTATTACCTTGTAGCTATAGTATATAAATTAAACTTATTATGTACGTCATATTATAAAATTTGTTTATGTTATGAAATGAATTGTATATTGCAGCAGTTTGCAAAATTTAGATTGCGGAACGATCGATCAGATTTTAAAACATGTATAATTAATTTTATACACCACAATAATATAATAAAAACACCAACTTTAAAGTAAAATTGTGTGAAAAGATATTGATAAAGGATTTTAAGACAGTGTTTTATTAAATTTTGTGTTTTTTGAACGACTTGATACTAAAAGTAAATATATATATATCATCATCCTCATTATAATCATCAATGTTTTCAATCCACTGCTGGATGCAGGTCTCCCCATATTTTTCCATTGTTTCATGTCTAGTGCTTTAGTCATTCAATTAAGACCGGTCACTTTTCTGATTTCGTCACTCCATCTTACTTGAGGTCGTCTTCTTAGTCGTTTTATATCTCAGGGATAACACTGTTGGGTGTTTGTTGTCTATATCAATTTTGTCATCTATTATCTTGTCTTTTTGCAATGTGCCCAGGCCATTTCCATTTTAGCCGTTTAATTCTCTTAATGATGTCAAAAACATTCGTCTGACTTTTTATTTTATCCATGTTATTCTCTTTCTGTCTCTTCTAGTTATGCTTAGCATACATATCTCCATACTTCGCTGTGTTGTTTGTCATCTCTGTACCATCCGTTTTGTTAGCGTCCATGTTTCTGCTCCATAAGTTAGTGCAAGGAAATCACATTGGTTAAACACCTTTCTTTTCAAACAAAGTGGCATGTAACTCTTCAGAATAATATTGTTCTTCTCAAAAGCACTTCATCCATTTCTTATTCTTCTATTGGTTTTATTCATGATACTGTTTTCCTATGATATTTCCGGTCCAATGTACACGTAACTTTGCACTTCTTTAATCTTGTTATTGTTGTAGACGATTTTCTTTTTTTGATGCAAATGAATTGAACATCACCTAAATCTTTTCCAAATTTATTTTAAATCCCACATCAATGCTAGTTTCTGCCAAATCTTTTAGCATATTTTCCAATTCTTCAGGGCTATTACTAAAAATCAAAATGACACCAGCAAACCGGAGAGGGCTTAAATATTCCCCATTTATTCTAATATCTATGTTTTTTCAATCCAGCTTCTTGAAAATATTTTCTAAGATACCACTAAAAAGAATAGGCGCAATTGTGTCTCCTTGTCTTATTCCTCTTCCAAGCTTGATCTTCGCTTTTCCTTTGTGCAAACGGATGGTGGTTTTTGTTTTCTGGTAAATCTTCTTAGTGATATTGATGTAAGGCTTGTCTATACCAATGTCCTCCAGAAAATCAACTACTGCAGATGTGTAGACCGAATAAAATGTTTTTTCATAATCAATAAAGGCAAGGCAGAGAGGTAAATTATATTCTTTATGTTTTTCGATAAGTTCCAGTTTCAATATGATCCATTGTCCTAAATCCACTTCAGAATCCTGCTTGTTCTTTAGGAGCTCAGTCCGGAACTGTTTCAAGTTTTGTCGTTAAAACTTTGGTGAAAATTTTATAATTCACTTACAGTAAGCTGATTCGACGGTAGTTTTTAATGTTTATCTTATGCCCTTTCTTGTAAAGTAGCACCATCACACAATTATTCCGATCTTCTAGTACATCTGATTTCTCGAGACATTTGGAAAACGGTAAGGCTAGCATTTTTGAAAATTTTTCTCCTGCTTCTTTCATAAAGTCAATTGTAATTCCATCTTCGCCAGAGCATTTACTTTTTTTCATGCATCTAATTGCTTGTACAACTCCATCTGTCATCACTGGGGTTATCTCTTCAGTTTCTATAATATTTACTGGTGGATAACGTAGGTTGATTTCCCTTTGATCTTCACATTTATATAGATCGTTATAGAATTTTTCGATAATGTGTGCTATTTTATTATTGATTTTGGTGATTGTTCAATCTGCGCTCTTCAGTGCAAAAATACATTTTCTTCCAACACACAGTTTTTGCTTAGCTGATTTTAAACTTTTGTTACCTTTAAATACTCTTTTGACAAGATCACAGTTAAATTTTCTGATATCTTCTGTAACATATTTTCCTACCGTTTTACACAAGTCTGAATATTGAACTCTTGAATTACGATAGTGTTTCTTTATTTTAAATTATCTGCGTTATCAATATTCTTGTTTCTTCTGTTATTTTATTTGTCTGCTTTTCTTTTGCTTCACCAGCTATCGTCCCTGCAATTTCTTGTAGAGTATTTGTTATTTTCTTGTTCACTACTGTAACATCTTGTTCTTCTTCTAAAATTGATTGAAGTATTTGGAAACGATTTTTAAGTTCCAAATTAAATTCTTCTTTATGTTTCTGGTGATTTATAATATCGACTGATTTCTTAGAGTGTTAGAAAAGCTTCATTCTTTCAATTTTAGTATTTAAAAGCAGTTTGCATCTAACCAAACTGGGATCGCTTCCTGTATTCAAGTTATTGAGAACGCTGCAATCATGAGTAAGATGCTTTTTGTTTGTCAAGATGTAGTCGATTTCACTTGTTGAGGCATTTACACACACACACACATATATATATATACATACATATATATATATATATATATATAAAACTAAGTAGTATTGCTTTCAACCTATGCAGGTCATCGCAAGAGGGTTTCCTCTGATGATCTAGTTGAAACGACAGATTGTCCCGCCCAGAACGGCGCGCCAGCGCCCCCTTAGCTCGCCAAGGTGTCCTATCAGGTTTGGTCCCAGAGATCAAACCGTGACATCCTCGCTACGGGCGTTTCTGGTGCCCACAAGAGCAACCAGAGACCCACAACTAGTCAGAGTTCTTTCCCATGGAATTAATTTGCCCTGGGCGCAAAAGGGACACCTACGAAGGTGCCCCCCATTATTACCCAGGGGTCTCTGTCGTTGAAGCAAACCAATGCCATAAATCTCATGTTATATTTAAACTGTATTTTTAACTGGGAAAAACCGTGTAATTAGTGGTATCTACTACAATAATATTATAAAAACAACAACAACTTTAAAGTAAAGAGATACAACTTTGAAGTAAAATAACGTGAAAAGATAATGACCTTGAGAAAATGCAGTGGTTTATTAAATTTTGCTTTCAGAGCTACGTGAGGCTAAAAGTAAAAAAAAAAAAATTATTTATACATGGTATGTCGTTGGTAAAACAAAATAAATAAATCACAGTACACTTTTAAACTGTATTTTTACTAATAAATAAATTAATAAACGTATTTTATTTACGAAGTAAAAGATTTTAATGACTTCGCTTTCACATGAATAATATTTATTATTGTTATCATGTATAGGGTAGACCGGGGCACGTTTACGCATGGGGCACGTTTAGGCAGCGCACTTTTTCCGAAACGAGTTATAAATGGAGCGCCACTAGTCATGACAGATTGATGCTGCTCCCTAGGGGGTATTCTCACAATTTTTTGAGTGTCAGTCGAGATTCGGTCTAGCATGTGGAAAGAATAACCTGTTTTCTGTCAAGGTGAGTAAATTTTGTGTTGAACTTATTGAAACTTATTGTGAACTAATAATACTTAGTGAAGGATAAACAAATTTATGAACATTAACAGAATTTTATCCTTTTTTGAGAACTGTATTTGTATGAACAGAAATGTTATTCATTTTCGTTGCACATTAAAAATAAATCCAAACATGGTGATGGGGCACATTTGCGCATTGACATCGGGGCACCTTTACGCACAGGGATTCAACCCATTGATATTTTCTGAGGCTGATTTCATGCTATCGGACGTGACTGACAGACCAGAACCAACATCGCCCTCTACTAATAGACCTACTAACGCCTCCGGCACTGCAGCAGAAGTCTCTGAGACGTATATGTCTATCGATACTCCAAGTATTTTTCCCAGTAGGTCTTCCATTTCGTCACATGTGGACTACCCAACACCTGAACAACTGAGACCATTTGAAAAAAGCAGAACCAAGGCTTGGCACCAAGAAAGGGAAGAAAAAAAGAGGAAGTCCGCAATAGTAACTGATAGTCCGGTTCAAGAAGCTCTCAGACAAGAGCAGTTAGAAGCGAAAAAGAAAGAAATGATGGCACAACAAAACAAACAGAAGAAATTACGTAAACATTTACTAGTTTCTATGGAAGCAGAACAAGAAGATAGCATAGGAAAAAGTATGAAACCGAAAACTGCAAAAGAGAAAAAGTTGGTACACTCTGGAAAAAATAAAATAGTGATTGAATCCTATGACGAAGATGAAAACTATGTGTGTATTTATTGTTTGAAATCATACAACCAATCCAAAAGAAGGACAAGATTGGGTTCAATGCCTTAGATGCAAAAGGTGGTGCCATGACAAGTGTGCAAAGGAAATACTTTATTTTTTGGTTTGTAAAAACTGTAACATTGATGATGAAGATGACTAAATAGTTTCTGTTTTTAATTAGCAATAAGCCCCATATTTTTCAGTTTAGCCTATAAAATGTTCTTTAATTAATTCTCTTTAATTTAATTTATTTTTAAACAGTGTTTTAAGTTATAAGTAAAACATTTCAATTTTATTAAATATTTATTTCACTTACTCCTTGGTATCACTTATAATATGCATAAACGTGCCCCACTTGATGCGTAAACTTGGACCTTTTTTTTTACGGTTAAAAACAGAAATAGGGCAACAACTGAATACACAAATTTTTACTTTATTAACTGCTTTATAAAACCACAATGTCTAAAATTTCCTAAGTTAAAACATGAAATTTAGAAAATTCATTGTAAAAAAACTGCGTAAACGTGCCCCGGTCTACCCTATGCTTTGGCCAAAGTTCATGTTTTCCTTATTATAGATTATTCAAAATGACTACAGATTAGGTGATAACTCCAGTTTGACATTAGTATTACTTATTATTGGTAACGGGTGTATGCTTTCTGCCAAATGTCATGTTATTCATATTCTATGAGAGATTATACAAAAGGACTATATATTATGTTTGATAATACCACTTTCATATTAGTATTACTTATAACTCTTATAGTGTATATGCTTTGTACCAAAGTTCATATTTTCCTTAATATAGATAATACAAAAAAAACTACAGGTTTTGATAGATTTAGGTTTTGATAACTCCGACTTCGCATTAGTATTATAAATTAGATTTACACTCTAAAACCGACATTTTCAAAATTGACCAAAATACAAGTATACTCAAATCTGAATATGTTGTATAGTCAAAATGGTTCCGAATCAAATATACTCAAGTTTGAAACATGTGTATACTCATTTTTGAAAACAAGCGTACACTCAAGTATAAAACATCCTGTGCTCATATTTGAGTATGTCCATGTCCATGTATCCAAAGTGAGTATGAACTGCCTTCTATGTGCTCAGTTTTGAGTACGTCCGTGTTTTAATATTCTGAGTATTTCTGGTTTTTCAGAATTGAAAGCATTGGGTTGTCATATTTGAAACAAAAAGTTTCATAACAAAAGGAAAACATCGATTTAATCAGATTTGAAAGTGTGATTTTTATCAGTCTACCTTCTGTGTGCTTTGCGAAAAAATTTTTTTTTTTCCTTAGTATAGATAATACTAAAGGACTTCATATGAGGTTGTGTTAACTCCAATTTCATATTAATACTACTTATAATTGTTGCCATGAGTCTGATTTGTCCGAAATTTCGTATTTTCTTTAATATAGATAATACAAAAATAATATATGTTAGGTTTTGATAATTCCATTTTCACATTATTATGACTTATTATTCTTACGGTGTGTATATTCTGTGCCAAAGTTCATCTATAACTTAGGATAGATAATACAAAAGGACTATTTATTAGGTAAATCGCAAAAAAAATCATAGTCGCATAGCAATAAAGTTTTGGAACGCAGGTCTAATATATATTAGTAATAAATATAGTAGTAGTAAATTAGTAGTAATAATTACTTTCTTTAATAAAATATTGTCAGAAATTTGTCAAAGATAATGTATTTCCTATATAATTAAATATATGGTATTAGACTTTTAATAAATTACGATTCATTTTTATTTATTAATGGATGTTAAAAAGGCATAGAAGAACCTCTTCGCTAAAAGGAAAAAAAATATTTTTTTAAATTTTATTTATATTAATGCTTTTATTTTGAAATTATACAAATTCACATCTGTATCCATTGCTAAAATAAGGCTTATAAATACCTTCTTTTCTGAAATATTTTTAAATGTACTTTTAGTTCAGCAAATGCGAAAATTGAGGAAATAGTTTTCTGGCTTTTCTAAAAGTACTGAGATAAAACATTACGTTGGTATGCATAGCACATTAGAAAAAGAAAAATACAACTAGCTTCGTTCAAAGAAACTGAATAGTTTTGTCTTTTTTGGAATTGCACGAAAAAAGACATTTCGTAGCTGAAAGTTTTTTCAAAGTTGCACGGAAAACGTTTCTGCATACTTGAAGATAAACATATTATATTATGCTGCATTCCGTTTATCAAAAAATTTATTTGGCATTTCAAAAAACAGAATATTCTGTTATTTTATATATTTCTGTCCATGTATTGTTCTTATTTTATGTATTTCAATATATCGAGCTGAATTTATTGTTTTATCTTTGCATAAAAAATAGAATTTAAAATAATTTATTTAGGCAATTCTCAAAAAATAATCTCCCCTACTTAACAACGCGAACGTTTCTAAAACTTTTAAGGGCTTTTTTTTTAAACATAAGAGCATGAAATATTCAGGCAAGATTATTTAGCGATCAAATATCACGATTAAATTATCACGATTAAATGGCAGGCATGATTATTGAAATGATTTAGAACGCTCACCCAGAAAAAAGTTTTGTTGAATCAACAAAAATTTGGTTGACCCAACAAAACTTTTTGTTTAAATATAGGTTAATGGAAATTTTGTTTGAATCAACAAATTTTTTTTTTTTTTTTTTTTTTGAAATTCCCAAAAAAATTTTGTATCGTCAGCAAAAAAATGTTTTGTTAATTCAACTAAAATGGTTTAATTTTACTTGAATTTTGCTAAAACAACCAAAATGTACTCAACAAAACATGTTTTGTAGTTTTAATCAATTCCTTTTTCTGGGTGCTTTTCGAATAACTTTCCCAGTTTTTCGATAAATGTACTACAGCCTTTATTCTTTTTTCAAATTCAGATTCATGACGACATTCTTTGGTTTGTGACGTTGAGAAATTTTTCTTTAAATTCCAGATTTGAAGTCATTTTCTAAAACTTTGTATTTTAATATTTAAAAATTATTATTTGGCATAAAATATCTGAGGTCGACGTTATGGTGTTGATGATTGTTTGGATTGAAGTTTCAGCACATAAATGAATGGAGTTATATTTATTTAATCAAATCCCTGGTTATTTGAAGATGTCTTTGTTACCTGTATGAATTCTTAAACAAATAAATGCAGTAAAGTAAAATCAACTTGATTTTATTTTCAAAGACGCACATTATAATGATAAATATTTGATATCCGCCAAAATCCTGGAACATTACTACAGAGGGACTCAAACGAAGTATTGTGTTAATTCAGCTGTACTCAACCTTTTTTTCTCACGGGCCGCAAACATAAGGTAAAGCCAGGAGAGATGACGCAGTCGGAGAGATTGCGCACATAGAGGTTTGGGGGGATGGAGTAGAGTGAGCGTGCAGCGACTCCATGTAGTTGTACAACAACAGTAGTGGAGTGTCTACTTGAAAGTGCACGTTGATTGCTTTGAGCGTTTAAGATAAAGTATTGCTATTTTGTTTTGTTTTCTCAAAGTAAGTGCTTGAATTTTCATAGCTCTTCATCGGAATTTCTATACAATGTCAATAGTACAAAATATTTTAAACTTAAACGATTTCTCATAAGCTACTAATCTAAACTAACAATGTGAACATCAACGGTTCGTTTTAGAAGAGGTCATGTTTAAATAAAAGACCGCGCAATCTCTCCTACCGAAATTGGAGAGTTTGCGCATTTGCTACTTAGGAGAGATGGCGCAGTGTTCCCATTCGTTTCTATGGTAGGAGAGATTACGCAGCTTATTGGTAAATTTGCATTAAAAAATGAAAAATGAAAATGGACTAATTTTAAGTTAAACGCGTTATTAAGTAACATTATTTTATTTTTTAATCTTATCTGGACTTGCTTTTTCTGATTCTTTAATTTTTTTCCCTTTAATTAAAATTGTTTAATCGTTTTTAAAATTATTTCCTTTTTCTGATTCTTTAATCATTCTGTTGAAATATTCACTCCTAATACAATAATATTTGTTCACAAAAACCTTACAGCAATGTCATTTAAGTGTAATTATTACTGTTAACAATTTAATTGTAGTTATTATAAGTAACAATCTCTCCTACCCATGTGCGCAATCACACCAACCCTATAAGGAGAGATTGCGCGAAATAACTTTCTTGGTTTTATTACAATTGTTCTATTAAATTGTAAGATAACAACAAAATAGCAATGGAAATGCATAAAAAACAAATGAAGTAAATGTTATTCATGAATAGTTTAGCAAAAAATTAATATTTAGATTTTTTATTGCTATTCTTTTGAATTGTGCGCAGACTATCCTAGCTTTACCTTATATTTGTGACGTTAGGCGAGCCGCAACACACTTGTATAATAATGTAAAAAAAAATATATAGATTTCTATAGCAAATGCCACGAATATTGTTCTGTTGAAATAGTGGTATAAAACTTTTTGCTGACAATTTTTTCTGAGATAAATATTTAATTAACCCCAATAAGCCTTATTAGCTATATGATAAGTATAAAACGGAACAATGTAACAATATAACAATGTAGCAATTCCAAATTCTCAAAAAAAAAATAATAATCAAGGGATTTTTTCTAATAATACTTTTTTTTCTTAATGCAAAAACTTTTTTAAAATATAGAAATACATAGTGCAAATTAAATTAATTTGGAATAATGTTTGTTTAGTGTTCAGGATTAAGAAATGTATACACTACTGTAGCACAAGTAAAACTCTGTGTAAAAATAACTTTGACTAAGGAAACGACATTTAAAAGTATTTAAGGTAATTTTAAATTAGTAATTATTAATAACAAGAACTTTTGTCTTCCCATGAAAATATATAAAAGAGCAGTGAAAATATTAAAAACTTTTTATACACATCTCAATTAATTTTATAAATAGTTATTAATGATTCTGTGTCTCGGGCTGCGCATAAAAGGTTGCCGGGCCGCAGATTGAGTATGGCTGTAGTTAATTGGACGTTAAAATCAGCAAAAACTGTTCGTCAGAATTTATTCGTTCTAACTTATTGGCGCATCCAATTTGGAAGCGAATGTGAATCACAATTCGGCCGTTACATATCACCTATGGAAACTTTTGAATTTATTGGGATAACCTGTTAAATTTGGAAGACTTATACTACGCCGACAATACGTTGTTAAACAATTTGATCGCCCGTGTGAAAAGCCCATAGATAGTCAAAATAATAAACGAGCAGCTACCATCCAGTAAATAGGATTTATAGAGAAATATTCATAGCTTAACCGGGTGTGTTCGTATATTTCGATTTTGGTTCCAGATTTCTTTTCATCTGAAGATACTTTAACTTTCAAAACTGAAATGAAAGCATTCACTAAAAGCAAAACGTCAACCAAAATCGAAAGAATACACACTGAAAGAAAATTTATACCGCCTTCATCTAGAGGAATAAGTCTGACGAAGACTGACGAATAAGTAGTCATTTTATAAATCCCTAAACTAGAAATATAGATTTCTGAGTTATGCGAATAAGGTAAACAAATAAACTGAATAGACGAAATGATTGTGGGTGATGTTGAAACAATAAATTATGCAGTGTGTTTCTAAATGAATATCGGGGTTTTAACGCTTTGTAGTATCTATTATAAAAAACTTGAAATTATACTTAATACATAAAATGAAAGAGCAACTCAAACAGTTTTACCTTACAAGCTTACAAGTGTTCAATGTGAGCACCTTTTGTCACACGGCACACATCAAGTCGATAGCTCAGTTCTTCCCAAACGCCACTCTACGCTCACCCAATCTGACGCCATGTCTGAGTGTATGTGCCTCTACTACCAGCTGACCTACCCAACCTAAGAAACAGGATTGAGGCAGCTGTTGCAACAATTACCCCACAAACACAAATTAACGTTTGGGAAGAACTGAGCTATCGACTTCATGTGTGCTATGTGACGAAAGATGCTCACATTGAACACTTGTAAGCTTGTAGGTAAAACTGTTTGAGTTGCTCTTTCATTTTATGTATGAATTATAATTTTAATTTGTATGTAACAAATTCTACCAAGCGTTAAAACCCCGATATTCATTTAGAAACACCCTGTATTATGAATCGTTTGAATTGCGAGAAATTATCACTTGGTGTGTAGAATAAATTCATAAACTAGAATTATAGTTACTAAAACTAACCTCTTGTGTTCACATTTATTTGCAGAGATTTTTAAATAAGTTTGACCACGATAATATAGGAAAACGCTCTTGAATTTGAATAGGAGAGACTAGAACTCTCCAGCAAAATTAACTAAAATTGATAAGGATGACATGGAACTATTTTTTCTAGAGCCACAATTTAGTTTCTAGATGCCAGTGGCAGAATTCTTTTTCAGTGCAAAAATACCCGGGATATCAACCTCAGATATCGTATGCTAAAAATCATTTTAAAATATTTAAATGCAAATCAGAAATTTTAAAATACAGCAGCAATAGGTTTAACGTTATCTTGCGAGTGTCTTCGTGTTGCGAACGTAGTGTCTTAGGAGCACTGGTGGTAAAAGTTGCTTCCACTTGAAAAAAATTTGAGAATTGCTGAACGAACACATTAGCAAGACACATTATAACGCCCCTTAACCCATTAAACAAGCTATATGAACCATGTTAAATAAATAAAACTTTTTTTTTTATATTTTCAATACACATTTGATTCCTCTATTATAGAACAGTTGTTTTTTTTTCAAAAAGTGTAACCGTTTAAAAAGTCCGGCATGTTCCCGTAACGGGAGCTTTGGCGTCTTATAGGGGGAAACCTTCCCTTGACTGAATGCAAGTAACGTTCGTTTTTCTGCTATTTAGAAGAAGTTGTGTTTTTAATTATTTTACAAAAAGTGGATTAATTTTTCTTTGTATGGAATAAAAAATGTTTAAAACAGTTAATTTATTATGTATGCAGATATAAAGAATTTAATACTGAATTAAAAATCATTCTTTTGATTTAAAATTTTAAATTGAAAGAAAAAAAATACTATTAACAAATAAATTTTAAACATAGAAAAGTTTACCTTTTTAATCATTTTCTTATACAATATTTTGGCGGCCTGTAAGTACTTAAAATTCTATCTAGGAGATCCACACTTCAGGGATACTTATTATATGATGGAATTTTCTTCGGTTGAGGTAAATCAATTTTCTTTTTTTCTTTAGAGCAGCATCTTTTTACCTGACCTAAGAGAGTCTCTTCTTCAAAATTTGACTCCAAACACACAACTCAACCCATAAAAAAACACTCTCTTCATTTTGCTACAAACAGATTTTCTTTAACAATGGATTCAAAAATTCCTCTTTCTTTTTTTTCAAATGTTTACATTTACTTAGAGGGCAATCTTTCAATCTATTTTCTCTGATTGTGCATGTCTTACGAAAATTACGCTTTCGCATTTTTTTCTAATAATTCCAGAAATGTCAAAAAATTGTCCATATAAACCTTATGTTTTGGGCGGTCGTAAATGCATTTAATTAAGTCCAAACTACCCTTATTTCAAGGGGCTTAGTTTCTATTTCATTTTTTCTTCAAATGTATTTTATTTTTTCCCGCATACAATTTTAAATTTAGTGACTAACATTCAGAATCAGAATTCAGTGTATAGAAATATTCCAAGGCTTGTTTTACTGTTAAAAATTTAACAGGCCTTTTCACATATATCGAATCTTTTTTTAAATTTATCTAAACACTATTACTTATCGACTGCCAAACGATTCAAATACACTATGTTTTTCAAAATAACAAACTAAACGCATTAAAATACAAATATAATTCACCGTAATGTTTTTTTCTCTGAACCAAGAAACTAAAAATTTTCTTTTATCACTTTAAGTGTTTACTTTGCATTCTTTCTTCCTAGGGGCGCATTCTTTTCTTTGTGAAAGAGAGCTCGCAGAAAAAGGGGAATTGAAATGCTACCAGAAAGCGCCAATGTTTCCACCCTGGGAACATTCCAAGAAAATATTTCTATTGTTGTTTTAAATAAATCTATTTTCTCAAGGTTTTGAATATATTGTTACTTGAAATGTTGGTTTTAAAACCGGACTATGGTTGAACATAACTGAATATTTTTTTCTTTTTTAACTAATTTTACTTGAGATAGTCGGAAAACCAAAAAATAATTTTTTTTAAAAATCCACAAAAAATAGAAAAAGGGAAAATATTATTTTGAAAAGAATATATTTTATATATATTAATAATTTTACTATAAAAAGATTTTTTTCTTATATAGCTAAAAATATTTTTAGAAAAAAATATAAAATACATATTCCCGCAACGGGAGAGTCGGCGTTTCATGGGTTAAATAAAGCATTACAGAACCATGAAAAAAGTAAAATCTTACTGCAATGAAATTGCTAATGTATCAGTGCTAAATGATTTTTCATGATTAAAAATCACTTTAATAGAAATAATTTCGAAATTTCAATAAATTTCAATATTATTTAATAATTAACGCCTTTAATAATTAACGTAAATATTTCATTTAATTGTGAATATTTTGTAATTATTTGAAAAAGATAGTTCATGCTGAACGAGCGTTTCCTAAATTAAACTTAAATTTAGCACTTTTATTTTGCAATTCTGTATTTTCACCTCCAGATTATCAAAAAAATGTGTGGGAATAATTTCTGTTCAAATATATGTTTTTCATACAAAAGCACAGACTTTTAGAAACTACTTTTTATTTCAGGAAATATAGGAGTTTGTGAATTTTTTTCCTCGCTTCTCTAAAATTCTAAGACTGAACATTACGGTAGTATACATAATATAGAAGAAAATGAGCAAAGTAACCACTTTCGTTAGAAAGAAACTGAATAGTTTTGTGTTTTCTACAGCTGTTTCCTTCCTGTAGGAAAAAATGACGCTTGTAACTAAAAGTTCTTTTTTCAATCTCGCACTGAAAATGGTACTGCTTAGATAAAAATGAATATATCACCATATAGGATGTCTCTAAAATCCTATAACTGTATTGTTTCTTTACATTTTACTAAAAAAAATCATTGTATATATTTATAAAAAAGTTCTAGGTGTTTTATTAATTTATATTTTTTAGTCTAAGTAGTGTTCATATGTTATACAACAGCAGTATGTTGAAGATAATTTTAAATACAAAAGTTGTTTTCTGAGAAATAAATAGAAAGTAAATAACGATTCTATTAATAAAAAAATCATGATGATTTTGTGTATGCATATGTGACTAAGAAATTTTCACTGAAATTTTGCGACGAAAAATATTCCAAGGAAAATATTCCAAGGCTTGTTTTACTGTTAAAAATGTAACAGGCATTTTCACATGTATGGAATCTTTTTTTTTTTATTTATCTAAACACTATTACTTATGGACTGCCAAACGATTCAAATACACTATGTTTTTCAAAATAACAAACTAAAACGCATTAAAATACAAATATATTTCACCGTAATGTTTTTTCTCTGAACCAAGAAACTAAAAATTTTCTTTTATCACTTTAAGTGGTTACTTTGCATTCGTTCTTCCTAGAGGCGCATTCTTTTCTTTGTGAAAGCGAGCTCACAGAAAAAGGGGAAGTGAAATGCTACCAGAAAGCGCCAACGTTCCCACCCTGGGAACATTCCAAGCAAATCTTTCTATTGTTGCTTTAAATAAATTATTTTCTCCAGGTTTTGAATATATTGTTACTTGAAATGTTGGTTTTAAAACCGGACTGTAATTGAACAAAACTGAAGATTTTTTTTTTAAACTAATTTTTACCTTATTCTAAATATCACTAATACATTATTCAAATGAATTTCAAACAGATAGAACTAATTAAAAGTACTCGCGTAATTCAGTTGTAAAAGGTTTTAAGGGCTGAACTCTGGGAATGAAAAATAAATGTCTGTTCCTGAAAAAATAAATATAAGGGAATTTGTAAACGTCTGATATTAGTCTGAGAAAAATAGATTCCAAATTAATTTCAGATTACATTTGGAGATTTAAAACTTTTTGTCTTCTTTACGAATGTCTTTTATATTATAACGAAAGTAATCTATAAAATTACAAGAGAATGATACTATGATGTTTAAAAATAATAATAAATCCTTTACTGAAGGATACATTGTCAAATATGCACAAGTAAGTTAAATCCTTCAATTAAAAGTTTCGTTTGTGAAAAAACGGGCAAAATAGGGTAAGCGGATTAAATCGTATTTCTCTAGATTTCTTTCCTAAAAGCTGCTATTTTGTGTGTAACGCACTGTATCAGTTCTTTGTCTTTTTTAATCAGTCTGCCTAAATCCGCTGTACTTTTTTCTTTGTGTCTCTGTGTGTGTGTGTGTCACCAAAATCATATATGTATCTCAGAGAAGTATATTGCAGTAACAGCGCATTTATATTTCATACTTCCTTAAGAGACTACACTAGTCATTTAACCCCTTGGGGACGAGCGACACGTATACGTGACGCAAAAGATGCTCAGAATCCTCGATTTTCCCACCAGTAACTTTTTATTGTAAACCTAGCCTTATTTAATGACAGCATTTCTGAGATTCAATTAGGCGAAAATTTCTGTTTTGAGAAACTGGTGGTAAAAGATTAAAAATCCTGTAAAGGACGCTCTTTGCGAAGGGGTTAAAGGAACGAGCAAGCTAATGGGAAGAATAAGGCTATGGAAAGATTATTTTCAAATTTCTTGCTCGCATTTTAATATTTTAAATGATTTTTAGTTCACAGGCTATCAAAGCCTGAGAGTAAATGTTCTAGCAGTTTCTGTATGTACATACGTATGTATGTACGTACGTAACGCGATAACTCTAGATAGAAATATCCGATTTGCTTCAAATTTTGTATATAGAAAGTATTATTATTAAGTAAAGTATTTTGTGTATAGAAATTTTGAATATAATTTTTATAAGGCACTTCCCTAATTAGTTTTCGGGGTTCATTGGTTAAGTGTAAAGGGGGAATGGGAGGCTAATCCCTTAATTTAGATGAACAGGTTTTTCATGCAGAATTATCCGATTTGTTGCAAATTGTGTATATAAGTTCATTGTGATAAGAAGCTTCCCTGATTAGATTTGGGGATGCATTGATTAAGTATAAATGGGGAGAACGTGTGCCTAATCCCCCCCTTCATTTATTGTCGATTTCTTTATTTTTCCAGGGCATTATTTTTTGAAGTAAGAAGTATGAATAGCTTCTGAACTCAATGCCGTCAGTTTAATTGGGCACTTTTCTTTTTATTTTTCCTTAGGATAGCTGAGGTCGTTCTCTCACGTTGCTAGTTTTTACTTTTTCGATTCTGATTCCAGTTTGTTTATATAAAGATATTTTCAATTTCAGAACAAGTTCCAACCGGTTCTAAAATTGAAAAAATCCGCTTATATATTTATATATGTGAAATTTTTAAGAAGATGATGTAATATTCCGCGAGAAAATGGCAGTTTGTTAAAGATGTAGAATGTTTGCAGTCAATATCAAGAGTCATGACGAGGAGGTTAGACAATGATGAGAGACCACAAGAGATTCTTCAATAAGGAGGAGCCAATTTCCAGATAAATCTTTTATTAATGAACAATAGCGATGTAAGTAACATTTCCCACAGTATCCGGTATAAACTTATAGCCCTCAGGTTTGATGATGGCTCACCACATCATTTAATAGATCCTAAATAGCTGTTATAAAAATTCGACGTTACTTCAACACCAGATAACCATTTGGTCGACACTTCCAAACACGACAAAAACCTGCTCTCCAAATGCTTGCTAGCGCGTTTTGTTAACCGCGCGTAGGGTTACTGACAACGACGTAACGAGTGCAAGATCCAATGAGTGAGAGGCGAATTTAAGCTAAGCGAATGAGGTGCGAGGGAGAAGATTTAACACGAAAGAATCCCCATAGTAGATGCACATTGATTTTGACGTGAAAAATACCACCGCGCGAAGCAAAGCATGGAATAATTTTTTTTTAATGGCTTTTAAAAACATTCGAAATGACACAAGCGTTTCTCAGAATTTTATAGACTGGGAAGTTGATAAAAGCTACGAATGAACTTAAAGCTTTAGATTAAGATTTGGATATATAAGATATATATATATATATATATAACCAAAATCAAAAAAGTGAAAACTAGCAACGTTAGCGATCGATCTCAGCTATCCTAAGCAATACTAAACATTTAAAAATATTAAAATACGAGCGAGAAATTTAAAAATAACCTTCCTATAGACTTAACAAGGCTGTGAAAAAGAAAAAAACGATAAGCCACTTGTCAGCTTTCTTTTTATCATTAAAGTAATGTTTCCTTAAATTAATAAAATAAAACAAGGTTGCTGAAGGATTAATTATCTTTAATAACGTTTGAACATTTTCCTTTTTTTTTCTTTTTTTTAAAATATATATCTTTAACACTAGATTAATGATTCCAAAATGTAAATTTGATTAAAAAAATATTTTTTTTTTGTTCATTTGAATGAAAGAAACACAGTAAAACAGAGCCTTCTGCGACATTCATGTAAATTGAAAAATATATTATAGAACAATTATTAACTAGCAATGTGATTTTGAAAGTATATAAACATAAAATATAATGGGTATTAAAAGCGACCTAATATAAATTGTTACTACAGAAAAAACAGGACATTGGAAAATATAAAATATTTACTGATATTGCAGAAACACAATTTATATAAATACATAAAATAAATATATAAATATTGTAAAATAATCAAATAAATTTTTTTAAATATAAAAAATTCCGATTCCGATTTAATTATGACATTTATAAATCCATATACAATTAAGATAAATACAGAGGGATTCATATTACAGTGCCCCTGTTTGGATTGGTCTGGCGAAACAACCTTACGATATTTCAAATCCTGGTTTGAGGCTGAAAAAGGTCACGTGGCACCGGTAATTTACACAAAGAACCTCTAACTGATAAGAAGGAAAGCTACTATTGCTTTATTACATGAACTGTTTCGTTGGCTGGCGGGGATTTACACTACGTTAACGGAACCTTCCCTTCTTTACCTAAGAAGTTCTTTCGCCTGGACAACGTGATCATGACGTAGATGAAATATCCTCCATTCCACATTTAGAGGATATACATTTCAGTCTACGGAGAATAATTCAATAAAAGCAATTAGTTATAAAATTGATCGATAGGGATAAATGTGAAGCTGTGATCATTATCATTTTAATGAATATAAATAGCACTATCAAAAAAACTATCATAAAAAGTGTCACTGTTGGGGGGGGGGGGCAACTTTCATATCTCTAAATAGATTTTTCAAAAATATTGAACATGCATTTTGTCGTTTTCCAATCGGATGTATATTTCTCGAATTATTTGACCGTTTCCAGACATTTCGGACACCCTGTATATCCCGCATCTTGCGCTACTATTTCTCCCAATCACTTCCATTATTGAATATAAATTTATATCTTTTTCACATACTTTTGACGAGAATTTTTGTTTATTCATTTAGCAATGATCGCCATATCTTCTTCATTTGAAATAACAGTTACTTCACTGTGTGGACTGTCTTTCCTTTAAACTTCATTTTGATGTACCACTACACATTTTTAATCCGATTACCATCTGGAAACATTGTCGGCCATTCCATGGTAGTGATGTTATTTTGCCGTTTCCATGCAATACAAAGTTTCCTGCGATGTTTTGTGTCATTGTCTTTTTGTACCATCCAACGTGTTTATCAACACCCACCCCCGTCCCCCGTCCCCCTCCCCACCCCCCAAAAAATCAGCAGATTTCAGCATTTCTGCTAGATGGTTCGTATTTCATCGGCGCTTTCCTCTGCGGTCGTTGTATCCTCCTTTATTGTTGTCGCCTGGTCTAGTTCTTTCTTTGGCAGATATTCTACATTTCCGATCTACAGAATGTCGAATTACACACTTTTCAGTAAATGGCTCAGACTTCTGCATATATTTTGTAGCCACTTTATATGACATTTTAAGTCCTTTTGCGTGACTAACTAAAGCACTACAATATAATTTATATAATTTTCAAGCAAAGTAAACACTGTGCATAAGAGCACGGTATAGTGATTAAAACTCATTAAGACAGGTAGGCCTGCGGTGGTTCCTTATCAAATAACGACGGTTACTTTCTTGTTAAACACACTGCATTTCACAATTGTAGTGAACCTACATATTATATGATATTGAATAGATGTAATAAATGTACTTTTAAAATATATAACAAAAAGCTACAGAAAGAACTTTTATAATCACCTTCAAAAAAGGCAACTTTTGACTATAGTCTTAGAATATTTAAGCAAAGCACTTGTTATATTACATAAAATATAATAAACTTTCCTTATTCCTTAATTTAATGTTTTTTAAATACGAATGGATTGAGAACTTGATTTCATTTTGATGTTTGTACACGCCTAAAATAAATATAAACTAAAATCAAAATGGTATTTTTGTCTGTTTTGTGCAGAATAAATAAATAAAATTACAAAAAAAAATAGTAAAATTGTAAGAAAAAGTTAAGCATGGTTACCAAAAATATTGTTTAACATATTAAATGATCCTAAATAATATATAATATACAATAGATATAATAAATACTAGATAAACCCGTCAAAATTTGACGGCAAACAACTTGATAATACCATAAAAGTAAAATTTATAGTTGCTTTAACTTGACAAATTTCATAGTGGGGAGCATAATATGATTAAGAGGTCACAGACTTTTCCATCGATATATCACATGAGGGGTGTGTGCAAAATTTAGAAAAGTACACCCTTGGGGGGTCAAAGTGGGGGGATGGACATGGGAGATGCATAATATGATTAAGTGGTGACAGACCTTTCCAATGATATATAACATGAGGTTGTGTGCAAAATTTAGAAAGTACCCCTTGGGGGGGGGGGGGCAAAGTGAGGAGATGGACACCGGATATGCATAATATGATTAAGTGGTCACAGACATTTTCAATGATATATAACATGAGGGTTGTGTGCAAAATTTAGAAAGTACCACTTGGGGGGGAAGTGGGGAGATGGGCATCGGAGATGCAAAATATGATTAAGTGGTCACAGACCTTTCCAATGATATATGACATGAGGGGTGTCAACAAAATTTAGAAAAGTATTCCTAAGGGGGGTGGGGGGGCAAAGTGGGGAGATGGACATTGGAGATGCATAATATGATTAAGTGGTCACAGACCTTTCCAATGATATATAACATGAGGGTTGTGTGCAAAATTTAGAAAGTACGGGGGGGGCAAATTGGGGAGATGGACATCGGAGATGCATAATATGATTAAGCAGTTACAGACCTTTCCAACAATATATGACATGAGGGGTGTCAACAAAATTTAGAAAAGTATCCCTTGGGGGGGGCAAAGTGGGGAGATGGACATTGGAGATGCATAAAATGATTAAGTGGTCACAGACCTTTCCAATGATATATAACATGAGGGTAATGTGCAAAATTTAGAAAGTACCCCTTCGGGGGGGGGGGTGAACGTGGGGAGATGGGCATCGGAGATGCATAATATGATTAACTGGCCACAGACCTTTCCAATGATATATGACATGAGGGGTGTCAACAAAATTTAGAAAAGTATCCCTTAGGGGGGTGGGGGGGCAAAGTGGGGAGATGGACATTGGAGATGCATAATATGATTAAGCGGTCACAGACCTTTCCAATGATATATAACATGAGGGTAATGTGCAAAATTTAGAAAGTACCCTTTCGGGGGGGCAAAGTGGGGAGATGGACATCGGAGATGCATAATATGATTAAGCAGTTACAGACCTTTCCAACAATATATGACATGAGGGGTGTCAACAAAATTTAGAAAAGTATCCCTTGGGGGGGTGGGGGGGGCAAAGTGGGGAGATGGACATCGGATATGCATAATATGATTAAGTGGTCACAGACCTTTCTAATGATATATAACATGAGGGTAATGTGCAAAATTTAGAAAGTACCCTTTGGTGGGAGCAAAGTGGGGAGATGGACATCGGAGATGCATAATATGATAAAGCAGTTACAGACCTTTCCAATGATATATAACATGAGAGTAATGTGCAAAATTTAGAAAGTACCCCTTCGGGGGGGGGGGGAAGTGGAGAGATGGGTATCGGAGATGCATAATATGATTAAGTGGTCACAGACCTTTCCAATGATATATGACATGAGGGGTGTCAACAAAATTTAGAAAAGTATCCCTTAGGGGGGTGGGGGGGGGGAAAAGTGGGGAGATGGACATTGGAGATGCATAATATGATTAAGTGGTCACAGACCTTTCCAATGATATATAACATGAGGGTTGTGTGCAAAATTTAGAAAGTACCCTTTGGGGGGGAAGGGGGGCAAAGTGGGGATATGGACATCGGAGATGCATAATATGATTAAGTGGTCACAGACCTTTCCAATGATATATAACATGAGGGTAATATGCAAAATTTAGAAAGTACCCCTTCGGGTGTGGGGGGAAAGTGGGGAGATGGGCATCGGAGATGCATAATATGATTAAGTGGTCTCAGACCTTTCCAATGATATATGACATGAGGGGTGTCAACAAAATTTAGAAAAGTATCCCTTAGGGGGGTGGGGGGCAAAGTGGGGAGATGGACATTGGAGATGTATAATATGATTAAGTGGTCACAGACTTTTCCAATGATATATAACATGAGGGTTGTGTGCAAAATTTAGAAAGTACCCTTTGTGGGGGGAAGGGGGGCAAAGTGGGGAGATGGACATCGGAGATGCATAATATGATTAAGTGGTCACAGACCTTTCCAATGATATATAACATGAGGGTAATATGCATAATTTAGAAAGTACCCTTTGGGGGGGCAAAGTGGGGAGATGGACATCGGAGATGCATAATATGATTAAGCAGTTACAGACCTTTCCAACAATATATGACATGAGGGGTGTCAACAAAATTTAGAAAAGTATCCCTTGGGGGGGGGCAAAGTGGGGAGATGGACATTGGAGATGCATAAAATGATTAAGTGGTCACAGACCTTTCCAATGATATATAACATGAGGGTAATGTGCAAAATTTAGAAAGTACCCCTTCGGGTGGGGGGAAAGTGGGGAGATGGGCATCGGAGATGCATAATATGATTAACTGGTCACAGACCTTTCCAATGATATATGACATGAGGGGTGTCAACAAAATTTAGAAAAGTATCCCTTCGGGGGGTTGGGGGGCATAGTGGGGAGATGGACATTGGAGATGCATAATATGATTAAGTGGTCACAGACCTTTCCAATGATATATAACATGAGGGTAATGTGCAAAATTTAGAAAGTACCCTTTGGGGGGGGGCAAAGTGGGGAGATGGACATCGGAGATGCATAATATCATTAAGCAGTTACAGACCTTTCCAACAATATATGACATGAGGGGTGTCAACAAAATTTAGAAAAGTATCCCTTGGGGTGGTGGGGGGGGCAAAGTGGGGAGATGGACATCGGAGATGCATAATATGATTAAGTGGTCACAGACCTTTCTAATGATATATAACATGAGGGTAATGTGCAAAATTTAGAAAGTACCCTTTGGTGGGGGCAAAGTGGGGAGATGGACATCGGAGATGCATAATATGATAAAGCAGTTACAGACCTTTCCAATGATATATAACATGAGAGTAATGTGCAAAATTTAGAAAGTACCCCTTCGGGGGGGGGGGAAGTGGAGAGATGGGCATCGGAGATGCATAATATGATTAAGTGGTCACAGACCTTTCCAATGATATGTGACATGAGGGGTGTCAACAAAATTTAGAAAAGTATCCCTTAGGGGGGTGGGGGGGCAAAGTGGGGAGATGGACATCGGAGATGCATAATATGATTAAGCAGTTACAGACCTTTCCAACAATATATGACATGAGGGGTGTCAACAAAATTTAGAAAAGTATCCCTTGGGGTGGTGGGGGGGGCAAAGTGGGGAGATGGACATCGGAGATGCATAATATGATTAAGTGGTCACAGACCTTTCTAATGATATATAACATGAGGGTAATGTGCAAAATTTAGAAAGTACCCTTTGGTGGGGGCAAAGTGGGGAGATGGACATCGGAGATGCATAATATGATAAAGCAGTTACAGACCTTTCCAATGATATATAACATGAGAGTAATGTGCAAAATTTAGAAAGTAACCCTTCGGGGGGGGGGAAGTGGAGAGATGGGCATCGGAGATGCATAATATGATTAAGTGGTCACAGACCTTTCCAATGATATGTGACATGAGGGGTGTCAACAAAATTTAGAAAAGTATCCCTTAGGGGGGTGGGGGGGGGGCAAAGTGGGGAGATGGACATTGGAGATGCATAATATGATTAAGTGGTCACAGACCTTTCCAATGATATATAACATGAGGGTTGTGTGCAAAATTTAGAAAGTACCCTTTGGGGGGGAAGGGGGGCAAAGTGGGGAGATGGACATCGGAGATGCATAATATGATTAAGTGGTCACAGACCTTTCCAATGATATATAACATGAGGGTAATATGCAAAATTTAGAAAGTACCCCTTCGGGTGTGGGGGGAAAGTTGGGAGATGGGCATCGGAGATGCATAATATGATTAAGTGGTCACAGACCTTTCCAATGATATGTGACATGAGGGGTGTCAACAAAATTTAGAAAAGTATCCCTTAGGGGGGGTGGGGGGGCAAAGTGGGGAGATGGACATTGGAGATGCATAATATGATTAAGTGGTCACAGACCTTTCCAATGCTATATAACATGAGGGTTGTGTGCAAAATTTAGAAAGTACCCTTTGTGGGGGGAAGGGGGGCAAAGTGGGGAGATGGACATGGGAGATGCATAATATGATTAAGTGGTCACAGACCTTTCCAATGATATATAACATGAGGGTAATATGCAAAATTTAGAAAGTACCCTTTGGGAGGGGGGGGGCAAAGTGGGGAGATGGACATCGGAGATGCATAATATGATTAAGCAGTTACAGACCTTTCCAACAATATATGACATGAGGGTTTCAACAAAATTTAGAAAAGTATCCCTTGGGGGGGTGGGGGGGGGGGAAAGTGGGGAGATGGGCATCGGAGATGCATAATATGATTAAGTGGTCACAGACCTTTCCAATGATATATGACATGAGGGGTGTCAACAAAATTTAGAAATGTATCCCTTAGGGGGGTGGGGGGGCAAAGTGGGGAGATGTACATTGGAGATGCATAATATGATTAAGTGGTCACAGACCTTTCCAATGATATATAACATGAGGGTTGTGTGCAAAATTTAGAAAGTACCCTTTGGGGGGGAAGGGGGGCAAAGTGGGGAGATGGACATCGGAGATGCATAATATGATTAAGTGGTCACAGACCTTTCCAATGATATATAACATGAGGGTAATATGCAAAATTTAGAAAGTACCCCTTCGGGTGTGGGGGGAAAGTGGGGAGATGGGCATCGGAGATGCATAATATGATTAAGTGGTCACAGACCTTTCCAATGATATATGACATGAGGGGTGTCAACAAAATTTAGAAAAGTATCCCTTAGGGGGGTGGGGGGGCAAAGTGGGGAGATGGACATTGGAGATGCATAATATGATTAAGTGGTCACAGACCTTTCCAATGATATATAACATGAGGGTTGTGTGCAAAATTTAGAAAGTACCCTTTGTGGGGGGAAGGGGGGCAAAGTGGGGAGATGGACATCGGAGATGCATAATATGATTAAGTGGTCACAGACATTTCCAATGATATATAACAGGAGGGTAATGTGCAAAATTTAGAAAGTACCCTTTGGAGGGGGGCAAAGTGGGGAGATGGACATCGGAGTTGCATAATATGATTAAGCAGTTACAGACCTTTCCAACAATATATGACATGAGGGTTTCAACAAAATTTAGAAAAGTATCCCTTGGGGGGGGTGGGGGGGGGAAAGTGGGGAGATGGGCATCGGAGATGCATAATATGATTAAGTGGTCACAGACCTTTCCAATGATATATGACATGAGGGGTGTCAACAAAATTTAGAAAAGTATCCCTTAGGGGGGTGGGGGGGCAAAGTGGGGAGATGGACATTGGAGATGCATAATATGATTAAGTGGTCACAGACCTTTCCAATGATATATAACATGAGGGTTGTGTGCAAAATTTAGAAAGTACCCTTTGGGGGGGAAGGGGGGCAAAGTGGGGTGATGGACATCGGAGATGCATAATATGACTCAGTGGTCACAGACCTTTCCAATGATATATAACATGAGGGTAATGTGCAAAATTTAGAAAGTACCCTTTGGGGGGGGGGGGCAAAGTGGAGAGATGGACATCGGAGATGCATAATATGATTAAGCAGTTACAGACCTTTCCAACAATATATGACATGAGGGGTGTCAACAAAATTTAGAAAAGTATCCCTTGGGGGGGTGGGGGGCAAAGTGGGGAGATGGACATTGGAGATGCATAAAATGATTAAGTGGTCACAGACCTTTCCAATGATATATAACAGGAGGGTAATGTGCAAAATTTAGAAAAGTACACCCTTGGGGGGTCAAAGTGGGGGGATGGACATGGGAGATGCATAATATGATTAAGTGGTGACAGACCTTTCCAATGATATATAACATGAGGTTGTGTGCAAAATTTAGAAAGTACCCCTTGGGGGGGGGGCAAAGTGAGGAGATGGACACCGGATATGCATAATATGATTAAGTGGTCACAGACCTTTTCAATGATATATAACATGAGGGTTGTGTGCAAAATTTAGAAAGTACCCCTTGGAGGGGGAAAGTGGGGAGATGGGCATCGGAGATGCATAATATGATTAAGTGGTCACAGACCTTTCAAATGATATATGACATGAGGGGTGTCAACAAAATTTAGAAAAGTATCCCTTAGGGGGGTGGGGGGGGCAAATTGGGAGGATGGACATTGGAGATGCATAATATGATTAAGCAGTCACAGACCTTTCCAACAATGTATGACATGAGGGGTGTCAACAAAATTTTGAAAAGTGCCCCCCTTAGGGCGGGGGGCGGGATGGACCCCGGAGATGCATAACATGAATAAGTGGTCAAAGACTTTTCCACCGATATATCACATGAGGGGTGTGTGCAAAATTTAGAAAAGTGTCCCACTTGGGGGGGGGAGTGGGGGGATGGACACCGGAGATGAATAACATGAAAAAGAGGTCACAGCCGTTTCAACTTGCAACTTTTTTCTCGAAGGCATTTGACAATATTAAATTTTTTTTTTTTACCCAAGACAATTTAACGATATTCTTTTTTTTTTGCGTAATTCGTCAAACGTTCATGGAAAAAATCATGAAATTCGCTAATCAATAGTTGATAAATTATAAAATTCAACAATCAATAGCAGTAAAATTGGTCAATCGATAACGGAAAAATCAAGAAATTCATCAAATGGTCTCCCGTAAAAAAAATTGTCCTGCACACTGATGTGATGATCAAAAGGGTTTTGAAGTATAGGACAAAATTAGCACTTGCCAAACAGCGAGTAATACTGAAAATTTGGCAATGGACTTTATTGCCACCACTGGTCAAACATAATAGTCACACTCACCAATTGCGATGATTGAATGGAAAAAGATTTTTTTCTCTGCTGTCGCGCGACAAATTTTGAAACCATTTGGCAAATTTCATCCCCGAAATTGGCAGATTGTGAATTTTTTTCTCGAAGCCATTCGACGATATTCGAAAATTTTTTCTCCCGAAACCAGTTGATGAATTTTGCGATTTTTCCACTGTGTCGATTAATGAATTTTGCACTTCTTCCGCTATCGATTGACGAATTTCGAATTTTATCGACTATCGGTTAACGAATTTCACGATTTTTTCCATGAACGAACAAATTGCGCACTTTCTGCTAATTGACACATTTCGCCCTTTACAATTCAGTCAATGAGTTGAACGTTGTTTCTTTCAAGAAATGTCAGGAATGAAACAATGATTATTTAGGTTGAATTTACTTCGTTCGATGCCCCATGGAAGAATGTGTGCGATGCAGCAACGGGCGTCACAGACTTTTTAGGGCACCTGCAGACTAAAAACATCCAACCAATCTTCGCGGGGGGAAAAATAACAGATTTTGTCAAATGATTGAGGAAAAAACACTACTTTATCAAAGGATCATGGGAAAACATGACTTTTGTTAAAAGACCACAGAAAAAACGTAATTATGCAAAAGGATCGCGAAAGATAAGCAAATTTTGTCAAAGAATCGCAAAAAAGGAAATTTCACCAAAAGATCACGCTTTTTTACTAAATTTAGTCTAAAAATTGCGGAATAAAATGTATTTTATCAAAGAATTGCTGGAAAATGCGAATTTCGTTAAGGATCGTGAGAAAAATGCGAAATTCTTCAAAGGATCGCTGAAAAAACACTAATTTCGTCAAAGAATTGCTGAAAAAACATGAATCTCGCCCAATAACAGAAAAATCATGGTTCATAATCATTATATCTAGTAGTATATGTAAATACAGTTTGTGATATAAGACAAAATTAACATTCACCAATCGGCGAGTAATACTGGAAATTGGTGATTGATGTTATTGCCACCACTGGCTAAACTTAGTCACACTCGCCAATTGCGATGATTGAATATAAAATGAAATTTTTTTTTCCCGCTGTCACTCAAAGAATTTTGAAACCATTTGGTGAAGTTTTTCCGAAACCATTTTGTGAATTTCCCGATTTTTTCTTCAAAATCATTTGACAAAGAGACTTTTTTCTCGATGGCATTTGACAATATTCAAAATTTTTTTACCGGAGACAATTTGACGATATTCTTAATTTTTTTTGTGCAATTCGACAAATGTTCATGGAAAAAATCATGAAATACGTTAATCAATAGTCGATAAATTGTGAAATTCTGCAATCGCTAGCGGTAAAATCGTAAAATTTGTCAATCGATAACGGAAAAATAATGAAATTCATCAAACGGTTTCCGGTAAAAAAATTGTCTTGCACGCTGATGTGATGATCAAAAGGGTTTTGAAGGCATTTATTTTATTTGTTGTATTGTGTATAAATACCTAGGTGGAAGCAGTTTGCTTATTTTGTCAAATGTTTCAACAATATTCGACCCAATACGCATGCGTAAAAAAATTCTTCCGGTAGGACCGGCCAATGAGGTGAAGGTCTATTACGGTCTCTAGAAACGTGTTTGGGATCATCTCCTGTTGTTTTTTTCTTGCACTTTGCGTTAAACCTAGGAAGGTATTTATATAGAACTCACTGTGGAGTGTTTAGAATGTATTTATTTATTTCATTTATTATAATTTGTATGAATACTTAGGTGTCCATTTCGGATTTACTGTTTAAAAATGAATTTAGGCTCTTTTAACGTTCGCGAAATCAATCCCGATGGAAATTGTCTTTTTAGATATCTATCATTTTGTTTATATAGTACAGAAAATGATTATTCAAATGTATGTAAAAATATCGTAGAACACGTAATACAAAATTGGACCACTTATAGTCCGTTTATTATCGGGGATGAATCTTATGGTGTTCCAATTGCTAATGAAGACAATTATGTAAATATATGGTTCTTCATAGAGGTATATGGTTCTTCACACTTCAATAGAAGCATTGTTTAAATTAATATAATTCTACAAATATGATGAAGTTTTAAAATATCGAGTAATGATTAATACTGTCAAAGAATATACTCATATACGTAATTAAGTTTTGGTACTTCTCTATTATCTCATCGACCACTTTTCATAAAAAAAAACTATCGCCAAATAAATGGGAGAACGTTGTCATTGGAATATCAAAATAAATAAATAAAATATAAGAATTTAAGGATACAATTGTTATTTTAATTAATGAAATAACTAATAAATCAAATAAACATAATGAAAAATACACGCAAATGTTGAATTAAAAACCATTTGATGACATAAAAAACACGTATAATGTTTTCGAAATCAAGTAAATGGGACTGCATTTTTGGCATTTAATCATACAGTTTGGCGATAGTATTTTGTTATGAAAAGTGGTCGATGGGATAATAGAGAAGTACTTAAGTTTTTTATACCAAGTTTGAAAATTTATCTTTTTTTGACATTTAAAAAAAATAACATAAAAAACATTACAAATTTGCCCATTTAAAACATTCAAGATTTGTATATATACAAACAATACAATGTAAATATTAATATTGTTACATGATACATTATATACATTGTTTGCATATATACTTCTTTGTATACATATATTGTTTGTATACATACAAACAAATATAATTTAAACATTATTCAAATATTAAGAGTTTGCAAATCAAAACATTCTAAAGATTTGTATACATACAAACAATATAATGCATACATACTCTTTACAAATAAAATAGTCCACTTATGTAATGACAAAACTTTTAAATCGAATAGAGATAATATATTTCTGTTTTGTTATGAAAAGTGGTCAATGGGATAATAGAGAAAAGTACCTAAGTTTTTTATACCAAGTTTTAAAATTTATCTTTTTTTAACATTTAAAAAAATAACAGAAAAAACATTACAAATTTACCCATTTAAAACATTCAAGATTTGTATACATACAAACAATACAATGTAAATATTAATATTGTTACATGATACATTATACATTGTTTGTATATATACTTCTTTGTATACATATATTGTTTGTATACATACAAACAAATATAATGTAAACATTATTCAAATATTAACAGTTTGCAAATCAAAACATTATAAAGATTTGTATACATACAAACAATATAATGCATACATACTCTTTACAAATAAAATAGCCCACTTATGTAATGACAAAACTTTTAAATCGAATAGAGATAATATATTTCTGTTTATTTTATAACTTATATTCAGATGCTCAGATTCTGCTTTTTTCGAACACATAATAATAAAAATATTACTACCGTGCGTACTGTCTTTTGACATTATATTTACATAATCGTTTTCATTATCAATCGGAACACCATAAGATTCATTCCCGATAATAAACAGACCATAAGTGGTCCAATTTTGTATTACGTGTTCTACACGTTTGAATAATTATTTTCTGTACTAAATAAACAAAATGATAGAGATCTAAAAAAAAAATTTCCATCGGGATTTCGCCAACGTATGAGCCTAAATTCATTTTTAAACAGTAAATCCGAAATGGACACCTAAGTATTCATACAAATTACAATAAATAAATAAAATAAATACCTTCTAAACACTCCACAGTGAGTTCTAGATAAATATCTTCCTAGGTTTAACGCAACGTGACAACAGAAAAAAACAACAGATGATACGATCCCAAACACGTTTGTAGAGACAGTCATAGACCCTCACCTCATTGGCCGGTGATTTTTTGACGCATGCGTATTCGGTCGAATTTCGATGGAATATTTGATCTGACAGAATTACCAAACAGCTTTAAATATATGGATTAAAAAATATATATAATGATAAAAGGCTTTAGGAGGAGCCTTTTTCTTCCCTTTCAAATGATGCAACATTCATAAGTTTATTGACTGTAGCCCTTTTAAAAATATTTCGGATTTTTTTTTTCAAGAATTCCAATAATATTGAATCAATACATATCAATATATTTTTTTTTAACTTCGTATAAAAATGCTACAATTGTGAAGTTTCTGCTGTGTATGAAGCACCGTAATCGTTAGAGTATGAGGCTGAATGTGGCGATAAGCCTGATTCCCATAAATATCTATATCCTGCAACCTCCAAACCTTTAAAACGCTTTTTATACAAAAATCCACTCGTATTCCTATTTTCTAACCGTTTTAGTATAGACCGGAATGTTAGAAATGTTATTAATGTACTGTACGTGATCTCTTTAAAAAAATAACAAAGAATAAAGAAGATCAAGAATAAAAATATTGTACACAATTTAAGATAAATTTATAATGTTTAACTTAATTGCAAGGAACATAAAATCATATACCCTGCAAAGTAAAAATACAGTAAATACAGTTTTAAAATAAAGAAGACCTTAACGGTAAAACGTAAGCCCAATTAAGAACAAAATGGTTTAAACTTATTTGAATGTTAATTGATAAACTATTACCAAAATGTGAAAAGTTAAGCCTAAGATAAAAGACGTAAAACTTACAGTTTTAGGGTACTTTTCTAGTATCAGAGCCTTGTCGAGATAGGGAAAACGGTCTTAGAGAAAGAAGGAAATTTATAAACATATTTGTAGTATATTCAGTGTTTCTTATACACAAGCAATTTTTTTGTAGTATTTATACCATTTATTTAATATAAAAAGCCATTTACCTATATTTATACACAAACAAAAGTAAATTGTGCATAGAATAATAATAATAATAACAATAGTATATATCTATATATCTATATATATGTAAATACATTTTTTACACACTACCAGCCATTAAAATTGTTACACCAACAAGGCGACATGCTACAGACGTGAAATGTAAAAAACATGAAGGAGGTGCTGTGATATGCAAATGATTATCTTTTCAGCGCATTCAGACAAAGCAGGCGCCGGTAGAGACACCTACAATGTGTTTAAATGAGGAAATTGTTCAGCCGGTTTTTCCTACACAAATTGCATTTGAACGTTGTTTCCTGGTGAAAAGTTGTTGTAATGCCTCGTGTAAGAAGGAGAAATGTGTACTAGCACGTTTCTGACTTTTATAAAGGTCGAATTGTAGTCTACCGGGATTGCGGTTTATCGCATCGCAGTATTGATGCTTGCGTCGGTCGAGATCTAATGACTGTTCGCAGAATATGGAATCGATGGGTTCAGGACGGTAATAAAGAAGGCCTTACGGCATCTCAACGCCCCCTATCTCTAGCATCCGAGAAGACAGGCATGTTATCCGCATGGCCATAATGGATCGTGCTGCCACGTCACGAGCCCTGTGTCATGAAATGGGGTTGTTTGCAAGACACCAAGTGTCTGCACGAACAGTTTGAAGCAGCATGGACTCTCACCTCAGAGACCATGGCTGCGGATTCCATTGACGCTGCGTCATAGACAGGAGCGCCGTCAATGGTGTGATCAATGACGAACATGGGCGCACGAATGGCGAGGCGTCAGTTTTTTAGATGAATCCAGGTTCTGTTTAAAACATCATGATGGTCGCATCCGTGTTTAGTGGCATCGTGGTGAACGCACATTGGCAGCGTGCATTAGTCATCATCATACTGGCCCATCACCTGGCGTGATGGTATGGGGTGCCATTGGATACACAGCTCGTTCACTTCTTGTTCACAGTGTCGACACTTTGAACAGTGCATGTTACATTTCTGGTTTGTTACGACCCGTGGCTCTACCTTTATTAGAGCCCTGCGAAACCCTACGTTTCAGCAGGATAATGCCCGATCGCATGTTCCCGGTATTGTACGGACCTTACTTGATACGGAAAATGTTCGGCTGTTGCCCTGGCCAGCACGTTTTCCAGATCTCTCACCAAAAGAAAACGTCTGGTCAATGGTTGCCGAGCGACTGGCTCGTCACCATACGCCAGTCACTACGGTTGATGATCTGTGGCATCGTGTTGAAGCTGCATTGGCATCTGTACCTGTGCATGCCATCCAATCTCTGTTTGACTCAATGCCCAGGCGTATAAGTGCAGAGTTTACTACCAGAGGTGGTTGTTCTGGGTACTGATTTCTCAGGAACTATGCACCAGAATTTCTTGAAAATTTAATCTCTTGTTATTTCTAGTATAATATATTTGTCTAATAAATATCATTTTGTTATCTGCATTTCTTCCTGGTGTACAATTTTAATGGCCAGTACTGTATATATAAATACATATCTAAACAAGGATAACAGTTCATCAGGTTTGTTTTCATTGCTGTTTATATCATTAGGCAATAAATCTCACTTTCTGAAAGCCGAACATTGCTCCAAGCATTACAAAAAAAAAAAAAAAAAAAAAAAAAAAAAAAAAAAAAAAATGGCCATATATTGGAAAAGTACATTTTTAAATTTTTTTTAAAAGGATCTCACGGATGACGGCTTCTTTTTTTTAGCGCTCTTCTGCGACGACACGTGGCATGTAGAGGGATCGTATATCTCAGCAGACAGCTGCGTCCAAAAGCCTTGTCAAAGTGAATCCAAATTTTATTACTTTGCCTTTATTGCCGCAAAAAGGCCGAATTGCATGGATGTCAGATAGTTGGAAGGCTACAGGAATACATTTTTAGGCACCCTTGCATATACCCCTAACTTGGCGTCGTTTTTTGTACAAATATAGCGACGTTTTGCGACTGGGGCAACCCGGCCGATAATTGTTGCTCTCGGCAACCACCAGATTTTTCCTCTTTGAGTCGGTGGCTCTAAATCTTTTTGGAAGAGGGTCTGCACGTGATAAAGTTGTATTTGTTTTTACTTTAAAACTTTGAATTTATTTAAAAAAGGAAAAATGTTTTTTCTAAAGTAATAAATATGTTTTTAAAAGTAAAAAAAAAAAAAAAAAAAAAAAAAAAAAAAAAAAAAAAAAACAATTTCTAAAAGTAAAAAAAAAAAGTGTTAAAATATAAAAAGAAATTGTTGTTTATGTTCTTATAAGATTAAATCTTTTTAAAAGTGAAGTAAAAAAGTTCTTTTTTGAAACTGAAAAAAAGTGTGAAATATATCAAACGGGTTTGTTGTTTTAAGATAATTAAAAATGATTAAAAAAAAACAATTTTGATATACTTTTATTTTATTTGTCACTGGAGTAGTTACACTATTTGGTTTGATTTTAAAAGATAAAAGATATAAAAAGGATTTATGTCGTTTTTAGATTGTAAAAAGATTTTAGTGTAGTGTTTCCGAAAATAAAAAAGTGTTTTTAAAAGTAAAAAAAAATGTTTTTTAAAATATTAAAAAAGGGTTTGTTTTTTATATTGATATGAGACTGTTTTTAAAATTAAACTAAAAAAGTGTTTTTAAGAGATTAAAAAGGGCTTACGTTGTTTTAAGAAGATAAAAACAATTAAAAAAAATTCTAAAATGTTATATTATGTTTCTTATGTTAATTATATTTGTTCGATCGAAGCAGTTATACTAATTGAGAAGACATTATTTTTTGAATCTACTGCTTGTACAGTCTTCTATTTGTGCTTTTTACGAATAATTTTCTTTTTTTTTAAATATTTTAATATGAAAAAAAATACAGAATTCTCATGCATTTACATATTTTTCCTTACGAATAACGTATAGAAATTACTTCACAAAAACAAAAAAGGCCTATTAATTTAAACCCTTTGCAGTGACAATATATGTTGAAAAAACCATATTTTAGCTTTAGTTTGACATTTTTTTTATTTTAAAATATATTATACTATTTTCATGTATCTGCATTCTTGTTTCGTTACGCCAAACATGCCGATAAATCCCTGCTTCGATTACAAATTCTATATGGCAAAAATTAATTTTACGCACCACGTCAAAAAAAAAAAAAAAAAAAAAAAAACAAGTTGGCAAAATGTTAGGGGGTATGCGCAAGCTGTTTCCATTTTTATTATTACAAATAATTCTTAGAAATAAATGATTTAAAATTACTATAAAATAATAATGCATTTTTATTTAATATTAGATGATTTGTATATTACTTTGGATTTTCATTTAATTATGAATATTTTTTAAATAAGTAATCAAGACACCCCATGTCAAACGAAAATTAAATATTATATTAAATTAAATGTATGTATTTGATTTTCTGATTCCACCCCAGCATTTATTTCCAAAACAATATATGTCCAATACTTTCTTTTCAAAAATGCATTTTCATAGAAAAGCACAGAATGTGCTTTTCACTTTAGGAAATGTAGGAATTGAGAATTTTTTTTTTCACTTCCCTAAAGATGCTAAGAGTGTACGTTTCTTTAGTATACGTAATATAGCAGACAATGAGAAACATCGAACATTTCCTTTCAAAGAAACTGAAAAGATTTGAATTTTTTACAGCTGTTTCCTTTCTACATGGTAAAAAGATACATTTGTTGCTAGAAGTTGTTTTTATACTACCAAGAAAAATGTTTTTACGTAGGTGAAGGTACATATATTATTATATCTGGCATTTTATTTTATGCAAAATAAATATTTCCTATTTTAGAAGACTGGCAGATATAGTGTTTTTGTTTTATCATCAAAGTAATTTTCTTTCATAAAGCAATTTCAATATATTCAAAAGCATATGAAATAAGTAAATAACAATGTCATTAATATTTTTATTAGCAAATATATATATGTTACCGTGAAAGACCGAAATTGGAGAATGTCGACTTTCACCGGTGAAGGTCAACAAACACCAAATACGTCGGTGAAAGATCGAATATTTCATTACATTCTTGTACATTCGGACCCTCACCGGTTTATGTCGACAATCACAGATATGCTCTGGTGGAGGTCGAAAAGAGAGGAGCTTAAATCTTACATATGATTTCAACATATGAATTAAACATATGAATCAACATATGAATTAAACATATGAATCAACATATGAATCAACATATTATTTCAAAAATCTTTTTAATAACATTAACTTATTAAATTTACGTAATATAATAAATGCCTTATTTAAAAAAATTCAAAATCAATTGACTCTTCCTGTACATGTGGATGCAGAGTACTTTCATACACTAGCTAATTACATTAAATATAATAAATACGTTCTACCAAATAATACTATTTATTTACAGAAATTGGGTATTCCACAAGTTGGATGCACATCAGGTTTACTTACAAACTTTTGTTTATATCACTAGGATCAAACATATTGTAACAGTAATATTCATTTATATCGTTATATTAATGACATCATATTAATCAATACCTTCCAATCACATGTTTATCAATTTCCAGTAAATTATTCTACTAATTTAGAATTAACGGAAAACCTATTACCTAATAATGCTATTCACTTTTTAGGCCTAAAACTTACACTGCATGATAAAAAACCATTACAGACATATATGGCAAACGTAAAGAATTTAAATTCAAAGTTAATACATTTACCAATTTTAAGTCATGCCTTCATATTTCTGTTCACCGTAATATGCTTCTTAATCATATGTTTCGAATAAAACGACTATGCTCTTCTCATCTTATAAATAAAAACATGAAACAACTTATTTATGATGCATTACAACATGGTTTTCCATGTTTTTTTAAGTTCTTAGCCATTCCTCTCAGAAAGAGAGGTGAAAAATTTATCGCGACTGAATTACGGAGAAAAAAATATAAATCTCGGACATGTTCAACGTTCACCATTAGTGCATGGTGAATGTCGACATTTACCGGTGTAAGTCGGAAATAAGGGTATTTAGCAAATATTTCGGACATACACCAAGCGACTATGTGTTTGTTGACTTTCACCGGTGAAAGTCGACATTCTCCAGATTTCGGTGTTTCACCGTAACATATATATATATATATATATATATATATATATATATATATCGATAAATAAATAAATAAATAAACAAACAAACAAACAAACAATATACAGGGTGTCCATAATTAAACGACCCTACTTTAAAGTTGTCTACAGACGAAACTATTGGTCAGAAAGTTGTGAAATTTTGTGAAGGACATAATGAAGGAATGGGAATTTGTTTACGCGAAAAAAAAAATTCGTTCAAAATTTCGCCGCCAGGGGGCGTTTTTTTTAATGAATTACACATTTAGCATAGATTTACGATAGGTTACAAATTTTATTTCAACAAAACATGTTGAACAAAATTTTTTTCGCGACATGTTTTTAGCATTTCCCAGAAAACACTGCTGTCAACCGTGGAACATGCTATCTTACGATTCCAGATGTTAGCTGAAAATGACAGCTGTCATGAGGAACATGTTTTGTTGCCATAAAGTATGTAAACTATCGTAAATGTATGCTAAATGTGTTATTTATTAAAAAACGCCCTCTGGCGGTGAAATTTTGAACTAAATTTTTTTCGCTTAAACAAATTCCCATTCCTTCATTATGTCCTTCACAAAATTTCACAACTTTCTGACCAATAGTTTTGTCTGTAGACAACTTTAAAGTAGGGTCGTTTAATTATGGACACCCTGTATATATATATATATATGTATGTATGTTTGTATATATATATATATATATATGTATGTATGTATGTATGTATGTATATATATATATATTGTATATTCTTAATGGTTTTTTATTTCCTATTTAAATATTTCCAAATTTTAATATTTCCAATTGTTGTCTGGTAATAATTCAGTGTACCTGGATGATTCTACTGATCTTAGCATTATGCCAGTAGAATTATGAAACACTGAATTATTATTTAAAACACATGTGGGTGCATCCAGGCTGATGAGTACATGTGCATGTGTTGTTTCATATCCAATTCATATTTAATTCTCATGTGGTCCAATTTTCCATTGTATATGGTTCATATTTAATTTATTAATCCATTTGTATTTACTTAATTGCAACTCCAATTTATAATTTTTTTTCCCCTTTCTCTCTATTTTTTTTTCTTTTTTCAATATTCTTTAGGTATGAGTAAAATTTGGCCAATTACCATTGAAGCACAAGCTATGGTAATATTATGTTTGCACATGTTAATTATTAGCTATGTGGTATTCTGTATACACAATATCATTAATTATCTCTTTGGAGATTTATGTAGAATGATAATAGAACTTGATATGTTTTTTGAAATTCATAGATATTATAATTATTTAACATTCTATAAAATTATGCTGCATTGCGCAAATTGGTATGGAATAGTTTTTACATATTCTTTTCAATATTCTTTTCAACAATTAGCTAGTTAAAATATTGATTTTTATATGATACCATAATTTAGCCTAATTGGCTCACAAATCACTTTGATTAACTTCTGTTTGAAATACATAGTTATTATAGCTGCATTGCGCTTTTAATGGTGTATTTAATAATAATTTAATAATAATAATATTTTAGTATTACTATTATTTCTTGGTATCATTTGTTTATCTATTGAATTTTCAAAGGCATCTTTATAAAATCTTATTCGGGTTCTATTGATTTTTTTTTTTTTTTTTACTAACATTAATTTTGTACTGACTTATGACTGCTAGGGGTTTTTATATTGTTGTCTTTTGATGTTAGTTTGCTTAATGGGACTTTATGTATATATGTAAATAGTTTTATTATACAGCTTTATTATATTTAGTCAAGTATTAAACAGTCAATCTTTTTTTTTTTTTTTTTTTTTTTTATGGATATTCAAGTAATAATAAGGTTGATTCATAACAATTTTTTTAAATATGTTATAGATGTATTTAATATGTATTTCTTGCAATTTTTATTGCTATCAAACAAATATGGCAGTTATTAGTAAAATGTTAGATACTGGCAATTTAGGCCTTGGTGGATCCAGGACTAATGCTCGGTACAGGAAGATTATTAGGGATCTTCCTGGATCGTTATCAGATAACCTATTCTATTGTCCCAAACCTGTACTATGTTTTCGAGAGTGTGAATCTAAGCGTTGTCTTACATGTCCATTAGCTGATAAGTCACAGATTTCAAATAATAACAATCTTAATTTGGTAAAATATTGCAAAGCATACAATGTAATCTATTCATTGAAATGCAATTCGTGTAACATGGAATATATAGAACAGTCTTGTCAAAAATTACATAAGCGACTAAATTTACATCGTTCTCATATTGATAAATATAAAAATTCTAAATATCAAACAACTCATAATATTGAATATACTCATTTCAAAAATCATGATTTTAAAAATATTGCTATTAAAATACTTAAAATACAAAAAAATTTTACTGAACGACTTTTTCTAGAATCTAAATATATAAGACATTTTAATACTACATATCCTTATGGATTAAATCAATTAGTATACAAAAAATCACATCCTGTATTTTCAGATTTAACTAAATATGAAAATTATAAAAATCTTTATTCCGGATTAAATTTTTCAAACTTAAAAAAAACTTCAAGATCTGGTAGAGGTAAACATAATAACAAAAAATACACTGATGATATTGTGATTCAACAGGAGCTTGATAATCTTGAGGCACAATTTTGTAATGATTATTGTTGGCTTGCTATAAGAAAACATGTTTTTAGTATAAAAAAGAAATACATAAACCAATATTTCAAGGTATTTAAAAAGAATCAATATTCTCCACATTTTTGTGATATCTTTTATGATATTCTACATTATAGAGCAAACCTATTAAATACAAGTCTTTCTAATAAACCTAAATATAAAACTAATAATACACAATTAATTATAAATTTTTCCAATCATGTATTTAATAATATAAATTTACACAATATAATAAACAACATTAATAATAATTTTCCAATAAAAAATTTTACCATTCACAAGACATGTAAATATAATCGCACACTTGGACGTAAAATATTTAATTACAATTCTTTTGCAAAAAATTTGGTCTCTTCAAAGAATTACCCATGTTATTGTAATGACCCAAAATATCAAAAGTATATAAATACAACACATGGTCATATCATTACTGGTGATCTTAATATTGTAGAACAACCTATTTTACAAAACTTAATGCATAATGGCACAAAATTTCGTCTTCCGTATAAGTGTAATATCAAATCCATAATATTGCAGTTCATTCAAGATATTGATTTGTTTATATATAAAATTGCTGTTGATTACAATAAACCAATCGAATATTTCAGTGAATGGCGATTTTCTGTAATTGATAAATTAAAAAATGAAATTATAAAAAATTATCATCATATTACACATGCAGCTTTTAAAAACATAAATAAACATATATCAGAATTACAAAACAAATTTATAATTACTTATGTAGATAAATCTCCAAATAATTATGCTATCATTTGTAAAGAATACTATAAAGTGTTAATTCACAATGCAATCAACACAAGTAATATTTTTAATAAAACTAAATTAAATATTGAAATAAATAACAGAAAATTATTAAATTATCACAAATTACTAAAAATCAAATGTAATAATTTTAATTATCCTTATCTTGTTATAATTCCAAAATTTCATAAAAATCCTATTAAATTTCGCACTGTTACCATCGGTTGTAACACATATAATAAAAATGCAAGCAATTTACTACTTAATATTTTAAAGCAGATATATGATATAACGTTAAAACATAATAACCAACATTGCCTAAAAAATAGTTTTCAACTCATTAATAAAATACATAATATCAATCCGGTAAAATTCATAAAAACATTGGATTTTAATGATTTATTTAATAACATTGATATAAAAGACTTACATGAAACAATGTGCATATTATTTAAAGAATTTAAATCTCAATTAAAATTAAAAGAACATATTTCAGTAAATTTTTTTAAAACCTTACTAAATTTTACATTGCATAATAATTACATTATATATGACAATATTATTTATAAACAATGCCAGGGAATTCCGCAGGGCGGAACCGCATCTAGTATTCTCTCTGACCTTTACTTATATTATTATGAAAGAAATATAAGTCTGAACAATGATTATGTATTTTATCGCTATATTGATGACATTATCATATTTTATTTCAATGAAAAAAATTGCACATCACCACTCAATTTTTATCCTACTCAGCTTAAATTAAGCGAAAATGATTTAATTAATAATAATATAAACTTTCTTGACTTAAAAATTAATATTACTAATAATTATAAATTAATTTTTGATAATTATGATAAGAGATTTGATTTCCCATTTAAAGTAAATATTTTTACCAATTATGCTTCATGTTTACATAAATCTGTTTATAAAAATATAATTATCAATTATCTACATCGTATAAAATACTTATGCTCAGATATAAATAAAAACAAAAATATTAGATATATTCGAGATCAAGCAAAAATATATGGTTATCCAATTTTTATGATAAATTCAATCATCAACTCTTTTAAATAACATTTATTATATAATTTAAATATAAACATGGTATGCAATAAATTATTGTTTTAGTGTGCGATAACATATAACAAAAGATATAGAAAATAATAATTATAACATACATTATTACAATTATAACATAATAGAAAATTTAATATTTAATATTTGTTTGAACATTATATACACTTTATATAGAAAATTACAATTATAACATACATAATTACAATTATAACATATTAGGAAATTTAATTTTTTGATTGAACATTATATACACTTTGTATAGTTGTGATTGTGGGTTGCCGATCACCTCTGTTTAAGGTGTTATTGATGTGCAGTTTTCATACATTTAATTTGTTTGAACATTATATACACTTTATATAGAAAATTACAATTATAACATACATAATTACAATTATAACATATTAGGAAATTTAATTTTTGATTGAACATTATATACACTTTGTATAGTTGTGATTGTGCGTTGCCGATCACCTCTGTTTAAGGTGTTATTGATGTGCAGTTTTCATACATTTATAAATTAACTTATACAATAACAAATTAAATTATACATGGATAACATTGGTGATTATAACTCATAAACATATCTATTTACAATATATATAAATATAAATATATATAGTTTTTATTTTTGTCTATGAATAATTAAATTTAACAAGTATTTTAATTTCTGCATTGCATTAATTTGATTGAAAAACAGTAGTAATACTATTAATTATCAATTTTATAAATTTTGAGATATTTTGAATTGTTTATGAATTATTTAATTAGATATTTAAATTAATCTATGAAATATAAAATATATTTACAATGTAGTATAAATTAAACATTAATTATTTAATAACAAGTCTAATATATATTTAAGTAGTAGTAAAAATAAAACATTAATTATTTAATAATATGTCTATAATATTAGTGGATTAACACAGCTGGCAGCAAAAACAATTTGAATTAAAATAATATCTCTTTTACATAATATATTCTTGTTAAGAATATCTGAAATGCTGTGCAAGTTGAATTAATTCTGTGTAGATTTATTCATATAGTAGTATTATATTTTATTTGAATTTAGAGTAAAACTACAAGTTAGTATTGTTTTTTAAGGTTTATTTATATAATTAAATCTAATGAAGTGTGTATGTAACTAATAAAGTGGATATCTAACTAAATATTAATTATGAATTATTATAATACCAATAGATGGCGACACTTTACCTTTCAGGTAGTTGTTGATAATATTGTTAATATTATATTTAATTTAACTATAGAGGGAGCTATTGATTGTATATTAATTTTACTTTCAGGAATTAAAATTGGATGGAGTAATATATATTCACGGATATAATTTTGTTATAAGTGTATTAAAACAAGAATTATTTTGTGTGTTTTTGAATCATTTTGTGTTTGGGTGTCATCGATGGGGTTGTGTTTTAAAAAAAGTGTGCTCTCAACTTGTCTTTCAAATCATTTCTCTCAACTCGACTTAGTCAACATGTATGATGCATTGCCATGTGGATGTGAATATTATGCAGAAGTTGTGACATTTTAAGGATTCTGTATAATTATTGTAAGTAAAATATTTTATCTACACTTTACGCGTTCATATTTCCAATTTTATTATTTCAAAACTGTTATCTCGTGGTAATTTCGTGAGGTGTTAAATACAGTTTTTGGGATAATCGATGTGAGTGAAATATATTGTATATTCTTAATGGTTTTTTATTTCCTATTTCAATATTTCCAAATTTTAATATTTCCAATTGTTGTCTGGTAATAATTCAGTGTACCTGGATGATTCTACTGATCTTAGCATTATGCCCGTAGAATTATGAAACACTGAATTATTATTTAAAACACATGTGGGTGCATCCAGGCTGATGAGTACATGTGCATGTGTTTTTTTCATATCCAATTCATATTTAATTCTCATGTGGTCCAATTTTCCATTGTATATGGTTCATATTTAATTTATTAATCCATTTGTATTTACTTAATTGCAACTCCAATTTATATATATTTTTTTTCCCTTTCTCTCTATTTCTTTTTTCTTTTTTCAATATTCTTTAGGTATGAGTAAAATTTGGCCAATTACCATTGAAGCACAAGCTATGGTAATATTATGTTTGCACATGTTAATTATTAGCTATGTGGTATTCTGTATACACAATATCATTAATTATCTCTTTGGAGATTTATGTAGAATGATAATAGAACTTGATATGTTTTTTGAAATTCATAGATATTATAATTATATATATATATATATATATATATATATATATGTATGTATGTATTTACATGGGATTTAATGGTTATTATACACAAAGTTTTATTATATATATACAGTGGCGGACAAAAAAACTGCATCACCTAGAAAAATTAACATTTTGTGATGCTAATGATTTATTTCGATCAAATAAATTAATCTTAGTTACTGCAAAGCAAGATAAGATATCATTCTACATTTCTATTGAATAATATACCCCTTATGAAGTATTGCGTCATCAAATTTTTAAAAATAGTGCGTCAAAAGGGAAAAACGGTTATTTGTCTTGTTCTTTAAGTGGTCAAATGATGGCTTCGTATGTTCAATTGACGCAAGAAAAAAAATGTGTGATACTTGCTTTAGTTAAAGAAGGATATTCGACACGTGTGATCGCTAAAAAAATTGGTTGCAATCAATCGACAGTTTAGAGGATGATTAAATTAGAACGTGAAACTGGTAATGTTGAGAGAAAGGCTGGATCGGGCCGAAAGAAGGTCACCCTAAATTCTGATGATCGATATCTGAAACGGATGTATCTGAGTAATCGTCATGCAAGTGCTCCTGACTTAAAAATCTCTTTTTTAAAGCCTGTGGTGTTAATTTAAGTGCAAGAGCTATCCAAAACGACTTGTGGAATTCGGTTTGCATGCGTATTACTCAAAGAAAAAGCCTTTTCTTACAAAAAAAAATTATGCAGAAACGACTTTCTTGGGCAAAAGAGCATGTCTCATGGACAAAGGCTCAGTGGGATTCAGTAATGTTTTTGGACGAATCTAAGTTCAACCTACATAGATCAGACGGTAAGCGGTATGTTCGAAGACGTAAAAGTGAATCTTATCATCCAGACTGCATATCGCCTACTGTAAAATTCCCAGTTAGCCAAATGGTCTGGGGATGTATATCCAGCAAAGGTGTTGGATGTCTGAAACTTATTACTGGAACTGTGAATGAATATAAACATACCGAGATTTTAGAGGAGTGTTTAAAACCAATTATTAAGGATGATTTAAAGGTGCAAGAAATTGTATTTTTCAACAGGACTCTGCACCCTGCCATACAGCAAAATTGGTAAATACAATCTAACTTATTCATGAATTATTTTGTTGCCTAATTTACAAGTTTTAATCTCCATAACATAAAGGATATTGGAAAAGTAATTTTCACCCAGTTTTCTCCCTTTAGGTGACGGCCTATCTGAAAAAATCTGGCATTAAAGTTTTGGAATGGCCTGGGAATAGTCCTAACCTGAATCCCATTGAAAATTGTTGGCATATAATGGGTACAAAAATTGTTCCTCAGAAGCCTGCTACTAAAATAAAACTGCTGGAAAGCATTATTAGGGTCTGGTTGCATGAAATTGGCCAGGATTACATTCAGAATTTGATATATTCTATGCCGGACCACTGCAAGGCTGTCATCGCAGCTCTTGGAGGGTCTACTAAATACTGAAGTGATCCTTATGCATGTATACACATCTAAGTATATATATAATATGACTGCAGTTATGTAAAATTTACATTAACTACAGAATTTGTGCACCTATTACTTTGTTCCAAGTTTTTTTAAATATTGCGTTTTTCACTTTTTTCCATTTTTCCAAATAATTATGCGTAAATAATTTATAAATCCCAATAAAATTTAATTTAGATTAATCCTACAACTGTATTTTATCGTAAAAATATCATCCTTCCATAATACCTGTACTTAAAAAATATTATTTGCAGCGTTTTCCACTTTTTCGCAGGTGATGCAGTTTTTTTGTCCGCCACTGTATATATATATATATTCTGTAAAGAGGTCAATACTTACATATAAGCAAATAAGCATGTCTAAAGGAAGGATCAGTGTCCATAAGCCGTGTTTTTGTGTCATGAAATGAGACTAAAATTTGATCTTGTTATACTGACTTAATTATTTCACTTTTGAATATTAGAAATTTTATCCTGTGCACTTTCAACAATAGTTTTTGCATTTTGCTCGGATTTATATGACTTACACAAGCTCAAAGTTCGTATTATTCGTAGTTTTTGATGAAAAATTCGGAATTTCTCCTAATTTTACCTCAATTATTTATATGAGCGCAATCGTGCAACACTTTCTTCTTTACATATGTTATGAAATACGTCAAAACATACAATATATGTCGAAATAAAAGTGTTGCAAAGGTGCGCTCAAAGTAAAATATTAAATATAAAGTGTTAAGTAACTGATTTCCCTCACGTCACTAAGAGACTTTAGGATGCAGCGACGTGTTTAAACGTGCTGAAATGAGCGTAACTATTGCTAGTGTGAAGGAATGCAGTTATTAGCAATAGTTACGTCCATTTTAACACGTTTTTACGCTCATTTTCCTTTTTATATGACTTTAACGAAGGTTTAATGGTGTGAAGAACATTTACGATAGTTAAGTAAAGGAAATAGTAAAAGAAACGGAAATCAGAAGTTACGATTCAGGACGTAAAAGAATGCGTCACTTCACTCCCATATCAGCATCATTCCTGGATTCTTCTTCTGACTTCCAGTAGTGGCGCTGTTGTCACTGTCTGTCCTGACATAAGATGAATGTAAATGGGTTGCATACAAGCTTATATTTTGTTTATATTCATATATATGTATGAATAGTATGGAATAAGCACTTAGAATATTTTTTACGTCTATGTTAATTCTCTTTAGAATTAATTAAATTGTTATTCCTTGCTTTATTTTTAAATTTTCTCATTTGCGCCTTTGCTTCTCGCGATTCCTTAACGTTCATTTTTATCCATTTCCAATAGAATACTGTCATCCATTACGCATGAGCCACATTTTTTGTCTTTCTTCAGCACTTTATTTTATTACTTACTAGCTAACCCGCCCGGCGTTGCCCGGGCCCGAAATAATTACAATCACGGTGAAAGGCCCCTCCCTCCCCATACCCGCAAATATAATGAATAATTTGTTCAAGAGAACCACCGTCACGTACATTAACGTGATCATTAAAAAAAGAATTACATTTTTCTGATAATTAGAACATAACGAAGATGCTACGCTAAAATAGCCGGCAAATGACTCCGCTTCCCGACCTCAATTTCAAATCTATATCTTAATTAGTTACCTAAATATTTGTTCATTAGTAAAATTTGGCAATTATTTCCTTTCATTTTCGCAAACTAAATGAGAGGGATCGGCCAGAGAAACAGATCTCTTTGTAGTTCAGTTTTTAATGAAATCACATCCCTGTCTGAAACTTTCTCGGATCGTTTTCAATGGCGCCAGCAGATTTTGGCAGTTTTTTGAACAAATTAAAAAAAATTACCGACCGAATTTTTCAAAAATCACATAGGCAGATGAAGAATATTTTTTTACATATGCTCAGAAATTTTCAAATTGATATCCCAATTAGTTTTCTTAAAATTCGCTAATTAGTAAAATAATTTCGAATTCATTCATTCCCGTTTGCAAATCCAATGCGCTGATTCGTTTCTTTCGCCATTTTGCTTTAAAAGATAGTCATTTTAGAAGAGATGGTTAATGAGTATCTAATTTATATCTTGGGTAATTATCAAAATATTAAAATTCTGAGGCTCAGGTGCACATGGCTAGACATTGGCCTATCCACACCTAAATTTTCAGACTTCTAGGTGGGCTAGATTTTGCTATCCATCGCCAACAGACACACACACACACAGACGGACACACACACAGAGCGAAACTTTCTTTTATTAATATAGATTTCATGACATTTTTAAGTGCCAAGATATTACTAATTACATACTTGGAAAAACATTAGCATTTATTTTTTTATTAATCGTATAGGCGCATTATATGTTTTGTGTACATTATAGATACGACTTATTTCTACGTTCATTCTATTTGATTTCATATATTAAATAAAATTTCGGGAACAGACCTGCTTTATTTAAACGCAGGGTTATAGACTGGAAATCACTGCATGTAACTGACTTTAGATTTTTGGTGCTCATTAGATTATTAGGTAGCTTTCAATACAAAAAAGTATAAAGCTACCTATTGCAGCCGTTCGGAGGAAAGCAAAATTCCGGAAAATTTCGATATATTTTCACCGATCATGACCTCCAGACCCCAAAACCACCCTCCGTTCAAATGTTGATTTATATATATAGATATATCCATATATATATATATATATATATATATATATATATATATATATATATATATATATATATATATATATATCTGACCTATGTCATACGATAACGCTCGTATTTATAAATCAATTTTGATGAAACTAATTGTGTGTATTAAGCTAACCAATGTCTCAACCGAGTTCGTTGGCCAGCTTGGTCCACCATTTTGTTTCAAGATGGCGGCCATTTAAAAATTTAAATCTAAAATAAATATACAAAAAAATTAAAAATTAAAATTTATTTTTAATTACGTGTTAAACCTTGATACAAGGATTCCAGAGCAATTTTTGGTTTACCTCTATCTTAAAAAATGGCTGAGATAGAGCAGTTTGAAATTCTAGGGTGGCTGACATTTTGAAACAAAACAGCACATTAACGCGATTACTCGCAAATTATTTTCTTTCATTGTTGTAATAATTTTCCCAATCATACGCATAAAACTATATATTCATATCCGTTAGCGCCAAAATTGGCGACATTTGGCGAAATATCGCCAAATTAGGCGACCAAAATAAGTCTTCATAAATGAAGCCAATTTGGCTATTGCTCAATAATTTGGCGAATTTCTTATTGAAATTCAGTATTCACGAATCTTTTGTAAACGTTTCTTTGCATTTTAACTTGCTGTTTTCGTGTAACATTAGCTAAAATTTTAAAACGAAGATATAGGAAAGCTACCTTTTCCTCCCGGTACAGGGCGGAAGGACTTTTTTTTAATTCGTTTTTTACTACGATGATTACAATAAATTGTCCACTAGAATGATCCTTTTTTGTGCTGTATAATATATATAGATTTAAGGGCACAAGGGTAACTTTTAGGTAGCTTTCAATACAAAAAAGTCCTTTACCCTTTATTTTTACGCTATATGTTGTAGTGGTAGTAAAATTGATAATAGCAGCAGGAGCACACATGGTCACACAATGTAGATACGAACGGTAGTTGTTATTTGATTATATAATTAGATAGAAGTTGTCGTAAAATGCATAATATTCGAGTTTTGCAATCTTGACGTGGCGGCAGAGGCAGTAGAATGAAATAACCAGAGGCGTTTCACCATGAATTAAACGAACAAGGTCTTTCAAATTCAATTCTTTATTTAAGTATTTCTCTTGGGCAGTTTCCACCTAACAATAATAGTCGTACATCGTTACGTCATCAAGGTATGGAGGGTAAGTATTTAGAACATATTAAATTTTAGTCAAACGATGCAGCCAGGGAGTTGTTGACAAGTGAAAATTCGACTTATTTCCTAGGGAACATCGCAGGTAGCTGCTTTTTGTTACCTAGCGCAATAACACAATTTATGACGTAAAACGCGTACTGAACCAATGAGGAATTAAAGAAGACGCATCATGCTACGTCACGACCAATGAATGATAGTTAGTAAAGAGTTCGGACAAAGAGGCCGTGGATGAATTTTATAGTAAAAAGTATTTAGAACGGGAAACGAAATTCGGCATAAAAAATGAAAATGGCTCTCAAAGAACATTCTAAAAACCCAGAAATGATCGGAGATCATGATAAAAATTAAGGATAACTAAAAGCTTTATATTTAAGTAAATTGGACAATTTAGATATTAAATAAAAGGAAATTTAACAGAGTTAACGATAGAGCTAATTTAAGAATAAGGATTTAATGAATATAGAGTAGTAATTTAAAATAAAACAGGGAAAATCGTGAAAGTAGATCTAATAATGTAACATATATATACATATATATATATATATAAATGGACATATATATATATATATATATATATAAATCAACATTTGAACGGATGGTAGTTTTGGGGTCTGCGGTCATGATCGGTGAAAATATACCAAAATTTTCTGGAATTGCTTTCCTCTGAACGGCTGCAATAGGTAGCTTTATACTTTTAGGTAGCTTTCAATACAAAAAAGTCCTTCCGCCCTGTACCGGGAGGAAAAGGTAGCTTTCCTATATCTTCGTTTAAAAATTTTAGCTAATGTTACACGAAAACAGCAAGTTAAAATGCAAAGAAAACGTTTACAAAAGATTCGTTAAAACTGAATTTGAATAAGAAATTCGCCAAATTATTGAGCAATAGCCCAATTGGCTTCATTTATGAAGACTTATTTTGGTCGCCAAATTTGGCGATATTTCGCAAAATGTCGCCAAGTTTGGCGAGAATTTGGCGCTTACGGATATGAATATATAGTTTTATGCGTATGATTGGAAAAATTATTACAACAATGAAAATTTTTGTAATGTGCTGTCTTGTTTCAAAATGTCAGCCACCCTAGAATTTCAAACTGCTTTATCTCAGCCATTTTTTAAGATAGAGGTAAACCAAAAAATGTTCTGGAATCCTAGTATCAAGGCCTAACACTTAATTAAAAAATAAATTTGAATTTTTAACTTTTTTGTATACTTATTTTAGTTTTAAATTTTTAAATGACCGCCATCTTGAAACAAAATGGGGGACCAAGCTAGCCAACGAACACGGTCGAAACATTTGTGAGCTTAATACACACAATTAGTTTCATCAAAATTGATTTATAAATACGAGCGTTATCGTATGACATATGTCAGATATATATATATATATATATATATATATATATCAACATTTGAACGGAGGGTGGTTTTGGGGTCTGGGGGTCATAATCGGTGAAAATATATCGAAATTTTCCGGAACTGCTTTCCTCCGAACGGCTGCAATAGGTAGCTTTATACATTTTTGTATTGAAAGCTACCTAAAAGTAGTTCCGGAAAGCAGTTCCGGAAAATTTCGATATATTTTCACCGACCATGACCCCCAGACCCCAAAACCACCCTCCATTCAAATGTTGATATATATATATATCTATATCTATATATATATATATATCTGACCTGTGTCATACGATAACGCTCGTATTTATAAATCGATTTTGATGAAACTAATTGTGTGTATTAAGATCACCCATGCCTCGACCGAGTTCGTTGGCCAGCTTGGTCCGCCATTTTGTTTCAAGATGGCGGCCATTTAAAAATTTAAAACTAAAATAAATATACAAAAAAATTAAAAATTCAAATTTATTTTTTAATTACGTGTTAGGCCTTGATACAAGGATTCCAGAGCATTTTTTGGTTTACCTCTATCTTAGGGTTTCTGACATTTTGAAACAAAACAGCACATTAACGCGATTACTCGCAAATTATTTTCTTTCATTGTTGTAATAAATTTCCCAATCATACGCATAAAACTATATATTCATATCCATTAGCGCCAAAATTGGCGACATTGGCGACAAAATTAGCAAAATTTGTTACATTTGGCGAAATATCGCCAAATTTGGCAACCAAAATAAGTTTTTATAAATGAAGCCAATTTGGCTATTGCTCAATAATTTGGCGAATTTCTTATTCAAATTCAGTATTAACGAATCTTTTGTAAACGTTTCTTTGCATTTTAACTTGCTGTTTTCGTGTAACATTAGCTAAAATTTTAAAACGAAGATATAGGAAAGCTACCTTTTCCTTCCGGTACAGGCTGGAAGGACTTTTTTGTATTTAAAGCTATCTAAAAGTATAAAGCTACCTATTGCAGACGTTCGGAGGAAAGTAGTTCCGGAAAATTTCGATATATTTTCACCGATCATGAGCCCCAGACCCCAAAATCACCCTCCGTTCAAATGTTGATATATATATATATATATATATAGGCCATATAGATATCTGACCTATGTCATACGATAACGCTCGTATTTATAAATCAATTTTTATGAAACTAATTGTGTGTACTAAGCTCACCAATGTCTCGACCGAGTTCGTTGGCCAGCTTGGTCCGCCATTTTGTTTCAAGATGGCGGCCATTTAAATATTTAAAACTAAAATAAATATACAAAAAAGTTAAAAATTCAAATTTATTTTTTAATTACGTGTTAGGCCTTGATACAAGGATTCCAGAGCATTTTTTGGTTTACCTCTATCTTAAAAAATGGCTGAGATAGAGCAGTTTGAAATTCTAGGGTGGCTGACATTTTGAAACAAAACAGCACATTAACGCGATTACTCGCAAATTATTTTCTTTCATTGTTGTAATCATTTTCCCAATCATACGCATAAAACTATATAATCATATCCGTTAGCGTTAAATTCTCGCCAAAATTGGCGACCAAAATAAGTCTTCATAAATGAAGCCAATTTGGCTATTGCTCAATAATTTGGCGAATTTCTTATTCAAATTCAGTATTAACGAATCTTTTGTAAACGTTTCTTTGCATTTTAACTTGCTGTTTTCGTGTAACCTTAGCTAAAATTTTAAAATGAAGTTATAAGAAAGCTACCTTTTCCTCCTGGTACAGGCCGGAAGGACTTTTTAGTATTTCTATTGAACAGCAATTTGTATAAACGTGAATTCTTCAAGTTTGAACTTATATGCAGTACGGAAAATATGTTCTCCCCTGAATGCACAGCCTAACTCTAATTCTAAATAAAACGAAACGGTGTTTTTTATTTTATGTTAAATGTTTAAAGTTGTTTATATATTTTTTAAGATCTTTATTTTCTTGAAGTGTTTTATACATATTTAATACATGTTTGATCGTTCATAATTTCTAAACAACTTTCATTATATTCTCATACGATTCTTCACTCTTCAGTAACCACAAATATAGTATTTATGGCTATATTACCATACGATTCTTCATGCTTCATAAACCACGTATATAATATTTACTGCTCTATCTTAACAAATGCGTTAAATATGGGCTCATATGCTGTGTTAGAGTTGATAAATCAATCGTTTCTTTACTATTATTCAGCATGCACACTGTAGAAAATTAATTTCCGACATTAAGCTGAAGTATGGTTCCCTACAGTTGTGTATATCACATCATAGCTTGACAACTAATGCACAGAAGGAAATGAACATGGTCTTTACGGAAGAATTTCGATCACCCTGATTTATACACATCAAAAAACAGCTTTAGGGCACTTTTGGCGCGGTCGCACATATACATCCATATTCAATTTGCTAAAATTAAACGCAAATTTCCGTTACATTTTGGGCTACTTAAGATACTTTGGACTCCAGCTCATGGGAGCTGGACTAAAGATAAAAATAATTTCTCTCACCACCAAAACACTGCTCAAGAAGCAACCACAAGATGCACCTGCATTCTCCGTCGCAGCTCGCTACGAGAACTCATCCAGATCACCATCAACATCACGATGAACTCTGCATAGATGGACCCAGCTCGATTAGCGGTAAACATGGGCATTACGCCCCATGTAGGCACACGCAAACGCATTCTTGATTATACACTAAAAACACCAACGTTTAACACACAATATCAAACTATAGTACAATGGACAGACGTGCGTTTCGTGAGTAACTTGGACTCACATCCTCAGTGTCAATAAAATAAAATTAAACATTATTGTATCCCCCCAAAGACATGAAATTGAATCGAGAAACCCAAATGAAAACAACAACACGCTGAAAAACGCATCACGCACGAGCCATAAATGAGATTAAGCCGGAAGTGATTCAGTATGACAACGTACGTCTGTTCATTGTACTATAGTTTGATATTGCGTGTTAAACGTTTGTGTTTTTAGTGTATATTTATCCACACAAGATTTTCTTTATAATCATTCTAGATTCTTGATCTCCTCTACGTTCCAAGAGCCGCCCCCCCACTACAAGACCGTTTTGTTCCGAAAGTCGTAAATCACCTTTAATGGTGATTAACAGTTCACTTCTTTAGCGGAATTGAGGACTCCAGAGACAGTGTCCCTATCAGGTGCATAGGTTTGGTGTTAATACACAGCCGAGCATCTTGGCGTCTTCTTACAATAACACGCTGAAACAACAACACGCTGTAAAACAACAACACGCTGAAAAACTCATCACGCACGAGCCATAAATGAGATTAAGCCGGAAGTGATTCACTATGACAACGTACGTCTGTACATTGTACTATAGTTTGATATTGCGTGTTAAACGTTGGTGTTTTTAGTGTATATTTATCCACACAAGATTTTCTTTATAATCATTCTTGATTCTTGATCTCCTCTACGTTCCAAGAGCCGCCCCCCCCACTACGAGACCGTTTTGTTCCGAAAGTCGTAAATCACCTTTAATGGTGATTAACAGTTCACTTCTTTAGCGGAATTGAGGACTCCAGAGACAGTGTCCCTATCAGGTGCATAGGTTTGGTGTTAATACACAGCCGAGCATCTTGGCGTCTTCTTAGAATTTATCGTCAAACAATGTTAAAAATTACTTGAATACACTCTTAAAACTGTGCCTCTGATTTAAGAGGTACATTCTGAATTTTTGTGCCTCTGAATATTAAGAGGCACGTGGTGCCTTTGAAATTAAGAGGTACATAATGCCTTTGAGATTCAGAGGCACAGCGTAACTGCCTTTGAAATTAAGAGGCACAGTGTGCCGCTGAATTTATATATTCAAGTGCCTCTTATTTAAAAATACATTCTGTGCCTCTTATAATGTAATTTAATTATATTTTATTTTATATTTATATCTTTACAGTATATTCTGTCTACTGCAGAAAGATTTTCCAGCATGACATATATAAAGACATAGATTAAATTTTGTCTAAGGCAGAATACAATCTATAATAGAAAATTTTCTCACTCCCAAATTATTGAAATAAATTTGAAATAAATATTAAAATGTGTGTCCATGTGGCCTAAGTCAGTTCTGTAGTTCAGTAAAGAACCTTGTCAACATATCACTTTATTTTATACATAACAAAATACGTAAAAAGGCATAAAAGCTTTATTAAAAACAAATAAGACAAACATTAAAAATAATCTGTGTAAAATAATCATAATATTGATCTTGTGATAATGACAACAATTATTTTCAAAAAGTAACTCTTATCATAAATATTTCATTACTGGTAACTTAAATGTTAAATTTATTTGAAAATAACTAATTTGTTTCATTAGTATATATTTTGATTATATTGAATTCTGATTCAAAGTAAAATACAAAAATAATATCTATTACTTTTTGTAGGATGTCCATTACAGAAATTTTAGGTGTTTTGATTTTTTTTTATTGCAGTTAAATTTCGATTACAATGGGAAATGTAGCTGAGATAATATCGTTGATAGATTAATATCAGTGCTGAATTCAAACATTTTTCTCCGGGAGGGATTTTTTTTGTGGCGGGGGGGGGGGGTGAGTTGCACTTTTTGTCCATTAAAAAGAATAAAATCTCACACTTTTCGGGGTGGGACATCATTATTCCGGAGAGGGAATCCCCCCGGGCCACCCCCTGAATTCAACACTGATTAATATAATGCAAAAGAAACAGGACTTTAATAGCTATAACTATTAATTAAAAAATTAAATTTCTCAAGGGATGATACATTTACCCTGTATATACATATGTTTGTAACATAAAACATTTCTTTTAGAGTGTCAGTTTTTATACTACACATTCAAAGAAAATAATCAAGTACTAAACTAAATATACTTACTTATTGCAGGCTTTTCTATAACTTGATAATAATCCGCAGGTGATTGCAATAATGACACCATCCATTGTACGTAATATTATGTTTCCTAACATAATTCATTGCATTTTTTAGAGGAACATTTTCCTCTGCGGCGTCATTTTAAATCGTAGGAAAACCTCCTATAATCAGCGATTAATATTGTTGCAATCCTGAAAGACAATAATAACAAGAACCTCTTGAGTCAAAATAATCGTCTTGCGAAAAGGATATATATATATATATAAATATATAAACTCGGTTTGTGTCGTTAGGTGCCGCAATTCGAATAATCTACAAGAGACCACGCCAGACGCCATTTCTTCTGGTCAAGGGTTCATTCTTCCTCCAGACCCCTATCCCTCATTGAAAGTAAATATCCCGCTCAATGCATCATGGGTCAAACATTTGTACGCAGCGCGCTTCCCCACTGTACCGCTGAATAAATGACCGATTTTTTTTCGTAGGCACACATTTAGCACCGTCCCTCTGATAGATTTCGTTCTGTCATCCGTGCCTCTGATAGGTTTTGAAACCTTCATTTGTGCCTTTCATTTTTTGTGCCTTCGATATTTATCAGCTAATCAGAGGCACTTTGTCTGTGTGCCTCTCATATGCGCTGGTGCCTTATATATCAGAGGCACAGTTTTAAGATTGTAGGGCGATGTTTGCAGACAAATTTCTTGGAAACATACAGGAAAAGCCTATGTTTTCGAAATAATTTAACCTTTAAGAATCATGATCATGATAGGCCGCCAAATTTATGTTAAAAACAGCTTTAATGGGACGCTTTTTTGGACAAAATAGCTTGGCGACATACAGCAAAAGCCGATGTTTTAGAATTAATTTAAGCTTTAAGAAGCAACGTCAAGGTTGACGACTTTTCAGACGTTTTTTCGAAATATTCGAATTTTATTTTTCTATAACAGTAAAAATATGAGCAGTTATTTGTTGGAAATTATTATTATTATTGTTTTTTTTCTTTTTACTTTTTGGATAATGAAAACAATAAACAATTTTTAATTAAATTAATTTTTGAATTTGTATACCAGGTATTTTTAATGACTTTTTCACTTTTAATTCAATTAGGTTTCGATTAAAAAAAGAGAAAATTTTAAATAGTACAGTAGTGCAATTTGTTTTATGAATAGTAAATTACATATTTTAAATTTAAATTGAACTCTCAGAATCGGCTAAGACTTTCCATTTATAAGATAACTTTGGTCAAAATAGACATAATAAATGGATATAAATAATTGAATGATTATGTGAATTTCTATTTAAATGAAGAATTTATTCTAAATAAAAAAATATATTTAAAATGGGTTTTATAATAAACAATTTTTAATAACACAATGATGAACTACAATTATAATTATTTTCCGTGCGTATTGCGGGTTTTTTTTCTATAAAATATATCTAGAAAAATCGAAAATTACTTCATACATGAAGATTTGGGATTTTATATCATCAATGGCTTATGTAAGTAAGTAATCATTTGCCACTGCATGAAATCATTGAACGGCAATATTTAGTTTAAATCGACACATTTACTGATTTATTGAATAAAAATTTTAATTAAATACTGACAATAATAATTGTGTATTCACTCTTCAGAAAAAAAAAAATTACTGCAACATGCGTAAGTAAATTTATCAGTATTGTCTTTTATTTTCTCTTTTTATGTACTTACTTAAAAATAAGTATTAAATTAAATATATTTTTTTAAATATACATCTTTTATAAGCATCCAATGTTTATTTTGATAATTACGCCTCCTTTTATGATTGGAATTCGTGATTTTTCAAAAAATGTCCAATATAATACTATAATTTGGCGTGGACACCGAAGCTTAATGGGAAAATTCACCGCTTTTTTTACGCTTGGTAGAAAATGAGAGCTAATAAACTTATTAAAATAAATGTATAATCTTTGCTTTTTTTCTGTTTTAAGGTATGGAAAGAGGAAAGAAAAAAAACATTATTTAAACTATCTTTTTAGGATTGCTAAATTGATTTCTCAACGTATAATCATAATTCAATTAATATAGAAAAGTGTAAAAATAATTTAATTATCGTTTTATTATTATTTGCTTACGTCTAATTTTTGAATGGATGCAGTACTTTTTGTTTATTTGAAATATAGTTTCTCAGAATGTCCTATTTTTAGATTTGTCAGGTTCTAAAAATTTTATATCTTTATTTTCCTCAATGTTCTAACTTTCGTAAAAAATAAAAATAATGAAAATATTTGAAAATCTTGTTAAAGAAAGCAGTATCTTAATTTTGAAAATAAGCATTATACTGCACAAAGCTTTTTTTAAACAGAGCGAGATGTGCTGAGAATTTGAATATGTTGTTGAAGTAGAGCCCACTCTTTTCACTTTTGAAAACAGCTATCTCATTACACGTAAACTTTTTATAGTGACATATAAAGAAATCACGATAAATTATCATAAAAAGTTTATTCTTTGTTTGAACAATGCATTAGTATCATAAGGGCAGGGCATTTTGTTGAGAGATATTATGCTATAACATCACAATGGTTTTTAAATTCAATTCACAGGTAAGGCATGAATTTGCATGATTAATTTTTTTAATTATTTGGAAAGTATGGATTATATATTAATTTAGCAACAAAAATTTAACATAGAACAAAAGAATAAAGAAAAACATTTATAGATCATGAATGAAAATTCAAACATACTACCATTTTTTTAATGTTTAAAATGTTAATAACAGCAATAAAATTTAAATATACATAACATTTCTTCAAATGCATTTAGAATTACTATATTTCTGCATAATATTTCTCTTTTGGCGTTTTTAATTTCCGTAGAAATATTGTTAATTTATAACAAAAATAAAACAGGTAATTTTTAAACTAAACATCATCTCTAATCTGCAAAGTTCTATAAAGCATAAAACCTTCAATCCCACATTCTGAAAATGTCACAAAACTGACAGTATTTAAAATAATTGATTGTTTTGCCTGTGTGTAGTGTAGGCCAGATATCTGTTTAGGAAGAAATTGAGTCCTTTAAAGGACCCTTCACAAAATTTTTCATATTAAAACAGGAAACTTCACAATACATTCCACCTTAAAACAAGACCCTTCACAAAATTTTTTGTCTTAAAAATAGACATTTCACAATTTTTTTCCATCTCCAAACTAAACCTTTTACAAATTTAATTATTTAAAAGAAAAATCTGACCTGACATAAAACAACTGAAGCCGTCAAAGAATCTATTTATGTAGCTTTTACATATATAAAGGATCTTGTCAAAAATTCATAAACAAAAAACTGAATATAACAGTTATTTCAAATTCACAAAATTATAATTAGTTTTTTCACAAATATGAAATACTTTTCACAATTTCACAAAAAAAGAACCCTGTGAGAAAAATCTGGATAGGTCCCTGGAAACATTTTTTGAAAAAATATTAAACTTTTGTGGTGTATATTTATATAAAAATTCTGTAAGCCTGTCTTAAAGCTATCGTAGCACATTTCGCTCTTTCTAATAACTTTAGCTGTTTTTCAAATATTCAAAACAGTTTATTTAACAATTAAAGATATAAAATATATAGTGAAACCAAGCAGAATTCATAATTTAAGTATAAAATATAAATACAAAAACCCTTTTATAAGTTGACTCCACCCTCCCTAATGAAATAAGTCCTATTAATTTGTTATACTAATCATTTTTAAGAAAAAAAAAGAAATAGTCCAGCGTAAAGCAAGCCGTCCCCATAGGAAATAACAGGGATAAATACAGCGAGAGTTTGTTTACATGTGTAGTGACGTCAGAACAGCTTTCGTCACGTGACGTGGCTTTCTCCCACCGCGGCAAAAACTGCGTTTTAAAAGTTAATTTAATGAATTATACAAGTTTCAAATATATGTAAAAATGGTATCAAAATGTTCGTATTTTTACACTCTATCAGATGCAAGTTAAATTGAAAAACGTGCAATTTCCCCATTACGAACGCACCTAAAATAGGTAAGCGTGTTACGTAAGAGCGCTTCATAAACAAGAAAATACTATTATGTTGATTTGAATTTAAAACATTTTAAAACAAATTAATTCTTTAATTGTACATCTATTAATATTAATATTTTTACTTAAATAACATATAACATGAGTAAGTACATTATTATCTTTTGTGATCTACTTTTCTTCTTGTAAAATACACATTCCCCATTAATATTATTCTCAGCCATACCAGTATTCTATACAGTCAGAGGAAAAAAAAACGTCCTTCCGTTCTCAGGAAAAAAAGGTAGATTTCATAGTCCATGTTTTTAAACATTCAACTTCTTTTACTCAAACACCCGAAGCTAAAATGTTTGGAAAATGATTACAAAAGGTTCAATCCCAGTTTTCGTGAATATTGAATTTGAATATGCATTTCAGCATGATAGTTACAGCATAAAAAAAAAATAAGATTGTTTCAAAATATCAGCCAACCTAGAATTTCAAACTGCTATATCTCAGCCATTTTTTAGGATAAAGCCAAAACAAATAATGCTTCGGAATGCTTGTATCACAGAATAATATTTAAACGAAACAAATTTTTCAATTTATATGTTTTTGTTCATCTTTTTGAATTTTTAAAAATGTAAACATTTTTAACTGGTTGCCATTTTGAAACAAGATGTCGGATGAAGCAGGCCAATGATCTCGGTCGATACCTTGGTATGTCCTATACACATACTTAGTCACATCGAAATCGGTTCATAACTAAGAGAGTTACAGCATGACAAATGTCATATATATATATATATATATATATATATATATATATATATATCAACTTTTGACGGAGGGTGGTTTTGGGGTCTGGGGTTCATGATCGGTGAAAATATACCAACATTTTCTGGAACTGATTTTCTCCGAACGGCTGCAATAGGTAGCTTTTTGTGTTGAAAGCTACCTCAAGTATGAAATTTTTTTTTTATATTATGTCACATTGAAATGTTTATTAAAGAAGCCAGTATTATTGTATTATTTGGCGATACAAGTAGTAACATCATCGGTGGGAAATGAACAATTAAACGTACCTTTGTTATTTCTTATTTGATTGTCGAACAATTCTCTTCTCAAATGAAGCTTCTTAGTACGAATTGTTTCCGAGAACCGATGTACCACTGTATTTTAAATCTTCGTACAACATACAGTCGGAAAGGAAATTTTATATTTCTAATGCATATTGTCCAAGTTTAAACGAATTTAAGTAACTTAATATTTTTACTAAATTTTCTGCAGTAAATTTATATAACAGGCAAGAAAAACATTTACATTTTTATATTGTACAACAGCAAAAAGAAACTTTTACGATCTACAAGTGTATTTTGATCTGCAGAAATATGTTTGACTACATTTATTGTTCTATACTAAAATCTTCGTTATCAACAGAGAAAAAAAGAGAAATAAATCATAAAAAGATATTTAAAAGTTATTATTAAGATTAATCATAATAAAGAAAATCATTGCAATGAATGAAAAACGTCTTACTCTATTAAACTACAATAAAAAGGGGAAAAATGAAAATGAAAGAAAATAATGAAAAAAAAAATCGTATTTTTTAGTTTCAAATATGCAAAATCAAAACCATTTTTAATCTTAGTTTAAATATATATTATTGGGGTTTTTTTTATATAAAAAAAAATTGTCCATTATATTTTATTTTTCTTTAATCACAATTAATATTTTATCTAATAAAAAATGCATTTCAAAGTACAGATACTTAAAATCATATTTAATATCTTTTCACATCAATTGAGTTTCAAAACACAATTCTAATAATTAAAAAATTTTAAAAAGCACTTGTAATTGTTATAATAACTATTATACATTACGCTAGAGTAATTAAAACGAGGCTATAAAATATAGAAAAAAAAGTACATGTCTCCATTTAGTTTACGTTTAATAAAATGTATCATTAAGGAAAATAAAAATAGGTTCTGCAGGCACAATTATTTCTAATAGCGTTTGAAATGTTTTTCATTTAAAAAAATAGTTCCAAAAAGTATCTTTTAATTATTTTTAAAAAAATTGAAAATCTTACTTTTTCTGTATTTATTTAAATGAAATTTTATGATTATAACAGAAAAGCAAACACTTTTAGTATAAAAAAATTATTAAGTATTATGTACAAATAAATATTAAAACAACATCTTATTAAAATCTTTATTTAATTTATTACGTTTATGCTGTATACAAAGTAGTACATTTTTAGATTAAAAATATTTTTTATTAAAACACTGTCTGAAATTTCTTTATAAATAAGCGCATTATTACTTAATATGATATAATAATAATAATAATAATAATAATAATAATAATAATAATAGCAATAATAATATATTAATAATAATAAATGTGTTGTTTAATACAATATTTTTCATTGCATGCATTAATATTTTTTATTATATTAAATAATAAATATATTCAGTGCAATATCATTTTTGCATGCATATTCAATATTAGAAAATTTCTAAATTATGTTTGATTTTTATTTAAATATGAATATTTTTATCCTTTTGATAACGTCGTCTGGACAAATATGTCTCAGCTGCAATTTTTCTATTCTATTCGTGTCCCTTTTAGAAAAATTATCTCTGCCATATACTTATAAAAGGATATTTACAAGTGAAATCTGACACAAAGATATCATTTCGTAAATTGTGGTCCATTTAAGTATAAAACCGATCACCAGTCTTTACCCGTAATCAAAAGGTAAAATAAATGAAAAAAAGACATTCTATATCAAACAAAACAAATATACAATATTAATTGAACCTAAACATTTTATTTTACAATTTCACGTCAGCATCTACTGATAAAATAGACTTCTGAAGAAATAAATATTTTAACAGCGCACATTGAGGCCAAATCCTCGCCAAAATTACTTTTCATATGATTTAAAGTTAAAACCATTTCTGTTGACTTGCTATTAGCAAATAAATATATAATGCAACGTTTACTTAATTTTTACTGTTTATAAGAGGAAAGCAATTGTTGATAGGTCTGTTTTATTTACAAGTAATGTTTAGATAAATGTTATTAATTTTACTACACATAACATTTAATTATTTATATAAACCAATATATATATATATATATATATATATATATATACATGTGTGTATATATATATGTAGGCAGGTAATATGTAAAAAGTTAATTTATTGAATTACTTGAATAACTAGACGTTGAAATAACAACACGTGAACTTTAATATAATTCTAGAAAGATAATTTTACAGAGCTTCGTTAGTAACTTCTTCAAATATATTACATTTTTCACTTAAAACATATAATACACTTACTTTCGAATAGTCTAATTAGGCCTAACAGTGTCTTTATTGACATTTCATAGTTCGACGCTTCCTGAATGAAAAAACTAAAAGACTGCTCTTTTTTCAATTTTGAAGATATCCAAACCATGATCTCGTGATCGAGAATTTTCATAACTCATGATTTGATATCATGGATAATAAAAAATACCAGAGTGTCAGTTAACTTAGTTATCACGTACGTCATAAAAAATAAAGTATGTTTAAATTCAAATCCTACAAATCGGTCATCTTGACATGATGGCGTCTCGACATCAGTGTCTCGGCTTACTATTTTTTCATGCATAAACAGCTAAACTTTTGAGATTTTTATATATTTTTCTTTTACATAAAATTTTGATGACATGTTCAACACACATACACATATACTTAATATATGACTTATCCAGGATTCTAACCCATAGGCCACGGCTTCATGTATTCGGTCCCGTCTGACGTCTTTCCTGGACCTTCATGATCTCCTACTTTTTCTACTTCATACAGATCATGATTCTTGGCTGCCGTTATCTCATATGGCCCCAAATATTTTTCATTAAGTTTGATAACATTGTCAAATTGCGTTCTCTTTATAGTGACGATATCTCCTACTTTGTATTTTTGTGACTGTTTTCTTTTCTTATCAAAATGCACCTTGTTTTCTTCTTGTATTTGAGTATATTTTTCTTTGCTTCTTCTCTCATGGCTTCGCGTTCTTCCATGATTTCCGGTATATTCTTTTTCCAAAATCTTCTTGATGTTTTGCATGTCACTGTACTTCATTTTAACTACTGTCATTAATTCACAAATACTATACTTGGTGCTTCGCGTTATTGTGCTGCTGATAATTCTTTGTAATTTTGGTACATACTTATACCACTTGGATACGTCATCGCTAGACAATTTTGACAAAACGGATATCATCACTCTGTGTATTCTTTCCACCTGTCCATTTCCTCTTGGCATCCCAGTTGTTATCTTTAAATGCTCCATTCCTTGTTTTGTACAATATTCCTTGAATTCTCTTTCAGTAAAAGCTTTTACTTTATCGGTTATAACTCTAGGTGGGTTCCCGAAAGTTGTTTGCTGAAGTTCCAATTTTTCTACTACTTCCTTGGCCGACTTTTATTTCCCTAGATAAAACCATGCGAACTTCGTAAATAGATCTACTACGGTGAAAATATATTAATATTTTTTATTTGTGAGAGCTAATGGACCTATGTGATCAATGAGATAGGTTTCTAATGGTTTGTCTCCTTTTGGTATAGAGTTTAGAAAACCTTCAGCTTCCCCCTGCTTCCTATTATACAAGATACGATCAACGCAGTTTGTGATTACTGTTTATTCTTTCTGCCTTAATCAAGCTATGTAAAAACCTTGCTTCTCTAGATCTTCCGTCTTTCATACAGCAAAGTATCTTACTATACTTGGTGCTTCGCGTTATTGTGCTGCTGATAATTCTTTGTAATTTTGGTACATACTTATACCACTTGGATACGTCATCGCTAGACAATTTTGACAAAACGGATATCATCACTCTGTGTATTCTTTCCACCTGTCCATTTCCTCTTGGCATCCCAGTTGTTATCTTTAAATGCTCCATTCCTTGTTTTGTACAATATTCCTTGAATTCTCTTTCAGTAAAAGCTTTTACTTTATCGGTTATAACTCTAGGTGGGTTCCCGAAAGTTGTTTGCTGTAGTTCCAATTTTTCTACTACTTCCTTGGCCGACTTTTATTTCACTAGATAAAACCATGCGAACTTCGTAAATACATCTACTACGGTGAAAATATATTAATATTTTTTATTTGTGAGAGCTAATGGACCTATGTGATCAATGAGATAGGTTTCTAATGGTTTGTCTCCTTTTGGTATAGAGTTTAGAAAACCTTCAGCTTCCCCCTGCTTCCTATTATACAAGATACGATCAACGCAGTTTGTGATTACTGTTTATTCTTTCTGCCTTAATCAAGCTATGTAAAAACCTTGCTTCACTAGATCTTCCGTCTTTCATACAGAAAAGTATCTTATTTCATGAATTTTCTATATAATTTCTCGTTGCTTCTCTTCCGGAACCCCTAACATTTTTTTTTTCCATTCTCGAATCTGTACAATACGTCATCTTTTACTACGTAATGATCCGCCGAACCACTTTTAACTAGCGACTGGATGGCTTGTATGGCTCAATCTAGTCTCTGCGCTATTCTAATTCTTTTCGTTATTTCTACTTGTGATCTAGTTATAATTAATACTGAGTGCGTTATCGGCACGTTTCGGTTTAATGCGTCAACATGTTTCTATTTTAGTACACCGCTTAAAAAAATTAGGGGAGCAAGCAAAGAAGAGAAGTGAACCGTGCGAGACAGCCATGTATGGGTATAAAATGGAGAGTACAGGTGAATCAATGAGGAATACAGTAATAAAGACTCAAAAAAATTGTAAGCGAGCTTTAATTCTTTGAAATGATGGAAAGAACATGAGAAGATGGTTTAGGGAAAAAATTTGGTTACATGCAAATGACAAAAAAGTGTTGTTTAGTAATGATGCAAGTTGTTTAATACAGCGTGAGCACTCCTCGAACAACTAAGACTGTTGCCCACCTGTTTTCCATGGTTGCGATCAGTTTATCGGCAATACTTTGAGGAATACTGATCCACTTTTTACGAATTGCAATTTGCTTGTCCCAGACAATAAAATAAAACCTTCATCTCGCTTCAATGCGTTGTCCGAGTGTGTCCCAAACATGCTCGATCGGATTCATTTCACGAAAGAATGCTGGCCATGCCATACGCTGTATTGTTTCAGCTTCAACCATGTTCTCCACCAGACAAGTTGTATTCGGTCCGGCATCATCATGCATGAAAACAAAGGAATCACCACGGATGAAGCGCAAGGTACGATATAAGGTCTCAGTATCTCGTCTGCATACCTTTGGGCCATCAAAGTGCCATTCCAAATAATATGCAGGTCCATACGTCCACCTATGTTGATTCCATCCCATACCATCAACCCACCTTGTGTGTAATGTGAACTTTCACGAAAGAATGTGGGGTTATTTCAAGTGCCCATTTCCCTTCATACCAAAACACGTTGAGTGTCACAATTCAGACTGAATAGGGACTCGTCTGTAAACAGCATTTGACTCCAATCCATTGCCTTCAATCTGGATGTTCAGCAGGTCATCTTCTTCGGGTCATACGAGGCCTTGAGGTCAACGGAATACAGACCTTTGGTCTACGTGCATAGAGACCACCCTGATGAAGCATATTTCGCAATGTTTGGCTGGACACCCTTTGTCGTGTTGCCAATATATACTGTCTTTGCAGCTGAGTATCATCCCTTTTTCTGTCTCAACGAGCTGTTAACAGGATATATCGGTCATCAGTTGCTGCGGCGCATGTGCTTGATCTTGTTCTGGTCGACATCTAAGGTTTCCTGTTTCTTGGAATCGATTACACAGCCTTGCAAGGACATTTCTTGCAACTCCAACGGCGTCCGCTACACGTCGTTGTGTTTGCCCGGATTCAAGGCTCTCTCTAATATCCAAAGCCGGTAAATCAGGTTGTTATAACATTTTAAAATCACCTTTTATCAAAACAAAAGCTGATCAATTGAATTTCGCGACTGAGACAGTGAAACAGACATTTCTGAGAAATCCCGATTTCTGCACTTATCCCCCTTTTCTTGTTTTTGACGTCATTAACTTTGATTTGCATATGAAGTTTTATTTTTCTGTTGTCTACTCTGCTTTAAATTATGGATGTTTTAATTTAAGTTACATATTGGTGTAAGTATTTGTGTAATTTCGTTAAAACCACGTGCTCCCCTAATTGTTTTGAACAGTGTATTTTACTATGAGCGCAGCTTTGCAGCACTTTTATTTTTACATATATTATACATTTTGATTTATTTTATAATATATATAAAGCAGAAAGTGTTGCAGGATTGCGCTCATATAAATAATTGAGGTAAAATTAGGAGAAATTGCGTATTTTTCATCGAAAACTATGAATAATGCCAACTTTGAGCTTGTGTAAGTCATATAAATCCGAACAAAATGCAAAAACTATTGATGAAATCGTACAGCATAAACTTTGTAATAATAAAAAGTGAAAAAATTAAGTAAGTATAACTCGAATTTTAGTCTTATTTCATGGGCCAAAAACACGGCTTATGGATCTTGATTCTTTCTGATGTATAAGTGGTTATACACCTTCATGATTAAATATCATTTTTTAATTATAAATGGTTTTAAATTTCAATAATATAAAAATGTATTTCTTTTATGATTAAATATAATTTTTTAATTATAAATGGTCTTAAATTTCAATAATATAAAAATGTATTTCTTATATTGTTAGATATTTAATATATTACATTGAATTTTCGTTTCTCTATGAATGATATGATATCAAGGTTTCCAAACAAATCAAAGCATTGCAGTAATATTTTAGACAAACCGTCGTTTTATTTAATCGCACCAAGTTAATTTAAAATTTGCAATTTGTTAAATAAAGTGACAATTTCTCTAAAAACTGTCAGGTATGTCTGCAGTTGGCGGTTGAGTTATTCGAAACCCTTGTTCTTCATAAGCAAAAAAGATATTTCGTGTCAAATGAATAAAATATGTATAGGTTTGAATTCTGCATAATAATTGTATTTTCCAATTTCACGTCAGCCTGTCCTGCCAATACAACGTATGCTTAAAACTTTCTTTTCAGATACACGATATATGTTTTTTTCATACAAAAGCATAAAATGCACTTTTCTGTTCTGGAAATACAAACTTGGGAAAATGTTTTCTCACTTCTCTAAAAAATGGGTTCTTCTCTAGTATTGAACATTATTTTAGTATACGTAATATACGAGTCGAAGTGGGCTATAACCAATTTCGTTCAAACATACTGAATACTTTAGTATTTTTTTTTATTTGTTCCCTTTTTGCATGAAAAATAGATACATTTGTAGCTAAAAGTTTCTTTTCAAACTAACACGGAAAATGTTTTTGCGTAAAGAAATTTTTTTTATTATGTTGCATGCTTTTGTATTTAAAGAGGTAAAAACAAGATATTCTACATTTTAGAAGGCTATTGTAAATGTTCTAGTCCATACAATTAAAGTTATAATTTAAAGGCATTTAAATATGTTAAAAAATAATCATATTAAATTAATGATTAAATGATAAAATCATTGTTACTTTTATTAACAATAAATAAATGCATATACTAATGCAAACATTTTATAAAAAAACAAATTCTATATATAAATAAGTGTATGGCAAATGTTTTCAAATTGGTTTAATAAAAAAAAATAATTATATGTAGAATATTTACAATAGTTGAGTAAAGACAATTAAAAATAAAGTTACGCGTCAGGACGAATAACAGTGCATTTCGTCACCGCTACGTAAATATCTTGAATTGATTCTTCTTCTGACAGCCAATAGTGCCGCAGTTCTTGCTGTCTGGCATGACTGTAGTATAAGATGAATGTAGATGTTCTGCATAGCTTCTTATATGGTACGGAAAAAGATTTGGATGGCTTTACTATCAGGACGAGATTTTGAAGAAAGTGCTCAAGAATTTTGACAAAAAAACTTTTCTGACGAAATTGGGTGCAAAGATAATATCCTTCCCCACTGCAAATTGAACTCATAATTCCGATTCTCAATAAAACAGAATAAGTCTTGGATTTAAGTTGCTTGCTTAATTACACTCTTTTATCTTAACTTGGTTCATGTATCCAAAGATGAAATGTGTAATCGATTTTTCCCTCAATTCCTGATATGCTAGAATTATAAAAACTATGGGCACAGGTGTGTTTCCGAGGTCATTACAACATTTATTTACATATATATATATGTAAGAAGATATTGGGCAAACAGTTGATTTACTGGAATTATATGAACGACTAGACGTTGAATAACAAAATATAAACTTTAATACAGTCCTAGACAGATAACGCTACAATACTTTACTAATAATTTCTTCACAGCTCATACACTTTTCGCCCAACATATACAATGTATTTACCGTAATTTCGCGCGTATACGCCGCACCTCAGACAATTCGATTTCTACCAGAATTTATTTTAAATAAAATATGATTTTCTTCTGCTTAGCACTTGTTTGACGTCTTAGTTTCAATAAAATTTCCCGTTTGAAAAAGACTTAATTGAGCCGCGGCGCATACGCGCGAAATTACGGTATCTTCCGATAGTCCAAGTAGGCCTAACAGTGCCTTTACTGGCTATTTCCCATTTCGACGCTTACTTCGCAATAAAAATTAGAAAACTGGCTCATTTTCAATTCTGAAGATATTCTAATCTCGCGATCTAAACTTTTTATAACTCGTGCATTTAAATCATGGTTAGTAATAGTACTAGAGCGTCAGATAATTTATGATCATGCACGTCATAAAGGAAGTGTTTAAACTGAAATCCTACACACACACACACACACACACACACACACACATATATATATATATATATATATATATATATATATATATATATATATTTTTTTTTTCTCCACGTGTTGACTTCAAGAATGAGTCTTAAATTAGCTATTTTGGATAGAGTCTACGATTGCGCATTGTTTCCAGATTGGTAAGAAGTTTAGCTTTTTACGAATAAAGAGTCATTGGTATCCACATAGTTTCATATTATACTGATATTGCTGCTAAAAAATATTTCTTAGATTTCTGCAGAACACGTACAATGGGACATTTTGTTCCAAATTAAGTGAACTAAATGTAATAAGTCTGTGAAAGCATTTTCTTCCTTGGTCATTAGTGAAATGGTAGTTATTCTTGATCGTCTGTATTTAAAATTACCCGCTCCATTGCCAAACTTTCTTATTACTGATATAAATAAATTGTTGCGTAAGAAGATGCTACTCCATTATTTAATGTTATATTGTGTTTACTATTTCCTAAAATTCATTATTAGAACTAGGTGCGTTTTGTCATGGTTCATTAATGTAATTTTTCATAGCTATATTTTAAAAAATGTAATAATATGTGTTCATCGCCCCTCTCAAAGTCAACACTTTTGTTCAGTACTACAAAGTTAGTATACAAACAGGACTTTGGAAAATAAATTTTCAATTTTAATCTAAAGTATGGTTTCTTAAAGTTGTACATTTTATATATTAGCTCATAGTTTGACAACTACAGAAGTGAATAAACATTTGTTTCAGGCGAATAGTATCCCTCCTGATTTAAGACTGATAAAAGACATCAGTACCTACTTATCAATGTTAATATTTAAACTAAATAATAAACATGAAAACTTTAAACTTTAAAAGTAAAAATATTCATAACACCAGTAAAATGTTAAAAATGTTTACAAAATACGTCTTTGTAATAGTTAAGAGAAATTAAAATCTCTTCTTTTATAACTGAACTGGGGGCCGGCTGCATATTAACTGTCTATACACGGATACAAAAACCAAAACATTTTCCAGAGAATTCAGTTTTCAGATCCAAAAAAAAAAACAATTTTGTTTTCCTAAAAGTTTTACATATAAAGAATTTTGTGCAGTTAATATTTTATTAGTTTTCTGAAATATAAACAATACACTGCACAACAATATGAATAGATGACACCACAGATTTTTATATAAAATTTTGTCCTTCTTCCTGTTTTCTGTTTATATTTGTATTTATTTTGTTTTACGACAAATAATAACCAATTATGTTTTAGTATATATTTCTTATCGATCAATTGTAATAAAAAATATACCAAAAATTGCAAATTATTTCAATATTTTTTAACTAGAATTAAATTATCGGAACAGGTAGCGCGAGCGCGTTCAAAAGGGAAACCCTTAGCCTCAACACGCTGGCTCGGAACGGTAGCAGGCTCGATCACGAAAGATCGCATCGGAAAAAAAAATTAAAGCGAAACGTTCTGTTCATCATCTTAACATGGCCGACAGTAGAAATTTTATATTATTAACCAACATATTTTAATTTAAAATTTGTAATACAAAATCATTAATTTAAAAAAAAATTTAGGGATAGTAAATGTTTTTTTTTTTTTTTTTTAATGAAAGAAAAAAAACAAATTCTATAACATTTCCTACTGAAATTAAATATAATTTACATTACTAAACTGAGTTATCTGAACACTAACCATGTCAAATAGACCTCTCATTCCAGGTGCAGGGTTCAAATTAGCGCTCTATTTCGAAAAACAAAATTATTTCTTTCTGACACCTTAGATCGCTGACCCATCTGGACATTGCTTAATGTTCCTTTTAAAAAGTACGTGTTCAAAACTAGATTTTCACTGCGCTTGGTGACAGAAAATAACCCTGAAGTATTAATTTCACATGCTCAGTTCAGCCAAATTCGGTCTTAAAAGATCTGCTTTACGTTTTAAATATATAGATATTCAAATAATAATTAATATTTCGAAACCAGTTCAATCGTAAAAATGCACGAATGTTACTTTTTTTTTTTTTTACAAAATGTGATGCAGTAGTCTATTTTTATTTCACTCGTTCCTCTATATCGCCTTTTTCTCCGACTAACTCTAAAATTTTTCTGCACATTTTTATGCATCTGCAAGTAGGTAACAACGACAATGACAATTGTGGTGTAAATAACATCAGTAAGTACCATTATGTTATTAACCCTCTAAGCGTGTGGAACATAATATTCCGTACACTAAGCTCCAGGTTTCACTGCAATATATGCAATGTTTAAGATAATATAATTCTATAGATTTAATGAATTTCCAAAACATTGAAGAATGATTAATACTCTCATAGGTTACATTCATATTTGTAATTAGGTTTTATTTATAATGCTGAAAGAATCATATTTTTTAGCATTTAAAACAAAATGCAGAGAAAACAACATTACAATTTTACCCTTTTTCAAAACGCTCAGAGGGTTAATTTCAGTAAGGAAATTGAAATTTGCGTAATAAGCAGATTTTGAAAGAAATGTAAAGCATCTACTTGAAAGTGAGAATCCTACTCAGTTTTCTCAGTAATGTTGATTATGAAGGTCATTCGGATATATGACGCTTTTTTCTTGTCTGCCGAAAAGTATAATGCAATAAGCGTTCCCATAACTAAATAATCGATATTTCTTTTGTAATACTAATTTGTTTATTTTTCCTTAATTTATTTTTCACTGGTCACCGGTTGCAATCTGTTTTGCAACGATTAAAAATGAATTTAACATTCTGAGTTTAAAATTTTAAACTTGAAACATTCCTAAACTTCTATACCTAATGACTTCCCGTTTTGTATCCGAAGGTGACATTTACCTAAAAATCCAAATATGATGTCAAACGTAGATTATGTCTTCGAAAAATGTCGTGTACCCCTAAGTAAAATTTAATAATATAATTAATTAGTTGACAATAATTACTTATCGATTGGTAGCAGTCACAGTTTTATAGTATGATTTGCGACATAGTTAATGGGGGGTTGTTCGCTTTTCCTTTTCCGGGACAGTACGCTATGTTAGCTTATGTTATGTAAAAACCTTTTGAAATGTATGCATAAAAACTCTTATTTACACTCTAGCATTGTGTCAGGATATATTAATACTTAAAAAAAAAAACAATTTCAAACTGTAGACGACCTCGTAAGCAAAATCTAAGCATATAATTGATTAGTAAACGTTATTACAAATTACTTTGTAGAAGTCACAATTTTATACGATGATTTTTGAAAGAATTAGTAGGACGTTGTTCGTGTATCCTTTTTCCAGGACTGCACACTTTGTTAGCTTATGTCATATACAAACCTCTTGACATGTATGTAGAAAAACTATTATTTACACTTTATCATTCTGCCAGGGTGTATAGATACTTTTCAAAAACGATTTCCATATGTAGACGACCCCCTAAGAAAAATTTAATTATACAGGGTGTCTCAAAAGGTCGTTTACAAACTTAACATGTTGGTCTGTCATATCATGATAAACAAGATTTACATAGGAACTTGTGTTCGAAAATGCAAACTGCGACCGCTAGATAGAGATTTCCATGTCACCCATAATACCAGCCTAAACGTTTACGGCGAAACTTTGTTGACGTGCATGGGCACGTGTACACCTTGGGTTTTCATGAACCCATATGTGCATGTTGTGCAGGTTCAGGACACCGTCCTGTGTAAAACAGGATTCATTCAAAAACAAAATCCACGATGGAAAATCCTGCTGTGCGACCCGCTGTACTCTTTGTAAATGGTAGGGATGTTGCGTCTCCTCATGCAGTATGCGGAACGATGTACACCCAAGGTACGTTCGCTTGCTCGTAGACTTGTTTGCGGGTTTCTGTCAAATTCCAGTAGCACGGTTTCATCTACGACAGGTGTGCTTGTAGTGCTTTCTCGACCAATGTGGCTACGTACTTGGAAAGCTCCTGCTGCACGCAATCTGCGGTGCAATTGTCCAAACAAAACATGACTTGGCTGACGTCTGCTTGGGAAGCGCTAAGGGTACATCCGTACCACGGCTCGTGCATTTCCATCCCCGGCGCCATACACATAATGCATATCGGCCAATTTTGCGTTACTAAACCGATTCATCATTTTCCTGCAACGTCCTCGCCTGAAATGATTACGCTTCCCACTCTCCCGTAAGCCTTCGCTCATCGCCCTCTAGCGGTCGCAGTTTGCATTTTCGAACACAAGTTCCTATTTAAATCTTGTTTATCATGATATGACAGACCAGCATGTTCAGTTTGTAAACGACCTTTTGAGACACCCTGTATAATAGATTAGATGGTTGAAAAGGGTTTAATGTCACAAAGCTGCGCTAATATTTTTCATTGCAAGTTGTTATTAATAATCAAGTGGTAGCAGTCAAATTTTTATACGATGATTTGCAATAGAGATAGCATGCCGTGGATCGCTTATACTTTTTTACAGGACTGTATACTATATTTGCTTCTGTTATGTAAAAAACTTGAGAAAATTATTCATAAAAACTCTTATTTACACTTACGCTTTTTTAGGCTGTATAGACACTTTTAAAAAGCTGATGTAGCCAATTACTGACAATTTAAGCTGTGGAAAAAATTTGCGTATACACTCTTAGAAATGGATACTCAAATATCACGAAATTTGCTTCGTTTTGACGAAATTGATTTCCTGGGAAATGCTCCGAGTAAATATTTCGTCAAACCGAGTGAATCCCTTTCCTCAAAAAACTGAGGAAATTGATTTCGTCAAATTGCTTGTTCGAAAGAAATTGCAAAAAAAGATTAGTGGTGTCGCCATCTATTGATAACTTTTGAAGCATCTGTAATTGACAGCGTAAAAAAGAACAAACATTCCTCAAGTCTTCAACCGGTATCGAACTCCTCAACTTCTGTGTGGGAGACCGCTGTTCTGTGTCCTACGCCAGAAAGACTTCGAATGAATTTGATTTAAAAATGTATCTATGGGATGTTGATGTATGTTTATATTTTGAGAGGTATTTTTATCGGTGCTGTTATAATTTTTGCATATTTTAATTAATAAGGCTAGATTATTATTATTATTATGGTTTTTCTATGGTTAATAAATAATTAGAGTACGGCTTGATTAATATAATTTATTAGAAAAATTTCCTTTGTTCAATGATAATTAGAATATGGCCTAATTACTTTGTTGGGTAGAAATAATAAATTTTAAAGTGTATATTGAAGAAGAGTTCATCAATTTTAGATAAGATTTTAACACGTTACTGTTTATAGAGGGGAAAGAGATTTTTAAATTTGATTGTTATATGAATATATTTCTTAACTGAAAAAGAGCTCCTAAAATTTTGATTTTTTTTGCTAAACTATTGGGAAAATGGTTGTTGTTTTCGGTCGAAAATAGACCAAAGGATGTTCGCATTTTACAGTTTTAACCGTTTTTAACGAAATTCTGTGACTTTAGAAGAGTTTTTTAAGCGTTTTTAACGAAATTCTGCAACTTTAGAAAAAATTATCTTTGAATAGGCAATCTTAATTTTAGAAATGCATAAAATCGCTACAAAAAGAGTTGGGTTGGGTTGATTATTGACGGCCAATTATCTACACTAGGGATATAGGCCCGGAGGAGAGTGCCCTTCGTGGGAGTCTTTCTAAGGGAACCTAATCCGTATTTACGCCTAGATAAATCCACGGCTCGAAGAAAACTACGAAAACTCCGAACGATTAGGCCGACGGGTGCGATTGGGATCGAACCCAGCACCTCCCGTCTACCAGCTTCGAGAGCACAACCTCTCAGCCACTGGCGGGGCCAAGTTACAAAAAGAATAGACGCAACTTATCAGATATGAAAAATAAAGTAGAAATTTAGTAATTTCATGTTATAGCGGCCTCCAAGGATGAAATATATTTGTTTCTGTTTTCATTAATATATTGTAAATATGGTACTTTCGTTTTTTTTTTTTTTTTTTTTTTTTTTTGAACGATTTTGTAACAACAAAAATAATCTGGCCGGGGATGGGGAAACATTTTTGTCAAATATTTGAGATTTTCCGTTTCATTAAAAATGACTTAATTTTGTGACGAAATGATTGTCAAAAATGACGAGAATTGCGGAATCGTCAAAAGTGAGAGTTTTATTTTTGACAGCGAGGAAACAGTTTCGTCAAGATATTTGAGGATTCGCGTTTCGTCAAAAACCACGTGACTCTGTGACGAAATGATTGTAAAAAATAACGAAATGAGGCCTGAGGATTGCGGAATCGTCAAAATTGAGTGTTTTATTTCTGAGAGTGTAACATGTCTGTATTATAATGACTGAAAAAAAATCAATTTAGAAATAAATGTGTTTTCATCTTGATCCTTTTTATCAATATTCTTTGTTCACCACATTTATTCACCTTATTTATTCCCCAGACATTCTCGATGCGAAATACATTTTGAAATTTTATTTGCAAAACAAAAATTTTTCAACTATAGAAAAATGTATGCTTTTATTTTACTCATTTGAAAAAAAAAATAAACGCTAAAAATAGGAATGTAGCAGATGCATTGTGGGCACGGAAGACTTCAAATCACACACACGAAATACGGCATTGTTTAAAATAACTTCAAGTACATTTTTTATGATAAAAAAGCAAAAACTAATTGAAATATTCTAAGAAATCCTCATTAACATTTTCTGGAACTGAAATCTGACAAAACAAATAGACAAGGAATCATATTTTTTGACAACGAATATATTTAAATGCGGAAATGAATGTGATATATTATATAATATCGTTTTTAGGCTAGGTTCCAAAGTTAAGTAATAGCAATTTCTTTTTTAACTATAAAGAGATGCAGTAAATAACAATGTCTTATTTTAAACTTTGCAAATAATGTTGTATTTCCAAAAATGCTAATTTTTTGTGATTTTAAATAGTTACATTTAAAACTTTTTCAGAATTTTATCGCGTAAATTCAAACACGAATTTAATTTACGACTTTGGTAGATATATTTTCAACTAGTTCTTCCCTAGTGTAATGAGAAACGTATTAAAATATCCAATGAAACAAACATTAATATTATCAGATAAATAAAAAAAAAGATTAAACACGTTGTCATGTGTTTCAATTTTTTAAAAGGAAAATTTATATAAACTCAATTAATGATATAAATTTATATAAATGCAAATACTTATAGTAACTGAATTAAAGGCACGGAAGGCTTCCAATCGCACGTACAAAACATACGACATTGTTGAAATATTTTCAAATACTTTTTTCACGAGAGAAATAAAGCTGAAAATGAGCTGAATAATGAAAAATGATCTGAAATATGCTGAAACATAATCGTTAATATTTTATGGAAGCGAAATCTGATAAAACAAATAGACACAAATTCATATTATTTGTCGACGTACAGTAGAACTCCAATTATCCGAACTCCAACTATCCGAATCGCTGACTATCCGAATCACTTTCAGAATTTCATAAAAAGCAAATGAAGACGAAAACGTACTGCGATTCCCAAAATAATGATTCTATCTACGCGCGCTACTGTCTTTCCCGCCGCGAAGACCCTGGGTTTCAAATTCTAAATGATGATGAACTCATTGAAAGTGTGAGAGAAGAAAGTGTCGAGGAAGAAGATGACCTTAATGTCGAAGTTGAAGCATACACGGGACCATGAGCTAGTGAAGAATTTGCCGGCCTTGAAACTGCGTTGAAGTGGATGGAGCGTCAGTCCGAGTGTGACCACATGCAACTTCTGACTGTCAAGCGGATGCGCGACTTGGCTACCCGAAAACGGATGAAGACTGCCAAACAACTTACTTTGACCGAGATGTTCAGCAAGTAATGAGTTTAATTTACAGTACGGTACGTACATACTGTACTAATGTACAGCACTTGTAAATACGCTTAACATGTAATAGTGTTGCCTTTTCATTTAATTAATTAAAAGCTCGTTTTCTTTAAAAATAATTTTTTTCTCTCATTTTCAACATGCATACAGTAATTATTTAAAATATACTCCTTTTTTTGGAAAAAATTCAATTATCCGAATTTTTGATTATCCGAATAGGGTCCAGTCCCATTTGATTCGGATAATTGGAGTTCTACTGTACATATTTAAAACCGAAAATGCATGTGATATGTCTAATTTCATTTTTATGCAAGGGCTACAAGCGCAAGTAATAGGTATTTTTTAAACTATAAAGAGATACAGTAAATAACAATGTCTTATTTTAAATGTTGTAAATAATGTAGTAATTCTCAAAAATGTTAATATTTTGTGTTTTTAAATAGTTGTATTCAAAACTTATTCAGAATTGTATCACGTAAATTCAAACACGAAACATATTTACGACTTTATTAGATATATTTTCAACTACCTCTTCCCGAGTGTAATGAGAAACATACCAATGAAACTATCATTAAAGTTTTCTGGGTAAAACAAAGATTCAATGCATTGTCATGAGTTCCAATTTTTAAAAGGAAAATTTATATAAACTCTGGAAATGCATAAGACAAGTCGTTTTATATTATTTTTAGTTTAGAATCAACAGAGATATTTTAGAAAATATTCCTATATACATATAAAAAAGCTGCACTGTAAATAACTTTGTTTAAATGTCTTGTTTACATTTTAAAAACAACATTCTATTTTTCATTTATTAATCTTATACTATTTTTCAATCATTAGATTTAAAAGCAAAATATAATTAGATCATTAAGTTTCATTTTCTCTTTAATGAATTTCTTAAATGAAGTGATTATTATTAAAATTAACATTTTCCTGTATAGACAACCCCCTGCTAATGTTTTATTTATTTAATGAATTTTGATCTTTTGTTTATATCAAACCTTTGAACACTGTAAAGTCAAAAAGGAAAATTTTGTAATCAAAATATATTTTGCTAAAATTCAAACAATATCCAAAAATATTTTCCGATAATTAATGTGTTCTAAATGAACTTTCTCTTTTTATGTATATTATATACCCTCCCAGCATTGCCTGAGCCCGTGATAATAAGCTTAAACAAAACTCAAGTTTGTATGATTATATATCTTCGGAAAATCTTTCAAATGAATTTAGTTTAGACTCAATGTCTTCAGCAGCGTCTAATGTGTTTCCAACAAACCTATTTCCGAACAAACCTGTGACCTGGGTCCCCGCTGCATAAGGCAGCGTAAACCGGCGGTGCTCCGCGCGCGCCAGAGACAATCGAAAACCAGGTTGAATGAGACAAACCCCGTAATAATTGGGTCCATAGAACCGGAGATAAGAAAAGTGCCCCCTAGTGGTGGAAAGTGGAACTAAAATCTGTAAAACAATGATAAGCTAATTTGAATGAACCAATTCTCATTGACATCGGGCTCATAGAGCTCGAGAAAAGAATGTACCCCTCGGCAATGGAACTCGCCCCCTACCATGCAAATTTAACGAATTACCTTTAAATATACTGCGGTATTTAATTTACAGATGACATCTCCTGCCCTAAACGTAACCACTTTCATTTAACAGTAGAGTACATTTTTAATTTACGGCTGTAGTGAGTAAACGTAAGTTGATACCGAAAAAGAAAATTAATATTTCAAATATGTGGTAGCTGTGGGTCTAAAGAAACTTTTGTAGTTTATAAAGTAGCCAATGGACTTTGGAAATATGTTAAATAAAATTGCAAGGGAATCGGATCATTTTTAAAGAAGATGAACCAAGTGCCCCAAGAAGGAGATAAATATTCAAAATTGGTGGTAATTGAGGTCCGACAAATGTTTTTGTCTTTCGTCTAGTAGCTGTAGGACCTCAGAAGATGTTAAAAAATTAGCTAGGAAAATAAAAATAAGATAGGACGATTTTTAAGAGAGCTATAGTAGGCAAAGTGATAGTTGTGAGCAGGGCCCTAAGATGAAAACATGTTAAAAGGTCCCAGTACTTAGCGCTTTAGATGCTTAATTAGTCAAAATTAAGGATAGGATATAAATTAATCATTAGAATGAAATTTTAAAGAAATGTTTCAAATGGGAGAGGGAATGCTTAAAAAAGGGCATTAGGATCCCAATAAAAATATGAGGGTTGTGGCCTGGGGAGAGGTATCTAAGACTTAACTTTAAAGTGTTACATTGAGAAGATGACACAATTAGGGGTGGGGGTGGAATATGCATGGCGCACAAAAAGTTCAAGGAGCCCCGGACCGGGATTCAATTTACTAGGGTCTTAACTGAAATGTAGAAATGAATAATAACTAAATGGAGAAAAGGGCACAAAAACGAAGAAGATCGGATAAAAAGGGGGAAGTCATGAACATTTAGGACACTTACAGGGGCACAGGGGAACCGGGTCTTCAAACATGAAATAATTGAGCCTCGTGTGCATCAGTACCTGCCTCGGCCAATCCGCACCCAAATTATCAGACTTCTACATCAGGTAGATTTCGCTAGCTATCGCACACAGACTGACTGACAGACAGACACACACACAGACATACACAGACAATCAACATTTTTTGTTAGCTTGGATATACATATATATATAATCTACAAGTAAAGTACTACAATGTAGACATTAATTAAAAATAATTTTAACTACATTTCGCGTCCTAAAAAAAATTAGCTTTATAAGTATAGCAAACCTAACAAAATTACGTATAATCCAAAAACACTATTAAAGTTATTATTAACTGTACTAATCATAATAAAACAGTCATTAAAGTAAATGAAATGTTTTTTGCTCATATAAACACAGAAAAGAGAAAAGAAAAGGAAAATAAATAAAATATTCCGTTGAATTGTAGTTTAAATTACGCAAACGAAAATACAGGTTAATATTAATTCAAAATTATAATGGAAGCATTTGTTTAAAAAAATGCTGAACATATTTTATCTATTCTAAATCAAAAGATACATTTCAGGAAGTAAAATAAAAATTAATATTTTTTTAAAATACAGATACATAAAATTATTTTAAATATTTTTTTTGACATTAAAGAATTTAAAAAATCATTTTTCTTATAATTAAAAAAAATTATAAAAATGTACTTGTAATTATTCTAATAACTATTATGCATTACGCCTTACTAATTAAAAAGAGGATTCCGAAAGAACATTAAAAAAAACTACCTGCCTTCATTCAGCTTTCGTATAATTAATATTACATTAAAGTTAAAATTAAATAAGATTCTGAAGGCATAATTATTTCTAAAGGCGTTCGAAAAGTTATATTATAAAAAAAAAAATTCTACAGCAATTACTTTTAATTATTTCTAAAAGTTGAAAAACAAATATTTTTCAGTATTCATTTAAATGAAATTTTAAGAATATTTCATCCAAGCGTAAATTTTCAATACCGAAAATTTCCCTTTTTTAAAGAATTCTCATTATCTTGAAACTAATCTATAAAAATATTTTTTTTTACGTAACTTCTTATAAAAATAATACAGTTATAAAATTTCTACTGTATAAGTACAATAGTCATCCAAAATAAGCGCAAGTGGAAATATATATAATCCAGATAACCGGAAGAGACAGAATGAAACATTGAAGTGTGGTGTGTCAGCGGCTATAACACGTAGTGCACAAGCCCCAGACTAATGTCAAGAAATGTGCAGATGTGTGGTACGTCAATATGATGTTTTTCCTGGAAGTGCTGTTGCGATATCAACGTTTATTTTTCAATAAAAAATCATTTTAAAAAGTGAGGCGATTGTCTCGCGAGAAGTTTGGTGAACTGTATCCCATTGTACAACCCAATAATCCTTCGAATTTGTAATGATCTTATAATAATCCCAAATTCTCAAAGAAGTCTTCGTGAACAATATACATAAAGATGTGGGCTGAAAAAATTCAAAATATATTTTTTTCGTCACTACACCACGGAAAATGGACGAATTGGAGAAACAAAAGAACAAACAAAAAAGCTAAAAATAATTATTATTATCTTCCGAATGCGGATATGTCTGACATTTAATGAAAATAGTCAAAAATCCACTATTTTACGTTATTTTTTTTAATTTATAAAACATAAAAATTGAGCGTTATATCTCAAGTTGGTAAGTACTGAAATCAATGACAACAGTAAGATAAAAATATCCAAAATTGTACAACTCTACCAATTACACAATAGCAGCAAATTTATACAAAACTAGCCGCCACTGGCGACTAGTTTGGTCTTCCTTAAATGTATGTGAAGCAATGTAACATGTTACTTTTATTCATAATTTAATTGTTTTTTTTTCCTTAATTCTTCACCAAATTGGAAGATTCTAATAGACAACTTAAGAACTTTTGCGATCACGGTAGCATTTCGCGTGTTTTTTGTTGTTATGTATTTCATCTTTCTTGACAAAAACCGCTTAAGCATTTATGCTTCATGTCCGTTTGCTTATAAGTTGCAATATGTTCGCTAATGCGGAGATTCTTAAACATATTAAGTAATTTTCCGTAATTGGGTCCATTGCCAATTGGCGTATTTTAGTAAATACGATTTGATGCAATGAAGTCTATTTTGTGAAAGTCTTTTATCATATCCACATTTACACGGAACCATATTGTTGCTAATATTTTTTTCTCGCTAACTTTGGCTGTAGACTTGATTACGGAAGATATGAAAATCTATCATTATTCTCATCTAAAACGTCTTGAATAATGTGCCATAATCGGGCTGCATATTATTACACGTAATTTTCGAGTATGGTTTGGTGAAACATTGAACTTTTGGAAGCCAGTTTTGATAATCACATTCCCTTTAAACCAGATCTGCCAAGTCGCCTTGCTTTTTGGATACCAGTATTTTAGTACAGAAATGGTTGCTTTATTTAATTATAGCATTTTGCCATTTGAAAGAACAACATTTTTCTCTAAAAAATTACTGGTGTACAAAAAGCCGGAGACTTGGCAACTCTGTTTTAAACCATATTTGCTGTCAGCACTTTTGACCCGTGGCGTACAATCTGATTAAAATTCACGAACTTCCTTCTAGATGCCGATCTCTATTCGACTTTGTTTTTCTCTGCTCCCCTTTCTTGATATAGTTCAGGAGTTTTCATAATTGCGTAATTCCCTGACTTCGGCATTCTGCTTAATGTCTACTCACTAAGATCCGTAACAGGTAAAATGCGCCGCGCCAACATTGCCGCCAATAATTTTAATTACAGCAACTCGTTTCTTCTCTCTATATTGTATTTCGTATAGTATGCTTGAGAGTTAATATTATGTAGTAGAAATATAAAAGACAATTCAAGACGCTTTTATTGATATAGTAGATATGGATATGTTTCTTATATTCATAGGTATATAGTATGTGATTAGAATATATATCTCATATTCATTCCGGTGGATATAACGTACCGCAGTAGTTCTCTATTACCCCGTCGACCACTTTTCATAACAAAAACTATCGCCAAACTGTAACGCCAAATAAACGAGAGAACGTTGACATTGGAATATCACAATAAGTAAATATATAAAATATAATAATTTGAGGACACAATTGTTGTTTTAATTAATGAAATAACTAATAAATCAGTAAACATAATGAAAAATACACGCAAATGTCGAATTAAAAACCACTTGATGACATAACAAACACGTATAATGCTTCTAACATCAAGTAAACGGGACTGCATTTTTGGCGATAGTTTTTTGTTATGAAAAGTTGTCGACGGGATAATAGAGAAGAACCATTTTTTGTATTATTTTACTTTGATCCTATATTGTTTACAATTTTTAATGATGGGTCCTGTTAGGTACAGCTGTCAGAATTTAAATTACATGCCGTTCACACTTTTCATTTAAAATAGAAAATAGATAAATTAGAAATGATATCATAAATCAAAGCATTTGATTTAAAAATCAAAGTATCGTTTCTAATTTGCACACGCGGAAAATAAAAGCTGGTATTGGCGATTGTAGAAATGCTATTGGAGAGATTTTCGCCCTCGAGTAACATAAAATTATTTAATGATGTTATGTATTTTATAAATAAATATTAAATTACTGTTCTGAACGCGATTGGTCATTAACAATGGTCAATATCATTGGCGATCAATAATCATCTTCGGTGATCTCTCTTCCTAGCACGTATAATACATAAATACCAAATTAATTGACAATTCGTTTCAAAATTTGATTTTTAAAATATTTTTACATGAGTTGTATTTGTTTACATTCAACTTACGTCAAGAAAATATCCGGAAGGAAGTTGAGTTATATAGCACTTCATCAAACAGAATTATGGTAAACTTTGATTGTCTTACAGGCCCTGGTGTGAATTATTTTTTGACACCAGGCAGCGCTCCAAAAATTCATTCACAGAGAACTTGCTTTGCGAATGATTACCTTCATGGTTTTATATTTCTATCGTTCACGATGAACGGACCCCTTGTGTTTGTTTATTTTGATGTAATGAGATATTGGACTATCAATCCAATTTCAACTGAAGTTATCTCAGAATGTATAGATATTTGAATGTAACTTATCTCTCAAACATCAATTTATTTTGAACAATCTTTCTAAAAATGTAACTTTTATGCAGTTTTATTCGAAAAAAATATTTTTAATAATAATGGCCGCCTGGTATAGAAAAAACCAATGCGGGCATTCCGGAACTGTTGATGAATGTCACATGACTTACACTTTTATTATATAGATGAATGAAGTACGTACGCACGTATGCTTTGTGCCTTATTCACTTTTTCCATTTCCCATCAATTTGTTTTGTTGACAGCCGTTTGATCAGTTGCTGTGGTGTTGCGACTTTTTTTTGGGATGTAGACGCATCGAAGAAAATATACACAAAACATGTATCTGAATGTTCTCAATTTGATATTCTTAAATATATTAAATGGAATAAGCTTACTACACAAGAAGACATGATTTGATGCTTTTTCAAGGAAAAAATTAATTGGTCTGTAAAAGTGATTACTATGAGTATCAGTTTTAAAATATCACAGGATTAGTTACTCGATAAATGAAAGGTTTGTTTTAAAAAATGAACTATGTCGATGGTTTCAAAATTCAAAATTGTTCAACTTATAACTCAGTTGCATGACAAATATAAAAAAACTATGAGTTCAGTACCACGAAAAACGTCTGTATACAAAAAAGTTGTAGAATTGTAGCAACCATCGACTTTGTTTTTTTACGTATCACCTTTTAAATGCCATATTTTTTTACGCATACGGTGATTTGTGTGGATGTGGCAATGCTGTAGTGACTAAACAATTGAGTATGTTACATATTATTGAGCTGTGGATTATTCACATAAAAAAAAATTTCGAAATCTCGAAGGAATTTTCGCTATAAAAACAACAATAAAAAAACTGACTAAACTGTTCTGACAAAAAAAAAAACCTTACAACCTGAATTTAATTTTATCATGATGCTTTGATGCCTGGTGCATTGAATGGCATTGAAGAGTGGATGGAATTGAAGGCGAATATATTTTTGATAAAGATGAAAGCATCGACAAGGACATTAAGATGAGCAATAGCGTTCTTGCCAGTTGTCAGACAAGTGTGAAATAAAAATCTACTGTGTCACTCAGCGATCATTTTGTCCTTTCTTACTTTCTTCTACCTATTTATAATAGAATATTGCATTGTAATCGATTTTTTTTTTACTTCCGGTTATCGACAGATATCATATTTTTTGTGAGAGATCCCGAGAAACACGTTTTTAAAAATATCTGTCTGACCGTGTGTGTGTCTTCTTTGTATTATCAAAAAGTGTAAGAAGTTATGCATAGACTTGAAACAAACTTCCTATATATGTTTTTGGCTATGGCTAACAAGTCCCAGTTGAAAATGGGAATATTTTACCGAAAGGTTGCAATTTGATAGCGATGTATGTGCCATTTTCTTTATTGTATTATCGGAAAGTGTAAGAATTTATGCATAGAATTTAAGCAAACTTTATTTTTGACATTAGTCGTTAGATCCAGTTGAAATTTGGGATATCCCCCCGATACGCCGTTGTCTTTATTGTATCATCGTTAAGTGTATGAAGTTTTATGGATAGAATTGAACCAAACTTCATATAAACGTTTTTGACTAGAACTTTCGGCCCCAGTTTCAAATGGGGATATCCCCACTGAAGGGTGATCGCTGTGACAGCTATTTTATCAATTTTTAGTAGCTATGTTGTACATGGGCTGCTCCTGCAGTGAATGGCGCTTCGAATCAATGTAAAGCGGTGATTCACAATCAGCTAAATTATAAAAGATTGACAAAAAATATTGATTTTATTGGAAAATATGACTTCAACTCGTATTTACTCCAATTAATAAAATGAAGCAGATATTTAATATGAAAATGAATGCCGATGTAGTTGTGTTTTGCACTGGATTTTCATGCAGCGTCATACATTTCGGTATCATTTTTGTTTCTCAAATGCATAATTAAAAAAAAATACAATTTTGAAGCATTAACATGTTTGAGATAGAAAGACGTTTAGTGATTGGCACTAAATTTGTTTTTGTCTGTATACATGGGATGAATCAGAAACAGTATTTAGATCATTGTCTTGTAACACAATTCAATCTCGGAAGTTGATGAGAAACACAGTAAAGATCGTTAAGAAATGCAATGAATTTTAACCTTCCTCTAATCTAGAAATTGTAGGGACCTTAATGGATCATCTTAAAATCCTCGTTGATGACTTAATATTCATCAAAAGAAATTTGTTTTCAATTTCAAATTCATCAGCCATTCTCTGATGTGAACATGCAGGTTTTGAAGCATCTAGCGTAGTAAAATTGAGGTTAGGGTCTATTCCTCCGACTTGTCGTTGTAAGTAAAGAAACTTCAGCTTCATTACAGGCATCATGGTGATTGCTTTGCAATTTTACCAACAATATCAACAAAAATCTAGGATTTTGTGCATTCCTCAACAATGGGGCAATTGCAGGACTACGTCAAATCGTAAAGTTGATGTTTGTTTCAACTGTCTAAGATATTGCTTAACCTATTTGCATCACTAGTGCCTTTATGCGTACATTTCAGAAATTTATTTTTTGTTCAGAAATTCCGAATTCTTACCGGATACTCCAAAAGAAGAATTTTTATTTCATCTAATCTGGAAACGTATGTTATTGGATGAAGAAAAAATATTTTTCAGAATTTTTGGTATGAATTCTGAAGTGCTGAATAGAATAAAAATTCCTGAAATGTACGCTAATGGTACAAATAGGTTAAAAGAAGCTTTTTTAGATATTTAATAAATGACTTTCATTGTATGCGATTCTGTAATAGAAAACCGTAGCAACGGATGAATTTTCAAAGAAGAAAGAAAAATGTTTATTTTACGCAACACACTAACCGTGTGTTTTGTTATAAACTGACGCTCTTGCTGTTACTATCTAGAGATAAATGATAATTGATCTTGAATTGATTTTAAACGGAATCACGTTTTACAATTAGTAAGCATATTTTAAGAAGATATAAAGGTCTCTTTTGGAAGATCAAATAATTTCAAATACCGTCTATAGATTCTTTTCTTCAACGTGGACATAATATATCTGGAAAACATCACATCATTGCACCAAATGATCCTTCGATTGCAAACTTAACAAATCGACCGACAGGATAAGGAACCGAATAAAGCACAAAACATGCGTGCAAGAGAAATCCATTTCTCAATATTTTGCATAATTCTTCCCGGGTTAACCGATTGGAAGGTATTGTCTGTCTTTGATTATTTTGTTTATATTTTTCTCAATAATTTTAGAATTTAACAAATACAACTATAGCATGCAGGGGGATTTATATTTGTATAAAAACAATTTCTGTAAATCATAAATAGCTTTCTATTAAATGTTAGACATTTAATAAATTATGGTTGATTTTTATTTAAATATTATGTTTTTTTCTTTATAAAGAAATAAGAGGTGTATGTCACACGAAATAAATACAAATTTATATAACAATTTATATTCAAAGTGAAAAATTTTATGTTTCAATTTCACGTCACCACCGACAGTCAAAACAATATGTGTCTAATACTTCCTTTTCAGAAATATTTTCTCATCCAAAAACACAGAATGTGCTTTTCAGTTCAAGAAATATACGAATTGGGAAAATGTTTTCTTGATTCTTAAAACATTCTAAGATTGAACATTAGTTTACTATACGTAGTAGACCAGACAGAGTGAAATATATCCAAATTTGTTTCAAAGAAACTGAATAGTTTTGTATTTTGCACAGCTGTTTTCCTTACTGTATGTAAAAAATATACATTTGTAACTGAAAGGTTTTTTTCAACTAGCACGGAAAATGTTTCTACATTACGTGAAGATAAAAATATTGTATTTTGTGCATTCCGTTTTATACAAATAGAATATCTTATATTTTGGAAGACTATAATATAAAGTATATGATAATCTACGTAATATTTTAATATAATTAAATAATCACATCGTCAAAAATCGCAGCATAATTACACTAAATAACATAAATGTTAATAATGCTCTATACATACATACATACTTATAATCAAGAAAAGTACAACATTTAAATTGCATTAAATTACAATATTTAGTATAACATATTTTTACAAAATTATTATTAATTATTTTTCACATAATTATTCTAAATTATAGTATTAAGTCTGGGCACGAAATTTCCGCTCACCAGCTCGCCATTGGCGAGCAAATATTTAAGATTGGCGAGTAACTTTCGTCTTTTGAAATATTGTGCTTAAAATCCAACTATATACGCTCAGAATACCGTGCCTGAATCTAGCGATACGCGGAAGTGTTTTAAAACCAAGCGACGGCATTTATCTTCCAAAAGAAGAAAAAATACGGCGTCACCCACTCCATTTCGCTCCTACGGAGGAACGAACTTCCCCTGTCTGCATTCGTTCCCTAGCTTTCGCACCGCGTAAGCGCCAAGGCGGAATCTGATCGCTCTTCACTCCTGCGCGAAATGAATCATGTTTCGCAAACCTAAGCTCAGCTGCTTGAAACACTGTAAAAATTATTCGCTTTCTCCCGAATTTTTAATATTTTTAAAATTGTCCATATTCTTCATGAATGTAAATATTCTGCATTTAACAGACAGCTCCTTCTAACAATGGTCAATTTAAATTCAGTTTGTCATAAATACTTCCTTTTCTGGGCTGGTGTGGTGGCCGACGTTTCTGTCTGAATGAATGTAAAATAGTGGCGAGCAAAAATTTTAGTCTGGCTAGTACCTTTTCAACTGAAATGTCATGTCCTGATTAAATATTACATAAATTGTAACTTAGGTACAATCCATTGTCATAAAGTTATATTTTGAAAATACGGAAATGTAGTTCCCTACATCGTCGATGTCATTCTCAAATTCCACGATATTCGGCTGAACTTTTATACAAGTTGTCCTGTATATTTGAATAACAAACTACGAAAAAAAGTGTGTTATCGTTCGTGAATGCACAGTTAGAAATTATTTCACATAAATGTTCATATCAGTTATTCAGTATATTCATTTTTAATTGCAGTAAAATGTTTTTCATCTTTGTTAATCTTTCTGAAAGTACCGTAAAATTTTATTAAAAATGTCGCATATTATAAACAAAAACATGGAGCTTTTGTTTTGAATTTTTAAATGAAGATTTATATCTACGTGAATATAACTGCTATCGTTGCACAAATGCATTTACTCTTTGTATAGGGATTGTGAAATCATTAGTTGCATTTCGAGTTGTTTAGGAGCTTTTTTATGACACATGGGTTGCAAACACTTCATAAAACGATAGATGTAGGAAAAAATAATATAACCAGGTACAAAAAATATACAATAAACTATACCGAGTTACCCACGATTCTGAAAAGTGTTCTTTATCTTTAAAAACCATGGAAACTAATATATTTTGCCGATTTAAAACAGCATTTATAAAGAACAAAGTTTCTTTTGCTGGATTTTTGGATGCTATTAATTATCAAGTAAACATTTTCATGTTCAACAAACATATTTTAGAGACAAAAAGGATAAATTATAAGCATTAAAATCGTATTAAAATTAATATTATTTTGTTACTCTTGGGTGTATAAAGTGAATTAGGCATCTGAAAATGATTAATTGAGAATTAATGGCATCTTAAAAACTCACATTACGGTTTGAACCAATTGATTAACATACTATAAAAACTAATCGGACATCTCTTGGCGCAAAAGAAACTTTGTTTTTATAAATGATTCTTCAAATATCGAAAAAAGATTGGTTCTTGTGATTTCTAATGATAAGAAACGTAATTCTGAAGAAGTCATTGTATATTTTCGTTCATGGTTACATTATATTTTCGTAGATTAAGAAATATTCGATTTTTTACAGCGCTCCCGAATTGTATAGCATGCAATTGGTTGTGCGATTTATGTAATTATTGTATCGTATATGTATACACGACTTAATTACACTCAATTGGGTATACATATGCAATCTATACACATATGTTGTTTTTATATTTGTTGTTAGTCAGCCATTCGCAATCACTAATAAATAGTCAATGAAAAATAAATTTGTCCAGTATTTTCAAGCTAATTTACAAAACTTATAATGCAGAAAGTTCCCAGTGACTCTTGGGAATGTAATGTTGATAGTTTAAAGCGTACAACGGCAAATGCTTTTAACTGTCACTCTTTTCGTTATATATGTGTTATACTGAGTAAGAAATCTTTTCTAAGTTGGTACATATGTAAGTTAGTTATACTAATTTTAAGCGTATTACTAAGCGTTGTTATTTTAAGCGCTAAATTTTAAGCGCTGTTATTTTAAGCGTACAACGGCGTATGCCTTTAACCGTCACTCTTTTTGTTATATATGTGTTATACTGACAAGGAGACCGCCAAACATGATGCGCACAGATTTTGATGATTTTAAAGTATGTTGTAGGAATCATATCCCTAACTATTCAGGTCAAAGGTTTCCTTCAAATGGGCTTTAGTTTTCGAGAAATTTCGGGTTAAAGTTCAGCATGCATTTCAAATGCCATTAATTCGCTATCCTGGACATGGTCTCCGTGGTGCCGTGGTAGCGTTCGCGATTTGAGAGCCGAAGATAGGTGTTCTGTCCTCTCCTGTGACTTTTACCTTTTTTAAACAAATTTTATATATTTGTCGCGTTATAAGTTGTATGCAGAATTATGAATTCTGCATCTTTGAACTTTTTGATGTTTTCCTAATAAATTCCATTTACATTTTCGAATATTGCGTGAAAATTTATAGTTTTTGCGCAATTTTTATTCGAATATATATTTCTGCTGACGAAAATCCAAACTAATTTATGTCTCGATATCTCGTCTTTTTAAAATGATTATTGTTTACATTTATGTATATTTATTTATTTATTTATTGTATTTATGAAATAATACATTTTTTTAAATTTACATTTTCTATTTAAAATTTTTTTTAATGATTAAGAAAAAATTAACAAAATAATATATCCTTTTAATATTTGATTTGTTCTAAATATATTGAAATATGTTAACTGCTGAAATACTAAAATATTTATCATCACCGACATCGACATTTTTAGTTTATTAAATATGGAACTAATTGTGTTATACCTATCGCAAAAATATTCTAAACAAATTTCGCATCTAAAATCGCCTTTAAATAATTGTTTTAACAATATTGGAAGAATGTATAAATTAGCATATTATATATTCTTTAAATACTTAAATTGTGATAAATATATTTAAAAATGCATTAAATTTGAAAAAGAAATTATTTCAAACGTGGTATTTGTCTGCAAAGGAAGCGAAACGAAATTGAAAAGAAGAAAGTTTCATTTATTCTGATATTACCGTAAAAGTCGTTGCAGACGATTTTTTCAGATATTTTTTATATGTATTGTAATTTACAAACGATTTTTCATTTCTAGTCGAAATTTTCTGTATGGCATCGACTTGTTAGACTGAAAAAAAATTAATTGTAATACATTATTTTTTATTTGTGCAAATCAAAAATGAAGGTGAGATTGAACTTTACAGTTAAATGTATTTAAATAACATAAAAAAATATATATATAACTGGCTAAAAATTGGATATATTATTGCTGTAATATTTTATTACTTCTTTCAAGATATGTTTTTAGAATTAGTTAGTTTGGAATTTCGTCAATAGAAATATTAATTTCACAACTGCACTAGAAAAAAAAAAAAAAACGTAAATTTTTACGAAATATTCGAAAATGTAAATGGAATTTATTAGGAAAATATCAAAAAGTTCAAAGATGCAGAATTCATAATTCTGCATATAACTTATAACGCGACAAATATATAAAATCTGTTAAAAAAGGTAAAAGTCACAGGAGAGGACAGAGCACCCATCTGCGTTTCTCAAATCGCGAACGCTACCACGGAACCACCGAGCCCATGTCCAAGATCGCGAAGTAATGGCATTTGAAATGCAGGCTGAACTTTAACCCGAAATTTCTCGAAAACTAAAGCCCATTTGAAGGAAACCTTTGACCTGAATAGTTAGGGGTATGATCCCTGCAACATACTTTAAAATCATCAAAATCTGTGCGCATCATGTTTGGCGGTCTCCTTGTGAGTAAGAAATCTTTTCTAAGTTGGTACATATGTAAGTTAGTTTAGTTTGAAATATTTTTCAAAATTGTAAAAAATATATGAAAATCGGGTAACTGTAAAGCATAATCAAAACAGCAATACTTTTTTCTTAACCTTTGTAAAAAATAGTATTTGAAATTAGCCTTAAAGATTACCAATAATAAGGTACAAATAATTTACTATTACAATTTTACAAGCAATAAAATTACCATTCTTTATAGTAATCCACATCGGGTTTTTTTTGTGCAAAATTAAACGATCATGTGAAAAAGAAAAATCCACGTTAATCAATACGTTCGTGGATTTAGAAACCAAGCAATTTTATTTTATACTAGCAAGCTACGCCCGCTACGCTGGTCAGTTTCTTATAACGAACTTTTCATCCAACAAAATATTAACATTTCATAATTCACTTTAATATTTTAACAGAATAATAAGGCTACTATAATTTGGGACTAGTGCTATAGCCAATATACACGCCAGGACACGTCGCCCTTATTATTATCTTTTTACGCATGAAGGTTTCGCTATGGTACTCCATTGTGAAATTTGGTAATATTTCAAATTCACTATTTGAAAAATGGCATAATCATTAGATTTGAAATTTATATCAAGAAAAATACAATTTTTTACCTATCAAACGCAGTTTGCCTAAAAATTTTCAGACAAATACTTTTCAAGCTACTATTTTTTTTCAGTAACTTCAAATGTTTCATTTTCCGAGATTAATCTGTGGCAACAATTTGCGAAAAACCCAGTCGTCAGAAACGCATAGTGTTTTATTAAAGAGGCTGTTGGAGCAGAGATTGTCACCACCAATTTGTCACCATCACTTTTGAAATCGGTTCGGTAGTTCTAGAGATTCCATAGAAATTGTAATTTTGAATGATTTTAGAACGCTTTTCGCTCATTTCACCCTTTTAAATTTCGATTTATTTTATTTTGTTTTTAGAGAGCATTTACATCTTATAAGTAACTACAATGCCAAATTTCAATTTTCTAGCTCCTTCAGTATAAACAAAATCGCAATTTTAGAACGTTTTTCGCTCCTGCACCCCCTTGGGGATAGTGACACCGACATAAAATATATCCTATGTTGGAGCAGGGGTTGTCACCATCCATTTGCCACCATCACTTTTGAAATCAGTTCGGTAGTTCCAGAGATTCCATAGAAATTGTAATTTAGAATGTTTTTAGAAAGCTTTTCGCTCATTTCACCCTTTTAAATTTCCAATTTTTTAAATTTTGTTCTTAGAGAGCATTTACATGTTATAAGTAACTACAACGCCAAATTTCAAATTTCTAGCTCCTTCAGTATAAAAAAGATCTCAATTTTAGAACGTTTTTCGCTCCTGCACCCCCCTGGGGTTAGTGACACCGACATAAAATATAGCCTATCTTGGAGCAAGGGTTGTCACCATCAATTTGCCACCATCACTTTTGAAATCGGTTCGGTGGTTCTAGAGATTCTATAGAAATTGTAATTTAGAATGTTTTTAGAACGCTTTTCGCTCATTTCACCCTTTTAAATTTCGAAATTTTTTGTTGTTGTTGTTCTTAGAGAGCACTTACATCTTATAAGTAACTACAACGCCAAATTTCAAATCGGTTCGGTAGTTCTAGAGATTCTATAGAAATTGCAATTTAGAATGTTTTTAGAACGCTTTTCGCTCATTTCACCGTTTTAAATTTCGAATATTTTTTTTATTTTGTTCTTAGAGAGCATTTACATCTTAAAAGTAACTACAACGCCAAATTTTAAATCGGTTCGGTAGTTCTAGAGATTCCATAGAAATTGTAATTTAGAATGTTTTTAGAATTTCGCTCCTTTCACCCTTTTAAATTTCGAATTTTTTTTATTTTGTTCTTAGAGAGCATTTACATCTTATAAGTAAGTACAAAGCCAAATTTCAAATCGGTTCGGTAGTGCTAGAGATTGAAATTTAGAATGTTTTTAGAGCGCTTTTCGCTCATTTCACCCTTTTAAATTTCGAATTTTTTTTTGTTCTTAGAGAGCATTTACATCTTATAAGTAACTACAACGCCAAATTTCAAATCGGTTCGGTAGTTCTAGAGATTCCATAGAAATTGTAATTTATAATGTTTTTAGACGCTTTTCGCTCATTTCACCCTTTTAAATTTCAAATTTTTTTTTATTTTGTTCTTAGAGAGCATTTATATCTTATAAGTAACTACAACGCCAAATTTCAAATCGGTTCGGTAGTTCCAGAGATTCCATAGAAATTGTAATTTAGAATGTTTTTAGAACGCTTTTCGCTCATTTCATCCTTTTAAATTTCGATTTTTTTTTATTTTGTTCTTAGAGAGCTTTTACATCTTATAAGTAACTACAACGCCAAATTTCAAATTTCTAGCTGCTTCAGTATAGAAAAGATCGCAATTTTAGAACGTTTTTCGCTCCTGCACGCCCCTGGGGTAGTGGCATCGACATAAAATATAGCCTATGTTGGAGCAGGGGTTGTCACCATCAATTTGCCACCATCACTTTTGAAATCGGTTTGGTAGTTCCAGAGATTACCCCCTACAAACAAACAAACAAACAAAAAAACAATCTTTACTCCTTTATAATATTAGTACAGAAGTATAGATTTTGATGGACGTAAGGACAAAACTCTTATCAGGGGTAACGCACTGCGAAAAGTTATATTAAAGGAACACATATAAGCTTAATAAAGGAACACATATAAGCTTAATAAAGGAACACATATAAGCTTAATAAAGGAACCAGGTTCTGAGGTATCCCCCCTCCCTTTTGAATCTGCAAAGGCTTTAAGTGATGAAATCAAAAACTTTTTAAAAACAATAAAAATTGATACCAGTACGCTTGTTGCCATTGTCTGTGATGGAACTTTAGTTAACACAGATTACAAAAGAGGTGTCATACGATTTCTAGAAAAAAAAGAATAAAGCCGCTTCAATGGTTTGTTTGTCAACATTTCGTTACTTATTACTATTGCATACTTATAACTATTGGTACTATGCATTTACTTTTCTCTACTCATTTACTTACTTTCGCCAATGAGCGTATCTTACGCCATTTCCTTGAGCATATTGATGGTACAAGTGGGTCTCAAAATTTTACAGGATCTATTGGCAAATCTCTAAAAGTTTGTGAACTGCTTCCTCTTCCATTTTTTAAGATAGTAAGCTGTACTTTGCCAGAAATTACTAATAAGGAGAATCAAGCACAGATCAACTCTATTTGCTGGAGATATCTGAAGCAATGTCTTCCGGATCATGTTCCGAAAATTGTACAGAAGAAATTCATGTAAAATTGTTCTTTCTCGATGACTTACAGTGGCAAATATAATTCTTAGGCTGTATGTTTCCGCAACTTAATTGTTTGAAAATTTGTTTATTCTTACAAGTTTTAACTAAACGTTTATGCATCTGTATGGTTTCAAATTAAGACTAAGCCTTCATGGATTTACAGAGCTAAGCGTTGATATCAAACAATAATATCATTACGTTATTAACCAAAGAAATTGAAGACAATAGTAGATCAAGTAATTTAACGAAATTGTTCCTTTTTTTCATCCGGCAAGAAATTCTTTCCTTACTTTCAAGTTATCTGAGATCAATTTTGAACCCAACTACTATATCGATGTTATAAATTAGGTTAAAGTGACAGTGACAGAACCCCCAATAACTAAGATCTTAGATCATAACATTGTTACAAAGTATATCATAAATCCAAAGGCAATAAATATATTATGACATCTTACCTAAGATAAAACTATTCTCTTAGCGCAATAAAGCCACTGAAAAATGTGTGAAACTCATTGCGGAAGCTTTTTCTACTGTTTGTGGTCTTTTTGGATGCGATGGATTCATTAAAACGTGTCTGGAGTATCGCAAATAAATGCCAGTTTTTGAAACCAAACAAAGTATGCCCTACCATAAAATGGTACTGTTAATGCTTGTAAATTGTAATAGTAAATTATTTTTACCTTATTTCTGTTGATCTTTAAATATAATTTCAAATAATATTTTCTTCCAAGGGTTAAGTAAAAAATAAAAGACAATTTTGTTGTTTTGATTATGCTTTAAAGTTACCCAATTTTCGTATGTTTTAAAAAAGTTTGAAGTCATTCTGGAAATCTTAATTTGATATAAATATTGCATAATTTCACTCTAAATATACAGGGTGTCCCAAAAGTCTCCCTACAACTTCAACAAAAATTCTTATTACAAAAAAAGATAATAGGCCAATAGCAAAAATAATTATAACAGTGCATAGAGTAACTTAAAAAGTTTTTTTCAACTGCCTTAGTAAACTTCAACATGAGATAATTTCGTAGCACGAAGAATATCAAGACGATATTCCAATTCAATCCACGAACGTTCTTCATGCTAACATCAACAATAGTTACAACTGTTTGATGAAATCCGAACAAAAGTTAACACTCTCATGGAATTGAAACAAAAGATCTTGTTTGAATCTTTTGTTTCAATTCCATGAGACTATTAACTTTTGTTCGGATTTCATCAAACAGTTGTAACTACTGTTGATGTTAGCATACTGAAACGCACGTGATTGGAATTGGACTATGGATATGATATTTTTCGTGCAAGGAAAGGATCTCATGTACAAGTATACCAAGCTAGTAGGAAAAAACTTTTTAATTTACTCTATGTACTGTTGTAATTATTTTTGCTGTACGCCTATTATTTTTTTGTAATACTTTTTTGAAGTTGTACGGAGACTTTTGGGACACCCTGTATAATAATAATAATTAAAGGAGCATCCTTTTAAATTCAATTAATATGAATAATATGGGAGTATTTTATACGTTTGACAAGAAAATGGAAAAATGGACAACTTTTACGTTTTTACTAAATATTTAATAACTTTTGGCAATACTAAATATTAATATTTTCAAAGATATTTTATATTATAATGCGAATGCTACACAGCAACTTTCCAACACCAGCCCAGTTTGATTTGGAAAAAAAACCGCTCCAAAATGTGAAAATTTACAACTTTCACGTTTTTACTAAACTTTTAATGACCTAGGAGCAGTAATAAATACTATATTTTTCATTTAATATTTTAAATTAAAACTCTTACTTACTCTAACATTTTTTTTGTTTTGATTATGCTTTACAGTTACCCAATTTTCGTATGTTTTAAAAAAGTTTGAAGTCATTCTGGGAATCTTAATTTGATATAAATATTGCATAATTTCACTCTAAATATACAGGGTGTCCCAAAAGTCTCCGTACATTTTCAACAAAAAATCTTATTACAAAAAAAAATAATAATAGGCCAATAGCAAAAATAATTATAACAGTGCATAGAGTAACTTAAACAGTTTTTTTCAACTGCCTTAGTAAACTTCAACATAAGATAATTTCGTAGCACGAAGAATATCAAGACGATATTCCAATTCAATCCACGAACGTTCTTCATGCTAACATCAACAGTAGTTACAACTGTTTGATGAAATACGAACAAAAGTTAACACCCTCATGGAATTGAAACAAAAGATCTTGTTTGAATCTTTTGTTTCAATTCCATGAGACTATTGATTCCATGAGACTCTGAAACGCACGTGGTTGGAATTGGAATATGGACATGATATTCTTCGTGCACGGAAAGGATCTCATGTACAAGTATACTAAGGTAGTAGGAAAAAACTTTTTAATTTACTCTGTACTGTTGTAATTATTTTTGCTGTAGGCCTATTATTTTTGTGTAATAAATTTTTCATGTTGTACGGAGACTTTTGGGACACCCTGTATAATAATAATAATTAAAGGAGCATCCTTTTAAATTCAATTAATATGAATAATATTGGAGTAGTTTATACGTTTGACAAGAAAATGGAAAAATGAACAACTTTCACGTTTTTACTAAATATTTAATATCTTTTGGCAGTACTAAATATTAATATTTTCAAAGATATTTTATATTATAATGCGAATGTTACACAGCAACTTTCCAACACCAGCCCAGTTTGATTTGAAAAAAAAAACCCGCTCCAAAATGTGAAAATTTACAACTTTCACGTTTTTACTAAATTTTTAATGACCTAGGGGCAGTAATAAATATTATATTTTAAATTTAATCTTCTAAATTAAAACTCTTACTTACTCTAACATTTTGTTATGATTTCTAGATGTTTTCATAAAGTGATGTGAAAGTTACTGAATTCTTAAGATGTTGAAAAAAAATATAAAATGCCTGTTGTTAGAAATAAAAAAATTTTGCAAGGAACAAAAGATGCTTTCTTGCAAACATTTTTCAACAATATTTTTTGTTTAACTCATTTTTTTTTCTCTTTTATTCTTTCTCCAGAATCTCAAGATACAGCACACATTTTGAAACGTTATTTGCAAAACAGAAATTCCCAAACTGAAAAAAATGTGTATATATATATATATGTTTTTATTATTTCTTAATAAATCTAAACGCCAAGAATAGAAATGCAAAAGTACTTGTAAATTCTGAATTTAAGGGACGAGAAACTTCAAGTCAGACAAGTAACAAATCTACGACATTGTTGAAATATTTTCAAGTAGTTTTTCCTTAGAGAAATGCAAAAAATAGCCAAGCAAGGAATTGCTCATTAAAATATTTTTGAAGAAAAAATTTACAAAACAAACCTTAATTCATATTTTTTGACGACAGAATAGATTCAAATTCTGAAATGCATGTAGCATATGCTATGATATTATTGTTACACTATAGTCAGCAGAAAAATTTTATAGTAAAAAAAAAAATAAGGCTAATATCTTTTAAATATCATCTCCTGATTTTGCTCAATTGATTTAAAATTTATGTAGAATTTTTATTAAAACTTTTTATTAAATCTTTATTAAAAGTAATTGGAAGAGATAATTATTATAAAAAGTATTTATTATAGAGGTAGATGACTGTTGACCTTGACTTATTTATTGATTTAATAATGAAATGGTGAATAATTTAATCATAGATTGTATTAAAATTAGATTAAATAATAAATAAAAAATTTTGAAAGAAATACACAACTTAAAACAAAAAAAATTAAACAAATTTTATTTTTTTGCATTAGAATAGTTTTCAGACAAATATTATGTGAAGCAAAATTTTATAAATTAATTGCATACAACAAAATATCATACCCTAATGGTACTTCGTTGATAGATTGTTTAAATGAATACATTTCACAGTTTTGTGGTATCTAAACATATATTGCAAATAATAAAGTCTTCACGACTGACATATAACAAATCTATGACATTGTTGAAAACATTTTCCAGTAGTTTTTGCTATTTTAATTACGAAATGAATTTGAAATATCATAAAACATCTTTTTTAGATAGAATCATGTGATGAGTATTATATTAAAAAAAAAAAAAAAAAAAAAAAAAAAAAACTAGAAAAAGAACTGTAAGTAATGTTGTCTTGTTTTAAGTATACAATAAATAACGTTTAAATGCCAACATGTTACTCTTTTACGATTTTTTAATATTTGAATTCAAAATTTTCGCAAAATTTTATCATATAAATATAAATTGATTATTATTATTTTTTTTAATGTCTATTATTAAATTGCTTTTTTGAAAATAGTTACAAAATGTTATCGACTAAATCTGAAGTCAACACTGTTTAAAAATTTTAGTTTTTTTTTTAAACATATTTAATTGCAATATATATAATATTGGTTTCTTAAACTCAATGTCGGAAAATATTTCATTGTGAAAGTATAAGCTATCTTTAATAGAATATGCTAGTTAAAAAATATTAAATTAAAAACAAAATATTAGAAAAAATTATAACTTTATAAATACTAACTCTTAATTTATTAGTTTAGTAATGGTACTCAAGCATTTATGCCTCGCGTATTCCTCGCAGAATTACACAATTCTTGCGAAATGCATGCACTGAACAGACAAAAGATAAATTCTTTATTTACATGATAAACCTAGGAAACAAATAATAAAAATAGTCAAGCGAATAGCACAAACTTTTATATCCTTCTACATTTTAAAATATAATGTAATATAATTCGTGGCTTCCAACTTTGATTAAAATTTTATGTTTGTGAGAGAAAAATTGAAAGTGAAATATTAATAATTCCTTCTGCATATTTACAAGCAGTTTTTAAAAAAAATAACACATTTTTAGTTTCATACACCGATAAAAGAACTTTGTAAAGAGGAATTTATACATATGCAGTTCAGAATAATATATATACATTGATATTTGCAGTTCTGTTTATTTGCTTGTAAAAGAATATTCAAGAGTACAATTTAGCTCAAAATTAAAATAACTCTCCTTAAAATGTTTATTGATTTATAAATAATTAACAATAGCGTTCGATTAACCGATGTTAAAAATTTTTCATTGATTAAGCCATTTTAAGCTTTTCCTTTGATTAGGTAGGCTAGTGAAAAGAAGTGTCTACATATCTAGAACTACAGTTTAAACACCAACGAAAAATGATTTATTAGACCAAAATTGATCTCAGGTATCCGAAATTACAATCATTAAATCACAAATATACTTAAGTTCAATGACTTTATGAAGTAGAAATTAAATTAATGTATCCTTAAAGTGTAACATAAATGGAACTTGAACTGAAATAAAAATAAATGTCGAACTAAATCCTAACGTAAAACAGTTCACCAACATAAATTTAAAACATTATTAACAATTATAAGTTAACAAAATATAATTGCACTTCCAAGTTTATCTTAAAAAAATATTATAAATATAATATATATTTTACTTCTGAGTTTTTTTAAAACCAATTTTAAGATAAACGAATTAGGTTGTTGATTCTAAAATCAGAAAATAGCTGCCAGTAACGATTCCTTACGGAGCGAAAATACGAAAATGTTCGATTGACTTGAAGTCAAATATTTCGAAGACTTAACAAAATATTCTTATTTTCTGTCAAATCCGGATTTGAATTTTTTTATAAGTTTTAAAGCTGTTTATTTTCTTTTTAAAACACCAAATCTCTGCCAAGAAATGATAAATGCGTATTGAAAACATGAATCTTTTCAATTTTTTAAAATGTGATAGGGGCTAATAGCCGTATTCGAACCCCTTCGCTTATTTTCATATGTAACTCAATTAATTTTTGGAATCACTGCAAAATGTCATTAGATGTCTTATCATTAGATGTCCCTACAGTCAATCCATATAATAACTACTTAATTCTTTCGAACAAGTTCTTTTGTAAAATCCTAAGTTTAATTTCAATTTCAAAAATTTGTTAAAATGATCCATATTTAGTAACTGTTCCCAATAATTTGCACTCGCAGTTCCTTAAAAATGTCCGAAAAATATTATGCTTTTTTAATACTTAGGGGATATATATAATTCTATTAACAACAATATTTGCGATTAATGAAACAATTAACCAAAAACAACAACAAGGAAATAGAATGAAATAAATGTCTTAGGGTAAGAGGGATTGTTTTTAATCAAAATTTATTCAAAATATAAATGAAAGTTATATTTAATTAGGAATAAAAATTATAAAACAAGTTTCCAGTTACTTGCGTATCATGTAAGAAGTTATGCACGGTTTACACATGCATTCCTTTTGTTCCTTTTTAACTTCAGCGCACTTAACCTGAAACCATTCTTGGCATTCTGAATAGTAAAATAATTCTGCTATTTTATTTATCTTAAAAATTAGGCGAAACCAATCATCACATTTTCCTTTTTAGATTCTGAATCATTAGACAATTTTTTTAAACAGAAGTTTTCTTTACATTATGTCTGTAATTCTGCCCTTCCATCATTTTCTTTCCAATTATAATTAGCTTATATTTAAAAATTTGATGTTCCAATAGCTTTTGTGCTTGTCAGCTTTTTGTCGTTTTTTTTCATTTCAAGGTTTACTTTATATGGCGAAGAGGTCAACACAGCTGTTTTTTGGCTCCATCTGTACTTTGATTTGACTGATTTTGATAAGGGATATAACATTTCTAATGATTCTTTGGCTTTTTGGGAGGTTTGTAGATTCAGTCTTCTTGCGGGTCAATCTATTCACAACTTACTCTTTCCTTTTTGTTTCCTATATCTTTGACAACTTTTGCTGTCACTGATGTTTTTCTTTCAGACTTTGTGCCTGTGTCGTTTTCATAACTTTTTTTTTACTCTCTTAGTTTTAGTAGGTTTCATGATTATTGACTTGGACTATGAAAAATAGTGTCTAAAGCGTACAGCTCACGAAATTCATTACTTACTTTTCAAATTTATGATCGTATATCTGGTCCAATTTAAGCAACTCAAATTGATCCAATTCAGGCAACTGCGCCATTTATTAAAACAGATAATCTCAACACTAAGAACAAAAACGAAGGCAAACAAATCCATGTGAAAAATATGCGCAATAAACACATGAATTTAGATATGTATATAAAAACATAACAACATATCTTAGTTTTAAAGTATTCTCTTACGTTTACTAAGAAAAATTAGATCAAAGCAACTAATTTTAGGTTTTTTTAAAACTGTCTGAAATCAGAATGTTGAAGACGCCTGCTTCTTTTAATCATAAATGACGTCATTCTGATGAGCAGGATTTCAATGGTAGATATCACCTACTTCTGTAATTGACGGCAGAATTGCAGCGGTTCAGATATGGCTACTCTCCCCTACTTTATTTTAAACTACATGAAAATAACTAATAAGATTATCAAAAAAGCACGTAAATAAATATTTCGCGACTAATATTATCTGTTTTCGCGAATAGGAGTTTTTTTTTTCAAGATCCCCCTGACAAGGTACTGCTCCGCCCTGCCCGTGATTTTCTAGGGGGAAGGGAGAGCTTACAGATAAAATAAATAAAAATGGGATTGCCTAAGATACATGGCGACCATTGTAAATGAGCACTGCGGTTTCACGCCCATAAATTGTTAATGCGGTGATAGAATAGTGGGATCTGTGTATTTCTCAGCCATATATCGTTACTACAGTGATCACTATAACACTGTTCAGTTATTTTGCGTGCATAAATCGTTTAAATGAAATCAATTTTACCCCGTGAGTCCCGTGGGCTGCATGCCTGTAAACTGATTATAAGGCAATCACTATAACGAAGACTTCTTCATATTAGAGCCCATAAATATGGCGATCAGTATTTAAATCGCAAATATTTACTTCCAAAAAAGGAATTTTTTTAAAAAGAGGAAATTTGTTACATTTTGTATAGAAAAATTAAATCCGATCGAAGACTAAAAACGCAAAACAACTTATAAAATATGAAACTAAAAAATAAATAAATAAATAAATAAATATTTTCCTTGGTAAAATGTCACGCAAAATATCCAATTAAAATCAGCAATAGTTGCCTTATTCGTTTAATCTTTCATAATCGGGTTCATTGCCAACTAGCTCTAAAATCGCTGAAATACCGATTTAACATTTTTTTCTGTACATTTGTTATCGTAAATTTTACGTTATTACCTAAACCTTTTACTAAGATATGGAAAAATGACCGAATATTTTCGACCCGTATTTAACTCCCTTAGTGTTTGATTTTCCAAAATTGGCTGAAATAAATGTTTAAATTATTTTTCAGTAGGTTTGTTATCCTTAATTTCACGTTCCTACTCAAAACTACTGCTGAGATATGGCGAAAAAGTGAAATCACCTAAATCTCTCTACCCTCCATTTAACTCTCTCAGAGGGTGAATTTTCAAAATTCCTTTCTTCGTAGTTGCCTACATTGTGAACGAAACAGGTCTTGGAAATTTCATTGTCTTAGGAGCAACGGTTGAGGCTCGGTGCTGATAGAGCAGTTCACATCATGTGACTTTTACCGGAGAACAATGAAAAAAGCTGTAGGACACACAAATAGAAAAAGCATTGATAAAGGTAGCGATAGCTGTCCTACAGCAGCAGCAAAAACCTGTTCGTGACGTCACCTTGCACAGCTCTATTAAGAGTCAGTCAGGACATGTTCTTTTATAAGTATAGATAATCTAAAAGTAAATTACTACAATGTAGACATTAATCACAAATATTTTAAACTACATTTCCCATCCTAAATTAAAATTAGCTTTATCAGTATATAAAAAGCAATATAAATTAAATCGAATCCAAATAAAAATTATTAAAGTTATTAATAATACTAATCATAATAAAGACTGTCACTTATTAAACGTTTTTCACTCATATAAACACAGAAAAAAGGAAAGAAAAAGACATTAAATAAAAAATTCCATATTCTTGTAGTTTAAATTGCGCAAACGAAACCCCATTTTTTTTTAATTCAAAATTATAATTGAAACTTTTGTTTAAAAATAAATATTCATTATATTTTATCTATTCTAAATAGCAAGATACATTTTAGATAATAAAAGAAAAATTAGCATTTTTCAAATTACAGATACATAAAATTATATTAAATATTTTTTACATGACAGAATTTAAAAAATACATTTCTTGTAATAAAAAATTTGGTAAAAAAAAAAAAAAACACTTGTAATTATTCTAATAACTGTTATGCTATACGCCTTACTAATTAAAAAGAGGATTTTGAAGAATATTAAAAAACTACATGCCTTCATTCAGTTTTCGCATAATTAATATTACATTAAAGTAAAAATTAAATAAGATTCTGAAGGCATAATTATTTTTGATAGCGTTTGAAAAGTTTTAGTATAAAAAATTTCTACACCAATTATTTTTAATTATTTCGAAAAGTTGAAAAAACATTTTTTTTATTATTCATTTTTACAAATTTTAAGAATATTTCAGCAACGCGTTTGTTTTCAATACAGAAAAATTTTAATTTTTTTAAAGATCTTTTTTAATCTTGAATATAATTTATATATTTTTTATTTTTTGCGCGTAACTTCTTAAAAAAATACAGTTACAAAATTTGTACTGTATAAGTACAATGGTAATCCAAAATAAGCGATAGTGGAAATTTATATAATCTAGACAAGCAAAAGAAACTTTTCAATGGAACATTGAAATTTGGTGTATCAGTGGATATATCATGCAGTGCACAAACACAAGACTGATGTCGAGCAACGTGCACATGCAAATCTGTGGTACATGAAACGGGTGTTTATTACGAAGTGCTGTTACGTTGTCAAAGTTTATTTATTGAACATGAAATCGTTTTAAAATGTGAGGAGTTTGTTTCGCGAGGAGTTTTGTGAACTGTACACCACAAGAATCCTTCGAATGTGTAATGATCCTATAATAATCCAAAATTGTAAAAGGAGTCTTCGCGAACAATGTCCATAAAGACTAGGTGGGCTGTAAAAATTCAAAATCAATTTTTTTCAGTGCTATACCACGGAAAATGGACGAATTGGAGAGTCAAAATAATATACAAAAAAGCTAAAAATTATTATTACCTTCCGATTTGTGTCTTAAATTTAATGAAAATGGTCAAAAATCCACTATTTTACTTGAATTTTCACTTATTCATAAAACATAAAATTTGAATGTTTTATCTCAAGTTGGTAAGTACTGAAATAAATACGAACAGTAAAGTTACAATCTCCAAAATTTCGACAAATCTACCAATCGCACGATAACAGCAAATTTATGCAAAATGAATGAAGTTGGTACGCACATATGCTTTGTGCCTTATTCACTTTTTCCATTTTCCATCCCTTTGTTCTGTTGCAGCAGGCAGATCCGTTGCTATGCTGTTGCGATTTTTTTGGGGGGGATATAGACGCATCGAAGATAAAAACAAAACAAAACAGGTATCTGAATGTTCGCAATGTGTTATTCTTAAATATATTAAATAGCATAAGCTTACTACGCAAGAAGACATGATTTGATGCTTTTTCAAGGAAAAATTTAATTGGTCTGTAAAAGTGATTATTATCAGTATCAGTTGTAAAATATCTCAGGATTAGTTACTCGCTAAATGAAAGGTTTGTTTGAAAAAGAAACTGTCTCGATGGTTTCAAAATTCAAAATTGTTCAACTTATAACTCGGTTAATGAGAAATATAAAAAACTGCGAATGTCGTATCACGAAAAACGTCTCTATACAAAAAAGTTGAAGAATTCTAGCAACCATCGACTTTTTTTTTACGTATAACCTTGCAAATGCCATATTTTTTTACGCATACGGTGATTTGTGTAGATGTGGCAATGCTGTAGTGACTGAACAATTGAGTAAGTTACATATTATTGAACTGAGGCTTATTTACATAAAAAGAAAATACGAAATCTCGAAGAAATTTTCTCTATTAAAAAAAAAAAAAAAAAAAAAAAAAAAAAACTGATTAAAATGTTATGAAAAAAAAATTACAACCTGAATTTAATTTTGCATGATGTTTTGATGCTTGGTGCTGAAAGTGTAGTTAACGAACCCGACATTGAATATAGAAGCATCGTAGACAATATTCACAAAGCAGGTATTTGAATGTTCTGAATTTGATTTGATATTCTTAAAGATTTTAAATAGAATAAGCTTACTACGCATGGGGATATTTTTTTATAGTGTTTCAAGGAAATGTTTAATTGGCCCCTAAAAGTGATTACTAAGAGAATATTTTTTTTTAATCACAGGATTACTTACTCGCTAGTTAAAATGTTTATTTGAGAAAGGAACAATTTGTATGATTGACAAGGGCGTCGCAAAACATCGTTGATTCCAATTCCGGAGATGGTTTTATAAGAGATGTATTTCAAAGAATGATAAATTAATAGCACATCAAATTTAAATTAATATTATTTTGTTACTCTTGGATGTATAAATTCAATGAATTATGCATCTGGAAATGTTTAATTGAGAATTAATGACATCCCGAATACCGAAATTCTGTTTTGAGCACTACACTCATCCCAAGATCGTCAGTACTTAGTTTTTCAAACAAATCTTATTTCAAACTACTAAAAGAAAGTAAATAGATTTAAAGGTGTATATTTCATTACAAATTGAAATTTTACAGAATCAGAAAAATGATTTTTGATGTAAATTTGTCATTAAAAAAAAGTTTTTTTAAACGTAGTACGCTACTAATTAATTATAAAATGTATTATTTTTTTTCATTTATTTATCATTTCTATACATTGTTTTCTTAATATATTTCTATATCTACTTGTTATTATAAGTTATTTGATTTATTTCCACTTATTAGAAAAATGATAAAATATATATATACAGGTTTTGTTCTGAAATTAGTACGACTGATTTTTTCCTGAGCAAACGGGTAGACGAAACGTGGTCTGCGCGCACGATCGGTGGAGGGGGATATTGGGAATGCGGGGAAAAATCGGCAGTCGGCTCTCGGTCGTTGAAATGAGCCGGTCGCTTGTACTGTGAACCCCTGTCGAAACGCCTCGTCACGGAGAATCATGAAGCGTTTTCTGGAGCAGCGATACGCGATCAAATTTTGTGTAAAGCTTGGTAAAACGGGCAAAGAGACTCACGACATGATTAAAGAGGCCTACGGTGATGCTGCCATGGGTAGCTCGGGTGTTTTTGAGTGGCACAAGCTGTTCTAAGAAGGTAGGGAAAGAGTGGAAGACGACAACCGCTCCAGACGCCCTTCGACTAGCAAGACCAAAGAAAATGTGTCGCAAGTGAAAAATTTACTGAACAGTGATCATAGGAGGACCATCAGAATGATTGCTGATGAATTGAGCATTCCTCAAACTCAAGTTTTTGAGTTCGGCTGCACCATGACAACGCGCCGAGCCACACAGCGTTTCGCGTAGTGGAGTATCTTACCCAGCACAATGCGGCAACGCTGCCTCATACCCCCTACAGCCCCGGCTTGGCCCCGCCAGACATATTTCTATTCCCGAGAATAAAATCAACGCTCAAGGGGAAGCATCACGGCTCGGTAGAGGCGGTTCAACAGGCCGTGACGAGGGCGTTAAACAGCATTCTAGTCCAGGTGTTCTTGGAGGCATACAAAAACTGGAAAAAACTCGTTGGCTACTTTGAAAAATTCTAATCGTTTGTACTAGTCTCATGAATATTTTTTTCTAAAAAAAATTAGTCCTACTACTTTCAGAACAGACCCTGTATATCGTATAGTTTCTCAAATTTTAGGGCCAATGCGCTACCGCAAGATGCAAAAGTTTATTTATTCTGTTTTTGAATTTTACTAAGCTACCGTGGAGGCACGTTTTCCGCGCTATAGCATATCAAAAAAATGTAAGAAAAAATTTTCGGTCCACCCCAATAAATACATTTTAGGATATATATATATATATGTATTTCTTGGAATTGTTTGAAATATTACTACCGATTTCTATATATTGTTTTTGTTTAGCTGGGGAGGGGGGAAGGAGGCACCCTTTTCAATATTTTTGAATGATTAAAAATATATTGGTATACAAACAATTTCTGTAAATCATTAATAGCTTGTTTTCCTATTAACTGTTAGACATTTAATGAATTATGTTTGGATTTTATTTAAATATATTTTTTTAATAAGTAGAAAAAAAGTTCTATGTCACACGAAACAAATAAATATTTATATAATAATTTATATTCATAGTCAAAAATCTTTTTTTCCAATTTCACGTCACCATTGACAGCCAAAACAACGTGTGTCTAATACTTTCTTTTCAGAAATATTTTCATATCCAAAATCACAAAATGAGATTTTCAGTTCCTGAAATATACGCATTGGGAAGATGTTTTCTTCAGTCTTAAAAAAATCTAAGATTGAACATTACTTTAGTATACGTAGTAGACCAGAGAGAGTGAAATATAACCAAATTCGTTTCAAAGAAACTGAATAGTTTTGAATTTTGCACAGCTGTTTTCCTTACTGTATGTAAAAAATATACATTTGTAACTGAAAGTTTTTTTTTTCAAACTAACATTGAAAATATTTCTACATACGTGAAGATAAACATATTATATTTTGTAGCATTCCGTTTTATTAAAAGAGAATATCTTATATTTTGAAAGACTATAATATAATGCATTAGTTCATCTAAGTAATGTTTTTATATGATGCAATAATTGTCGTTTTCGTCAAAAATCACAGCATAATTACACATAAGTTAATTTCAGAAGGATTAACAAGGATCAAGAAAAACATTTTACTACAATTAAAACTGAATATATTGAATACCTGATACGACATTATTACATAAATGTTAATAATATCCTAAAGATACATACAAAATTATAATCTAGAAAAGTACTACAATTGAATTGCATGAAATTACAATTTTAATATTACATATTTATACATAATCATTCTTACTTGTTTTTTGTATAATTCTTCTAAATTATAATATTTAATATTACATAAATTGTTGCTTAGGCACAATCATCAATCAACCCTGTCATCATGTTATTTTTTAGCAAGTAATATAAAAAAAAATTAAAGTCAATTCCTACTTAGTTCAAAATGAAAAAAAAAATTCCAGCGATCTACACGCTTCGCCACTGACGGTATTTATTCCTAAATTTATATCTTGCTAAATATCTTATATAAAAGAAATTTATTTTCGAGTACGGGAGAATTTCCTTCTGACCTAGGCGAGGCTCGATCATGGGACCCTGTGGTTACGAGCTCAGAGCTTAACCGACTGCGTTATCAAGACTTGGGAGTGGGTGCTTTTAAATGGAACAAATGTCTGAAATAATTCGTCTGTGTGTTGCTATTTTTTCTCCAATATAAAACTAAAATTAATTAATTAAATTTGATTAATGAATTAATATTTGAAAAAACTGTATTAACATCAAGTGTCGTCCACTACGAGTTTTAAAAAAATGAATTTGAACTTGAGTGGATGAATGAAAAGTATTTTATTAACGATTGAAAGTTTGAACAAGTTATATAAATATATATAGCTGGAGTGTAAACTAATAGTAGGAATTGAAAAAATACTGAAATGTAAGTAGCTCACTACATCGTCCATATCACACCGCATGTTCACGATATTCGACTGAACTTTTATACAAGTTGCCCTATATATTTGAATAACAAACTATGAAATAAAAGTGTGCTATCGTTCGCGCATGCGTAGTTAGAAATTATTTCACATAAATGCTCATATCAAGTATTCAGTATATTCATTTTTAATTGCTGTAAAATATTTTTCTTAATCCTTGTAAATATTTCCGAAAGTATCGTAAATTTTTGTTGAAAACCCAGCATATTATAAACAAAAACTTAGGGATTTCTTTTTTAATTTTTAAATGAAAACATTATATATCCGTGAATGTAACTGCTATCTTTGCACAAATGCATTTAGATTTTGTATAGGGATTGTGAAATCGTTTGTCACATTTCGGGTTTATTACGATCTTTTATGATACATAGGGTACAAACACTTCATAAAAAGATAGATGTAGGGAAACATAACATAACCATGAACTGAAAATACAAAATAAACTCTACCGAGTTACCCACGATTCTCAAAAGCGTTCATTATATTTAGAAGCCATAGTAACCAATATATTTTCCTGATTTAAAGGAGCTTTTATAAAAAACAAAGTTTATTTTGCTGTACTTTTGGATGCTATCAATTATCAAATAAATATTTTCGTGTTCAATAAAAATATTTCACAGACAAATTTGATAAATTAAAACCATATCATATTTAAATTAATATTATTTTGTTACTCTTGGATGTATAAATTCAATTAATTATGCATCTGTAAATGTTTAATTCAGAATTAATGGCATTCCGAATACCGAAATTCCGGTTTGAGCCAACTGATTAACACACTATAAAAACAAGTTGGAAATCATCCGACAATCACTGGAAACAAAAGAAACTTTGTTTTTGTAAATGATTCTTCAACTCTCGAAAATACATTGGTTATTGTGGTTTTAATGATGAAGAACGTATTTTGGAAGAGGACATTGTATATTTTCGTTCACTGTTACATTATATTATCGTCGATTAAGTAATATTTGTTTGTTTGTTTTCACAGTGCAATCTAAAGTGTAAAGAATACAATTTGTTATGTACTTTATGTAATTATATGTATTGATTAATACGTATACACGACTGCATTACATACAATTGGCTATACATATGTATTCTATACACAAATATTGTAGTTTTTATATTTATTTTTAGTCCGCAATTCGCAAACATGAATAAATAATCAGTGAAAAATAAGAGTTTAAAAATGTCCTTTTCAACACGTTTTAACATCAATTTGTCTAGTATTTCTCAAGAATTTTGACAAAACGAATAAAGCAGAAAGTTTCCAGTGACTCTTGGAAATGTAATGTTGATATTTTAATAGTATAATGACAACTGCTTCTAACTGTAACTGCTTTTGTTATATATGAGTTATGATGAGTGAGATTTCTTTTCTAAGGAAGTACATATGTATAGTACGTAAAATATATTCTGAGGTTTTGATCCCCATTGCCATCAATAATTTGTGAGCCAGGCGTACGAGAAGAGCACAGAGGTAAAGTTTAAAAAAAGACTTCATTTAAACTTAATCGGGCAGGAATTGAGGTGGCCACTACTGATTTTATCTTAGGCCAAAATAAATAAATAAGTAACATCTACTCGAAGCTCTACGCCGTAAAAAATGAACTCTTAAAATATATTAAAATGTAAATTATTCAAAAAAAACGAACTCACGATTTTCAATAGACAGCCACCAGGCAAGATGCATTCAGTAAGTACTTGGATTCCAAACGGTAGACCAGGCAAGCACTGATATAGATGTTCGTCCCAGGCCAAGAGCAACGATGCGTATACGACTATTCAACTGTGCAAATATTTCATACGCAACTATGTCAATCGTAGTATTTAGGATATCTTCGTAGCTAGACACAGCCGATCCAAATTCTCCAGTTCCAAACGTAAATTCGAGGCTTATATATCCAAAATATCGATTGACCAGCTAAAATAATTTGCATGAATATCGATGAGAAACAGAAACTCACAATTTCCGAGATTCACACAGCATCCATCGAAAGTTAGAGAAAGAGAGCCTTGATCAAATTTTACGCACATGGACAGTTAGTGGACAAAAAATTACGATCTCAGTCAACACCTCGCCTACTCACGTGATCAGAGTAGGCGAATCCTTACAAGGTTAGAGATTATTCTAACTCTGAATAACATAAGATATTTTTCTTTAAGTTACAGGTATTATTTTTTATATAGTTTATTTTACTTTTTTGACTGATTTTAGGCATTGTTTTAATTTGTTTTTTATTTGTTTTACCAAAATTTTTTATTATAATGTCATACAATTGCATGTGATTCATTCAAAGTTGTATTTGGAAAAAAGCTTAAGTATCAGCTCATTTGCTGTCTCAACATCCATAAATATATTTTTTCTTTGATGCTATTTAATATGCAAATGTAATTGTAAATATATGTATATATATATATATATATATATATATTTAATCAATAGTCTAAAATACTGTAATAAAGGTTATGGATTTTGTATATTACTTGATAATTAATGTACAAAATTGAATGAGTATTTTCTTCTGACAAATTTTGTTCAGTCTTATTCTAAGATGGTAAAATGTGGCATTATCTACTCATGATTTTTAAATAGATGAATAGTGAATTAATGATTAATATTTGAAAAGCAGTTCAACTGCAAAAGTATGTATGAGTGTTATGTTAGATTTTTATAAAATGTAATATAACTGAAAGAAAAGACATATTCAAGTTATTCTAAAGTTTATGCCTAATTAAGATATATTTCTTAAATATTAATTTATCCAAATTTCAATAATTTATGTTCCCTTAGTTACAGGTTTAAAATTGCTGGTATTTGGTATTTTTGTGTGTTTATTACTATTACAACTATTAATAATATTATTAATGTATTTAAACGGAATATATTGAAATTATTGCATTTTCGCGGAATATTTAGTTTTTGTTTAAATGTTTGCTGGTGGTTTTCTTTTTTCACTCATAGTAAAATAAGTTACAGTACTTTGATAAAAATCTGATCGTGAAATGATTTTTACGCACCAGTCTACGTAAATTTATAACCTAAATGCATAACATGTAGCGGCCATCTTAAAATGTCCGCTGTGTGGTAGAGCACGAGGAAAGAAGTACAACTGTTTTAAAACCAAAAACTGGTTTATTAACACAATCAGTAGGGAGTTTGAGCGAGCTCCACGAAATTTTCCTAAAAAATTAAATTAACTAAAGAGTTCTTGCTAACACTTGTAGCTTAAACAAAAACGAAACAATATAATTAAACCTTAACCTTTTTAAATATATAATCACGATTCAATACTCTTATCCTTCAAATTACATAAGCACTGATGCAGGTTCAAGTCAGCTTTATCAATGTATAAAATTCCAGTATAAGAATACTAAGGCTGATTTTTAATCACGAGACTCGATGCGAGGTCTCAAGGCTAAACCTAAATCTCAGTCGCAATATTCAACTTCCCAGGCCAAGTCTCTGCTGAGCGCTCACCAGCTCCTCTGAGCTCTGCACTCAAGTCAAAATTCGCTGCTTATATACTTCCGTGTCGATCGACCAGCTCCAGAAAATTTGCATATTCGAAATTACACGGCGACTCACAATTTCAGGGATTCAGCTGTCCTTCGAAAGTTAAAGAAAGATAGAGAGCCTTTATAACTTGTACGCACATAGTCGGTTAATGGACAAAAACGATCTCATTCACACATTGCCTACTCACGTGATGCGAGTAGTCAATACCTTACAAACATATTACTAAATATCTGGTTAAAGTTTTAAAAATTTGTAAAATCAAATGCTAAAAATTATAAATGATAATATAAACAATCGTTCAAGTATATAGTTATCTAAGGTAAAGCTAGGAGAGTCTGCGCGCAATTCAAAAGAATAACAATAAAAAATCTAAATATTAATTTTTTGCTGAACTATCCATGAATAACTTTTACTTCATTTGTTTTTTTATGCATTTCCATTGCTATTTTGTTGTTATGTTGTAATTTAATAGAACAGTTGTAATAAAACCAAGAAAGTTATTTTGCGCAATCTGTCCTTACAGGGTTGGTGTGATTGCGCACATGGGTAGGAGAGATTGTTACTAATAATAACTACAATTAAATTGTTAACAATAATTATTACACTTAAATGACATTGTTGTAAGGTTTTTGTGAATAAATATTATTGTATTAGGAGTGAATATTTCAACCTAATGATTAAACAATCAGAAAAAGGAAATAATTTTAAAAACGATTAACAAATTTTAATTAAAGGGGAAAAAATTAAAGAAACAGAAAAAGCAAGTCCAGATAATATTACAAAATAATGTTAAGTTACCTGAAAACACGTTTAACTTAAAGTTAGTCCGTTTTCATTTTCCCTATTTTATGCAAATTTACCAATAAGCTGCGTAATCTCTCCTAGCATGGAAACTAATGGGAACAATGCGCCATCTCTCCTAAGTAGCAGATGCGCAAATTCTCCAATTTCGGTAGGAGAGATTGCGTGGTCTTTTATTTAAACATAGCCGCTAATAAAACGAACCGTTGATGTTCACATTATTAGTGTAGATTAGTAGCTTATGAGAAATCGTATAAGTTTAAAATATTTTGTACTACTGACATTGTATAGAAATTCTGATGAATAGCTATGAAAATTCAAGCACTTACTTTGGGAAAACAAAACAAAATAGCAATGCTTTATCTTAGACGTTCAAAACAATCAACGTGCACTTTCAAGTAGACACTCCATTACTGCTGTTGTACAACAAACTGGAGTCGTTGCGCATTCACTCTACTCCTTCCCCCCGAACCTCTACGTGCGCAATCTCTCCGACCGCGCCATCTCTCCTGGCTTTACCTTATACAAATTTTATTAATGGGCAATTCCATATGTGACAGAATGACATTTTGAGTTATATAATTAAGTTAAATCAATTATACCTTGAAGCTATTTTCAAATGAAAATTGACTTTTCAGTTTGCACATCACTGTTATTGATTAACAGATTAACAAAATATATGAAACAATATTTTTTTAGCTGTTTTATTCTTTCATTTTTTAACGATTTCTTTGTGACGGAATGACATTTTTGCTACCATGACTCTTACCTGGTATTTAAAACTGTAAACTTTTGTGAATTAAGAAGCCAGTTTTTAAACTAATACATATCTTAAATATGATGTATAAGCAATATAAAATTATATTTAAGAGCAACTTACCTGTCCTAGGGTTTTAGTTATTAACCATCATTTGACGTGACGAAATGACTGTGACGGAATGATGGTAAGTTTCTTAAACATTTATTAAAACAAAATTGACTAAACTAATAAATTTTATATATTATTTTATTATCCAGAATGATTATAAGAAATTACATTATATAACTGTTCACATACGACAGCTTTTTCAAAAGCATATCAAGCACGTTTACCGAGTTTATTTTGCATACATTATTATCAAGTATAGGGCTTTAAGACTATTGTAAATCATTAATTATTTTACTACATGCAATTATTTATTAATAAAATACAAAATAAACAACAATTACATTCTTTTTCACAGTTTTTTTTTCATAGATACTATTTGTACAAAACTGCAAATATTTTATTTTTTAGCTATAACCTAAACGTTTTGAATATAAAACATTAAGTATAAAATTTGGAATATATTTCAATATATTTTTTAACTTAATTTATAAAAATTATTATACAAAAATGATTTGATAAAAGTTGACACTGTTATGGAACTGCCCTAGTAGGTTTACAGCAGCTTTTTATTTGTATTTTAGAAGGAATTTCTCACATAACATTTATATGCCAAATTTATCATGTCTGTAAGTGAAATAGGAAAATGCCCGAATTAGAAAAAAAAGCACCGTTTAGACAAAAAAAGTTTATAATAATAATAATAATAATAATAATAATAATAATAATAATAATAATAATAATAATAATAATAATAAATTTTTAATTTAGAAAGAGTTCGCACTTTTCCTTAGTGGATTTAAAAGGCATTCATGCTGTTAAAAATGAAAAATGAAATTTTATATGTACTTCATATAATAGCATTTCATTTCCCAAATTAGAAAATGAGATTTTTTTTTCTTTTTTTTTTAACATCACGCCCTTTGTGTTAGCTTATGTAGTGTAAAATATTTTTTAACTTTTTAAATGAAAACTCTTTTTTACTCTTTAAGATGTTGTTATGGTTTCTAGATATTTTCATAAAGTGATGTAAAAGTTACGGAGGTTTTAAGATGTTAAAGAAAATGCATATAACACGGCTGCTATTAGTAAGAAAAAAGATTTTTCAAGGAACAAAACATGTTTCCTTCTGAAAAAGTTTCAACAGTATTTTTTGTTTAACTCAGTTTTTATCTCTTTTATTCTTTCTCCAAAATCTCAAGATACGACACATATTTTGTAACGTTATTTGCAAAACAGAAATTCCTGAACAGAAAAAAATAATGTATTATTTTTTTATTCATTTCTTAATAAAAATAAACTTCGAGAATAGAAATACTTGTAGTATCTGAATGTAAGGCACGAGAAACTTCAAATCAGACAAGTAACAAATCTAGGACATTGTTGAAATATTTTCAAGTAGTTTTTTTCTTAGAGAAATTCAAAAACTAGCCAAACAAAGAATTGTTCATTAAAATATTTTTGAACTAAATAATTACAAAACAAATAAAGAAATATTCATATTTTTTGTCAACAGAAGAGATTCAAAGCCTAAAATGCATGTAGCATATACTGTGATGTTATTGTTACACTATAGTCAGAAGAAAAATTTTATATTACAAAAATGAAAATAACATTAGTTTGTTTTAAATATCATTTCCTAATTTTGTTCAACCGATTTAAAATTTATGTAGAATATTATTATGTAGAATATTGAAATTCATTTTATTTTTCTTAAAGATGATTGGATGACAAAATTATTATAAAAATTATTTATTACAGAGGCAGAGGACTATTGACTAATTCTTTGACTTATTCACTGATTTTATTTGAATTCAAAATATACGCAAAATATTATCATATAAATATAAATTGATTAATTTTGTTATATCATTGTTTAAATGTCTATTATTAAATTGCTTGTTTGAATAGTGATTTCGTAAGTTGAAAGTTGGAAATTAATTTTTAATAGATTATGCTAGCAGACCTGCCAAGTCTCCGGCTTTTTGGATACCGGTATTTTAGTACAGATGTTGTTTTATTTAATTTTAGCATTCTGTGATTTGAAAGAACAATATTTTTCTCCAAACAATTACTGGTGTGCAAAAAACCGGAGACTTGGCAACTCTGTGCTAGTTTTAAAAAAATAATAAAAAAAAAAATGAAAATTTTATAACTTTATAAGTAATTTTATCAGATGCAGTTTTTTACTCTCAATTTGTTAGTCTAACAATGGTACTCAAACTTTTATCCCTGGCGTACTCCTCGACGAATTACCTGTATCATGCGTAATGCATGCAGTTCGCACAGAAAAGCTAAAAATATTATTTACATGATAAACATAAGAAACAAATACTAAAAATAGTCCAGAGAAAATTACAAGCTTTTATATCCTTCTACATTTTAAAATCTAATGTTAAATAATTCACAGCTTCCAAATTTTATACAATTTTATGTTTGTGAGAGAAATTTAAAATCGAATATTACTAATTCCTCCGTTATATTTACAGCCAGTTTTTAAAACAGCAAGTTTTTAGTTTGATACGCTGCTAAAAGAAATTTTTAAAGAGGAATTTATAGATATATATTTCAGAACAATATATATTTCCAGTTTGTTGTTTTGCGTTATTTGTTTGTAAAAGAATATTCAAGGGTCCAATTTAGCTCAATTCTCCTTTAAATGCTTATTGATTTATATGTTATTAACATCAGCGTTTCATTAAGCGCGGTTAAAAAATTTATACAGATTAACACATTTTAAGCTTTTACTTTGATAAAGCTAGACAAAAGAAGTATCTACATGCACAGAAGTATACTTCAAATATAAACGAAAATGTTTTATTAGAAAAAAAATTTACAATAATTAAATCATAAATATACATAAGTTGAATGACATTATGAAATAAAAGTTGAAATAATGTATTCTTAAAAGTGTAATATAAACGGATTTTCAGTAACATTTTCGAGCTAAAATAAAATTAAATGTCGAAAAAATAATCCTAAATTTTTATAAATCCTAAATCAGTTTGTGAACATAAATTAAAATAAATTATGAACAAATATAAGTTTACAAAATATAATTGCACTTACAACGCTGTCTTAATAAAATTTTATAAATATATAAATTTTTATTTTTGAATTTTTAAAACCAATTTTAATAGAAACGTATTAGGTAGTTGATTCTAAAATCAGAAAATAGCTGCCAGCATTGATCCCTTACAGAAGAAAAAATACGAAAATTTTCGATTGACTTGCAGTAAAATATTTCGAAGACTTAAATTCAAACAAAATATTCTTCTTTTCTATCAAATCCGGGTTGAAGTGCTTTTTGAGAAGTTTTAAAGCTGTTTATTTTCTCTTTGAAACATCAAATCTTTGCAAAGAAATGATAAATGTGTATTGAAATCATGTATGTTCTTTTTCTTAGGAAAAGTCGCTAATTTGGGACCCCTTCCTTTATTTTCAGGTGTAAAGTTAATTTTTGGAATCACTGAAACATATCAATAGACGTGCTTACACTATCCATCTACTAATTAGGTCTTTAGAATTAGTTCTTTTTGAAAATCCTAAGTTAAATTTGAAATTGAAAAATACGTCAAAAGTGGTCCATATTCAGCAACTGGTCGCCTAAGTTAGACTGGCAGTTCCCTAAATTATACCGAAAAATATTTAACTTTTTTTACGAGCAGGGAATATATATAATTGTTATAACAACAATAATTTCGATTAATAAAACAACAACGAGACAAAATGAAATGCCAACTCTCTGAATAAGAGTGATTGTGTTTAATCAAAATGTATTCAAATAGAAATGAAAGTTATATTTAATTAGGAATAAAAAATTATTAAGCAAGTTTCCAGTTACTTGACTAAAATGAGAGAAGTGATGCACGATTTACACATGATTTTCTTTTGTTCATTTTTAGGTGCGTTCGTAATTATATAAATACGTAGCACCTATTGTCGTCGTCTGGTCCGTCCATCTGTCCGTCCGTCCGTCCGTCTGTCTGTCCGTCCGTCCGCATATAACAACGCAAAAACTACCCAACCGAATGGTTTGAAATTTAAGATATATTATCTTTGCAAAATTTTGTCAAGACATTTCAATTTTTTTAAAAACCGAATCAAAACTTTAGAAAGTATTACTAAAAACATTTATTAAGAAATTTGATTTTTTTTAATCGGTGCTTTCTTTTTATAGGAGCTTTCGAAGTTTAATCGTCAAGCGACCGAGATGCTTATGTTATGACAGAAATTAATCTGAAGACGATATAATTCATTTCACAGAATTAGAAATCACCAAGATCTGGATATTTATATAACTAGCTAGAGTACGAACGCACCTCGTTTGTAACGTTTGACGTACAATTTCCAACTTGTTAACTTCAGCGCACAACCTGAAACCATTATTGGCGATTTAAAAAATGAAACATTTCTGCTCTTTTATTCTCTTTCCAAATTATATAAACCAATAATTACTGCCTCTTTTTTTTATGTTTTCTTCTTCTTTTGGTATTAATTCTTACCTTCCTTATTTTTCTTTCAATAGCAATACCCCTATTTTTTAAAACATTGCACTCTAAAAACGACATTTACAAAACTGAGCAAAAAATACTATACTATAATAAACAATTTTACATAAATAAACCCGTTTACTATTTATACTGTATTTCGCTTATTAAATAATAGAGAACTTATAACAAAAGACTTTATTGGTCAATAAAAAGTCAATATAAAGCCAATAGAAACAAAAGATAAAGTATCAATATAAAGAGTTCTATGCGTAGAGAATAAGTAAATTTTTATACATAAATAAATTTTCTTACTATTTATTTATACATCTTTTGCAAGTATCCATGTTAAAACTCGAATATTACCAAGATTATAGTCCGGTATGGCCACCAAAATAAATATATTTAACAGTTAAAAAGTGAAAATATTTATTATATAATATTGAATAATTATATTAAATAATAGAAATACTGTGAAAAAAACTTTTATAATCACCTTTGAAATAATAAAGGTTCAATATAAAGTAAATAAATTTAAAAGATAAGTAGTCAATATAAGAGTCAATAAGTAATTTTTTTTTTACATATATAAATTCGTTCATTATTTACCCATATGTTTTTCGCAAGAGACACATGTTAAAATGTTAAAAATTATATATTATCAAGAACATAAAAAAGCCTGGCAACCAGAAAAGTTTAGTTTAACAATTTAAATGAACCTAAATATTATATAATATTAAACATTTATATTTAATATTATATAACGAAAGGGTTCAATTTCATAACCTTATTTATTATCCTCTGATTTCACATAAAGCAAAAGGAATTTATATATATTTTTTAAATAATGGAATTATTTTATAAGAAAGAAATAGCTTATAAACCACAAAATAATTCTTATTTAACAATGTGTTTCAGCAAATAGAAAAAGGGAAACTTTGGAGTAGAAATCAAATTATCACTTGCCTGACAAATTAAGATAGGGATGCGTTTGATAATTTTTATAATTTTTCATTAAATAATTTTATCAAAGTAAATTATTCAATCAAGAAAATTGAATTTTTGTGGAAACATTAAATTATAATAATAATAACAAGTTGGAAATTGTACGTCAAACGTTACAAACGAGGTGCGTTCGTACGCACGTTTTAGAATTAAATTCATGATATCCCGTGCGTAGAACGGGCTAAACAGCTAGTTAAGTATATATTTTATGACACTGTTCATACAAATATCTTAACTAGTTATATAAATATTCAGATATATATGTATCAGCTAGTTATATAAATATTCAGATCTTGATGATTTTTAATTCTGTGAAATGAATTATATCGTCTGCAGATTAATTTCTGTAATAAAATAAGTATCTCGGTCGCTTGACGATTTAACATCCATCGGAAGCTCCTCTAACAAAAAAGCACCGATTTAAAAAAAAAAATCAAATTTCTTAATAAATATTTTTATTAATATCTCCTAAAGTTTTGATTCGATTTTAATAAAATTTGAAATGTCTCGACAAAATTCTGCAAAGATAATATATTTTAAATTGCAAACCATTTGGTTGGGTAGTTTTTGCGTTGTTATATGCGGACGGACAGACAGACGGACGGACAGACGGACGGACCAAACGACGACTATAGGTGCTACGTATTTATATAATTACGAACGCACCTAATAATAAAATTAAGAAACATTTAAAATCGCACTTCTCCACCAATTTTGAACTTTTTGAAACAGTTGTTTTTCGTATACATTTCTTATAAGTGTGCCCAATGCTATTAGGATTAGATTTCCGAAAAAATAAATGAAAGCCATGACATGTAAAAATGCAGTGCTAATGAATATTTACTTACTATTTTCCTTTTTTCAAATACGCTAATTTTTTACTGAAAATCCATTTCTTAATTTAATTAAATGCAGTTTAAGGATCGTCCATAAAAATTTGCCAGTCATTTAAATAGTATATGCTGCAGTTTTGTCACTTTGAACATACTGATATTTACAACAAGAACGAAAAATCATGCGTCAATCATAGATTATGTAACACTTTCCAACGCTTCCAAAATAATTTTACAAATCATTACCGTTTAATAAGCTGAAAGATAACATCGAAGTAAACAATTTGGAAAACGCATAACATATTTAAAAACATAATTTCAGGAATTCCCAACATATATTTCCAACATACACAATATTTGGAAAAATATCCGAATACTTTTATTCAGCCCTGTATATGATCTATAGATTTGTATATATACTACACAGGATCCTTAAATTTTAGTTTAGTTAGGAAACGCGTAGCACAGTTTAAAACTCTCCTTCTGGAGTTTGTCAATAAACGGAAATGTGTTCGCGGACTTTCGTGCTGCCCTGTATATGAAATACAGAACTTATACACACCAAGTAATAGACAAAAAGTGAGTTAAATTTAAAATCTCGTTCAGCAACTTAAAACGCACTTCCAGGAATTATTGTTAACAGACAGTAGAGAATTCTTTTGTGTGTCCCTGTAAATGAACGATGACTGCTATACACACAATATTCTGTAGTAAGCCTCTTGTAATGCACCTTAGTGATATATATAAATTTCAACGTGTTTAAAATAGTGAAACATTATTTAATTAAACCGCAAACGATTTTTCTCCATAGACGTAATGTAACGGAATTTTTTGACTGTCCCTGTAAAGTAACTATAAGTGCTATGTACACCCTATTCCATGTTAAGATTCTTGTAATGCATCTTAGTGATATATATCAATTGCAATATACTTGAAATTGTGTAACATCATTAAAATAAGCCGCAAATGATTTTTCCCCCATAGACCGTAATGTAAAGAATTCTTTTGAGTGTCCCTGTAAAAAAACTATTAGTGCTACACACTTCAGTTGAAATAGGGAACATGCTATAGATAACGACAATAATATATAAAAATTGCAGGGCAATCCCAGCATATTTACGGGAGTTAGAACACGACAGACGGCCAGACAAACTGAAGTCATAAGCACTTTTCAACTAGGTTGGAAAGTATTAAAAATATACAAACTGTGAAATTTGAATGAAAAGATGCTACTCTGGATCATTTACAGGAAAAAAATACTGCAAAAAGCCATTTTCGGATATTTTTATATCTCAGATTATTGCAGCACTTTGTGAGAATATTACTATGGATGTCTAGATACATTTTAAGGAAAAGTTTGGTAAACGGTAGTAAAACATAGATTATAGAATTTTGTTTGTACTGTTTTTGAAATTGGTATTTTAGTAACCAAAAATTTCCCTGGTGTGTGACTTCCAAAGTAATATAGTTTGTTGGCCTGACGTTGGCAGTTTGTGGATATCATTGGGAAATGATAGGATTGGCCTATGGTTGGGATATAGTAGGTGCAGAGATCTTTCTAATTTGGAGCGCTTATGAGCAGGATTCTGCGCAGCACACTGTTGGTAAATGTTTTATAGCAGTGGTCACCAATTATTTTTGTCATGGGTCCATTTCGAAACATAGTCAAACTTTCGTGGTCCAGAAAACTTAAGCTTCCCCCCCCCCCCAATTCCCTCCTACTACTTTACTAACCTAGGCTACCTCCTTTGCTTAATAAATGTTTCTTTGAAATCATTCGTTATCTTACGTGCAAAACATAGTAGATACTTGTGAAATGAAGTACATAAATACCAAATCAAAATAGTTTTTTATTATGATTCTTTAGTATACAAAACAATCAATACAAAGTATATATTGTTATGAATTTTGTATATATCTGTAAATATTCCATTTGTTTAAATTTATTTTATTTTATTATTGTGAAAATTGCAGTATTATTAATGTATTTCCTATTGAGCATCATGTAACTCAATGCTAAAGACCTCGGATGCTTTGCAAGAAAAACAACCTTACACCCTCATCTTTATAATGGAAGTCTATGGAAAATCGCCAAGGAATGGGTTTATCGCCAAGTTGGCGATGGTTTTGGCGACTTATTTTTGTCACCAAATTTGGCGATATATCGCCAAATGTCGCCAAGTTGGCGACGGATTTGGCGACTTTTTGTGCAACCACCCCCCCTTTATACCTGTACATTGGGATCCTTTCTCGCTTAGGTTCTCTATCGAAAGTTAAAGCACTTTCTGGTAATTTCTAGCATCTGAAGGCTCTGGAAAATTCTACAGTTATCTTCAAAGCCTATATAAGGGACCTCCACCAGTTCAGTTCAGTTAGTTGTCTGTCAACTGCGATGGAATTCATACGAGAGGCTTTGCATTGAGAACTGTGTTACTCAGATTGATTTTGTCGTTGATACGTCGTATTGAACACATTGTTTCTGTGTGAAATTTTGCTGCGCTTTTATTGGATTTGAAGATTACTGAATATCTTGTAATTTTCAGAAGATATTTGTGATCGTATTGCACTGTTTATAGTGAATAAAATCTTTTGATTGTTCTTATATATTGGCATCAGTCCTTTCGAACCCCAAGCTCACAACATTTGGTGTCAGAAGTGGGACTGAATGCCGATCACCAGAGCAATGGAGGGTCAACTGAAAGAATTATTGGAGAAATTAGCTGCGAACCTTGGCGAGTTGAAAGAAGAAATGAAGAAAGATATGTTAGCGATGGGTAAGAAAATGACTGCGAACCAGGCTGAAATGAAGAAAGATATGTCAGCGATGGATGAGAAAATGACTGCGAATCAGGCTGAGATGTCAACCAACCTTGGCGAGTTGAAAGAAGAAATGAAGAAAGATATGACAGCGATGGATAAGAAAATGACTGCGAACCTTGGTGAGTTAAAAGATGATATGAAGAAGGATATGTCAACCAACCTTGGTGAGTTGAAAGAACTAATCTCTATCTCTATAAAAGAGTAAGTGTCTGTCTGCCTGCCCGCGGATTTCTCCGTAATTATATCACCTAGGACTCAGAAATTTTTGTCTTGTGTAGATGTTATCACCGGACAGTATACCTCACGGTCGGATTTTTAAATTTAAATTTAGATTTTTAAAAAAAAAATTAAAACGTGTATATGGAATTTTGGGTTCGAGGCTATTTCAAGCTCCTCCCATGAAATAGCCTCGGCAACACCATCCGTGGCAACGAAGCAGCCAGCCAATGAGAGCAGGTGCAGCATTCAGGATCTAGCCACAGATTAAAGATATTTCATTACTCTATGGATCTATAGCTACCAGCGACGATTTATTTACTTTCTGTTCAGTGAAGTGTAAGATGAAATTGGCCTAAACCCAGTGACAGAACTATCTTCGTGTGTCTGCAACGCTAATAATATTTCAAAAATAGTTTGAAATATGCAATATATATCATATTAAGTTCCCGATAGTTAGTTTTGTCACTGGGGTTTAGGCCTATTTCATCTTACACTTCACTGAACAGAAAGTATATCTTCATGTATCTGCAACGCTTATAATATTTAAAAAAACTATTCTTGACTGTATTTTTAGTTAGTTTGTTTCATTTTTTAACATTTTTAGTATGAAAATATTCAGTAAATAATTTGTGCAACGCTTATAATATTTTAAAAAACTGTTTTTGACTGTATTTTTAGTTAGTTTGTTTCATTTTTTTAGCATTTTTAGTATGAAAATATTCAGTAAATAATTTGAGTTCTTGGGCGGTTAGGAATCCATTGTGATTTTTTTTTACCTCATACTTACAAATTAAATATTTTTGATGGAAACAAACAATTTACATTTAAATTTTTGAGTAATTTATTGTTTACAATTTTTTTCCTGTAACTGTTTTGGACTACATTTTTAGTTCCCGAGATTGATGAATTCATAACATGCGATAAATTGTTAAGATGTATGTTCTCATTAATATTTGTTATTGAACTCCATTTAAGAACCATTTTTAACTCCATTTAAGAAGTTTCATTTAAGAACTTTTTTAGTCGCCCAAGAAAAATATTCTTAATGAAACAGATTTTCTGAGCTGTTTCTATATATTCATGATTTTTTTGTTAGGGCGTTTTTGAGTGATGTTTATGATTTAAGAACTTTTTTAGTCGTCCAAGAATCTAATGTTTTTCTTGAACTTTACTTTGAATAAAATGAAAACATTCAGTAAATAATTATTAAATCTTAATCACCTGAGAACGGATTTTTTTTTTCCAAATTTGTTTCTTTTGTCCTTTTATAGAATGCATACTTTGCGACGATCGGCCGGTAGCATCCAACCACCACCACCATCCATAAATATCATATAATACAATTCTAATACCGTGCAAGCGCCCCCCCTGGTTATTTTACGATTTTCCGTCGCATTTAGGGGGGCGGATTAACGAGATTTGACAGTAATTATTAAATTGTTTTGATGAACTGATTATAAATTCCCAGTCCGTGAAATATTTATGATGTGCATTTTGTGACATGAGTTTCATAAGAATCACTCACATATAGGACAAAATTAGCACTCACCAATCTGCAAGTAATACTAAAAATTTGTCGATTGACTGTTTTGCCACCACTGGCCATCTTAATAGTCACACTCGCCAATTGTGATGATTGATTGAAAAAAGATTTTTTACCCCTGCTGTCGTTTGATTATTTTCAAAACCATTTGGTACATTTCACAATTACCCCCCCCCCCAAATCATTTGACAAATTGTGATTTTTTTTTAAAGCTATTTGCCGATATTTGCATTTCCCCCCCCCCCCCCCCCCGAGACCATTTGATGATTTTTGAGATTTTTTTCAACTATTGATTGATCAATTTTGTGATTTTCCGTTTTCTCACATTATGAGTTTCATCAGAAAGTAAAACAATAAATAAATATGAATGATTTGCGGAGCTGTTTCAAAATAATTATAAAGAATAAGTCTTTAAAAATGTAAAATCAATATTATTTCTGGCCGAGTTTTTTTTTAAATAATTATAAACCATTTTAATTTGTAAGCATGTTGTAAAAAAATCACCATTTGTGACAAATTTTGTGTTTTATAAGAATCGCCCAAGAACGGACATGCAAATTTATGTTGTCATCGCACTCTTTATAATTATTTTTGTTGAGGGTTTTTGGGCGATGTGATTGAATTTTTGATAGAAACAGCTCCGCAAATCATTCATATTTACTTAATGTTTTAACTTGCTGATAAAACTCATAATATGTGAGAAAACAGGGATTTTTTTTTTTAACTTCATATTTACAAATTAAATTGTGGAAGACAGAATAGGTTTGTTTGTGTAGAGGTTTGTGTGTGTGCTGTTTTTAATAAAGACAGTTGCATTTTTCCCGCGACCCTTTCACGAAAGTTTTTTCTGTGAACCTTTCACAAAATATGCATTTTTTCCACAATCCTTTGACGAATTTCGTATTTTTTCTGCGATCCTTCGATGAAATTCAAGTTTTTCCTGCAATCATTTGACGAAATTTGCTTTTTTTGTGATACTTTAACGAAATTCGTGTTTTTCCACATACTTATGTCGAGATTCATGTTTTTTCAGTGATCCTATGACGTAATTCGTGTTTTTTTTTTCAGCGATCCTTTGACGAAATTCACATTTTTCCTGTGATCCTTTGGCAAAATTTGCGTTTTCTCCGCAATCCTTTGATGAAATTCGCATTTTCCGTGATCCTTTGATGAAATTTGCTTTTTTAATGATCGTTTGACAATATTCGTGTTTTCTCTGCTGCCTTTTGACGAGATTCATGTTTTTTTAGCGATCCTTTTACGAAATTCATGTTTTTTAAGCGATTATTTGATAAAATTCGTGTGTTTCTTGCGAACCTTTGACGAAATTTGCGTTTGCCAGCGATTCTTTGATAAAATATGCTTTTTTCTATTATGATAGGGAAAAGCGGATTAGGATAGGTAGATAGGGAAACCCCATTATCAGATCGGAACATTAGATGTAATTAAGAAACATTTGTATATTTGTAATAATTAGCGAAAATGGCGAGATAAAGGGTGTGGGGTGGGAACGACTTTTTATTAAATATCACATTTATTCTACATCAACTTCCTCTCACCACCAGGGGGTGCTTTGCTATCTCTGTTTCTATAGGCTGGATCACAACGGGGTATGGCTCTTTCCACCCGACATCAATAGAGCTTACTGATTTTAGTTTGGATTTTCACCACAGGGGGGCGCTTTCGTATCTTTGGTTCAATGGGCTGGATCATGACGGGGTATGCCTCATTCGACTCGACATCGATAACCTTAATGAATTCAGTTAGAACATATTGTGCTCCCTGGCGGTGGAAGGTGTAACTAAAGGATTTTGCAGCTAACTCGGGTTCTATGGGTCATATCACGACACGGTTTGGCTCATTCGACACAACAACAATAGAGCTTACCTATTTTAGTTCTGAATTTCACCACCAAGGGGTGCTTTCCTATCTCTGTTTCTATGGGCTGGATCACAATGGGGTATGGCTCTTTCACTTGACATCGATAGAGCTGACTGATTTTAGTTCGGATTTTCACCACAAGGGGTGCTTTCCTATATCTGGTTCTATAGGCTGGATCACGACGGGGTATGGCTCATTCGACTCTACATAGATAGAGCTTTTCGATTTTCACCACCAGGGGTGCTTTTCTATCTCTGGTTCTATGGGCTGGATCATGAAGGGGTATGGCTCTTTCGACTCGACTTACAGTAATATATGGGAGTGTGTATGGCACGCCCAGTGTTTGCTGTCTAAGGTAGTGGGGCCCCCAACATTAGATTTGTTTAATAATAAAAAAATGTTCAACACTGATTTCAGGTACATTTAAGGTTGTGTTGGCACGGGCAACACCGGGCGGGTAAGCTAGTAGAGGATAAAATAACATCTTTAAATGACAGAATTGACGGCGTGGAAAACAAAGTTGAAGAAATATTTCAAGAAATAGAAGAAAAAGTTCAAAATACAGCCAAAACCGTAGAAGAAAAGGTAGAAGAAATACAAAGGACAGCCAAAACCGTAGAAGAAAGGATTGAGAGTGTAGAAAAGGAGTTGGAAAATGTGAAAAAACAAAGGATAACTGCCGAAAACTATCCCGAAGATGTCAAGTATCAAGCTATGCTTCCTCGGTCCTCTATTAAAGTCTCGATCTATGACGGAAAATCCTCATGGCCAGTTTTTAAGACACAATTTGGGATCGTAGCGGACGCCAATAGATGGGATTCCCAGACCAAGGCTTGCCAGTTAGCTGCTTCTCTACGAGCTGATGCTGCCGACGTCCTACAGACTTTGCCTGCAAATGAACCGCTAGATTTTGAAACGCTCGTCAGTGCCTTAGAATTGCGTTTTGGCGAGAAATGTATGAAGGAATATAGCAGACTCCAGCTCAAATCTCGACAGCAGAAATCCACTGAATCCCTGCAAGAGCTTGCTACGGATGTCGAGAGACTTTCCCATCTTGCCTATCCGGACTGCCAAACTGCAACTAGAGGAAGTTTAGCTCTGCAACATTTCATCGATGGTGTGCGTGACCCTGAGATCCAGACAGCACTCCGGATTGCAGATCTCAATGATTTAAAAGGGGCTTTGGTTTACGCTCTGAAATTCGAGGCAGCCCAGCAAGCTACTAGGAAAGATCGACACTTTGTGCGAGCAGCCAACCTGCCTGAGACGTCGGATAGAGCTGTGGAGCGCTTACAGCAGCAGATGAAGGACATAATGAGACAGATAAACTCCTTAATGGCCAACAAACCTTACAAGAAGATCAAGTGCTGGAAATGCGGTGGAGAAGGCCATATCCAAATCGACTGCCAAAGACGACCCAACACCGAAGGTAATATCTCACCCGCTAACGGAGGAGCAGGAAAACTGATTAATGGCCATCTTGCGGGGCGGAGGTTGCCAGATTTTGAGAAGCCTCATTTTCAAGTATGTGAAATTTCTGCAAGAAGTTACGGCGAGAACGGAGTTTTTCTAGTCGGAAGTGTGAATTATTTGCCCTGTAATATGATCATCGATACAGGAGCCAATGTGACCATCATTCGGAAAGATCTAGCTCAGCGGCTGAAAGAAAAACTCTTCTGGACCCCGCCGCGTGTTATTCTTCAAACTGTGACCGGAGATAAGATCGATATACATGAAAGAATGATACTGAAAATAAAGTTTGGGAACACCACTTATCGCCATACAGTCTACGTGGCCGATATTTCAGACCCTTTCATACTCGGACTGGACTTTTTAAAAGAGCATGGATTTACACTGGACTTTAAGAAGAATGAGTTACGCTCTGTTCAAGAAGATGTCACTATTTTCAAACTTGTAAATGAGTCCGGGTCTATTCAACGGATCACAGCCAAGGCAGATGTTATCATCCTTCCTCGGACCGAAATGCTGATACTTGGATTAACTGAGAACGAAAGTAGTTTTCAATGTGGCTTGGTTGGATATCCTGAGAAGAGCCCAAAAGGAGTGCTAATAGCATCAGCGCTGGTAGATCTGTCGAGAGATGTGATACCCGTGAGGATGGCGAATGTAAGTGAAAAGTCTAGAATTATCCAGAAGGGTGAAGTGTGCTCCAGTCACTTGTGTTTGCAAAGACCCGAGCTTGAAGTCGGAGCTGCCTACAAATTTAACACCTGAAATTGGACGAAATGAGAATTAATCTCCTGAGCAGAGACATGCCGCAGAAAGACTGTTCCAGGAATTTACGGATGTGTTTTCACAAAACGAGAATGATATAAGTCGCACTTCTCTGACACGTCATAGAATTGATACTGCCGACCATCCACCGATTAAACAGCATCCAAGTCGCTTGCCGTTTGCAAAAAAAGAAGAGGTTTCTAAGCTCTTACGAGAGATGCAGGATAGTGACATCATCGAACCGTCATCAAGTCCGTGGGCCTCTCCCATCGTGTTGGTCCGAAAGAAAGATGGCTCCACAAGGTTTTGTGTGGATTATCGTAAACTTAACGATATCACGAAGAAGGACAGCTATCCTCTACCAAGAATAGACGACACGCTAGATACTCTTTCAGGGCATAAATGGTTTTCCACACTGGATTTGAAGAGTGGATATTGGCAAGTAGAGATCCATCCTGATGACAAAAAGAAGACCGCATTTACTACTGGACAAGGACTTTGGCAATTCAAAGTTATGCCGTTCGGGCTCTGCAATGCTCCAGCAACGTTTGAGCGCCTCATGGAGACAGTGTTAAAAGGCCTGACTTTTGAAGCTTGTCTCATCTACCTAGACGACGTCATCATTGGTGGCCGTACGTTTGAAGAACATCTAGAAAATATTCGAAAAGTGTTAACAAAGCTAAGAGCGGCGAATTTAAAACTGAACCCTTTGAAATGCAAGTTCTTCCAACGGGAAGTAAATTATCTAGGACACATCATTTCAGCTGAAGGTTTTCGAACAGATCCTGAAAAAGTGTCCGCAGTAAAGAACTGGCAGCGTCCGGAAAATGTCCATCAGTTGCGAAGCTTTCTGGGACTATGCACTTATTACAGAAAGTTTGTCCAGGGGTTCTCCAACATCGCAAGACCATTGCATAGGCTCACTGAAAGCAAGCAGAAGTTTCTATGGACACAAGAATGCGAGAATTCCTTCCAGCGGCTGAAAGAAGCTCTCACATCCTCTCCAGTCCTTACCTATCCGCACCCCGAGAAACAGTTCATTGTGGACACGGATGCCAGTCATGAAAGTGTCGGCGCTGTACTTTCCCAAGAAATAGATGGCCAAGAACGAGTCGTAGCATACTGGAGCAAATGTTTATCGAAACCAGAGCGGAATTATTGCGTCACTCGTAAGGAGTTATTAGCTATAGTGAAAGCCATAGAACACTTCCATCACTATCTCTATGGCAGGAAATTTTTCCTTCGTACTGATCACGCATCCCTAACATGGCTGATGAATTTTAAGAACCCAGAGGGCCAAGCAGCCAGATGGATACAACGGCTCCAGGAATACGACTTTGACATCAGGCATCGCAAAGGCTCATCGCATGGAAACGCCGATGCCCTATCAAGAAGACCGTGTCCCGAGAGCTGTCGCTATTGTTCCAGAGTTGAGAGCAAGTATAATCCCGAACATGTCATACGCCAGACGAAGGCTTCACTATCAACGCCACCAGATCCCTGGAGTGATGAGAAGATTCGAGAAGATCAAATGGCAGACTCTGACATCAAACCAATTTTGGAGTTATTAGAATCTTCTAGCACGAAGCCCAGTTGTAAAGACATCTCGACTTACAGTCCTACGACGAAGCAATATTGGGCTCTTTGGAACTCCCTCCACGTCAGAAATGGTGTCCTGTTCCGAAAATTCGAATCGGAAGATGGGAAGACATCTCGGTGGCAGTTGGTACTTCCTCGATCCCGAATCCCTGAGATCCTCAAGGAATTACCTGGCAGTCCCACTGGTGGCCATTTTGGAGTCATGAAAACATTGCACAGAGTCCGAGAGCGCTTCTTCTGGGGAAAAGCGAGAGCTGACGTCGAACAATGGTGCAAATCTTGCGATGCATGTGCAGCTCGGAAAGGACCAAAGAAACGTAGCCGAGGAAGACTACATCTCTACAATGTAGGAGCACCTTTTGAACGCATCTCCCTTGACACCCTAGGTCCTCTGCCAAGAAGTGCTGATGGCAACAAATACCTCCTTGTTGTCATGGACTATTTCACGAAATGGCCTGAAGTTTATGCCATCCCTGATCAAGAAGCTTCTACGGTTGCGGATGCCTTGGTACACCAGTGGATATCAAGGTATGGAGTCCCCCTTCAAATACATTCTGACCAGGGGAGAAATTTCATCTCTGCTGTGATTGAGGGTCTCTGTCAACTTTTCGGAATGGACAAAACTAGGACGACGCCTTTACATCCACAATCGGATGGCATGGTTGAGAGATTTAATCGTACCATCCTCAACAATCTCTCACTGCTAGTCTCAAGAAACCAACAAGACTGGGACCAAAAACTTCCCTTGTTTCTTCTCGCCTATCGCAGCGCCGTCCATGAAACAACCGGCTATTCCCCATCTCAGATGCTTTTCGGTCGTGATCTTCGTCTACCTTGTGATCTGATTTTTGGTCGCCCTCCAGATGCGCCTTCATCGCCAGAGGGATACGTGCAGAATCTCCAGGCACGATTTGAAGACGCCCACAACTTGGCTCGAGAGCGGATCAATATACAGACGGAGAAGATGAAGACCAGGTACGACACGAAAGCCACGGGACATCAATTCAAAGAAGGTGACAAGGTTTGGTTTTATAATCCGACTCGACGTAAAGGACTTTCTCCCAAACTGCAATCGCACTGGGACGGTCCTTATACAGTCCTAAACAGACTGAACGATGTCGTAATTCGGATCCGAAAGTCATCAAGTTCGAAGCCTAGAGTCGTTCATTACGACAGGCTGGCTTCATACTATGGCCATAGTACTTAGTTCATTGATTGTAAATAGTGTAATGTAAATAATGTAAATTAGTATGACCATGGTCTTGTATATAAGTTAATGTAATAATTTCTTTTGCTTAGCATTATCATTATTAATGTTATTATTATTTAAATACTTGTATGTAATGATGTCTATGCTTTAATTTAATTTAATTTTTTTAAATAAGTGTATATTTTGTATAATTCAGCATTATGAATGTGTTTAATGGTTATTTTGCATGTTTGCTTTAAGTATTTTGAGTAGTATAGCATTTGTTGGTAACGGGTTTGCTTTCCGATCAAAGGTCCCAGCAAACACAGAGCTGACAGATTGTTACAAGAAAGATACCTATCATCAAATACTAGAGGTGCTATACCGATAACAGCAAATCTTAACAGAACTGTTTCGATTTTGTCAACTTTTCTGGTATCTTTAGCGATACGTGGACTGGTTATCGATTTGCCGCCAAAAATCTGACACAACGACGGCCACCGGCGATATATCCGATACGCATTCGATACAAATATGCTTGAATTCCGATTTGACCGACACAAGAACGTAAACAAAATGACACTAATTTGGTATTGCTTATATCTAATTGTTATCATTTTGCCTTTTATTTTCGACGTATATGCGATGAATATCGTTCTTGTGCCTTATATTCGACGTATATTTATGATCAATATCGATTTTGTGACAATCTATCGACATTTATACGCATGTCGGCGAATATTTTTGATTTAATTAATATTGAACAGTAAAGAATTGAATTTCATAGTATTGAAAACTAAAAAAAATTTCTTAGCTTATAAAAGCAAGTTTATTTATAGTAGCTTATTCTCCTCTACTGTTATGTAAAGAAAGGAACAAATGGAATATACGCAAGTTAATTTATCCTAGTTCTATAAATAAAAATAATTAAACTTTTATTGTCAAAAGCTAACTGAAGATTTTTTTTTCTTTTCATATGTTGCAGTTAACTGAACAGGTGTGTAGAAAAAGAATAACATTCTAAAAACAAAAAATGAAATAGTTTCATTGATAAATAAATTGAATCAGTTTTTTACTTTGAAATGCACGTTTTTTTTTTTTTTTTTTTTTTTTTTTTGCGTTTCCTTAACATTTACATCAGCTCTAATGTTATGCTTTTTCCACTCACATGCTCAATTTTTCATTTTATGGTGTTGTACTTAACTTCAATTCTTTAACTAAATACAGATACCAAGTTTTGTTTTTTCGATTTCTTTAAATCTTTTATATAAATGTCTATTCATTTAAAAAATTTTTCATTGCCACATTCTTTTGTTCTTGGTCAGTGCAATGAACTAGAAATTTGAAAAATGTCAAAATTTGCCACTTTTAGCAAAAGTACCAATTTTAAATTAAAAAAATCTATTTTTCAATATAAATGATTCAAAATTAAAAATTTACGACAGATACTTCCACTTTCATAGCACAACTACATTATGTGCAAATCAATGTAAAAAAACATTTCTTAAGAATATCTGTAAAATTTCCAAGTAACCTAATTTACCGCATACTAAAATTAGTGAAATCAAAGTTCTTCTAAAAATACATTTAAAGTTTTCAGACACCCCCCCCCCCCAAAAAAAAAAAAAAAAATATTCCGTTATTGTCATTCATCACTCCTAGTTGACATACATAAGATTTTTTTTTTTTAACGTTTTAAGGCAAATCAAATTTCAAGCTATTCAGAAAAAATATTTAATGCTTTGATTTTTTTTTAATATTATTATTATATATTTTGCTGTCATCTAAAAAAAAAAAAAAAAAAAAAAAAAAAAAAAAAACTTAAAATTCTTTCTGTATAAAATCTAATAAAGAATTAAAAAATATATATATAATCCTTGTTACCTGAAAAAACACACACATAATCAGCGGAATATGGAGCATTTTATTACATATTAATGGTTTAACGTAAAAAAAAAAAAAAAAAAAATATGTAGATCATTCTAAAATTCTATTACAAGAAAATCTAAGTTCATGCTTTGCCAGAATTCTGAAATTGTTAATTTAAATTATTTTAAAACTAAATAAGACTCCTTACGTATTTTTATTATTATAAATGGTGCAGAAAAAGAGAACAAAAAAAAAAAATTGACTTTAGTGAAATATTTGATGTAGTACGGGTGGGTTTTTATTAAGAAACATTTAAGAGGACAACACAATAAATGATACAACTCCCTTTTACCTTTCTAGCCGGTCTTTTCTATTTACAAGTTTACTGTAAAAAATTGACTTATGTTTCTCACATCACTAGTATTAAATGAACATACCACCATTTTTTTTAAAAGAAAAATTTCTACATTGTTTAGTTATACTTTTAAAATACAATAAAAAAGTTAAATTAAACATTTTATTTATCTTTGATAAAAGTTGATATTTTGAACAAACTATGCAAAATGTGATGTTTGCTTAATTAGCCACTAGACACTAAATTTTTCTAAAATTATAATGGCAGACTTCCTAACATGTTTATTCAGAAAACTTTACAATTTTCCCAATGTACTACACTTTAAATAGTTGATCTGGCTTTACCCAACAATTGAGGGGGTCAGGGCAAGAAAGTCCCAAGCCACATTTTTAGTGAAATAAATCTAGTACTGTAATCTGTTGCTCAATATTGTAAATTATAATATAAAACATATAATTTGTTTCTAATGTCACTTGAAGGCAGCCTATGTGACAAGTTTCATTTTTTACCCCAATAAAGATAGCTAATTTACAAAAAACGTAATATTAATATCATTAAAGTAATGCCATATTGTGACTCAGAATATCTCAAATGTTACTAAGACATTGGCGAAAAAACTTTAGGTTATATATCTTGATTTGAGTTTTTGATATAACTTTCAAACTGATATCTCAGAAGTTTACAAATGTGGCTTATCTCTTTCTTGCTCTGACCACCTCAATTATCTTCAGTAAACAGTTTTTTTTTTCAATATTTTTATTCAAAAGATTATGAAATGATTTATAAAAGTAATAAACTATTTCTTTTTCAGTTACTTACATCTGGTCATAACAATGTTTAACTGTATCTTGCATCTTGTTGGCTAGTGAAGTAAATCATTGTCTGATAAAATTTTCTGTTAATTCTCCCACACCTGCCTGTGTATGTTATTTATGTCTCACATGAATAACTTGATCACATTCATCATAAAATGTACTATAGTCATCACTATAGTAACATCTCTGTTGCTTCACATTTCGACCTTAAGAACACTGAAAAGCTGCTCCAAAACAAAATGTAGAGTATCAAATTAGTAATAATTGAAGATTTGAAAATATTTATGCCAAAAATAAAATTTGTTTCTCAAAAATGGCATTGTTTACATACTTAACAATACTTTAAAAGTTTAAATTTGTCGTCAAACTGCAATAATATTGGTTGTACTTTGATTTTTATGTTTTAGATTAGCTTCACTAATAAACTACCTTACAATTTATTTTTAATTAAACAGGAAATGCTATTGTCAAGTCAAGGCTATTTATAAAAACTGACTTTTTTAGTTTGTGCAGATAATTTAAAACTGATGATATACTTAAAAGAAACATAAGATAAATTTTATAAAGTATTTTACATTTTTGGCTAAAGTATAATAAACTTTGAAAGATCCTTTTTTGACTTCATCCTCTGCAATGATTAAAAAAAAAAAAAAATCCAACTTTGGAACAAATTTTATTTAACTCCATACAAATATTGATATTTCAAAACCTTTGAAATTGTATGTAATAAAAATTTTGATATTAAGATTTGGAAAAAAAGAAATGACAATACAAATACATGGTAATTTATTTATTTATTTATTTATTAAAATCAAAATTTTCTGATACATTAGGTTGTTTTTTTTTCGACAGCCCAACTCTCTATCTGTTGCATATCGCAGCCACTTGGCTATCCAGCTTTGAATGTCACTAACAGCAGCATCTTCAAACAGTTGGTCGTGTCTCACTGAAGCTAGAAAATATTTAAGAATACAATATTAGTACATTATTTGCATATAAATTAACAAGACAAATTAGTTGTGGTAAGATAGGGTTTAAATAAAAAAAAATTTCGGAAAGCTACAGAAAGAAATCTGAGATTTTTGTTTTACCGTGACTGACTGCCAAAAAGTACTATTTTTATTGACAAAAATGATTGACAAATTTCGTAATATATTTCGATGACCGACTGACAAAATAAGATTTTTTTCCACCATTGCCGAAATATGCATTTTTTAATAACGAACAATCGACACATTTTCCTGATTCATTTCAATGACCAACTGACGAAATCAGCGATATTTTTAAGCCATAAGTGACTGAAAAATAAGATTTTAATCAATGAACAATAAACACATTTGATGATATATTTCAATGACAGATTGACAAAATCAGTAATATTTGCAGAGACTGGTTGAAGAAATTAATGATATTTCACCACGACTAACTGAAGGAATTTGTGATTTTTTGCTTGACTGACGAAATTGAAGGCACAGAAGAAATTCGCAATTATATGTTATGGCTTACTGGCAAAATCAAAATATTTTTTTTCACAGCGAGTGACTGCTGAAATTTCGAGATTTTTTTTATCAACCAATGGTCGACAAATTTTGAGATTCATTTCAGGGATTGATTGATGAGACTGAAGAAATTAGATTTTTTTTTCTTACACAGATGAATGACAAAAAACGATATTTCGAAAAGTGAATGCCGAAATTTACGATTTTTATCAACTGATCGACAAATTTCCAGATATATTACAATGACTGATTGAGAAAATCAACAATTTTTTAATGCAATTGACTGGAGAATTTTTCTTTCTTTTTTTAACCACTTCATAGAGATCACGTTTTTTTATCAGCCATCGATTAACAAAATTGGCAACTTTTTCAATGACCGATAGACGAAATTCATATTGTTTTTCTTCTGAGATACATTGACGAAAATCACGATTTATTTTCAATCTATGGATGAAATTCACAATTATTTTTCGCAATCAAATGATGAAGTTTCCAATATTGCCACAGACTTAACAAATTTACTTTTTTTTCAGATGCAACAGCTTTTTGGGCATGCCTGCCAATAAACTTGCTCAGCTAGAAATTCTCAAATGATTTACTAATTTTTCAATTTCATATCCCACAAACCCGAAAAATTCCAACTATCGAAATCTAAAGAAGAAAAGAAAACAGAAATTTTACTATTTCGGATTTGTGGACTTGAAAAGGGGAAAGTAGAGTAATAAGGTTCCCCAGAGCAGAAAAATTTTTGATGGAAAGGAAAAATAAAATAAAGATTAAAATTTTATTGGAAATAACTACAGTTTTCATCTACAATGTACACCAGGCAGCATATTGAGAATTGGTTTAATTTCACTTCAAACTGTCTAACAAACAAACAAAAAAAAACAGCCGGAGTCTGAGTCGGCTTCTTTTGAGAAAGTTCGCAATATTTTTCATTGATGGAACGGTGAATTTTGCAACTCCCTTCCGCCTCCCCCATATAACTTATATTCAAAGTTTCATCGATATCTGTCAACCAGGTCTAAGCAGGGTAACTTTAGTTATAACAACACTGTATATAACATTTATGCACAATCATACAGTGCATAAATATTTACTATTATTGCAGCAGCTATTCCGTTCGGATATAAATTAATATCAAACAGTATTTACCAATAGATTTGTTTCTAAATCCTTCAATAGCACACTCTCAATATTTAATTGTATTGAGTTTTGTTAAGAGTTAATTACATTGAGTTGTCTAATTTCATAACGTAGAAAATTACAGAAAAACCACTCTAAATAATAAATCTATACAAGGCTTGAATTTCAGGGTCGGATGATGGGATTCATGCCCAAAATTTTGAAATCCCACCCAAAAGAATGTTGAGGACGGAAGGCTCCGGCCCAAAAAAGAATTACCATTTTCCGAAGAAATTTGTTTTTTGAAGCGAAGATCAAGTCCCGCAACCAACTGACAAATATTTTCTCATGCCGATCAAAAAATTTTGTGGGGATTGACACGATAGGATCCCACGACAGATTGACAAAATTTGCAATTTTTTCCCACAACATATCAACAAATTTTGCAATATTTTTTCATGAGCAATTGACAAATTTTGCGATATTTTCCGTGAGTGATCGGTGATTTGCATGCTTTTTTTTTTCCAACATGCTTTATAAATTTTATGATTTTTTTTCCAGTGTTCAACTGAAAATATTTGTAATTTTTTCCTCCTCAAGCGACTGATTGACAATTTTGCGATGTTTTCCAGCAACCAACCGACAACATTTATGATTTTTTCCTTGAGATAGATTGAAGAAATTCACGATTTTCCCCCCACGACAGATTGGTGAATTTCATGGTTTTTTCTGACCGATATTTGCGATATTTTCCGTGAGTGATCGGTGATTTGCATGCTTTTTTTTTCCAACATGCTTTATAAATTTTATGATTTTTTTTCCAGTGTTCAACTGAAAATATTTGTAATTTTTTCCTCCTCAAGCGACTGATTGACAATTTTGCGATGTTTTCCAGCAACCAACCGACAACATTTATGATTTTTTCCTTGAGATAGATTGAAGAAATTCACGATTTTCCCCCCACGACAGATTGGTGAATTTCATGGTTTTTTCTGACCGATAAATTGACAAAATGAACACTTTTTTTTCTCTGCGTCTGAATGAAAATTTTTGGGATTTTTCTTCACAATCTGCTCACGAATTTAGAAATATTTTTATGCATCCAATTGACAAATTTGCGATTTTTTTCCCGTGATAGATGCGCAATTTTTGTGATATTTTGCTCGACTGATTGCACGGTTTCTTCTTGCGAGAGTGACAAGATTCGCGATTTTCCTTGCGTTAGACTGAAAATTTTTGTGATTTATCATCCCTCTCCCCGCAGCTGATCGAAAATTTTCACAACTTTCTTCCCGAGACCAATTCACAAACTTTGCGATATTTTTCAGTGACAAACCAGTGAATTTTACAACCCACACCCTCCACCCCGACAGATCAACAAATTTCACGATATTTTTCCCGTGGCCAATTGACGAATTTACTGATATTTTTCCTTGACCGATTATCGAATGGTGTGGTTTTTTCTCACAACAGAGGGAAGTAGTTAAAAACTTTTCCTGCAACAGATCGGAGAAATACATAATTTTTTCCATGAAACCAATCAACAAATTTTGTGTTTTTTCCCCCCCTACAACTGATCAAGAAATTTTGCAATTTTTTTCCTTGACCTATTGACATTCCGATGACTGACAGATGTATTTCAAGATTTTTTTTTTTGCTACCAAAATAGGAAAAGAACCAAAAGGACAGTAAGGTCCACCATGTGCTGCGCCCCACCAAATTCGCCTAGTCAGCACTAAGCAGAAATGAGATTAGAACTGTGCAGAACTTGTAGTGCACATGGAATTTTATTTTTCCTGAACTCCAAGGAAACATTTAGAAACAAACTAGTTGATCCTTGCAATTTACAGAAATTAGGACTTGACAATTTAAAGTAATTCTCAAATTCCCTGCTCAACAACGCTAAATTTTCTTACTCATTTTTAAACATAAAAGGTACCCAATTGGCAGGCATGACTATTAAAGCAATTTGGAATCAAATAGTGTTTTTTGATAAATAAATTACTTAACTTGTCAGCGAATCTTGTTACGTGAGAATATGTTTTTTCCTTTCTTGTTCATCAGAATTAGGTTCAAAATGCTGACTTTGACTGTTTTTTCTGAAAAAACTTCTGCCTTTACCAAAAAAAAAAGAGGGAAAATGTCTTTTGAATACATAGTTTCTGAATAAGAACACCTGGCAATTTCATGTATTTGCGAAGAAAAATGAATTTAGAAGTCAGAAAGTAGTTCTTTTGGATTTCAGAAGAGCTTTAAAGTCAACAAACATTTCTCAGCTAACAGAAAAAATGAATCGACTGTTTCCTTTTCAAACTTTGGACATCAGTTTAAAATTTCAATGCACATAGAACCTAAGAAAATACCAGGGATTCAAGTTTTACCTATATTTCATTAAGGATATAATAAAACAATTTTATTCAGAAATGGATATTGATGCCATCATCCCAAATATGTATTTTTCATGCAAGTAGTTAAAAATAAAGACATCAGATTTTGTAAAGGTTCTGAAACTCATCTCCAGTGCACAAAATTGAAAAAAAAATCAGAAATTCATTTAGCAACCCAATTGTTAAAGGTCCATAACATTGGTGAAAGTTGAAAAATGTAGAGATGTTGTGTATATATAGAGCTCAATTTTCTTCCTTTTTTAAAAATAAACACTTTGTATATAATCATTCTGAGTTCTCGGTTCTCGATTTAAATTTTTTTCAAACTTTTTGTCATGTCTGTATTAATGTAATTCTTCAAATATCATATAAAATAGTGGGATAGATTATTTTTCTCCCTTCCAAACAGTTCAACTCCCCCCTCCATTTATAAATGTTGGGAGGGAGACTTCCCTCCTAGGAAAATTTGAATTTCAAACCCTGTCTATAGATAAAGCAATTCCAAATAAAAAAACCTGGCGTTAAAATATGAAGACATAATGAGTAAATAGACAAATGTTACCAGAAACCAAATTAAATCCTTTGGTGAATTCGTACTCTATTTGAGCAGCAAGTGTCAATGGGAAAAAAAAATATACGACTTTTGACCATATAGAGAATACACTGTAGCTGAGGTTTGTTGTTAAGATTTGCAAATCACACAGCAGAGCAAATTTTGCACCAAACAAGAAAGTTACTGCCACAAGATTTACAGAATGGCACATCCCCCCCCCCCTCTCTAGGCATCGATTCCACTACAAAACTTATTAAAAATTAATGCTTATCTCAAAAAGTTTTAGGCAGGTAGACTTGCCACGTTCTGAACCCAAAAATCAGATTTTATTTCAGAAAGCTAAAAGCTTTTTTTGGTAGAAAACATTTTTCAAAAATGCAAGCATGTTTAGTAGAAGTTTAATTTAAAATTATGCTTGGCTGTTTTTTAAGATTAAATATCCTTTTTACTCAAGAAAAAAATATATACTACTTCTTAAATGTAGAAAAATTCAAGCATTTTATATTTAGATAAACTACAAACTGAGGAAATTTTTCTTTCTACATAATCCCATACAAAACAAAAGTGAAGATTTAAATTTTTATTTGAGGCAATTTTTGATAGTAAAAATAACAGACTTGGAAAAATGTAAGAAAATCAGAAGAAATATGTCAAAAATCAGGAATGCAGGAAAATGTGTGAAAATCAGGAGACATGGCAAGTCTGGGTAGGCAGACAAACCTGCAACAAGCCCGATGACATGCTTGTATTCCTGGAATGAACGCTTTACAAAACTTCCGATCCAATTGTACTTTATTGCTAAGATTAAGATACTGCCTGTAGAAGAAAGTTTGAGACGGGTGACATATGTAACAGATTTTTTTCCCCTCTTCTGCAGATTTCTTTCCATGGAATTTTCTTCGGCTCAGATTTTTTTACTTCATCAGCGGGTGCAGTGCCGCAGCCGCACTTTCGCTTCGCATCTGGAGGAGTGCTATGATCTTTTGCGCATCTCCTTATTTTTTGCAAGCTAAATATAATTTTTTTTTTCTCTGACATCCCTGCTCAATGGAACAACAGCGTTTGCTCATATACTGTGTTTGCATCTTGCCAGAAAGTTCAAAAGAGAAAATCTGTGAAAAGCAGGCCCTGTCTCTTCTTTTATAGCTGCAAATGTGCTCTGCCTGTTTTTTTTTTTTTAAAGCTGCATAGCGTTTTGGGTTTGCAAAAAAAAATTCCATCTGAATATTTCAACCTGCGAATTTCACTAATAGGTCACGGAAAAAAACCCGAAAATTTGTCAATCGGGCACAGAAAAATTTCGCAAAGTTCGTTAAACGGTCACGTGAAAATATTGCGAAATTTGTTAATTGATTGCGTGAAGAAAAAAAATCTCAAAATTTGACAGTCAGTGTGGGAAAAATTGCGTAATTCACCAGTCGACCACAGGTAGCAAAATTCATCTACAATAGTGTGAACCCCCCCCCCCCCCCAAGTTTTGCCAGCAAGAAGTATTAAAAAATCCGTTAAATCGTCAATCAGTTGCAGGAAAATATCACGAGTTTCGTCAATCGATCGTGGGAAAACTATCTAGAAATTCATCTGTCGGTTACAGGAAAAAATCGTGAATGTCTTCAGTCAGTCGCAGAAACCCCCCCCCCCCCCAAAAAAAAAAAAAAAAAAAAATTCTGCCATCTGCTGCAGAAGAATATCGCAAAATTCATCTATAGATAGCGGGAAAATATTAGGGATGCACCGGATGTGAATTTTTGCTGAATACCGGATACCAAATATCCGGTACAAAATTTTACCGAATAGCCAGTATCCGGCTGAATACTTTTTCGTTTTTAATTTCAATAGTAATATTTCTATTTATTGCTTGCTTAAAGAAGAAAAACTTTAAATTATTATAATTTTATGTCATTCAAATGTTAACAATAGATTTAAACTCATTTATTAAGTTAAAGTTGCTTAAAAACAAATACTTTTTAGTAATTAAGTATACAAATTTAATCATGTTTTGTCTATTCTAATACACATATTTGTAGTTTTTTTTTTTTATTCAGGGTCATTCAACATAAAAAGATAAACAATTAAGTAATTTCTTTGTTTTTCATACTTATAAATCTTTGTTATATTTAAATATTAAACATCCTATTGAAGAAGATTTTTCTTTTCCTACATACATACGCATACATATTATTACTTACTTTTCCTATAACAAATGTTTTCTAACAGAATTTAAATAGAGAAGTTCCTCACTGCAAGTATCTTCTTTTGTAGTAGAAAGAAGACAGCGAACTATTCAAGAAAGTGACACATTTCTTTTCATGATCAGAATTATTTTATCAGGTTTTCCATCCATAGACAAAATAGTGACAAAAGATTCAATAAAATCATTTTTAATTTAGAATTGTTGAAAACACAAGAAAAAGAGACAACCAGAGGAGTGAACACTTATTCTCAGGAGGAGGAAAATACACTGGCGAGAAAAATTAAAGGAACAACCATAAAAACTCATCGAACTTGAATAAATTTGCAGATAACATACAACTTGCACAAGATCTTTATTTTGTCATGCCTGACATATAATTCAGAATGCAGAACTGCCTATTTCTGCAAAAAATAAATTTACATAAAAACATAGGACTGTGCGATATAAGAGAAGATAAGGAAATTTTACTGTTACAATATGTTAGAGACACACAGGAAAAATCAATAAGGTGTGTGGTCACTCCTGACCGAAATGGAAGTTTTACAGCGATTTTCCATACTGTGGATTAGATTAACCAGAAGTGCTTGCGGTAAGGATATGTACTCAAGATGATTAGTTCTCCGAAGCTTCTGGAGAGTACTAGTTGGGGGTTGCCGAGATGCAAGTCGGTGTACTGGTGCATCCAAACCATGTTCTATCGGATTTAAATCCAGAGAATATGCAGGCCTTTAAATTCGCTGGATTCCTTCGCCCTCAAGATAATTAGTCACTAGTGCAGCACGATAAGGTTGCGCATTATTATCCATTAATACGAAGTTATTACCGATTGCACCCCTAAACTTGACATGAGAATCAAGAACCTCATTTCTGTATATTTCAGCATTTACAGTTGCACTGTTTAAAATGTGTAGGTCAGTGCGGCTATTCAAAATGATGTCAGCCCATACCCTGATTCCAGGAACTTTGTATCGATGCCTTTCACGGATGTTTGCAACCTTATTGCATGTGATTTTTTCCCTCCATATTGTAACACGTGTGAAATCACTCTCCAAACAAAATCTGAATTCATCGGTACAGAGAATTCGGCTCCAGTCCGTGGTATTCCAATGACGATGATTTCTGCGCCACTTTACCCGGGCGCATTTCGCTGCCGGAGTTAGTGGAATACAAATCATGAGTTTCCTTGCATACAGCCCTCTTTTATGCAGCCTGTTCTTCACTGTCAATCTGGATAATCGAGTTCCTGTTTCTGCAGTGAACTCCCTTGCAATCTGAACTGACGTCAGTTGCCTGTTTCTTTTAGCAATCGTTGCCAAATAGCGGTCCTGACAGTCTGTTGTGGCATATTTTTGACCTTGACCTTGTTGTCTCTGCACATTACCAGTGTTTTTAAATACTTACTAGCTTCTTGATATAGCGCATTTAGCTATTTTTAAGTCTTTACAGACCCCTGTGTTCTTTCTTTCCTGCTTCCATTCTCTCTATCGCACGCCATTTCTCACAATCGGTCAAATGTCTTCTGGATGACATATTCCACCTGCTACAAGCGAAAATTTTATGCAACTACACGTAAAATTCTTGAAATTAGACTTCAAATCAGCCACATGTACTCCTTTTCAAACGAACCAAAAGAACAGGATAAAAAATTTACATATTTTTTTGTAGCAAAGGTTAATCTCATTGGACTACATGATGACTTTAACACTGAGTTACCAAACAATCAAATTTCATTGAAGTTCCCGCAATAGAATTCACATAAAGTACCTTTTTATGGTTGTTCCTTTAATTTTTCTCGCCAGTGTATTTGTGATAAAAAAAGTAACAGAGCCTGAAAATGCTGAGCACCATAACTTGCATTTAATTATAAATAATTAGTTGTCATATTTTAAATATTATATTTTCATTTATATCCAAGTCCTATAATTTCATTTTTGTGAAAATATGAATATTTATTTCTACTGATATTGTTTTAACGGGATAATATTGGTAAGAAGCAAATTTATTTCGTACTAATTTTTTCTGAAAATGTTAAAAAACATGAATTTAAAAAAATCAGTCGCTATTCGGCAACCGGATACTGAAGTATTCGGCCAAACCAGATATCCGGTGCATCGAGAAATCAAGTTAAAAAATTGCATTAACAGTAATACTTTACTAGATATTAATTGATATACAGTAAAAGACTTATTTATTATGTATAATGTTGTACTGTTTCATATAATATAAGTTAAGTACTATTTAATGTAAAATTTTACATATCAATGTAGTATTGGAGGTTTTTGACATAGCAGTTTAAACTCTCAAAAACGGACACATGTCAAAGACCTGCCAATCCTGAATTGTAACATAGTTTACCTGCAGATTATTTTCTGACGCTGAAATATCCGTCGCAGAAACTTGGAGAATTATCTGCTTCTGCGAAGATATTAGGACCTCATTTTCCTGGTTGCACTATGTGCATCTTTGCCACCATAGGCTGAAAAAAGGAGAATCTGAAAAAAAAAAAAGTTACAAATGCATTTTTATCAAAGACCAGAAGAAAGTTTTTACTATTTCAGATACAAACTAGTGTAAATAATTTAAGTTTAAATTGCAATAGCTGTAATTAAATTAAATTTTGAATTTAAAATTATACACCCTTATTAAGAAATGTGATTTACGTTACCAGCATACAGGTAAACATTTATCTATTCTTTCCAGGGGTCGATCCAGGAAAAATTTGGGGCCTATTTGGGGACCCTTCACAAAAATGTATTTAATAAAATGGGTCCCTTCACAAAAATCAATTTGATAAAATGGACCCCTTCACAAAATTCTATTCCATAAAAAATTACTATTTATTATCTATTTATTATTTTATGATGTTTTAAAATGTGTAATTTGTAAACAAAAGTTCACCAGAGAGGAAAACTTCAGCAAAAAGATTTTAAAATGTTTTTGTTTATAAATGCTTGGTTCAAATTTTATTAACTGGATTTCAACTTTTGTTAAAAAATATTTTTCACAAAAATATAATAAATTTCACAAAAATAACCTTTATTTTTTACAAAATGGGCCCCAAGAAAAAAAAACCTGCATCGACCCCTGCTTTCTGTAGTCCATGCGCAAACTGAATAAATTTCTGCATCAGTCAACCCTTCACCGTTATGGTTGAGATGCAAAATCAAACAAAAAATATTCAAAGTTTCATGATTTGATCCATTCTTATTATGCACATTTTCAATATGGGAAGTGAACTTTTTTTCTGAAGACTTGATCAAACATGACATGCATTAGCAATTGTAGCAGTATCTCGTTTAAGAATATCTAATGCAATGAAACACCTATGGGTTTTAACTGAAGAATAAGATATTTGCACTGCATAAATTAAAATCATTAACTAGTTGGGAAATTCTGATATTCCTTGCATCCTCCTTATGCTCTTCCATAATTTTCTGAAATATTCCAATTCCATAAAATGTTCAGTTGACTATTCTAGCAGGTATCATTTGGCAGCTGGGATTCTATGATTCTTTACACTCTTTAAGCCATGCTGCAGGAAGATGATGATATTGTTTTAAATTACAGGCACATTTAAGATATTTTAAGTAAGTGAAAAAATGTGCAGCTCATGTGAGCAGTTTCAATTACTTAAAAATAATTTTACCCAGTTAAAAAATTACACTTAACAATAACACTTCACTAGATATTAATTATTGATTTACAGTAATAGTAACATTTTAAACATTACATCTAATGTTGTATATATATGACATTTAATGTGAAATTTTACATATCAATGTAGTATTTGAGGTTTCTGATTAGGTTTTTGAAGTGACAGTTTAAACTGTCAGAAACCTGCCAACCCTGGTTTGAGTAAGTTTTGATGATTGTAGTTATAATTTCCTTTTAACACTTTTAGATGAAATTCTGCATCAGATTGCATAATCTGTTGTTAACAATGATTGGATTTTCTTTTTTTTTTTTTAATAAGACACCATAGTTTTATTTGATTATTTCCCTGGAATTAATGCACATAAAATAGAATACTGCACTGGATCAAGACAGTTGCAATCAGCCCCGCAAAACCCATATGTGACCACAATGAACTAAGCCAGGCAACAAACCAACCTGCTAATAAGCCTGCTAAACATTATATTAAGTAAACCTACAACTCTAACTGAACCAGACAAAAAAAAAATTAAAAATCATCAACCTGAATCGGACAAACATTTTCATTAAAACAAAACCTGGCGCACATCAACCCTAATAAATAAAAGAAAACTAGATGAAACCCACCAAAATTTGACGGCAAACAACTTGATAGTACCATTAAAATAAAAAGAAAAGCGTCCAGTTAAACTGATTGATGGCATTGAGCTCAAAGGCTATTACTATATTAAGGGGGAGGGATTAGCCCCTCGTTCCCCCTTTGTAACCAATGAACTAAAGGTGAAAATAAGGAATTTCGTTTAGTAGCCACTGGCCGGTAGGTTGATTTGTTTTAGAAGACAGTTACTGGCTAATGAGAATAATTTCTTTAGTAGCCAGTAAGTACAGGTATGTCACTGAATATTTATTTTTTTTAAATACAATGACTTTACAGTAAAAAAGTAATTTATGTACTAAATAAAAATGTTTTAATTTATATTGTTTTGAATAAACTTCAGATAATTTCCAATCTATTTTAAAATAAGTTAACAGTAAAGTTCTACACAACATGCTTATGTAGCTAACTACATAAGTCACACTAGCTTAGGTACTTTTTAACTAACTACATAAGTACTTTTCAAAAAAAATTATTTGTATAGAATGAAGGTCTGACAATAATAAATAGGTATGTTTATGTACTAAATAATAACCCACAACATGATATTGTAAAGAATCCACGATGTTTTGTGTTTTTGAAATGGGGTAGCGTGGAGCCGTTTCACAATTGATCACCTTCATTAAATATTTCAGAACAAATTTTATTTAAAAAGCGTTCTTGAAATTTCTAGAGGTAAAAATTATTTACAACAATTTTTTTTAGCTGAGTTCGCTCGACTTGTAATTTATAGCAAATCACCAAATAGTCCAGTCTTTTACAGTAGTTTTAGAATCTTAAAGTCTTAACTAGTGCTACTTTTCACTCTCCCCGAAAGGTCAAATCCAAGGCTGTTACCTTGACTTCAGAGAGATCGCACTCTCTCATTCAAAAATCTGTCAGCAAACCTGTCCTTCCCTACTAAGAAGGGAAACCGTCCTGAGATGAGTGTTTTCCACCAACACTCGTTCTCCTGCCGAAACTCTAACTACTTTCCTCTCGATCCTCTTCTCCGGTCCGTTTGCTCGAACAAAAGATTCTCCGATCACCAATCAAAAAAGTTTTAGTTTACGTCATTGGATAAAGCCTTTTTAGGGAGGTCTTACTGAACTTTTAAATGTTCACGCAGGAAATTCCCACGATCTGAGACCCCACATATAGACGGTCAGATCAGAGAAATATTTGCTGTCTAGCAATTTCAGTTTCACAAGATTGATCGAAGCTCATCTTTTCCTATTGTAGTAACCGGCATTCTTGTCACCCCACAGCTAAGCGTGAGAAAAGTTTTCCAACTCTTGGGAACTTCTATCTTTGATTACTCTGCCTAATTAGCAGACTGTGAGAGATTTACTGAAATTGTTACAACACCCCCACCATCAAAACATTTTCCGGGTTAAAACGCGGAAAATCTGCAAAAAAAGGATTAGCTCAACATATTTGAGTGGCTCAAATAACATTTCAATTTAACCTCACTATATACATAAGTGACCCAATTTCTTATATACTGCTTACCATTGCTTGAACATCTAGCTTTAGAGACTTTTTTTTTTTTTTTTGAAAGATACTTTTTTACTACACATGCCCAAAATAACAATAAAACTAAAAATAATCAAATATGTACAAAAGATTGGATTTTACTCAAATACTTACTACTGAATTTCTTTACTTGTGTTTGCCGAACAATACGTTTTACACAACCGTTCAATTTCTTTAACAAGAGTGTCACAAAGGCGTGAATTTCCACTGTCCCTACTCTCTTTCAACAGAATTTCGAAGGATTTTAGAAAACTCTTTGTGAATCCGCTCACTTCCTCCAGATTAACTTTCGAATGATAACCCTTCCTGTCAACACTCACTTCCATATTTTCGCGTTTATTTTTCGAATTACCCTGCCGGTCGAAAACCAACTCATCTACTTTCCTTGACCTTTTCAAAAGGGTTTCTTTTTCCCCAATACACTGAGAACGGTGGTTCTTCATTTCGGGGGGGAATGATGAAAGACTTTCTTCCTGCCCTTGTGGATCTGTTAAAGGGTTTATCTCAATCCCCGGGTTCTCAAAACTGGAATTAGTTTGCGATTTTTGCTTTCGCTTTATCTTTTCATTTATTAAAGCCTGCGTCTTATTACCTAAGATATAGTGTTTAATTTTAGAGTGTCTAGGCAGGATTGCCGCTTTCGTATTTACATATCCGAGACCTTTTATTTCCATTTTTATACGTGCCACTCTAAATCGTTTTGGATATTTATCAAATGTCTGTTTAAGCCAAACATATTCATTGCCTAATTTGCTCTTATTTACCAAATTCCATGGGCAAACACAATACGAGCTACCTGAATCTCTAAGTACACACGCCTTCTTCCCATTTATTTTGTTTTCACTCAAAAAAGGTCGGAACAAGCTTTTGTCTTCGCTTATATCGCCTAAGTGATTTATGCTCTCGAAAGATTTTACTTCCGTAATATCCCTTTGTCTTTTCGGACAACGTGCCATTAGGTGAAATTCGCTTCCACACGTATGGCAACGCCTCTTTCGTTCAAAGATACGTTCCCCGTCTTTAATTTCTTTGTCTCGCCAATTTATTTTTTTGTCGGAATTTTTTTCTTCTCCAGAATTTCCCTCGAGTTTCGTTTCTTCAGATTTCCTATCATAAAAAGATCTCGCATTCTCTTTTTTATCTGAAATCCCTTTCACTGCTTCATATTCGTCCAGACATTTTGCCAAAACTAACGGGTCTTTGTAGTTTGCCCACGAATCAATGAAATGCTCTTTCATTTCACTAGAAGCACGGAGCTTGATCTGGTCAGTTATCAATAAATTTTTCAGACTACTGAAATCCGTAACATCTAACCCATTTAACCAACCCTCTAAATAACTATTGAGTTCAAAAATAATATCCTTCCACGGAGCACCTGGATTGCGTGGATGTTTCATTAATTTTTGACGATATGCTTCGGGACTCATACGGAATCGTTCAAGCAAAAACTTTTTGACGTATTCAAAGTTATCCGTCTGATCTTGCGGTTCCCTTAAAATTAACTCTGCAATTTCTACCGGCACTAAAGCTAATAAATGCGTCACTAAGTCACCTGTCTCTATTTCCGCTTTGGTCGCCTGTCGTTCGAACAAATTTAAAAACAAAGTTATATCCGAGCGTTCTGGATCAAATGGATGCATGATTGTTCGAAGCGGCAATTTAGGTGGGCGTTCCGACCCGGTACTGTTAGTTGAACTACGTCTATTTGCATCTTGCGTCAATCTAAGTTGTTCTAACGTAAATTCGCGTTCTTTTTGTTTTTCCTCTCTTTCTCTTTCTTCTTTCTCCCTCTCATATTCCCTTTGTTTTTCCTCATATTCCCTTTGTTTTTCAGCCTTTTCCCTTTCTTTATTCTCTTTTTCCCTTTCTTTATTCTCTTTTTCCCTTTCTTTATCCGCGGCTATCTTCTCTTCTCGATCTTTTATGATATACGCAGCTTGCGTGAATGCAAAATCTTTATCGTAATCATCGGCAGCTTCGATTTTTTTGATAATTACCGGTATCCTGTCATTTTTCCCTATTTCCACTCCCAATTCTTCCGCTAAATTCTGCAAATCAATTTTCCTGCACTGTTTCAGATCAGTTACTTCTTGCATTTTAAAATTTTATGTAAATACAATATAAAGATAAAAATGATAGTTTCGCTCGCTAACTTATGCAATAGGGATTCTAACACTTTATGGAAATTTTTCTGCAACTACCCACATAATACTAACAATTTTAAATACAATTCAATTTGAGGAATAATAAAAATAGTATACATATAAAAATAAATTTTCAATATTGTAAAATTTTCAATACACTGACACGTTTTGGTGTCGATCATACAAATTTAAAACAAATTTAGAAATTTGAAATTCTGTGTTCATAATTCAACCAATACTTGATATTTCTGACCCCGCAGGTAACAAAATGACCACTTTTTGCAACTGCTAAAAAATTTTCCTAACATCACATATTCAAAATATTTGATTATCAACAACATCTATTGTTTCACTAATAATATAAAAAAGTACACCTTTGAAATCTTTCAATCATGAATAACTAGACAATCGACTTATTTGAAAAATCAAAATTTTTCTCTCTTTTTTTTCGAGAAAAAAAAATTATATATATACACATTTAGCCTGACAATCCTTATATTATTTTACTGCCAAAAGAAAGTTCACACTATCAAATTTTATGCTGATAACAAATATACATATATTTTTCCAAATATGTTCAAAGTTATTAGATTTAAAAATTTATCATAATTTATCATATATCAATATTCAAATAAAAAATTTCTCAGAAATGAATTTTCCTCAACAAAGAATATGTAAACAAAATGAGAGCCACTCAAAAATGAATTGAGCTTACCTTTTCTACAGTCTTTGTCTGCATTATCTGTCGCCGGTTTCGGGTCTGGCCTAGACGTCGTCGATTTCACAGGTTATCTCGGTTTGTCGACTCCTGATGTTTCCTAGAAAGGGCTTGCTTCCAGGACGGAACTGCGGTCTGTCGTGCCAATGCAAGGGCTTGCTTCGGGCTTGTTCTCTGTAAACACGGCCTTGCTTCCAGGACGGAACTGCGGTCTGTCGTGCCAATGCAAGGGCTTGCTTCGGGCTTGTTCTCTGTAAACACGGGCTTGCTTCCAGGACGGAACTGCTGTCTGTCGTGACACTGCAAGGCTTGCTTCGGTCTCTGCTTTCCTCTCCTGAACTGGCGTCAGATCTTGCGCGCTTAGATGCGGGCGGGCGTCACTGCTACTGTCTGGACTCTCTTCACTAATGCTAATAAATTTTTGTCGAAATATCCCACCGCTGCCACCAGCTGTAAAGAATCCACGATGTTGTGTGTTTTTGAAATGGGGTAGCGTGGAGCCGTTTCACAATTGATCACCTTCATTAAATATTTCAGAACAAATTTTATTTAAAAAGCGTTCTTGAAATTTCTAGAGGTAAAAATTATTTACAACAATTTTTTTTAGCTGAGTTCGCTCGACTTGTAATTTATAGCAAATCACCAAATAGTCCAGTCTTTTACAGTAGTTTTAGAATCTTAAAGTCTTAACTAGTGCTACTTTTCACTCTCCCCGAAAGGTCAAATCCAAGGCTGTTGCCTTGACTTCAGAGAGATCGCACTCTCTCATTCAAAAATCTGTCAGCAAACCTGTCCTTCCCTACTAAGAAGGGAAACCGTCCTGAGATGAGTGTTTTCCACCAACACTCGTTCTCCTGCCGAAACTCTAACTACTTTCCTCTCGATCCTCTTCTCCGGTCCGTTTGCTCGAACAAAAGATTCTCCGATCACCAATCAAAAAAGTTTTAGTTTACGTCATTGGATAAAGCCTTTTTAGGGAGGTCTTACTGAACTTTTAAATGTTCACGCAGGAAATTCCCACGATCTGAGACCCCACATATAGACGGTCAGATCAGAGAAATATTTGCTGTCTAGCAATTTCAGTTTCACAAGATTGATCGAAGCTCATCTTTTCCTATTGTAGTAACCGGCATTCTTGTCACCCCACAGCTAAGCGTGAGAAAAGTTTTCCAACTCTTGGGAACTTCTATCTTTGATTACTCTGCCTAATTAGCAGACTGTGAGAGATTTACTGAAATTGTTACAATATGAATCATGAATGCATTACACATGCACAACTTGTAGCAGCAGGCCAAAATCTCCACAAATTAAGGAATAGTGTGTATTTCGGCAATTAGTTTCAGAAAAAATTGCAAATTTAGTCATTCAAGAGCGTAAAAATCATGAATTTCGTCGATATCGCATGTAAAATCATGAATTTTGTCGATCAAGCGCATAAAAATCATGAATTTTGTCGATAGTGCATAAAAATAATGAATTTAGTCTTTCGGACGAGGAAAAATCTTAAATTTCGTCGATCAGCTACGTAAAAATAATAAATGTCATCATTCAACGTAAAAATCATGAATTTCGTAGATCGGGAGAATGAAAATCATGAATTTTATTGACAGAGTGCATAAAAGTCATGAATTTCGTCGATCGTGTGCAGAAAAATCTTCAATTTCGTCGAATGGGTGCAGAAAAATCTTCAATTTCGTCGAATGGGTGCAGAAAAATCTTCAATTTCGTCGAAAGGGTGCAGAAAAATCTTCAATTTCGTCGATCGGGTGCAGAAAAATCTTCAATTTCGTCGATCGGGTGCAGAAAAATCTTCAATTTCGTCGATCGGGTGCAGAAAAATCTTCAATTTCGTCGATCGGGTGCAGAAAAATCTTCAATTTCGTCGATCGGGTGCAGAAAAATCTTCAATTTCGTCGATCGGGTGCAGAAAAATCTTCAATTTCGTCGATCGGGTGCAGAAAAATCTTCAATTTCGTCGATCGGGTGCAGAAAAATCTTCAATTTTGTCGATCGGGTGCAGAAAAATCTTCAATTTCGTCGATCGGGTGCAGAAAAATCTTCAATTTCGTCGATCAGGTGCAGGAAAATATTCAATTTCGTCGATCGGCTACGTAAATATCTTGAATTTCGTCGATCGGCTACGTAAATATCTTGAATTTCGTCGATCGGCTACATAAATATCTTTAATTTCGTCGATCGGCTACATAAATATCTTTAATTTCGTCGATCGGCTACGTATAAATCTTAAATTTCATCGAACAGCTAAATACAAATCTTGATTTTTGTCATTCGGGAGCGTAAAAATCTTGAATTTCGTCTATCGAACGTGTAAAAGTCATGAATTTTATCAACTGGGCATGTAAAAATCATGATTTCCCTCGATTATGTGCATAAAAATCATGAATTTTGTCGATTGCACTCCTAAAAAATCATGAATTTTATCAATCGGACGCGTAAAGATCATGAATTTCGTCGATTATGTACAGAAAATCATAAATTTCTTCCAACGGGGCGTACAAATTACGTCGAACGGACGCGGAAAAATCGTGAAATTTAGGGGAAAATGGTAATCAGGAATCCTGCATTTGGCTGTATCTTTCCATATTTTTAATGGCCAGTTTTTAAAGTTTAATCGACGAGTGGCGACTGCTTATTTTCACCTTTACAATGTACCCCCAAAACTAATCAGTGTAGCACCTTATAACAATGAACCTCTATACAAACTCTGGAGCAAATCTGATAATTCTGCATGAAAAACCAATTTATCTAAATTAAGGGGAGGGAGGGGGGTTAGCCTTTGTTCCCCTTTAAACTTTTCCAATGAACCCCCAAAACTAATCAGGGAAGCTCCGTACCACAATGAGTCTATATACAAAATTTGGAAGAAATCTGATAATTCTGCATGAAAAATCCATTTATCTAACCCAGAGCGCCACACTTTGGATTCACTAGTGCACATTATCAAGGTAAGCTGAAATCGTGCTGTACTTTTAAGAATCTCATAATAATCTGATTAAAATAACTTCACTTTTTGAATGTTCCACTTATAGAAACGTGCCGTTCTGGGATGATTTTGAAATGGAAAATGCATATTGCAACTATGCAGTTGATGCATCAGTTTTTTTTTTACATTTATTTAGAACTCACAACACATAAGTCAATCAGAACAACAGAACTTCTGTTTTCAAAAGTCCATTTTATGGGAGGAAAGTGTGTGGGAGAGGGGGAGAGACTGGAGAGGAAAAAGCTAAATATTTTGAGAAAAAAAAAAAGGAGGATCATGCAAAAGAAAATTTGCGCCCTGTGCAAAGTTTCAGTCCCCCCCCCCCCTCCCACACACACACATTCCTAAAATTTATCAAGTGCAGAAACAGAAATAAATTCCCTCGAATAAATATTTTGCATTTTTGGAACAACTGAACAGAAAATAAGAAAAAATTGCACTTATTCATTAGAAAATTCATGATTTTTACGCGATTGTAAAATTAGCAATTTTTTTCTCATTCGTTTAATGAATTTCATGATTTTTTCTGCGATCGTTTGATTATTTTCGCGATTTTCCCCCGAAATCACTTGATGGATTTTGTGATTTTTTTACTGAAATCATTTGACTAATTTCCTGATTTTTCCCAGAGTTTATTTGACAGATTTCGCAATTTTTCCCACGATCATTTGACTAATTTCTCGGATTTTTTTTGCGATACTTTGATGAAATTCATTTTATTAATTCATATATATTCATAATTAGGATTTTCATTTTTGTTATTGCCATTTATTTGAGCCCACAGTATTCTGTGAAGTGTTTGGAAAGTTATGCGATTTTCGTCGATCGATCGCGAAAAAAACGCAAAGTTCGTCGACCGATCGCGGAAAAAACGCAAATTTCGTCGGTTGATCGTGAAAAAGAAAACACGAATTTTGTCGATAGACATAGGAAAAACACAAATTTCGCCGATCGATCTCGGAAAAAATGCAAAGTTCGTCGATCTGTCATGGAAAAAACACAAAGTTAGTCTATCTGTCGCGGAAAAAACACAAAGTTCGTCGATCTGTCGTGGAAAAAACGCAGTTCGTCAATCTGTCGGCAAAAAATAAACCACAAAGTTCGTCGATCAGTAGCGGAAAAAAAAGCAAATTTCGCCAATCGATCGCGGAAAAAACACAAAGTTCATTGATCTGTCGCTTAAAAAACGCAAAGTTCGTCAATCGGTCGCTTAAAAAACGAAAAGTTCGTCGACCAGTCGCTTAAAAAACTAAAAGTTCGCGGATCTGTTGTGGGAAAAACGCCAAGTTCGTGAATCTAGAAAAACCACAAAGTTCGCCGATCTGTCACGGAAAAAACAGCAAAGTTCATCGATCTGTCGCGAAAGAAACGCAAAGTTCGGCGATCGGTTGCGGGGGAAAGAAAAAAAATCACGAAATTTATCGTTCGGTTGCAGGTAAATAAAATAATGCAATTTTTTCCGAAAATTTTGAAATTTTTTGGGCGGGATTTCAAAATTTTCACCGCGAATCCGCCCTGCTTATAATTTAAGCACATAACACAATACTTATCAAATAAATAAACAAAAATTAACTTACTTTTATTTCTCCCATTTTGTCCACACTAGTAGACTGCTTATGAAGATATATACTTTGACCAGTGATAGCCATATTTTAAAATTTTAATCTTGCCAATAATTCAACATGCGCTAGAAACAAATAGCCAATATTTTAACATTGCAATATAGTATCTTTAAAAACTTACATGTAAAAATAAACATATCAATAATAATAAAAAAAAAATATTGCATGTAATTGGGTCTATTAAAAATTAGACTTAAGCCCATTATAAAAATGGTAAGATATAACGGTACTTTTCGGTTAGCCAAGGGGGGGGGGGGCAGTGAAATATATATACACATATATATATGGGTGTGTGTATATATTTCATTGGCACCCAGCTAACTGAAAAGTACCGATATAATAACTAGAAAATTTTATTTTATACTGAAGGCATTTTATCTTATATACACAAAAATCAGGATTCGTAAATATCATGATTTAAAAAATGTACAATTTTTTTTATATACTATATCCCATATTTTCAAAATAGTTAACTTATTGATGATTATAAATAAATATTTTTAAAGTTAATATAAATTAGACATTAAAACATATATGTCATTTAGCATGAAAACTTATATAAAACAATATTCTAAATGTCTTTTTCTATTATTTTTTTTTACTTAGCAAAATTTAAGATCAACTAATTGAAAACAGACAATTTGCTTTTTACACTCACAAAAAACAAACTATTAAGATTTAGTAAACAAGTTTTGAGAAAATTTTATGTTTTACACAACAAAATAATTTGTTTTTATTAAAAAAATTTAACATAAATATAGTAAGCTTGGTCTTCTTAAGTAAACGAAAACGAGAAAAAAATTATCTCTAATGAAGTTGCAAGTTTATCTAAATGAGATATTTTATCTTTCAGTAGCTTTTCTAAGTAAATATTGTCTGACATAATTATTGATTCTAGATTTAGAAATTCAGCTTCAAATATAAAACTTAGTAAATTTTTTTTTAAGGGTACTTTTCTGTTATACAGACACCATTGTCACCAAGCATACATATACACACATACATTATGCATTAGCATACATTTTGGCATGGTGTCCGTATAACAGAAAAGTACCTTTTTATTTTATTTTTTTATTTATTTATTTATTTTATTTTATTTTTTATTTTTTTATTTTTTTTTGGGGGGGGGGGGGGGTTCAATGCTAAGAAAACATGAAATTTCAAACATCATATAAAAAACTTTATACATAGATTATAAAATATGCAAGTCACGGTTTTCTTAAAACTTTTCATTTCATTGCATGATAAAAATTTTGGGTGCTTTTCGATTAGCCGGGTGCCAGTGATATATGTACATATATATATGTATATCAGAGTTTCCCCCAGAAGACGGTTTCAGAAGGGTGCTGAACCCTGCCTGCCCTTTGGTTTACAAAATAGCATCCTTCTTGGCCTTCACAAAAATAATTAGCACACTTCTTGCTCCTCAGTAGAAAAAGTGTCCTTTTTGCATTAAAAAATTTCCTTCCAGAGTAAAAACTGACTCAATGTTGTCAACTAATAGAAAATGTCGTTTTCTATTTTTATTTTTTACTTAACAAAATTTAAGATCAACTAATTGAAAACAGACACAATTTGCTTTTTACACTCACAAAAAACAAACTATTAAGATTCAGTAAACAAGTTTCAAGAAAATTTTATGTTTTACACAACAAAATAATTTGTTTTTATTAAAAGAAATTTAACATAAATATAGTAAGCTTGATCTTCTTAACTGAACAAAACGAAAACGAGAAAAAAATATTTCTAATGAAGCTGCAAGTTTATCTTTCAATAGCTTTTCTAAGTAAATATTGTCCAACATAATTATTGATTCTACATTTAAAAATTCAGCTTCAACTATAAAACTTGGGAAAGTTTTTTTTAATGGTAGGGTAGATGTGCCAGTAATGGACCCCCTTCCAGTAATGGGCCACTTTCAAAGTTTTTGATTTATAAAAAAATAACCAATAAAAATTTAGCCTTTTATATATTTTTTCATAATTCCTCCTTGCTTGTTTTACAATCTAGGTTATTGTTGATACTCTTAATCAAACCAATCAGGAAGCAAAAAATAATGTTTCACAGTTCCACAGATTTTCTGTGAAAATCTTAATGAACATGCTAAGAGCTGGCTTCACTTAAACAATTCATATATTTTTTATTTTCTTGAAAAAAATTGTATGTTTTTGTTTAGAGAATAATAGAAAACTTTGAATTTTACATACCAATGGCAAATTACAAAATTTCATTTATTTTTTAGGTTTCACGACCATGGTCCATTACTGGAATGCTTAATTAGTCAATTTCCAGTAATGGACACCCCATATGGGCATACTGAAAAAGCAATTTCAGTAATGTTCATAGTGCATATTTTTTTTTATTTAACTGAAAAGCTAAGTAATCAAATATAATTCTTTTATTTCACTTACCAGAATGTAATAATATATTTTTTTATATAAATAGCTGTTTTTATTAATTTCAAGTAATTAATAATTTTTTTTAAGATTGTTATCAAATTATTTTTTTTGTAAGCCGTACCTTGCATATTTTATAATGTGGCGATCAACACCCATCAGGAAGCAGAGAATAATCTTTAAGGGCATGGGAAAATGAGGGGCTCATGGAGTTCAAACTCTCCCCATTTTAAAAAAGACATTTTTTTAAATCGCACAAGTTCTTAAAAATCTATTATTTTTTGTCTTAAATGTTTCATTATTCATCTCTGACAAAAGAACTACATACATAAAAAATTCCTATAATATTAAATTTATAGTAGCAATGAAAGTAGTAAATCTGCAGATCAAGGGGCTCAAATATCAGTTCTGATATTTTATTTTGAAATAATTTTATTTAGTATTTAAAAAACATTCAACCTACAGTTTCATTTATTTGATATATTTTATACAAATGGCTAAAAGTAATATATAAAGCAGTTTTGGAAGTTTAACTGTTAAGAATGAAAAGAAATATGATTCCATGCACTGGTACGCCAAGACACTTTTTTTTAAATCTTTTTTTTTTTTTTTTTTAACTAACCCTTCTAAACCCCCTTCTCCCCTCAATGACTTAATAATTTGGTAAATATAATTCTTTGAAATTTAGTATTTTAAACCTTCTATCTAAAATAATTAAAATATTGATCTTGTGATAATGACAATAATTAATTTAAACAGTGAATTAGTCTCATAAATATTGAATTAATTATTGATATCCTAATTGTTAAATTTATTTGAAAATGACTATTTTATTTCATTAAATTTTGGTTTTAAATACAATCATAAAATCAATTACCTATGTTTTTTTGTGGGGGGGGTGTCCATTACTGGAACAGAGAGTGTCCCATTACTGGAAGAGAGGGTGTCCATTAATGGAATTTTGGGTGTTTTGATACATTTCTGTTATTTACAATTAAATTTTGATTCACATTGGGAAATGAGACTATGAGATTGATTAAATAATGTTGATAGATTAATATAATATTAAAAAAAATGGACTCTAATAATTATAACTATTAATTAAAAAATAATTTTTAAAGAAATTCCTTAAGGGTGTCCATTACTGGCACATCTACCCTACTTCTTTGTTATACAGGCGCCATTGTCGCCAAGCATACATTCAGGGTTAGAAATTGGGAATTCTAAGTAAGGCGTCAAATGACACCTGCAATTTTTTTTCATAGGTGTCAAACTGCATTTCATGTTATATCATATTTTTTCATTTCTTTTCGAACCCAGGTTAACAATAATATTGTAATTACCTTTATGTGTTAAAGGCAAGGGGGCTGTACATATTAAACATTTTATCCCTGCGTTAATCACTTAAACAAAATAAAAATTGGCTTTCGATAAAATTTTAAAACAGCATTAAACTACAATATTTGGATTCTAGAAAAATGTTTAAGTAATTCTTTTTATAAAGCTAATATGCATACAAAACAGATTATCAAGCAATTATATCCATAGAAAGAAAATTTGAACTTTTAGATACAAGCAGGTATTAATAATAAAAAAAAAAAATCTTATAACTGAAAGTACACCAGAAAATGAAAAAAGAAACAAATAAATGAACTTTTGGATACCAATTAATGTATATTTGTATGGCATTTAAAGATATTGATTTCTATATAAATACTTTTTTTTTTTTTTTTTTTTTTTTTTTTTTGAGGAAAAACACTGAAATTTTCATACATTCTTTATACAGTATCTTAAAACAGGTGTTTCAAGTGCAGGCAGCGGAAGGGGGGTGGGTGCAAACTTATACTAAAGTAAGAATAAAAACATTTGTGTAAAAAAAAAAAAAAAGCTAGGTGTTAAATTTGACGATTAGGTATAATTTTGTGGTCGTCAAATGCAATAATTTAGTTGCATTTGGCGACTAACGACTGCTAATTTCTAACCCTGATACATACACATACATTATGCATTAGCTTACATTTTGGCACGGTGTCCATATAACGAAAATGCTAAAGATACATGAAATTTCAAACATGATGTAAAAAAACTTTAAATACAGATTATAAAATATGCAAGTCACCGTTTTTAAGAAACTTTAATTTCATTGCATGATAAAAATTTTAGGTACTGTTTTGTTTTCAAAATTTAATGCAAACGCTAAACACGTGTAACCCTAAGTATTTGTTTATAAACACTAGTACATAATTTAAGGTGCATAAGAAGAATTAAATACTTAATTCATTAAAAAAAAAAAGAAAACTTAGATAAAATTTGAAACATAAACAGACAATATATTAGAAAAATAACTTACTTTAGCTGAGATGTTCTTCAGAACTTTTATCGCCGCGGAAAGCTCGCAGACACAACACAGCGGCCATTGAATTGAAGGTCAAGTGTGTTGCCACTCCGGTAAAGATAAATGCCAGCCGATGATAGTATATCGGTGATGTATCGATGGCTGTTAAAAAATTATCATATCCATGGTGTCAAATGGAAACCGTGCAGTCGACAATGCAGTGGCACAACGAAATGTTGTCCTTTGTAAGTATAGCTAATGGATACCTAGTATTTGATATGGGTTTTGTGCTGCGTAAGATTATCGCCATTCTTTTACAGTACGGACACCACTTATATGATAAAACTGTATTTTGCCATGAAAAATATATCGGACAGTTACATGAAAATCGATGTACCTGACAATAATGATATTTCTTATATCAATTCGTGACGTTTCTGACAATTCTGTGTTTGCTGGGGTTGAACTGCCCGGGACGTGCAGTCCTCGAGAGGGGGGCAATGTTATGAATTTTGTATATATCTGTAAATATTCCATTTGTTTAAATTTATTTTATATTATTATTGTGAAAATTGCAGTATTATTAATGTATTTCCTATTGAGCATCATGTAACTCAATGCTAAAGACCTCGGATGCTTTGCAAGAAAAACAACCTTAGACCCTCATCTTTATAATGGAAGTCTATGGAAAATCGCCAAGGAATGGGTTTATCGCCAAGTTGGCGATGGTTTTGGCGACTTATTTTTGTCGCCAAATTTGGCGATATATCGCCAAATGTCGCCAAGTTGGCGACGGATTTGGCGATTTTTTGTGCAACCACCCCCCCCTTTATACCTGTACATTGGGATCCTTTCTCGCTTAGGTTCTCTATCGAAAGTTAAAGCACTTTCTGGTACTTTCTAGCATCTGAAGGCTCTGGAAAATTCTACAGTTATCTTTAAAGCCTATATAAGGGACCTCCACCAGTTCAGTTCAGTTAGTTGTCTGTCAACTGCGATTGAATTCATACGAGAGGTTTTGCATTGAGAACTGTGTTACTCAGATTGATTTTGTCGTTGATACATCGTATTGAACACATTGTTTCTGTGTGAAATTTTGCTGCGCTTTTATTGGAATTGAAGATTACTGAATATCTTGTAATTTTCAGAAGATATTTGTGATCGTATTGCACTGTTTATAGTGAATAAAGCCTTTTGATTGTTCTTATATATTGGCATCAGTCCTTTCGAACCCCGAGCTCACAACAATATAAATTCAAAACGATTGCTCTCTAAAGATCAATTCGGTTAGTGTTCAATGGGCAAATGACACGTTTTATTTTGAACAACATGCCTGAAATTTGGGGTTAAGTTGGTGCAACTGATTCCGTCTGTGAGTCGAGATCTGTGCCGGTTCATAGTGTAGTTTATTTTTGAGAATGCTTCACACACATAAGTTGAGCCAAACACGGTATACAATTTTATGGCTAAAGCTATTGTTAGTAAAGTTAATGAAGTTTTAAAAAGTAAGTTGCGCGTTGTACGCTGAAACATTATTATTTCATGTTATTTACAATTTCCTCACGGTCCGTACAAAACTTGGATGCGCCCTGCGGTTCGCCATTTGGTGATCACTGGTTTATAGGCTAATAGTACGGTAATGCAGACATTTCGAACTGTGGACCAAAGCGTAACAACAATTAGCCAATGTTGGCCTAACCATTTTGTGCTAATTGGGTTAGGTGCACTTTTGGAAGAGAGTGAGACAAAGAACAGAGAAAGAAATATAATGGAATTGTACACATGTATTACATTTATTGGAAAATGTGAAATGCGTTCAAACAAATATCAATACTATCGGAATTTTTTGTTGTTGTTATTTAAGGATCCGTGCGTTAATTTTAACTATACGAAACTATAAAAATGTAAATTATTTAAATAATTATGTGCATGGAAGTTCTGTTATTCTTGAAAGTATATCATCACAAGATTTAATTACATTCTGGGAACAGAATTAAAATAATCCTACCTATTTTTAATAAACTATTTTACAACGATAAAGTTGTAAATTTAATAAAAATCATACGTTAGGAGAATGTATTTGTGTTTTAGATATTTATTTCTTCAAAAAATATTTATTTCGTATTTCTCTTTTGCTTTATGGATACAGAAAAAAACAGTTTTTAAATGACAAAATAATGTAAATTGATTCGTCTCCGACTTAAAACGTCTTTCAGTACTGATTTGGTTTGATAGACGGAGAAACAAAAGACTTTTCCGTTAAATTTAAATTCAAATAATTTGAAGAGCTAAGCTAAATTCAAAGAAAATATATTCTGCCTTTCTGTCAAGTTCAGATAAGAATCCGTTTAGTATTTTTAAATGCTGAATTTTTTATCTACAAAAAATCAAAATAATATGAAAAAAGGTAAGACGAGAAAGCTTTGTCTTTATTCTTTTTGTGTGTTTTAGATTTAAAAGAAATAAATTGATTCTAAAACCAAAATCCTGTTTTGTATTTTATGTATTTAAACAAGAGAAAAAAAAAGAGAAAATATTTCAGTTTAAATTAAATTAAAATAATACGATGATCTAACTGAATATCAAGTAAAATATTTTCCCTTCTTGTCAGATTCAGACAAGTATTCGTATGAGATTTTTTAAATTGTATTTTTATTTAAAAAAAAACAATGAAAACAATGACAATGACAGATTATGATGATTCAGTTTTGTCTGAATTTCTTTAAAGAATGAGATCTTTAAAAATCTTAATTGATAAATGGCTACGGACTTTAAGATTTGGAATGGGGTGCCTTTAAGCATAAAAATAAAAATTTCTTATAAATTTTGTGTTATCACTTTTTAAATTCCAATTATATACAAGGTGATCAATTTAAAAGAGTACCCGTTTGTTTTTTTTGTATTATCCACATCTATAATATATGTAGCGAAACTTTCAAAATCATTACTTATTTAATATGTCTATATTTAATGTGCGGGTTTAAGACTTGGTTTACTTCATGGAGAATGTTTTTAGATGCGAGTTACAGCTTTGTATTGTCATAATTACTTTTATATCCTTTATTTTGCCGATAAAAAAATAATTTTTAAATGAAAGATCATTTTGCCCTTTGGTGAGGGTAAAATGATGCTTTGGACACTTTTTTAAATATCTATTTTTTCATTACTCAATTTGGCATTAAAATATTATTAAAATATGTTTATAATGCAAAATATAGTGCAAAACATACTAGCAAAGGGCCAAAGTTTTACTTAAGCAGTTATGTTACTTGACACAACTTTTTCCCTTAAGGCAATCATTTTAGGCCACCGTCCTCTATATGTATTATTAAATAACGAAAATTTGATTTCAGCAAAGTATTACATCATTTTTGTAAATATCTTGCCACATACAATAATCTAAATATTGACTATTTTTCGAATTTCGCGACCGGCAACAATTCTGAAATTGTCAAGCAAGCGAGAACGCGCTAAATCTGAAAATCTTTACATGAGTAGGATAGGTCAAGTTTGTGCCACTGTTCAAGGGAAGGTAAAACGGGAAAGCGCACTCCACCCCTATCTCTTCTCTATGAATATACAAATGTGACTTTACAATCGTCATTAATGGTCACAATCTTAATAATGGCCAAAAGGTGGTAACTTTATTTCGTCGCATTATGACCTACAGGTTACCTCCACTTCGTGAGTTCACTATAAAGTTGATATTGGCACCTCGTCACAAAATGGGACATATCAACTTCCCAATGACGTCGCGTTACGATACTGTGAACCTGAAATATTGCTTGCTTCACGGGTCTTTCCGAGGCTAACGAAAAAGAAAGGCTACCGCTGTGCTTTACGCGTATGTTTTTTTACAGACCGCGAGAGTCACGTGATGCTCGAATCCACCAATGCAGGTGTACGGAAAGAGCATCACGTCACTCTAGCGGTCTGTAAAAAAAGATAAGTGGAATGCACCGCGGTAGCCTGTCTCTTTCGTTAGCCTCGGGTTTTTCAGAGTTTGGTCACATCCGGGTCGCTTGGCTATTTGGAAACGTTTCAAGATAAGTTTGAAAGCAAACTTCGTCTTATAAAGAAATAAGTAGATTTATTTAAAATATAAAACTTGTAAGAGCTATAATGTTCTTGAAGCCGTAGCGGTCGATGGACGTATTAAAAGACTCTCTCGACCGTGACCGCTGGTCGGTGTCTTAAACTTGTTGAATCTAGCTTTTAACTGTTTCCTGTAGCACCTTCCATGATCGGGTTTATTACGATCCTGTCGGAAACTAAGGGAAAGATAATCCTATTCCGCGCGCGCGCCGCCTTTTCCGCAAAGTAACACCGGACTGTGTACTGATTTATTTTACCAGAAAAAGAAAAGAAGAAAATTTTCTAATGAACTAAAATTCTTGTTCCTTCCAAGATATATCTAAATTTAGACAATATAGTCTCTCTTCCAGTGAATTCAATAGAATAATTCAATTGAGGGATTTTGAGTTTGAATACACTTATTAAACACATTAAAAACGATTTAGCTTTTCTCAAACTGAAAAGAATATATCATTATAATTTTTCTCTTGCATAGACTAAAATGATTTTGTATTTTCTCCCTTATAATAAAGAAGATTTTTACATCAGGAAAAACATACATTAGTTGAGTCTAATGTTTCACTGATAACTTTGTTAAACAATTTTCAGCTGTTATATTTTTGTAAAACAATTCTAAAACTAAATTTATCTTTAGGTACAAATACATAAAGAAATGCACTAGAAATAAATGCACTAGAAATAAATGCACTAGAAACAAAATAGCTTAGCATTAAAACAATATTTTTTTATAATACCAAGACATAACCTGTATACAGATAAAATAAATTATATTTTTGTCATGTTCTACTGCTTTTAAGAAATTTTAAAACTGATTTTATTTTTTTTATTTTAAATAAGAATATTTGAAATAATTGTGAATTACAAATCACCATGATTAAAAAAATTCATCGAGATCAGTTTGGTCTTTACATATTTTGAGTATAATATTTTAAGAACGCACTAGATTTGAAAACAAACTGCATTTATATCATTATATAAGACAAAATGGATTTATATTTACTTTTAGAAAAAAAAATATTTTTCTCCGTACAGATTGAATATATTCCCTTATACCAACTTTTCCTTTTTGAGATCTTTAAACAATTTTAAATGCCAAAACAATTGGATAAATAGAATCCAAAACGTAAAAAAAGTCTTCCAGAACTGTTTTATTTTGACAGAAAGAAATAAAAGAAATTTGTGGATTGAATTCAATTTAAATATTACGTGTACCTAATCTAAATTCAGAAAAACGATTCCCCCTTCCTGTCAAAGCCAGGTAGAAATTCGTTTAAGAAGTTTTAAAAGCACGACTGCATTTAAAAAATAAAAAAAATATTTAAAAAAAGAGGAAAAAAATCTTTAAATAGTTGGAGATTATATGCATTTCTTGAGGCAGATATGGAAAAATCTCAAATGTTTGTAGTCTCACTTGGTAGAACGTTGTAGTATACGATTTCACGAACAAACTGGAATGATAAAACTGTTATCACATGAGCGAAGTGGAATTTTTATTTTCTTACAATAAAATAAATATGTTCAGAATAAAGTATTTAATACATAAGCTAATTTTTAAATAAATGTTATCTTTCATGATACCATCTCTTTATGAATAAAATAGATTTTCTACCATGGCTTGTAAGACTATTAGATGGCTTTTCCGTTTACCAACATGACATCAAAAAAGTGCGCGTTCACGGACGGAATCCCGAGTTACATAGGGTAAAACCATGGGTAACACGACGCGTTCAGAGCAAGGCTACACTAGATACCGGGCTTGATCATTCATTATCATGACGTCACAAAAGGTGGCTACGGGGCTAACGAAAAAGAAAGGCTACCGCGGTGCTTTACGCGTATCTTTTTTACAGACCGCCGGAGCCACGTGATGCTGGAATGCACCAATGCAGTTGTACGAAAAGAGCCTCACGTCACTCTAGCGGTCTGTAAAAAAAGATAAGTGGAATGCACCGCGGTAGCCTGTCTTTTTCGTTAGCCTCGAGGTGACTAGCCGTGACGAAAGACATACGGCGATTGGCACAAAATGATGGGCGCGTCGCTTTGCACCAATCACTGGTAAGGGCCAGCCACTATTTGTGACGTTCTGAGAATGAATGAGGAAGCCCGGTCTCTAATGTTGCCTTGTTCAGAGATTGATATCAGGTGACTTTTGCCAGTTACCCGTAGCGTCATGGAAAAAAACCAGACTTCGTGAAACCAATATTACCTGGAGAATTTTGTTGTGTAAAGTTATCACGTGGTCGGTAAATCCGATTTGTTTGTTTGCTTTATAGCTAACTGCAACTGTTAACTGTCGTTCTTTATTACTCCTACTGTACACTTGAGTCCTGACCATTTGATTGGTCTACCTTTAACAGGACTCTATCATATAATTGGCCAACGTCAGTAGAATGGTTCCTGCAATGTTCATACGATCAAAATGTAATGGTAGATTGGTTGACGAAATTATTTGTTTGTAAACATGTCCATAACTTTAACCAAAATCGTTGACAGCCGTTTTAACCCAACTTTACACTGAGAAGATCAAGGCTAACGAAAAAGAAAGGCTACCGCGGTGCTTTACGCGTATCTTTTTTTACAGACCGCGGGAGTCACGTGATGCTCGAATGCACCAATGCAGGTGTACGAAAAGAGCATCACGTCACTCTAGCGGTCTCTAAAAAAAGATAAGTGGAATGCACCGCGGTAGCCTGTCTTTTTCGTTAGCCTCGTGAGAAGATCATATGACGTCATTCCCCAAATATACAAGTAACATGCGTTTCCGTCTCTGAACGCGCCCAAATTGCACACGATTGCCGATATTAGGCAATGGGCACGCAAAATGCATTCCTATACAGCACGCGCTATTCCATCTACCTAAGCGATGACGCTTTTGTTTTCATAGAGTATATGAATGCATTTTGCGTGAAATAGATGCTGGATAATGAAAATCTTGTACGATGTATCGGTGTTGTGATTGTAATAAATGAAAAATCATCCGTATGTTCAACACGCGATAAATTGGCCGATACGTAATGCAAATATAGGTCGAGGCTAACGAAAAAGACAGGCTACCGCGGTCTATTCCACTAATAGTTTTTTACAGATCGCTCGAGGCTAACGAAAAAGACAGGCTACCGCGGTACATTCCACTTATCTTTTTTTACAGACCGCTAGAGTGACGTGATGCTCTTTTCGTACACTTGCATTGGTGTATTCGAGTATCACGTGACTCCCGCGGTCTGTAAAAAATGATACGCGTAAAGCACCGCGGTAGCCTTTCTTTTTCGTTAGCCTCGCAGACCGCTAGAGTGACGTGTTGCTCTTTTCGTACACATTCATTGGTGCATTCGAGCATCACGTGACTCCCGCGGTATGTAAAAAAAGATACGACTAAAGCACCGTGGTAGCCTTTCTTTTTCGTTAGCCTCGAATATAGGTCTATTTAATTGTTAATTATGATAACAAACAATATTAGCTGCTAGCAGAACATAGTTTTTTATGTAAATAACGCATTTTCTGCACCATTTGTGTCTGTTTTAACTTTCTGTGCAGCACAGATAAATCTTAAGATTTTTCGGCCACATTAATGTATGTAAGCAATAGACTTCCAATTAAGTTAAAATTGCAATTTTTTTTCATAGACTACTGCATATTATAACTTAATCTCTGGATTTGTTTATCAATCGTCGGCAGAAAATATCTATTTACATTATTGAATTTTCGTCTTATGTTCATATCCACAGTCTACCTCAACCTAGAAAACCTCGGGCGAATGCTGAAATGGTATTCATCAATAGTGTTATTGGACTTTGGCCCCGATCAGTCCAATCAGGTTAATCGTGAATTTCATTTGAGAGTTCGACCGAGGTTTCCTAGGATGAGGTGAAGGGTGAATACGAACATTAGACGTTGGCGTTCCAGTCGTTAAATCATAAGACCAGGGCAACACTAGATACCGGGCTTGCTCGCGACCTACGTTATACACGGCCAGTGCATGACGTTTAAAACGTCACATGCAATGGATCCGAGGCTAACGAAAAAGACAGGCTACCGCGGTGCATTCCACTTATCTTTTTTTTACAGACCGCTAGAGTGACGTGGTGCTCTTTTCGTACACCTGCATTGGTGTATTCGAGCATCACGTGACTCCCGCGGTCTGTAAAAAAAGGTACGCGTAAAGCACCACGGTAGCCTTTCTTTTTCGTTAGCCTCGCAATGGATCAATTTTGCACGGCGATTGGTGCAAAGCGGCAACCCGCCCCCCCCGTTTTGGACCAATCGCTGTATAAAAATGATCCACTCCATGTGACGTTTTAAACGTCATGCACCGGCCGTGTATAACGTAGGTCGCGGCTTGCTCATTCATTATGATGACGTCACAAAAGGTGGCTGGCCGCGACCAAAAACATACAGCGATTGGCACAAAACGTGGGTGCGCCGCATTGTACCAATCGCTGATCGCGGCCAGCCACTACTTGTGACGTCGTGAGAATGAATTAGCAAGCCCGGTATCTAGTGCTGCCCTGATAAAAACCAACCAGTAGAGTTACAAAAAACCGGTTTATTCCCAGGTTTATTTCCAATAGACCCGGTTTATTCTCAGGTTTATTGCCAAAAGACCTGGTTTATTCCCAAAAACAAGTTTACCCAGCTAAAAATAAACTGCAGTAAATCTGCAAAAAAAGTACAGTTGGAAAACTGCAGTGATTTGGCTGCTCCACGGCAGAATTTTTGAGGTCGATTCAACTTCAAAATTACTGCAGTTTTATAAATTGCATTAATTTTGCAATTTCTTTCTGTTAGTGGCATCATCTGTGAGCCACCTTAACATATTTATTTGTTAATATTTAAAAATACATATATTTTCCTCTTTTGCCGAGATGGGATTCGATCTGACAGTCTCAAGGTTAGCAGTGTCTTATCCATCCAGCCGCTGAGTCTTGGGTGAGAAAGATGGTATTTTGAGGTGAATATTTACTCATGTTTAACTAGTTTCTTTTCTATTTTAAACTAGTTTTTTTCTGTTTTATTTTTAAAAATTTGAAGGGAGCTGTTTATGTTTTTATAGATTGTAAAAGAATTACGCGTGTACTTCGAAATTAATTTATTATTTAAATTTGTGGAATAAATACCTTAGCGGATATTATTGAGATAAAGCATTAACTTAGGAAATATATGTTTTCTAATGTGTTATATATTTTTAACTTGAAAAAAAAATAATATTTTAAAAATAAAGAGTATGTTTTTATAAAATTATACTTTGTGACGGGACCTATTTTACTATGAGAATTTCGTGAAGGCACCTATTTCATTAATAGGAATTTTATACAAGGGCTTGTTTCATTAATAATTTCCTGAAGGGTCCTGTTTATATTTTTATGGCTTGTAATAAAAAAATTAATTTAATTTTAATAGTTAATAACTTTTAAATAAAATAAGAAAATATTCGTCGCTTTTCAAATGAATGCGTAATTTAATAAAATAATTTGAATTATTTTGCGAACTAGTCTGTTTCTGTTTTATTTTTTTAAATGTGAAGGGAGCTATTTATATTTTTATAGCTTGTAAAATAATTTTAATTTAATTTTAAAAATTAATAATTTATAAATGAAATAAGAAAATTAATTCTTACTTTGTAAATGAATACATGATTTAAAAAAATAAGCTGAATTAATTTGCGAACTAGACTTGTTTTCTTTCTACGATTAAGTTTAAAAATGAATAATGATTTTAATAAGTGCATCCACAAATTATTTTGTTATAATACATTTATTACTGGCTAAATTTCTGTGGGCATGAAAATTTCAGACGTTTTCACTTGAAGATATTTAAAATAAAGTAATTTCTATATGCACATGGTTCTAGTAATTGTGAACGACATTTAAATAAAATAACGCATGGGAACTTTAGATATTTTTATTAAAATCCTTCTTATTGATTGAAAGATTATAAAAGTTGTGTTTAATAAAATCTTGTAATATAATTATTTTATATAATTAAAAGCTTTGATTGATTTTTAAAATATGTTTTGTAATATGTCTATGGCTCATAGCAATTTTATTTTTTTAATTAATGTGTAAGATAATGATATAATATTGTAAGAATAGCAAATTAGTATAACAGATGATATGGTTTTAATGCATTAGTTTTGCACTTAAAATGTTACAGAAGGACCTTGTTATGTTTACGCCCAGGACCACCAAATCTGTAAGTCGGTCCCTGATTAGGTCTGAGTTTTTAACGATAAACAACATTCATTATTTTTTATATGTATATATAAATATATATATATTAAATTAAAAGATTAATTTCTATTAATATTTGTCTTATTTCACACAAAGAAGGGTGCGGGGACTTACCCAGGTGTTAAAATTAGGTCATTAAAATAAGTCTTGAAAACATTAGTAATTATAAAGTAAATAGTAAGTCATGCAACAATATCAAAAACTGAAAAACTTTAACATCTCTTTAAAAACTGCAGATAAACTACAGAAAATATAACACAAGCTTTCTATAAATTAAGTTATGTAAAATTACCTCCCACTAGTTACATTTACACTGCAGATACGTCAGAAAATATACTTCTGGATATGACTGTAAAATTACTTCACATTTACTGCAGTAATTGTACAAATGTAAACTCTCATTATTTTTTTAATTTATGATTCGAAAATGACTTTACATAAACTGCAGTATTTTTGCATATAATAGCTCACAGTCTTTTTGAAATAAATTACTGCAACATTACTTAACATTAGCTGCAAAATAACTGAAGTATTTTTACGGTTGAGTTTGCACTACAGAAAATCTACAGTTGACTGTATAAAAACTTCAAAATTACTTCACTTCTGTAAAAAAGCTGCAGTTCATTTTTAGCTGGGTATTCCCAAAAAACCCGGATTTTTCCCAGGTTTAAACCAGGTTTTTTCTAGCCTTTGCAACTCTACCAACCAGTCAGCGGAGTGCAAACTACCAATGAAGTCATTAAAAATTTTAATATTGAAGTAGTTAGGGTGCCTCTATCTGTGAGTGGCGACCATTGGTGCATAAAATTTTATTAGTTGATCCGCTTTTGAACAAAAAGGAATCATCAAAAATCTTGGAGAGCCTGCCGTTATCACTAGATACTGTTTGTTAACTTGTCTTACTTGTCCAATGAAACTCGTCCAGTGAGTATCGTTACAGCGCCTAGAATAAATAGTGTCGAAACTGACTACAAAATAGTACTAGAAAATTGAATCCGATAAATGTATAACGATGCTGAATGATAAAAGATTGATTGCAGCGACATCTGCTAGGTTTTTTCAACGTAAACATTGTATAAGAATGGAATTGAGAAAACGTTTCGGCCGGTGGTAAGTATTTTAAATATTTAAATTATATCTAAAAAAATTCCTTAACAGCGTTCATTATGGACACATTTACTCCATTTTATGTTCATGTACCCTTATTCTAATTTATGCACCAAATAATTAAGATTGATTATCAACTTATAACTTTTCGAAATATATACGATATTTAAAAAATTTTTGCAATACAGTGTTTACGTTGAAAAGAGGTAGCAGATGCCGCTGCGCTCTCTCTATTATCGTCCAGCATATTTGCACATTTATCGGCTACAATGTTCTAGCACTTTTTAAAGCATTACTGGGATAGAAGTTTCCACACTATGTATTCTCACTGTAAGAAATCTTCAGCTTTTGCTGCATAGTCACTCCACCGCTTTTATAGAATAGCTCTATATTGACCAATGAAAATGCTCCATATTATAGTAAAGTAACCGTTTCTCTAAAAACGGTGGAGTGTTTCTGCAGAAAAAGCTGAAGATTTTTAACAGATGATATCGTTGTAGATATCTCTAGATGATATCTCTGTAGTATCGTCAAGATCTGGAATTCAAGTTGGCAAGAGTCTTGTTAAAAAATTCTGCCTGAGCACAGACTGATACTCTCCTACAATTTGAGCTGACTCACGCCTCCATTTAATTGCCCGTAGGGGAAGAACAATTGGCTACTCCGAGTGGGTAACAATCATTGATTGATGTAAGTGGGAAACAAAATGTTTGATGATTCATCCTGCATTATAGTGCGACCCTACGTCATACCGAGACCTACGTTATATACGGCCGATGCATGACGTTTAAAACGTCACATGGAGTGGATCATTTTTACACAGTGATTGGTGCAAAGTGATGCACCTACCGTTTTGTACCAATCGCTGTGTAAAATTGATCCACTCCATGTGACGTTTTAAACGTCATGCACCGGCCGTATATAACGTAGGTCGCGGTTATACACGGCCGGTGCATGATACACTGCTATTGATGTTACTATATTATGGAGCATTTTCATTGGTTAAGATAGAGATAATCTATAAAAGCGGTGGAGTGACTATGCAGCAAAATCTGAAGATTTTTAACAGTGTGCAAAACGGTGGGAGCGTCGCCTTGCACCAATCACCGTGTAAAAATGATCCACTCCATGTGTCGTTTTAAATGTCGTGCACCGTTCGTGTATAACCAGGTCTACTCTAGATACCGGGCTTGTTCATTCATTATCCTGACGTCAGAAAAGATGGCTAGCCGTGACGAAAGACATACGGCGATTGGCAAAAAATGATGGGCGCGTAGCTTTACACCAGTCTCTGGTCGCGGCCAGAGACCCTATTTGTGACGTTCTGAGACTGAATGAACTAGCCCGGTATCTAGTGTTGTCTTGGTATAACCAGGGTAACACTACATACTGGGCTTGCTTAGTCATTATGATGACGTCGCAAATGGTGGCTGGCCGCAACCAAAGACATACAGCGATTGGCACAAAAAGTGGGCGCACCGCACTGTAACAATCGTTGATCGCGGCCAGCCACTACTTCTGACGTCGTGAGAATGAATGAGCAAGCTCGGTATCTAGTGCTGCCCTGGTATAACGTATGTCGCGATTATAGTAGCCCTCTTCTGAGCATGAACTTTATGCATAGGTCATCACTTTCACATAGAGGCACTTTAGAAGAAGGAATTGTCTTCTTGTTTATTAAACATATGCATCAGACGTGTGTGCTCGATACAAATATACGCTTATAAATCTTCAAGGAAAGAGTGGATAGACACAACGAAATTACAACACTGAAGAATTACAGACCGCAACTCCACAAAGAGTGTGCAATGGAGTTGACGTTAGTCGAACCCGTCGCCCTGTCTCCTACGCTCGCAAACTATTAGCGAAATGGTGTCTTAAACACTCGGTCACGGAGGGCCGAGGAATTGTTTACGTTACAACAATATGTTTTTTTTATTGTTGACAACGGCACCAATGACATCGAAATCAAAAAACTCAGAGCTCAGAATCAATCACATTGTTTCCGACAACAACCGCGACCTGCGTTATACACGGCCGGTGCATGACGTTTAAAACGTCACTTGGAGTGGATAATTTTTACACCGTGATTGGTTCAAAACGGGGGGGCGCACCGCTTTGCACCAATCACCGTGTAAAAATGATACATTCCATGTGATGTTTTAAACGTCATGCTTCTTATAACTTTATAAGAGCATGTACAGTAGATTTCCGTTACAACGAACTCCACGGGACCACTAAAATATTTCGTTGTAACGATTTTTTCGTTGTAACGGAATTACTCCTATTTATCTAATGAATTACATGTACACGTAAATAAATTATGTAAGATAAATGTACCTTTCATTATAGAGGATTTTAATGGAAGACTAGTTAAATTAACATAGAAAAAGTTAGTAAATTAAAATTCAATATTAAAATTACAAAATTACGGACTAACCTTTATTTAGTAATACATTATTGCAGAAAATCTGTAATTTTAGTTTGTACAAAGGAATGTGTAGTTTATTAAAAAAAAAACGCGTGCAACGAATGAATGTGAGAAAATACCTCCTCTAGAACATTCTTTTGATGAAAAACAAAAGCACGCATTTTCTCCAAGCATGAGAGAGCTTCCGAAGAGGTAACTTTTGAATCGTCGGTGACACCAATATCGTCACCACTGCTTTCGTCATTTTGTTGGTCTAATGTAGTTAAAATGATTTTTTCATCAGTCACTTCAGAGCATGTATGAATATTGTCATCCACAGATAAGAAATCCTCCCAATCCACCTGATCAGGGACTGGCGTTAATTTTCTGGTAGCCTCCCAAATTGTGTTTAACTCAGAGGACTCATATCCAAATTCAAAACTTCTGATTAATTTTATTCGGTGTCAGTTAATCGGGCATGTTTCCAACAGTTAGAAATTGTTTTCTGGCTAATTTCTTGCCAGGAACCAGAGATCAATTCAATAGCTTCTTTGAGATTTATTTTTGGTCTTTTGCCATTCTCTAAGCCGCAAAGAATTTCTTTTAGCAAAAGAGAACAGTTGCGAGATTTTACAGCACGGATGATGCCATGGTCTAGAGGCTGTAGAATAGAATTGTAATTTGGCGGAAAGTACTCAAATTGGATGCAGTCTAATTTGGGGGAATTATCATGAGGCATGCAGTTATCAATCAGGAGAAGAATATTCTGTTTTTTAGCTTAGCAAAGGAGAGAAAATATGAAATAGCACCTGTCCCCAGAAAAACGTTATTTTTTAACTTCGACGTGCTATTCGAAGTATATTTCATTTCTGTTAAGCAATTGAGAAAAAAGAAAAAGAAGCTCGATGAAGATTTTTCGTTGTAACGGAATTCCTAGTAAAATGCACTTCGTTAAATCGGAATTCTTAATACATCGTGGTTAATGAAATTTGAAAAGGGGATTTGTCAAATTTCGTAGTAACGGGATTTTTCGTTGTAATGGAATTCGTTGTAAAGGGAATCTACTGTATTTGCACTTATAACTTTTCAAAATATATACGATATTTACAAAATTTTTTTCAATACAGTGTTTACATTGAAAAGAGCTAGCAGATGCCTCTGCGCTCTCTCTATTATCGTACAGCATATTTGCACATTTATCGGCTACAATGTTCTAGCACATTTTAAAGCATTACTGAGCCAGTTTCCACACTATGTATTCTCACTGTAAGAAATTTTTAGCTTTTGCTGCATAGTGCTTAGTCACTCCACCGCTTTTATAGAATATCTCTATATTGACCAATGAAAATGCTCCATAATATAGTAAAGTAACCGTTTTCTCTAAAAGCGGTGGAGTGTGTCTGCAGAAAAAGCTGAAGATTTTTAACAGATGATATCGTTGTAGATATCTCTAGATGATATCTCTGTAGTATCGTCAAGATCTGGAATTCAAGTTGGCAAGAGTCTTGTTAAAAAATTCTGCCTGAGCACAGACTGAGCTAAGGCTCCTACAATTTGAGCTGACTCACGCCTCCATTTAATTGCCCGTAGGGGAAGAACAATTGGCTACTCCGCGTGGGTAACAATCATTGATTGATGTAGGTGGGAAACAAAATGTTTGATGATTCATTCTGCATTATAGTGCGACCCTACGTTATACCGCGACCTACGTTATATACGGCCGATGCATGACGTTTAAAACGCCACATGGAGTGGATCATTTTTACACAGTGATTGGTGCAAAGTGATGCACCTACCGTTTTGTACCAATCGCTGTGTAAAATTGATCCACTCCATGTGACGTTTTAAACGTCATGCACCGGCCGCATATAACCGAGACCTACGTTATATACGGCCGATGCATGACGTTTAAAACGTCACATGGAGTGGATCATTTTTACACAGTGATTGGTGCAAAGTGACGCACCTATCGTTTTGTACCAATCGCTGTGTAAAATTGATCCACTCCATGTGACGTTTTAAACGTCATGCACCGGCCGTATATAACGTAGGTCGCGATATAACGCAGGTTACGGTTATACACGGCCGGTGCATGATACACTGCTATTGCTGCACTGTTAAATATCTTCAGCTTTTGCTGCAGACACTTTTAGAGAAAACGGTTATGTTACTATATTATGGAGCATTTTCATTGGTTAAAATAGAGATAATCTATAGAAGCGGTGGAGTGACTATGCAGCAAAAGCTGAAGATTTTTAACAGTGTGCAAAACGGTGGGAACGCCACCTTGCACCAATACCGTGTAAAAATGATCCATTCCATATGTCGTTTTAAATGTCGTACACCGGTCGTGTATAACCAGGGCTACTCTAGATACCGGGCTTGCTCATTCATTATCCTGACGTCAGAAAAGATGGCTAGCCGTGACGAAAGACATACTGCGATTGGCACAAAATGATGGACGCGTAGCTTTACACCAGTCTCTGGTCGCGGCCAGAGACCCTATTTGTGACGTTCTGAGACTGAATGAACTAGCCCGGTATCTAATGTTGCTTTGGTATAACCAGGGCAACACCAGATACTGGGCTTGCTCATTCATTATGATGACGTCGCAAATGGTGGCTGGCCGCAACCAAAGACATACGGCGATTGGCACAAAAAGTGGGCGCGCCGCATTGTCACAATCGTTGATCGTGGCCAGCCACTACTTCTGACGTCGCGAGAATGAATAAGCAAGCCCGGTGCATGCCCGTGGTGGGATTTTACATGCACCCACCACGATGCATGTAAAATCCGTCGTGGGAGCAAAGCCCTCCAAGTTACCTGTGAATAATACCAAGGCAACACTAGATACCGGGCTTGCTCATTCATTCTCAAAACGTCACAAATGGTGGCTGACCGCGACCAGCGATTGGTCCAAAGCAACGCGCCCATCGTTTTGTGCCAATCGCTGTATGTTTTTCCTCCTAGTCAGCCACCTTTTGTGACGTCATCATAATGAATGAGCAAGCCCCGTATGTAGTGTAGCCCTGATAATACCTCTGAGGGTGCCTAGTCAGGTGAGGGTCTCGTCACCTGATCAAGGTTCTAAATTACGAGACCTATTAAATCTGTCAATTCAACAAAGTTAAACAGAAACTTAGAACCGGCAAACAAAGATATCTGTAGCAATTCACAAGAGAGCAAGCACAGCAGCGATGTGAACAAATCTATATTCAGGTGGATCACAGCCATGCTGTGATCAGGCGATTTCCGCCCCGCACCCACGTACTAACCCGTTAAGCTAGGCATTCATGCCGGGCAGGTAGGGGCCTGGTTTGCGGTATATATAAAAAAAAAACTTCATGCTTCGGCAGTGTATAACGTAGGTCGCGCAACAACGCGGTAATTCGCGACTTGCGTTATACACGGTCGGTGCATGACGTTTAAAACGTCACATGGAGCGGATCATTTTTACAAGGTGATTAGTGCGAAACGGGGAGCACGTCGCTTTACACCAATCACCGTGTAAAAAATGATCCACTCCATGTGACGTTTTTAACGTCATGCACCAGCCGTGTATAACGCAGGTCGCGGGTAATTTCGACATCAAATACGTACCCAATTCTAGGGTAACCTTGACAACTTGCAGCTCAATTCTAGGAAGGTACGAAACAAAATTCGGATCAAATTTGATCCCATCATTTTTCGGCGGATGCGAGAATTTATTTGAATACGAAAGGGTGTTTTTGCTGACGCGACAGTGCGCTTGTTTCTTGTTTCGTACGTTAACGGAATTGTGAATCAAGTAACTATGATGGTGAGATGACTCATTTTGGTTAGCTGCAATGGACGCACTCGATGTTATTTGACATGAACTTGTAAATTAACAGAATAATTTAACTTGGTGATTGCTGTTGAATTTGCTGAAGTTTTTGTATTAAAAGAGTAAAGTGATTCTGTGCTTGATTGTATTGCTGGCATTTTATTACATTTGTTAATGGATTCTTTGTAAATGTTTTGTTATCATGCGATTTGAATGGAAAAAAAATAAATGTAATCCTGACTTGCATTATTTAGAATTTAAAAGAAGTAAATCTGTCGAGTGATGTTTATGATGATCAGTGATGTACTTGGAGAGAATTTAGTTTAACATTTTGTTTTGAGGAAACTGACAATAGTCATCTATTACCAGTATGAACAGTTCGTAATTCAGAATAGATCAAAAAGGATGCTGGAGAAAAAATATCAGAACATAGTTTTATAAATAAAGCTACTGATAAATATTCATAGGTATTCATGAATATAATAGAATAAAAATTGCTTCTTTTTTAACTTTATACCATTGATAAGAACACATACATTTAAATGTGCTAATTAATCTTTCTTCAGCTTACTGAGCAAAATAAAATGTGGGCTTGGGAAGAAATTGACGATCGCATCAACGATTTATGCAATATTGCATTTTCAGAAGACTTTTCATTTTGTATTTCTACTCCTGAACATGACGAAGATGAAATATTTTATAAATCCTCTATAACCAGTAAAAGATTTCCTTTCCTTAGTGATGATTTAGATACTAAAGGAATCCCCTGTAGTTCTCCAATCATGATTAAAAACACGAACCAGAGTGTAAATTCATCTAAATGTTTGAATTTCCATAAAGCTTTGATAGCCAGGAAAAGCACCCCTTACCTCGGTGATGGTATATTTGTTAATAAAAGGCGCAAGAGTTTTCCAATTGTGATTAAAAATACAAAGCGGTACTGTGTGAAAGCATCTACTCCTTTGAATCCCCATAAAGCTTTGGATCGTACAAGAAATTATTTGGAAACACAGGTAAGAGAAATTCAAGGTAGATTCACGATGTTATCTTTTCTGAAGACACATTTTAATGGGCTTGTATAATTAAGTATAAACTACAAATCCTTCTTAAAAAGTCACAAAATGATAATAATAAATTCTCATATAAGCTTAATTATGATATCGTTTGATATCAAATATTTTTATTTTTCACGAGTAGGTAATAATAGTTAATTAAGTAAAAAAATAGAGGCATTTTCAAAAATAATTTGCTTTTTTCTTTAAACTGAATATTTGGTCGAAACGTTTATTTATCTCTTATTTAAGTAGTTCTTTGAATATTCTGAGATAACGTATTTTATTCCCTTCTGAGATAAAATATATATCTCACTGCTACTCTAGACAATAATATTTTTCTCTTATTTTTTATTTTGTCTCAAATTTTACCCCAGACGGTTAATTTTTAACTTAATGTCTTGTCGAACAATTAGTCACAACTTTCTTTATTTCTGAAATTGAATATAAACTCCAAATCTTCTTTGAACACGTCTGTCGCCATGAGATATCTTTATTTTTATATGCGGTGTAATTTCTATCACTTATTATTAAATGCTTCACCACCTCGGATGCAAGTTATCAGCGGTAAGCAAATTCCTTCTGCTATTTTCACGTGCTAGCGGTTGCTAATTATCGGCCATTACTATTTTTACCAACATTGAAATTATCCCACATATTTCAATGCAACGTTCTCAATCTGTCAAGAGCTGCGGCTTAACCAATATCCTTATCTAGCCAAAAACTTTCTAATGCAAAATGTGAAAACAAACACTTTCTGATTGGAAATATGATGTACAAATGATAAAGTGTTAATTCTTGAGATATTTTAGCATTATGTGGCAGTGAAGATAACTTCGACACTTGAACCTTGTAGGGGAGACCGGTACACACTGGACCTAGGGACACAGTGGACCACCCCCTAAAATTTTATTAATTTTTTTTTTTTTAAAGCTTCTCTTCTATCCTAATAGACAACAGCATTGCACTGATTATTTATAACCTTCAGAAAATATGTTTAACTCAGATTGAACTATGTTATCCTGATTGGTTGTTTTGAGCTTCCAAAAGTAAAAATTTTCATCATCATATTTAAATTTTTTTAGTAATTAAAGGTTGTAGAAAAATCCGATAAAACAGCTTTTTTGCAAAGCTAAGATACTTGTTTTTATTTAACTTTAAAGTTAATATGTTTAAAAGAAAGCTACAAACAATATTAATATGATTATTTATTGAACTTCAACATGGGACACAGTGGACCCCTCACTCCTGGGGCAAAGTGGTCCACAATCCACTCTGCTCCTGTAATGCAGAATGTTAAAAATATTTAATAATTGCTTATTTACTATAAATAAATATGATTTAAAAGTAGTTATTTAACTGTAAAATAAACAAATAAAAATAACAATTTATTTAACTAGAATGAAATATTTTGTTTTGTATTTATTACCTTTGATAAATGTAACTGTAGTCTAATTGGTGATGATTCTATTCAAGTAAGATTCATGAGATGCAAATTGAATAGAAATCAGTTTATTTTTTTCCGAAACTGTAGATGAATCTATTGTTGATGTCAATAATTTCATAATATTGCTACCAGACCCAAAAGTATTTCAGGAAAATTCCAGGCTGAATCTTACTCATAAGTATTTTGGAATTTCATTTGAAAATTTTAATGTGCGCTGATTTTTTTGTACTTAAGTAATAACTTCAACTAAATTGCAATTGTTCCTGTATTAATCTGTTATTATTTTCAAAATGTTACTTGTAAATTTATATTACTATGTTATTTTGCGGGTAAAGTGAAAATAAAAAAGAGATAGATTAATGAAAAATAGATCATATTGTATTTCAGATAATACCTAATAGCGGTCCACTGTGCCTCAGAAGTGGGGTGCACTGGTCCACTTTACGGGTGCATATAATTTTTTCGTGAAAAATGTATTGAAAACTATGTTATGAGAAAATTATGATGAATGTATAAAGGTTTAAGGAATATTCAAAAATATTTTTATGCAGATCAGTTTGTCCATTAAAGAGAAAAAAAAATTAATTGAAAAAGTGGTCCACTGTGTACCAGTCTCCCCTACTTTGTTCATTACAAAATATACTTTTATTAAGGATAGAAAGGTGTTTAATGTTTTTTTTTTTAAATAAGAAATTTTCTCAGCATACTTTGATTCCAAATGTTATTACAAATTAATATTTATTTTAAAAGTAAATTTTTTCTTATATTGAGTGTTCTGTATTATAATATTATTTCATAATAAGTTGTGTTTTATTTAAGACTTGCACATATATCTTTACGATACTTGGTTTCAGTGCAGGCTTTTTTTTTATTTCCCGCATATGTATCTGATTGAATGGCAATTGTTCATTGTAGAACTTGTAGCAGTGTTCATAGGATTTCAGTAGTTCTAATTACATTTTGAGTGTAAGTGAAACCCAACTACGCAATTTATTCATTGTAATGCAGTATTCCAATTAAAAAGAATTCTGCTAAATTCAAATTAAATATTGGACTTTTAAAATTTTATCATTAATATTTTTTCCTAGGGTCAACATTGTATTTATCTTTTTTGAGACCATTTTTTAATTTCATGACTTTATTATGGCTGATGAATATTTTCATTTTTATTGTGAATTACCAAAAAAATATAGTGATCAGAAGTAGGGTTTTAAAAGTTGTGCAAGTTCGCTTGCCATTGCTTAGAACAAACAGTTAATAACTTGATCATTCGAAAAGTTTTTGTGCATGTCAGCTGAACATTTTTGAAGATTTTTCTAAATAAATTTCACAATTTAAATTACGTGTTATTGGTTTTATATTTGAAATACAGAAGATCGATTTATTTCTCTTCCATCAATTTAATATTGCTAATTTTTATTATGTTTTCAAATTTCATATTTATTTTACATTTTTTTTTTATGTTAGCCTGAAGATAAAATATTTCATACATCTTTGATAACCAGTGGAAGCTCACCTCATCTCAGTGATGGTTTAGACATTAAAGGAATGCGCAAGAGTCCTCCAATATTAAACCAGTGTCGTGTGTTTTCTATGAAACTCCGAAAAGATTTGATGATTCATACAAGAAATGCTTCAGCAACACAGGTGATTGATTTAGATTCGCAATGCTTTATTTTCTAAGGACATAATTACATAGGCTACCATATTTCAGTATACAGTGGGTGATCGGTTAACAAACTGTTTGGTTTACGAACACTTTCGCGAGAGATTTTCATGTTCGGATAAAGAACACACCTCAAAACACAAACCCAAAAAGAATCAATGCTGTGTTTCAGATTTGCAAAGCTGCATTTAATATCATCTAGTATCGACTTAGAGAATATTTTAACAGTTGTATACTTATAGCCTAATTATTTCATGGTCTACCGGGGGTTCGGGCACTACATTTACGGGCTCCAACTTAGAATGAGCATATTAAAAACATTAATTTTTATATTTTGTGTCCCTTTTAAGAAATAATTTTAATTGGAAATTAATTATTTTAATTTAACTTTAGTTCCTAAATTATTAACAGCCTCTATGCTCCATTTGAACTTTATTGGGCCCGGCAGTAAACACTATCTTGGAGAGAACTAATGGAGTTTTTTATAGGTCAAAGTGATAAATTGATATGATTTAATGCTGTAGTCAATAAATGTTATCCTAAAAGTTTTTTTCAAAGGGCGTATAATTTTTTTTTAAGTACAACACGACACGGACAAAAATAAGATATGTCCATATTGTATACGGACGTATATTACCCCTATTAAAAATGGAAGGTTGAAAAATCCAGCAAGGGAAAATAAGCTTTTGCCAAAAATGTAATGCACAGCAAACTCTTACAAAAGCATGTCTGAAGGAAGGACAAGACTGTATGTGCGTAATGTGTGTTTTATTATTATTATATTTAAATAAATTTAGGGAGAATTTATATTAATTTATATATATTATTTAGCTTTTTATGAACGAATTAATTGAATTTCCCTACAAATCTATACTAAATCTATGATCGGTTAACGAACAATTCGGTTAGCAAACATTGTTTTGGAACGGATTAAGTTCGTTAACCAATCACCCTCTGTACACCATAAACGCTTCTTTAATTATCAAAAGTATGATAAATTCTCATATAATCTTAATATTTATAAGAAAGATAAAGCAAAATTAAAAAAAATAATAATCTAAGATAAAAACAAAAAAGCCAGATATTCCCTCCATGATTTCCAGATATGTGTAGTAATGGTGGACTTCATCAAGATCGTTTCTAATCTTCGTATAACAGAAACAAGTGGGTCGACTCTTCTGAAATTTAAAAAAGTTGTGGATGGCAGACCAAACAATCATGCCGAATACAGAAATGCAGTATAAAAATGTTTTTAACTGTCGACATACTTTTATTCCTCAAACGTTACATATATTCAGGCTTAAATGTTGTATTTGAAAAGCTAAACACCCCCAAATGGAAAATCGTAAGTGTTTATCATTACTGTTAATTTTAAAACTGAAAAAAAAATCATCTTATTCCTATTAGCTTGTTGTAGCAAATGCTTGCGATTGACTGAACATAAATGCTAGATATAAACACAATTTTATGACTTAAATGTTGTAACAATGACTTAAATTAAGCTAATTAAAATGTTGATTCCAATTTTATTTTTTTAGCCTGATGCATTTTTAATGTGCATATTACCGTTCCTGTAAATAGTAAGAAAAATCATTTTAACTTTATTTTAGCCTCATAATGAGGAGTGAGTAGTGTATACACAATTTTGAATTCGTTTTGCAAAAAAAATAAAATTACATACTTTACTACTGAAATCACAACCATAAACATATTTACAATTATTTTTTTCTAAAATTTTTAAATATATATTTATTAAAAAAGCAATATAAAATTTAAAAATAATTTAAGAGACATGTTATTGAATCCTACTTTATATGAATGAAAGCTACGGCCTTCTAACCAACAATTAGTTCAAAAGAACATTACTTAATATGTGAAAACTACTATGCCAAACGTATAGTCGTGGGAAAAAGTATACCCTCTTAATACAGTGACCTCTTACTTATACGCGATACACAGAAATTATTTTTCAGCACCAGTTTTTTTAAGGTAATTTTTGCCTTATTAAATAGCAGAATTTATAAATCGAATTTTACTGTTTTAAAATAGTGGTGTGAAAAAGTAGTTACTGAACATCGCGTATAAGTGAGAGGTCAATGTATTTCTGCCACCAATCACTGTGTAGAAAATATATTGCTAACAACTGATTTCTAATAACGTCTGCTATTAAATGTTTGTTATCCATGGATTATGCTTTGAAAACGGTCTACATATTAAAATTTGTATCAACTTTATTTTTTCAAAAGCTAACACCCACTTTTGACACTATGTTTGAGTTATTTGGATCAAATCATCTCCTCAAAGCAGGGTGTTCCTTCTTATTTTGGGCCAATAGCTAAGTCTAAACCATTAGTTTTAAATATGTAGTTCCTAAAGCAAAAATGGTTTAAATGCTGATCTTCATAATATAAAAATATATTTATGGTACACAAATTATTTTTAAGAAAGTTATTAATTTTAATTTTTACACACTAAGAACTTTCTTCTTGTTTGAAGAAGGAAAACAACAAAAATTACATTTATGGATGACAAAAACGTGCCGAGTTATGATACCATTAATTTTATTAATTTTCAGCGTCATCAAGCACTAAAACACGTTCGTACGTATGAAGCTTTTTTGTATCATAGTTATGCTTTTATTTAGAGAAATATTTTTTTATTCAGTTTAAAGAAAGATGACTACTATTTCATTTTTCCCGTATACAACGATAGATTTTGTTTTAAATAAAAAAATCTAATTCAATAAATTGTGATTACCATAAAAAATTACGTCTACTAATATATGCATAAATAAATTTAGTTTTTTCGGCTGTTACATATGAAAAATTATACAAATTTTCTTTTTCCCAAAGTGTGACAGTAACTTCTGTCTCCATATTTTAGTTCCTCTGATGAAATCAGCTTGGAAGAGCACATTGTCTTAAATAATTATAAATTTATAAAAAAAAAAAATGCGATAGAGGTTTATATTATAAATATAGAAAAATAAAATTATTTTCTTGCAAGGATAAAGAAGGAAAATATATTAAATTTGTCTCAAGACAAATTGTATAACAACCCTAAATTTAAAACAAACTGACATTATATATGAGAAATTTTCTATCATTTCCGATTACTATCTAAAATTTTCTTTTGTGTGGATCTCAACGGTAACAGGCATTCGGCGACCTCACACACTTTATAATAACGTGGTATAATTACGTAACTTCATAAAACTTTGTCCCATGGAAAACATATATGAATTCTTTAATACGTAAATATATTTCTACAGTGATTATCAGAGAACTTCCATGTTAGTAATATGAAATCTGTATATTTGATGTAACAAAATTATAACATCGTTTTTAATTATAATAAAATCATAAATGCTTTTAAATATTGCACATTTTACGTGTGATAGTTGTTCCCACATTTGTCAAAGGTAGTATTGTAAATAGTGAAGAAATCTAAGGAGACAATAATTATGAATTCGCCAAAAATGGGAAAAAATTACTTTGTTTCCTTAATTTTTTTTAATTTTTTTGAGTTTGCCGAACTCTCCCTTTTGACATCGTATTTGCAAATTTATTAAATTTTAATATATTTATCTTGATAAAATAACTTTATTAATACTATGTATATTCTGTTGGAGAGATTTCTTTATTTTTTTTTTGTTCACCTGTCGTGGGTACATACAAACGTAAGTCTAAAGAATCAATCAGAACCAAAATAGGCATATTTAAGTTTAGCGATAGTGAGAACAAAGTTATTTGAATTTTCCCAATTTATTTACCATATTTATACTTTTCTAAATGTTTTATCTTTGTCTTAAAAATGCTCAACATTTCAAGTGCAATCTAAAATTTATTAATAGGAAATTACTGTAACTCTTATGAAGAGAGATGGATTATTTGGATTCACTATTGATACCTTTATTGGGGGCCTTTTTATCAAAGCTTTAACGCGAACACATGCTATTCTTGATGGAAGAATATGTCCTGGGGATAGAATTTTACAGGTAAGTACTTTGAAGTGATATAAAATATGTTATTTTCTAAAAAAAATGCAATTATATTAAACTAGCTAACCGGCCTGGCGTTGCCCGGGCCCGAGATAATTACAATCTCGGAGAAAGGCGTTAACCCCCTCCCCAAACCCGTAAATATAATAAATAATTTGTTCAAGAGAACCACTGTCACCTACATTAACGCGATCATTAAAAAAAGAATTACATTTTTCTGATAATTAGAACATAACGAAGACGCTACGCTAAAATAGCCGGCAGATGACACCCCCTTCCCGACCTCAATTTCAAATCTATATCTTAATTAGTTACCTAAATTTTTGCTCATTAGTAAAATTTGGCTATTATTTCCTTTCATTTTTGCAAACTAAATGACAGGGATCGGCCAGAGAAACAGATCTCTTTGTAGTTCAGTTTTTAATGAAAGCTGATCCATGTCTGAAAGATTTCTGGGATCGTTTTCAATGGCGCCGGCAGATTTTTGGCAGTTTTTTTGCATAAATAAAAAAAAATTACCGACCGAATTATTCAAAAATCACATGGTCAAATGCAGAATATTTTTTTACATATGCTCAGAAGTTTTCAAATTGATATCTCAATTAGTTTTCTTAAAATTCGCTAATTAGTAAAATAATTTCGAATTTGTTCATTTCCTCTCGCAAATCTAACGCGCCAGTTCGTTTCTTCCGCCATTTTGTTTTAAAAGATGACATTTTAGAAGCGATTGTTAATGAGAATCTAATTAATATCTAGGCTAATTATCAAAATATTAAAATTCTGAGGCTCAGGTGCACATGGCCAGACCTTGGGCTATGCACACCTAAATTTCCAGACTTCTAGGTGGGCTAGATTTTTCTAGCCATCGCCAACAGACACACACACAGAGCAAAACTTACTTTTATTAGTATAGATATTATCATTATTTCCTTAAAAAACTTTAGATTTCTGATATAAATATGGATAGATCGAAAACGTTAAATTCGCATTTTAGATTCACATTTTGGAAATATAAATTTTTAAAAGTGATTTTCTAAAAATAACGTGAATTGTAACCTTTAATTTTTTATATGAGATCGATTTCTAAAAGCTTCAAATATGAGAATCTAAAAGTACATTTCATGCCGAAAACGAATTCTTGAGTTATGGTTTAAAAACTGCATTACAATGCATTTTTAACGATAAAAAAGAAATTTAACATTACATGTTCCAAATTTTTAACATTCATAAATCTTAAACTAGTTGACTGAATGACTTCCACTTCGGTATCTAGTATAACATTTTCTGAAAAATCAATCGTTGTTGTCAAAATTTGGTTTTTGTACTGAAAATGTCAGTATTTGGGATAGATTCTCTATGAACATGAACATCTAAACATTTTTAAAACGTAATTCCGAATGGAATGGCTATTTTCGTTTTTCTCTGCACTAATTTGGCCACTGTGTCTCATGGGTGTATCTTTTTTCCTCTAATAACTGCCCAGCTAAAAATGAACTGCAGTGAAACTTAAGAAAAAATGCAGTTGGCAGACTGTGGTGATTTGACACAAATCACTGCAGTTTTTTTAAAAGTCGATACAACTGCAAAATTACTGCAGTTTATAAACTGTAGTAATTTTGAAAAAAAAAAATGTTTTTCTTTCTTTTTTTAGTGGCGCCATCTATGAGCCACAATGGCATATTGATTTGTTAGTATTTTAAAATAATATTTTTCTCCATTTGCCTAAATTATATTCGAACTGAGGGTCTCACCTTTGGAAGTCGAGCATCCTACCTATTCAGCCACTGAGTCTTAATAAAGTGATGATTGAAATGCGTTAATAGGGGTAGGGTGATCAGATAAGCAGTTAATTTAGTTTTAATGATTAGTAATTTTTGAATAAAAGAAAATTAGTTGTTGCTTTGTAAATGAATGCGTAATTTAAAAAATAACTTGAATTAATTTGCGAACTAGTTTTATTTTATTTATTTATTTTTCCAAGGTGAAGTTTATATACGATTAAGTATATATATTTAATTATTTTATATAATTAGAAGTTTTAATTGAATTTTATAATCTGATTTAAAATACGTCTATGGTTCATAGCACTTTTATTTTTTTAAATTAATGTGTAAGATAATGATATAATATTGTATGAATAAAAAATTAGCACAGTGGGCGATATGGTTTTAATGGATTAGTTTCGCACGTAAAATGTTATAGGGGGGGCGCTATTATATTTGTGCCCAGGGCCCCGAATTGTGTAAGTCGGTCCCTGGTTAAGTGTAACATTTTAACAATTAACAACCTTGATTGATTTGTATATGTATAAATTTTGAAGTGGAATTTTGAAGTGGAATAACTTTGAATTTTGAAGTGGAATTACTTTGAATATTTGTTTTGTTTCACTTAAAGAGGGGGAGGAGAGCATTTTCACAGGGACTCAAATGAGGTTCTTAAAGTAAGTCTTGAAAACTGTATTAATTACTATTAATAAAGTAAATAGTGAGTTATGAAACAATAATAAAAACTGAAAAGCTTTAACATCACTTTTAAAACTGCAGATAAACTACAGCAAATATCGCACAAGCTTTCTTTAAATTAAGTTTCGTAACATTACGTCACAGCAACTACAGTTATACTGTAGATGCATCAGAAAATATACTTCTGAATTAATGACTGCAAAAATACTTCAAATTTACTGCAGTATTACTACAAATGTAAAGTCTCACTATTTTTTAAATTTGATTATAAAATGATGTCGCATAAACTACAATAATTTTGCAGATAATAGTTTAGAGTATTTTTTAAATAAATTACTGCAAAATAACTAAAGTATTTTTACAGTCAAAATAGCACTACAGAGAATCTACAGTTGACTGCGGAAAAACATCAGAAATTTTTCGCTTCTGTAGAAAAACTGCAGTTCATTTTTAGCTGAGGTACATGGTAAATTTTCTATACACAAATTTTAGATATTTTTAACCAATAGATTTTATTTTGCTTCCTCCACATATTTGATTGCTCTATGTAGCTGCTGACAAGTATGATGTGACTGATCTCAACGATAACTGATCAGTCGCCGATCGCACCTACCAAATTACTGTGCACTTTCAACTATTTTTGTCATATAATTATATTTTACAGAAAAGAAATGAAAATTCATTGTTAACAATGTCTGTAAACGTTGACATTTGAAGTAGAGCTACTTTGAGACCAATAGCTACAAGGCTGTTGTTTCGAATGATCCATATATATATTTATTCACAGAAACACATACAGGACTTCAACAAATTACATAAATGGAATAGACACAATGAGAGAATAGACGCAAGGAAGTAAACAGCACTGTAGAATACAAACGTGAACCCCACAAAGCGGTTGTTAAACCTTAACCATGTACTGATGTGGAATATTGAGTTTAGCTTTCGACATGCATTCTGTATTTTTAAATAATTAAGAAAATTTCTTCTTAATGTTCTGGCTTTATATTTTTGCTGTATGACTAAATTTTATTTCATTCTTAATAGACATTCAGACTGAGACTTAATAAAAAATTATTCAGGATCCATACTAATAAGAGAGCCACTTTTGATGAAGATTGTACATAACTTTAAGATTTGTTGCATTTTACAGCGCTAAATTTCAAAATTAGAGGTATGATTTAAAAAATTTAAAAAATCGTATTTGTTTATTTTACAGCATAACGTTCCTGAAAATGCACTTTTTGAGACCAGGATTATTAACATACAAGTTGTTTTGAAAATAAATTCTTTAAAATACAAAATGATTAATAATAAGAATAAAATATTCAAAAATGTTTAAAAATTCTGTTAAAACCTAAGTTTTTAATTTTGACAAAGTACATCATTATAAATCCATTTTTGGCAGCGCGAAATTCGCCTTATTCGTTACCGTAGGAATTTTCCCAGAAAATAAACCTGACCGAACTTCATAGTAATTTGCTGTATGCGAGTAGAGGTTTGTATTCGTAGCACCTTATTTATCGGTTAAATTAACTATTAAAAATTCATTACTTTAAAATGTATACAATATATATATATATATATATATATATATATATATATATATATATACATACACATATACACACTATATTGCCAAAGGTGACCGGCCACTTGCGATTTTAGACGTTTTGCTAACTATCTAGAAAAATACATGAGGAATTAACCTGAAACTGCAGGTGTGTAAACAGTATAGTATAGGTTATATATTTCCGCGAAGATTTTTTCCCGAAACCCCATAGGAGACTGTCAACAAATTGAAAAAGAACGAATATCTTTTGGATAACCATGTAAAAACTAATGTAGCAAAGGCGTTCAAACTCGAGATTATTAATAAGTGGCTTATTGTAATATATTTTATTCATTTTTATGAGGATAGCATGTATACTCGTAGAGAAATTAAGGTTTTTATAAAAACAGTCCTAAATTTCGCCTAGTTTTTGCTTATAATTTTCAGAATTCTTAATATAAAAAAAAGTTCTTTTCAGAAAATATGACAAATCACATTGTACATAACACTCTGCAATCAGAATTAAAAAATAAAAATTGGATGAATAATGAGCAGGTTTACTAAAAAATGTTTCACCGCGCATGCGCGAATGCAATCAAAATATAATATGCATAATGTATTAGCTAAGTATATAGAGCAACTTTCGCGAAAGTCTCAAAATCATAGCTTGAAAATTATGGTCGATAGAATAAGCTCGAAATCCGTTGTTCCCAAAAGGAAGCAAAAATATGAGGGGTTGTATCCAAATATAGTAGTACGTGAATAATTGTGTACGCTATCTTGGCACTAATCAAAAGATATTTGATACAACCCCTCATCTTTTTGCTTCTTTTTGGGAACAACGGATTTCGAGCTTATTCTATCGACGATAATTTTCAGAGTTTTCAAGTTATGATTTTGAGACTTTCACAAAAGTTGCTCTATATACTTAGCTAATACATTATGCATATTATATTTTGATTGCATTCGCGCATGCGCAGTGACACATTTTTTAATAAACCTGCTCATTTTTCATCAAATTTTTATTATTTTTTAATTCTGATTACAGAGTATTATGTACAATGTTGTTTGTCATACTTTTTGAAAAGAACTTTGTTTTATATTAAGAACTCTGCAAATTATAAGCAAAAAACTAGGCGAAATTTGGGACTGTTTTTATAAAAACCTTAATTTCTCTACGAGTATACATGCTATCCTCATAAAAATGAACACAATATATTACAATAAGCCACTTATTAATAATCTCGAGTTTTAACGCCTTTGCTACATTAGTTTTTACAGGGTTATCCAAAAGATATTTGTTCTTTTTCAATTTATTGACAGTCCCCTATGAGGTTTCGTGAAAAAATCTTCGCGGAAATATATAACCTATACTATACTGTTCACACACCGGCTGTTTCAGGTTAATTCCTCATGTATTTTTCTAGATAGTTAACAAAACGTCTAAAATCGCAAGTGACCGGGCACCTTTGGCAATATAGTGTATATATATATAATACATTATATATACAAAATAATAAATTGTTGCATAATAGGCGCAAAAGCAGCCCATAACATATGCAACAAGCGGATAGTTATTCAAAATATGAAATATTTGAATTTCATGAAAGAAGCTGTATATAAAACTTTTATGTAACTATTAACTATTAACTATAAACACAACATTATAACATAAAAACTACACCGGCTAAAGACAGTCTCTTTCTCATCAGTGGACGGACAGACAGAATTAACTATCATCCCCCCTCACTATAAACTTGTAGGTTTCGAAACACGAGCTATATAATAAGATGTTTGCAGGCAAATTGTATAAGTTTTCTAACTGTAATCTACATGGCTGTAAAATTCATAGGTCTAAATGCTAGGCGCGAACTTCACCAAACGTGCTTTCCTTGTGAGTTCCCTGTAATACATAGGTCCTCAAAACAAGACAACTTACAATAATCTTTAACAATAAAAGAAAATTCGAAACGAAAGATTCGCCTTTGTTTATTCACTATAAGAAAAACATTTTATAGAAATGATTTTAATTTAAATGTTACTAAAATAGACGTAAGATAAAACCAATGTACACATGTCTTAAAAACTATGTCTTAAAACATAAGATCTTAGTAGTACATAATTCCTAGTACTTTCGGCTATACACTAAGCCAATTATCAAGGACACTCGACCAGCGGAGACCACAACACAGATGTTGTTCAAGATCTGAACTGAAAAATGACAGAGAAACTCATTATGGACACGTGCCGGTGGGTGAACCCATTGTTGGTAAGGGGGAGACGCAAATCACGACACTTTCGGCAGATCATACTTTCCCGTAACTCGAAGCAGTTCGTACCAAATATTTGGTATTTGGTATGATGATACATCATTGCAGCAGTTGTTTGCTTGCGATAAAAATTCTAGTGACTCCAAAATTACACAACTTTTATAATATATATCTTACGTCTATTTTAGTAACATATAAATTAAAATCATTTTTATAAAATGTTATTCTTATAGCTACAATAATCTGTTTTAAAAAATGTATGTTACACATAAAGTTTTTAGTTATTTTCTTTTAAAAAAACTTAATGGAAATTTTATGCTTTTCAAGGTAAATGGGAGAGATATTTCTTCATTTACGCTTTCTGAAACTATTATTTACTTAAGGAATGTGCCTGAAAGCGTAACCCTCAAGATATGCAAATGTTGCAGTGTATGGAGATTCTGTCAACAACATTCATTTCCAAAGGTTGTATAATCATATCTTTTTGTATTATCTTTGGAAAAGATATATCAGATAACAATCAAAATCTTTAACGGTCTGAAAGTCAATTTGTTTTTTAATAGGTACAGATATTTAATGTTTATCTTGATAAACGTCCGAATGAAGAATTGGGCTTCACTGTGTGGGATTCCGTTAAGGGTTCTGAAATTCGGAAGTACCATTTGCCCTGCGTAGCCGAGGTAGAAACTGTTTATCCTGGAAGTATTGCTAACGCGCATGAGATAAAAAAAGGAGATCGAATTTTAGAGGTATTTATACTATTTTTCTTTCCCACATTCTTAAATTATTTCTAACCGTTTAATTATGTTTGTTACTATCTTCATAGAACTCATTTTGTTATTATTTTTTAAAGATTTTTCGAGTATTTTGTTTAACATGCGTACCAGTCCAGTTTTAGAATTAAAAATTTTAAGTCATAAGCTGAAAATGTAATTATTATTATTTATAAACCGTAATTGTATCATTCAATTGCCATAATTTTCTTTAAAATTCATCAATTAGTTCTCTAGTTTTTGAGCCTTTAAAGAGTGATTTTACTGGGTTTTTCTGGGTTTTTTTTCAAACTATTTTAGATAACTGAATTCGTAAAACCGAAGATTGTTGCCAGAAACATTCTATCTACCTGTGATAAGTCAAAGAGTTTGTTATGGAACTGTTTCTGAGTCTATTCCAGACACAAACAGACAGACAGGCAGATAAGCTTTTTAAATGTTAATTTTGACTATACGTCGTAAAATTATTCGAATAAACTTAGAAATATGTGTTTTTCTGATAAACACAGACACTCTTGAATTTTACATATTAGTATAGATACAGATTTTGAGACACAATATTGGGCATTTAATCCATTCATCAGAAAGGGTTAATAAAATAATTTTACATTTTAATACTTGAAAAATTTTCCGTAGAAAATTTCGCACGCCTTGCATTTATAATAATCAAATTTTAATTGCTTAATTAGCGTAAAGGCTTGGGTACTTTTTCACTATTAAGCAATTAAAATTTGATTATTATGAGAACGTGAGAAGTTTTCTATGGAAAAATTTCCAAGTATTAAAATGCAAAGTTATTCAATTATCGATGCTGGATTTTCTTTGGTTTCGTGTTTGCCCCAGGGTTGGTGGCTCACGGAAAATATTCCAACTTGTGCTGCATTTGTAACCTTACCAACATGTTATAGTGTGAAAGTTACAGGCTGAGTATCGTTCCCAATTGGTTCAGTTAGTAGAACGTCAATGCGCTATACCGATGACCCGGGTTAGAGTCCAGGATTGGGTACTTTTTCACTATGTTGGATTTACGCCTATTAAGCAATTAAAATTTGATTAAAATAATTTTGGTTAAATATTTTCAATGAAACGCTAATATTCCCGACATATGCTTTACACAGGAAGTATTGTAAACAAAATAACGATATACTGCTAACACGATCAGTATTGACACAATATTGGGAAAAAAGTAAATATCAAAATGTTGAAAAATATTTGGCCAAAGTATACAAATATAAATATTATTGCTCAAATAATTTTTCTACTTTATTTGATCTTTGTTGAATTATTTGAAAAATCATTTAATAAATAATTTAATATATTACATTAAATACAATATAATGAAAAATTGGGGCAACCAGTGAAACATTTACCAATATGTATTACTTTCTAAGTATTTTGTAAATCCTCTTTTAAACACTTTCCAATGTAGTTGAAAAGTGTTTATGAATTTGGTTTGTCTGGCCAATTCTTTGTCTGTGCTCGCACTCGCTTAAAAATACTCGGATTGTCATGTAATGAATATGGTACTTATTCAAGTTTATCATCCCACGTTCGGTATTGAATTGGACGTTGTAGCATTCTTTTAGACGGAACACACAAGAATTCGATTATATTATCGTCTATGGGTCAAAAATCGTTTGCAGTGTATTTTAATGATAGCACACTATTTTAAACATTTAAGGGCACAGTTTACCTTTTTAACAATTTTTTTATTTTAAAAAATATGGTTCAAAGGGTGAACTTGCTGCATTTCAATTGTTCAACTAAAAGTACATTTTGAGAAAAAAGAATTAACTGCATATGTAATTAAAAATTGTAAAAAGTTATAAAACATTTCATTTTTTAGTACTTTACCACTTTTTTAAATATTAATATTTTCTCCAATTTTTTTTAAAGATTTTCAAATATGTATTACACAAAACTACGCATGGATTTTTGGATGCATCTAATATTGCATCTATTTTTTTTTCCTGATATACATAGTGTAAAACGATGAAATCTAACACATTTTCATATACTTTTATTTAAACAAAATAATAATCTGAAGGCTAATTCCATGCGTAGATTTATCACACATGTAATAAGGAACATGTACAAAACAGTTTAAATCTACAAGTCAAATACAAAAAAACTTTAGAATTTTTAAACATTAAAGTGGAGAAAACATGAACATGGAGAAAAAGCCATTTAATATTTTTATTAGTGAAAAAGTACCCCTTAAACATCAATCCTGTACATATTATGCATACAAAATTATAAACTGTGTAAATGTATGTATATATAAAACATTTTATGTACATATCAATCATAAAAAAATGTCATGATGGTAAAAAACAAATATTTATAAATGAAAGAAAATGATCGAGAAAAGCATATTTTAGTTTAAAATGTACATTTGAAAGCAAATTTAAATAAATTAAATGTGAAAGACTATCTGTCTCATCAATCAAAACATAAAATGTTTCATAAATATTCTATATATTATTTAAATATAAAAAATGGTACTTTTAATGTGTTCTATACAATTTAAAAATATGAAAAGCAGAAATAAACATTGCTATTGTAAACAAACTGTTAACTTGTATCTTCCCTCTTTCAAAAGACGTAAAAATGAAAATCCACTGAGGGAAGCCCCACCAGTGGCTGAGAGGTTCTGCTCTCAAAGCTGGTAGACGGGAGATACTTAATTCAAACCGCTGTCGCGCTCGTCGACCTAACCGTTCGGAGTTGTCCGTGGTTTTCTTTGAACCTTACCTTAAATACGGGTTAGGAATCTTTAGAAAGACCCCCCCCCCCCACGGAGGCCTATATACCTTGCGCAGATAATCAGTCGTAACACATAACTAACCAACCACAACGTATAAGACATTTCAAATCATTACATAAAACATTTTAGATCATTGCATTTAATCCTGCGAAACTTGCCTGTCAAGTAGCATACGAATATTTTATCTGCTAATGCAAATTATTATAATAACAGCAATAATATAATCTTAAAGTAGTTATTGGCAATGTATGGCGCTGTAAAAGCAATTAGTAAACTTAAATTGCACTTATTTCTTTGAACGAATCTGTTTTTCACTGAACGTTATTTTTAACTTTCACACTGTTCCTTGTCATTATAAAAACTCAATAGCCGATATGCGAGGTATAAAATTACTAAGATCGATGAAACGAATTGAATGAGCTATAAAAATCAAAATTCGCCGCCACAGACTATAGTACCTTTACTTGGCAGTGATTTTTCTAATTATTTAGTGTTCTAGTTTTCTACTTTAGATATGCCGCTATTTGGTATTATTTGAAAAACAAACATACAAAAAGTTTGTTGTTTACTTATCTAAATATATACAGAGTTGCCAAGTTTCCGGCTTTTGGGATATCAGTATTATAGTAAAGAAAAAAAATATTTATTTAATCAAAGCTTTCTGCGATTTAAAATAACAGCATTTTCTCTAAGAAAATACTTGTACGCAAAAAGCCAGATACTTGGCAACTCTGAATGTATGTTTCAAATTTGTCACACTATTATTTGCCTAAAATGTATGAAAATGTATTTAAAGTTATGTCGAACAAATTCCTCGCATATGAAAATGTAAATAACCATGAAATTGATGTTTTACAAAAAAAATATTTATTTCTCGCAATTTCCCCCTATAGGTTAATGGTGATAGTTTTCTTGGTAAAACCGCCGTTGAAGTAACTGATATTCTTCAGAAAACAAATGGAGTTATGAAAATGGTCTTTTGTAGGTAAGTATTCCTATAGAATCCGAGGAAATATATGTCGCATAATTCTATAGTGTCAGTATGTCAAGAAAAAATGCATATCAACTAATGTATATTTTTCTTCTAGGTTATAATAACATTTTCAAGATAATTTTAGCTAAAACCGTTATATGCTGCGTAAAGTTTTGTGTGAAGTTTTGTGTGATATATTTAATATTAAAAATTGGACATTTAGTTTGTAACATAATCTAACAATTCTTTATGTATTCTCTTATGCTCCATCCGTATTCATTTAAAATTTTCAGTGTTATAATTAGACATTACATACTTTTAAAAAATTATAAAAAAATCTCCAGATTTATCTTATATTGTGCAAAGTGCTTTTACCACTATATAGTACGATTGTGAAAAATATTCATTTTAGCATGAAACTGTATTATCATATTTGTCCAAGTGTTTTGAGTAACTATACATTCTATATATACAATTTATGAGTGCATGATGATTTTTAAACAAATCAATGCAATATTACATTTTTATATGTTTGACATTTTGTGTGTAACGCGTATTGTGTGGATATGGTAAGAAAAAGTTTATAAATTGAGTTTAACTCTTAATTATAACATTTTTGAATATCTTTCAAGATTTTAAGATAAACTGTAGCCTGAGGCTGTTTTATATAATTTGTCACTGGTTTGTGATTGTACATTTTACATACTTAAGAATGATGTTAAATAATATTTATTCTTATGAGGTGCTGTAGATATTCCACAGTTATATATAATTGTCTCAATTGCATTTCTAAAAAATGCTAAGTGCATATAACTTTTGCATTTTATTGAGAGTTTAAAATTTATTTTATTGTGAATTGCATTGCTTCAGCATGTCGCGTTTAACATATTCTAGTATTTAAAAATTTATTGTTTATAAAGAATAATTTTATATCTGTGTACATTTTTATGAATGACCGAAAATGTTTTTATATTTGTATGTAGTCTTCATGTGAACGTATTTATTTTTTTTAATGCATTTCAAAGAAATGAACTTTTGTTACTGGAATAAAATTTGATTCTTAGCAAAATAAATTAGTTATTAAAATGAAGTCTGATAATTAATTTTTAGTTGCAAAAACGAATATACTGTCATTTAACTTTTGTTGCAAACGATTTGATTTATGTAGAAGAAAGTTTTGCGATGGTCATAAGATACTAGTTTGGTTTTGGTGATCATGTGTAAAAAATTACACATGTATTTGTGCTGAATTCGAAATAAATAAATTGTATCATTATAAGATTCAATACAAATCTCGAGTTTCTTCTCTTGTTTCTAATTCATAAATTTAGTCGTAAAGACATCAAAACTTCCAATAACTAAATTATTTAGTCGTAAAGACATCAAAACTTCCAATAACTAAATTATTTAGTCGTAAAGACATCAAAACTTCCAATAACTAAATTATTTAGTCGTAAAGACATCAAAACTTCCAATAACTAAATTATTTGGTGATCATGCATAAAAAATTACACATGTATTTGATAAAATTTGCTCATTAATGTGCAAAATGTTTATGTACATTTTTGCTGAATTCGAAATAAATAAATTGTATCATTATAAGATTCAATACAAATCGCGATTTTCTTCTCTTGTTTTTAATTCATAAATTTAGTCGTAAAGACATCAAAACATCCAATAACTAAATTATTTAGTTGTAAAGACATCCAAACTTCCAATAACTAAATTATTTAGTCATAAAGACATCAAAACTTCCAATAACTAAATTATTTAATCATAAAGACATCAAAACTTCCAATAATTAAATTATTTAGTCGTAAAGACATCAAAACTTCCAATAACTAAATTATTTGGTCACAAAGACACCTGGCAACAATAAACACCGCACATAATTAAGGGTGTAACACAGAAAAAAATACAGCTGCAGTGCACAAGAAAAATATTCTAAAGAGAAAAAGAGGGCAATCTTTCATTGACCGGAAGAACAAGCATTATAATATTGGATATACGCAAAAGTAAGTTCCTTTTTAGGTGCATTCGTAATTATATAAATACGTAGCACATATTGTCGTCGTCTAGTCCGTCCGTCTGTCTGTCCGTAACAACGCAAAATCTACCCAAACGAATTGTTTGAAATTTAATATATATAATCATTGCAGAATTTTGTTGCAGACATTTCAAATTTTATGAAAACGGAATCAAAACTTTAGAAAATATTAATAAAAATATTTAAGAAATTTGAATTAAAAAAAAAATTGGTGCTTTCTTGTTATAGGAGCTTCCGAGGTTTAATCGTGAAGCGACCGTTATACTTATTTTATTACAGAAATTAATCTGCAGATGATATAATTCATTTCACAGAATTAAAAATCATCAAGATCTGAATATTTATACAGGGTGTTTCAGTTAAACGTTTCAGAACTTCTCAGAAGGGTAGGGTACAACCTGACGAACCAAAATCTTATACCAATGGGCAGTCAGAAATGCTTTCCTGATGCGGTAGATGGCGTTGTGCGAAAGTTCCGAGCTTTCGTGCAGGGAATCTTCATTTCGCACAAGAACGCCAAGTTAGTAGGATGGATGATTACACGAAAGCAGAATTAGCCGATATGCATTTGGTGTACGGGGCTGCAAATTGTAGTGGGCCAGCCGCACAGCGTTTGTACGCGGAACGATATCCGACGAGGCGTATTCCCAGTCATAATTTATTTGCAAGACTGCACTAGAGGTTAGCTGAGACAGGTTCATTTGAAAGAGCTGTCAGGGTAAGAACATCACGGACTCCAGCCGCCGAACAGAATGTGATGCAGTATGTACAGAGGAATACAAGAACGAGTACACGGAGTCTAGCAAACGTAGTCGGGGTTTCCCCTTGTAGCATCTGGAGTATTCTCCGAGAACAAGACATGCATCCGTTTCACATGCACCGTGTCCAGGCACAGCAACCGGAGTATTATGCACCTCGTATAGCTTTCGCACAGTGGTACCTTGGAAAATGGGCTGCAAATCCCACTTTTCCTGCTGAAGTGTTGTTTTCCGATGAGGCATCCTTCACAAGGGAAGGAATTTTCAACTCGCATAACGACCATAACTGGGCGGTCGAGAACCCGCATGCAATACGACGTCGTGCAGCACAGATTCGATTTTCGGTCAATGTATGGGCAGGTATTATGGGAGATCGCCTGATCGGACCTTACCTGTTATCGTGTCGTCTAACTGGAGATAACTACTTGCTCTTTCTGCAGCAAGTATTGCCACAACTTTTGAGAGATGAACAGATTTCTGCATCGACGCAACAGACAATGTGGTTCCAACACGATGAGCCCCTGCCCATTATAGCGGAGCTGTTCGTAACTACCTGGATGTCCCATTTGGTCAACAGTGGATCGGACGTGGTGGTCCCGTGCATTGGCCTGCTCGGTCACCCGACCTATCATGTCTTGTTTTTTATTTCTGGGGTCATATGAAATCGCTAGTTTATGACACCCCTGTTGACAATGCTGAGGAGCTGGTTGCAAGAATCGCAGTAGCTGCCGGAGAAATTCGAAATTCGCCTGTATTATTCCAGAATGTTCGGATGTCGATGCGTCGGAGATGTGAGGCGTGCATTGTAGCCCGTGGAAGCAACTTCGAACACTTACTTTAATACATGTACCTTTTGCTTCTTTTCATGTATTATTAAAACGATTTCTCACTTACGGTCTCTTATCTTTATGGTGCTTCTGTGTACAACACCGCTTCAGGAAAGCATTTTCGACCCCACATTGCTATATGATTTCGAGTTGTCAGGATGTACCCTACCCCTCTTAGATGTTCTGAAACGTTCAACTGAAACACCCTGTATAGTTATCTATAGTACGAAAGCACCTTATATGTCACGTTTAACGTACAATTTCCAACTTGTTTCCAATAAATAGCGTAAGTGGTCTTATATGTATTGGGTTAAACTCGTAATACATGCTTTTGAAACGTCTCTTCCTAACCTTCAAAACGTAGTATATGACATTTTATTAAAGTGTAAATAACATAGTGCTTTTATTTGATTTAATATGTACAGTTTTGTGCCAAATAATCGTCCTTTACGGCAAGTTTTGTTATACTTTTAGAAATTGAAGAAAGCGCTGCTGAAAGTCATCGTTTACTTGTAGATGCTTACGGTGAACATGTTTTTTGATAGTATGTGTAGAGGGTGGTTCAAGCAATTTAAAGAAGGTTTATTCGAAGTTGAAGATGCTTCCGTGAATGTAGACGAGCTACTGAAACCTTCTGAGCCTGTTGCTGAAGACATCTACCGACGATAACTAATGCGTTTCAAGCGAACTATTCAAGAAAATCGACCAAAATGGGAGAATAGACAGAATACATATTTTGAAACATGACAACGCAAGCCACATACTGCAAGTGTCTTAAAAGCTACTTACAAGGGCAGGACTGGAAAGTCCTATACCACCCATCATATTCGCCAGACATTGATCCTTTACATTATTATATATTCCGGTCGATGCAGTCAGCCCTTCAAGACGTACGATTCACATCTTATAAAGTATAAAAAACTGAATTGACGAAAGGATCGCTTCAAAATACGATGCCTTCTTCAGACAGGGAAACAATGAATTGCCTGAAAGATGGGCAATGTTTGTGGCTTCTGATGGAGCATACTTTAAATAATGTAGTACTTTTATATACTTGCTAAATTAACATGTCACTTTTAACCTAAAAAACGGAACTTACTTTTGCATATACCAAATAACTATTGAATTTTTAGAAAGGGCGACATGTCTAACATATTAAAAAATGCACAATTCAACTATTTTTTTAAAGTTTTTTTACTGTGGTTATTCCTGGAACTTTAAGACTCTGTTCGTGAGAGAGATTATTCTGTGATAATGATTATAAAGCTTGGCAATTTACTGAACATGCCGTAAATCAATGGAAACAACTGAAACTATATGGAAAAGTAATATAGTGTTATTTAAAGGTATTTTATCATAGTATAGAATATAATATAATCTTAATTAAATTAACATAATTTGGCTGCAATATTGTAAACTATATAAACACAATACGATAAAAAAATATCCTCAAAAGCTTACGTAAAATGAACTTACCCTAGTTTTTCTTTCTATGTTTGGTTTGGATGTCATATGTAAAGAATTGCACGTCATTGATGAATTTTGTTTCAAAGTGAAGAGAGTGTTCAACGAATTATTTATTTTAATTATTTTTTTCTGACATTGGAAAATCTTAAATTGTATCTTTTCCAATTTAAACACAAATAGAGTGTTTCTTGCATTGTTTATAATTTCTAAATTTATCCATCCGAACATTCAATAAGGTATTATTATGTCAAAGAAAACTGGCAACAATTAACATTACAACACTGAAACTACGTTTATTTCACCTGGAGAGAGCTATCTAGACACATGGCAGTGTATCAGCAAAGTCCCCAAAGCAAAAAAGTCGATACACCGGTCGTGGGTATATTTACACGAACCATTTCGAGCTGTTTTCGCCAAATTTCGACACTCTACTACTGAAAATCTATTTGACCTACGCACTTGTAATTTGAAATGTTTAAGAAGGCTCCCTCAATTATCCAAAATTTTATAAATAACGCATAATTAGTTTCAAAGATAATGATATTTGAAAATGTCTGATAATCGATAATTTTATCAGTAACTCACTCACTCATCAAAAAGATTTCATGTATCTACTGAACTTACAGACTTAAAATTTGGTAAAAAGTTCGTTTACGCTATACAAAATACCCCAAAAAAATCCACAAATTTTGAAAATCGATTAATTACCCACTTGTGAGTGTCCATTTTAACTTTGACGTTACGTCTATTAGGCGAAATTCCAATTTGCCAAAAAAGCGCCAAATGTTGAATCCGGACGGACCTTGCAGCAAAATATTTGATTATCAGCCATTTTGGGCTAATTTCAGTTAATTAATTTTTTGAGTAATAAATTATGCGACTTCAGTCTTCTTATGGTTATCAACAAAAGAAAGAGCAGTCGCAACGAAAGAAAAAACGTTGTTCTAGCTGTCAGCGAGGTTCTCTTCTTGACTTTAACCATAAGAAAGTCATAAAACTTCAAAGAGACAGCAATACCACAAGTTATAAGCCGCGGGTAACTCTGGTAGTCTGAGTGTCTAAGCTACTAAACATTGTTCACAGGACTATAATAGTTAAAATTCACCTATTCAGAAGTCTCTAGCGATAATCTAAAGATTCAATCAAAACAAAATATTACTAGTATTTACAGTTAAACTGAAAATCGCAAGTTAAACTTTGAAAATTGAAAAAAAAAACAGATGTCTGTGACACCGCTAACAGCAGATAAGGGTTAAAATTACTTGTATTGCGCATTATATTAACCTGTCAGATCATTCAGATCATTGCACTATTTTTACACAATATTTTATTAACAGAATAGTTTATTTTCGTTTGATTTTACTTTCCTTTTACTTTTGAAACAGATGAGAATTTATTTGGAAAAGATCTTACTTTAAAAAGATACCATAAAATGATCACCAAAATTGGTTTTTTCAAGAAAAGTTATAAAATCATTGGATAAAAGTATTATAATTGCAGTTTACATTTGTATATGAATCTCTTACACAAAAGTTTTTACAATATCTAAAATAGATGTATTTGATTCATAGTTCAAAGGTAAGTTTCTTTTAAGAATAGGATGAAAATAACTATACAATGAGAGACTTATGTCAATGAAAATTTTTAAAACGTGCCTGCTCATATACTTTAATCCTAAAATAGCACAATTACTAAAAATTGCAAGCATAAAATTTAAGGTATAAGAGGTTCTACACTATATTGCCAATGATGATTGGTCACTTGCGAGTTTAGACGTTTTGTTAAATATCTGGAAAGATACATGAGGAATTATCCTGAAACTTCCGGAGTGTAAACAACAAGATTGACGTCATATATTTCCGCAAAGATTTTTCCCGAAACCCCATAAGGGGCCGTCAACAAATTGAAGAAAAACGAATATATATTGGATAACCCTGTCAAAACTAATATTGCAAAAGCATTCAAACTGTAGATTATGATTAAGTGGATTATTGTAATAATTTGGGTTCATTTTTATGAAGATAGCATGTATACTCGAAGAGAAATTCAGGTTTTTATAAAAACAGTCCCAAATTTTATCAAGTTTTTTGCTTATATTTGCAGAGTTTTGAATATAAAAACAAGTTATTTTCAGAAAATATGACAAACAAAATTGTACACAAGACCCTGCAATCAGAATTAAAAAATAATAAAAATTGTAGGAAAAATGAGCAGGTTTACTAAATATTGTTTCACTGCGCATACGCGAATTCAATCAAAATATACTGTGCATAATATATTAGCTAAATATATAGACCAACTTTTATGAAAGTCTCAAAAACATAGCTTGAAAATTCTGATAGTAATCGTCGATAGAATAAGTTCGAAATTCGCTGTTCCCAAAAGGAAGCAAAAAGATGAGGGGTTGATGAGAGTAATCTACGATTACTATCAGAATTTTCCAGCTATGTTTTTGAGACTTTCATAAAAGTCGGTCTATATATTTAGCTAATATATTATGGACAGTATATTTTGATTTGAATATGTAGTAAACCTGCTCATTTTTCATATAATTATTATTTTTTGATTCTGATTGCATGGTGTTGTATACAATTTGGTTTGTCATATTTTCTGAAAATAACTTGTTTTTATATTAAAAACTCTGCAAATTATAAGCAAAAAACTTGATAAAATTTGGGACTGTTTTTATAAAAACCTAAATTTCTCTTCGAGTATAAATGCTATCTTCATAAAAATGAACCCAAATTATTACAATAATCCACTTAATCATAATCTACAGTTTGAATGCTTTTGCAATATTAGTTTTTACAGGGTTATCCAAAATATATTAGTTTTTCTTCAATTTGTTGACGGCCCCTTATGGGGTTTCGGGAAAAAATCTTCACGGAAATATATGACGTCAATCATGTTGTTTACACTCCGGAAGTTTCAGGATAATTCTTCATGTATCTTTCCAGATATTTAACAAAAGTCTAAAATCGCAAGTGACCAATTATCATTGGCAATATAGTGTAGTGTATAAAAGGGGCAGAGCTCTCCTGAAGGAATATACTATTCATTCTAAGAAAATTACAAGAATAAGCAGTTCCAGATTATCATTGCACAAAATATCTTTAATGTGGAAATTAATTCTAAAATTTATTTTCCTTGTACTTCGAGTGAATTACAATTATATATAACGTAAAAAGTGTAGACTGCAAATTGTAGGATATTAAATAATATGCAAAATGAGAAAAGTACTTCCTGCCAACGAGGCCTCTGATCTTCAGATTTACTATTATATTATACATATATATATATTAATTAAGTTTAACTACGCTTAAATTATCTTTTAAGTTGCATACAATAGCTATTTTTAAATTGGATATCTTCAAGAACATTTTAAAGAAAAGAACAAACATTGAGAATTACTTTGACATTTATGTTGTGATAAATCTAAATTTAATGGTAAATGTTAATGTTTTTTGATTATATTAACAATTGAAAACGATATTAGAGACGGCTGTTAAAAATATTTACTGTTGTCACTTCATTCTCTGAAAAGGAAACTTGGTTTAAATCTTTTCTTTAAGAGAAGAAAAAAGGAGTGAAAGCACATGTATTTGAACCATGCAAAGTTAGTGATGTATATATAATGTATTTTAGTCTAATTTATACAAGATTGACAGAACAAACACTAGACTCATGAAACTTTATCACATCGAAAAAAATGTAGTTTGTTGACTCTTTCATAATTTATAATTGAAATAAATATTAGTTATCCCGACTCACTTTACTCATAACCCATCTACGTAAGACGACTCTATTGCGTCGAAAATATATAGTGTGGAACCGGCAATTCCATTATGATTTAAAAAGTGCTGAACAATTTAATCCGATAAATTCTGAACGATTAATGTCGATCGCACAGACATCTGCTAGCTTTTACCACTGAGCTCTATAATAATACGTAGAGCTAACTCACCGATCCTCTTTCTGCCGCAACCGCATCACACTTTCGGTGCGCGCGAGTAATGAATTCTGCCCTTTTCTAAGTATTAAAGGCAATTTTTTTAACTTTTCCGCATACTTTTTGTCATTTTTAGTTATTTCTACAGCTTTTTCTTATTTTTATGAGCAATACTTAACATATATATATATATATATATATATATATTATTGAGCTTCTATAAAATTTCCATTTTAACAAATATCAAATTAAATATTGGCGATGAATTTAAATAAAACCTGTAGTTTTTACAATAAAAAATGTATATCAGTGAAAATTGTAAGAAGCTTCGTAATATTTTTAAAAGATAATCTAATTTGAAAATATCTATCACATACTATTCTATGGGAGAAAATCTGTGCCAAAGATTTTTGCCAAAGATTTTCCTCCGAAAATCTTTGGCATTGTATTCATGGGTGGACCGCTGGGTACAATGTATAAAGAATAGGAAGTTAGCTCTCCGTTCTATTGTGGAGCTCAGTGGCTTTTACCGGCCGAAATGTTTTCTCAATTCAATCATACAATTTTTACTTCTCAGCTACCAGTTGTCGCTACGATCGACATTTATTGTTCAACATGGTTCGGCATTGATCGAATTCAATCTTCTAGACTTTTTTTTGGATAGCCTGGCCACATTATATATTCTATACTCTATAACCATAGTACACATCGTAAACACTTTTCACACAATAAAAGAGCAGATGGTAACTATGAAGATGTACAATTCCTTTATAATACTTGTCGCAATCCAATAATTCAGTAAACAGTACATCGTACCTCGCTCCAAGAAATTACACGAATTTTCAAAAGTAAAACTAATTTTCAAAAGTACATTACATTGGATTTGTGTGAAATCTGATGTCATCACGAGAAATTCTGTAAATGACTACCGCTTGCAATAAGAGAATAATTATTTAGACTCTTTATAATTTAAAATGTGGTTGAGAATTTCACTGACTGAATTATATTGCCCTTTAACCGCTTTTCATTTTGGCATCATATTTCACAAGAATAAAAAATAGCATTTAAAAAATTTCGTTAAAATTTCATCATTTTTGTTAGTTATGTACGAAAATACGGATAAAGCTTGAAATGACACGCTGAGCGCGTTCAGAGACCAAAATGCGTGTTACCAAGGCTACAGTAGATACCGGGCTCCCTTATTCATTATCATGACGTCACAAATGGGGGCTGGCCGCGAAGAAAGAAATATAGCGATTGGCACAAAACGATGGGCAGTCGCTTTGTACCAATCGCTGGTCGTGGTCAGCCACAGTTTGTGACATCATGAGAATGAATGAGCAAGCCCAGTTTCTAGTGTTGCTTTGGTGTTACTCGAATAATTGGAGAATGACATCATCTGATTTTCTCAGTGTAAAGTTGGGTTAAAATGGATCTGAACGCTTTTGGTTAAATTTATGGACATGTTTACTATCAAACACTTCGGTCAACCAATCTACCATTACATTTTGATTGTAGAAACATTGCATGAACCATCCTAGAGACGTTGGCCAATTATATCATAATCATGTTAAAGGTATACTAATCCCATGGTCAGGACTTAAGTGCACAGTAAGAGTAACAAAGAACGACAGTTAACAGTTGCAGTTAGCTATAAAGCAAACAAACAAAAATTAATTTCCCGACCACGTGATGACTTTACCCAACAAAATTCTCCATGTAATGTGGGTTGCCTGAAGTCTGGGTAATTTCCAGCTTTGAACGCTACGGGTAACCCGCAAAAATCACGCGATATCGGTCTCTGAACGCTTTGGGTTACCCATGTGTTACCCTATGTACCTAAAGATTCGCTCTCTGGTGTTGTAAATTTCCTTGTGGCTATCTCGTCCCTGTATATTGACGATGACTTATAAGCGGGCACTTGATGTCAAGCACACAAGTCAGATGTATGTTCTCAATAAACAAACAAACAAACAAACCTAAAGATTCGGTCAGTGAACACGCCCGTTGTATTTCTGATTGAATAAGCAAATTGACAAAAATTATACCTATGACAAAAATTATTAATCTGAACTTGGGTGCTTTATATGAGTGTGTCGACATATGGGATATCGCTCCTTGCTTGAGACTGTTTTGGACAAAAATGAATCGTAAGGCATCTGGGAGAACCTTCCATTATTGCGAAGCCAAAGCATGTAAAATTATCTCTCATGTATAATCAGATTTGTCTAGTAGAGCATCGCCCAGTTCTAAAATATTAGTTTGCTATAGCAAGGACAAGAACGCCTGAATGAGCACAGTTTCAGATTGCCCTGATGCGTACGTTGCCACTCTTATATAGTTGCACCTTAATCTTGATGAATACTATAGCTTCTTTTTTGAAAAAAGTTTATGAACACCTCGTATATGCGTCTCTATTGAAAACTTAAACTTTTAGAGAGTGATAAATATTGTTACCAGATATAATGAAACAGAACAATAACATCATGCAGTTTCTACTAATTAAAAACAGCATAGTTATACCAAAATGAAAGGATAGAAGCGTCAATTAGTAAACATTATCGCCTGTATATTATACTAGGAGGTTCAAAACAATTATACAGTTCCAGGTGTTGTAAAACAATAATACTTGAAAACACAAACAACAATTCTGAGCCGCTATAGTTTATTTTTTTTGCTTTATACATAAACATACGCTTTTTTGTTAGCGCTAATAGCAAGAAATAAACAAATCAATGTGTGAAATGTGCACCATCAATAATTATTCATACGAAAATTATTCTCATATTTCAATTTAAATTTTCTGCGATGAGGTTTAACGTATCATCTATAGTTTATTTATCTGCATGTTTCAAAAGAAAAACTTTACAATCCAAAATTTCTCTTTTATGGAGCATGTGTACTGTCTAATTTCATTTTAAAATTTTTGAGTTTTGCAGATGCATTCAGATATATGTGATTAATTACAAGAATTTGTGGGGCCTCCGTGGCCGAGTGGTTAAGACACCATCCCGCTAATCGCTTGAGAGCGTAGGAGACAGGTCGGCGGGTTCGACTCCCGCCAGCTCCATTGCACACACTTTGTGGAGCTCTCGGATGTAACTCTCTGGTGTTGTAAATTTCCTTGTGGCTATCTCGTCCCTGTATATTGACGATGACTTATAAGCGGGCACTTTATGTCAAGCACACAAGTCAGATGTATGTTCTCAATAAACAAACATAAAAGGATTTGTTTATTAATCGTCGTCGATAATTAAAGTGTTAGTACAAGATAGATCTTGCTAGCACAAAGAAGTGGAATATAAAAGCATGGAAGTCATAAATATCGTGAACATGTAACCCACGCCTCCTACGTTGGAAAAAGATTAACAGAGAAACGATGCGTTACCATTCGGTCTCGAATGTCCTTACAGTTGTGTTTTACGTACTGCAAAAACAAAACATAATAAAAACTCAAAGAATTGTTATTTAGAGTTTTAAGTTAAGCTTTAGGAGCGTGACACTGAACACTGTGGTATTTGAACTTGAATTGTGTAGATTTCAGACCTAAGCTACATAGGCTGCTGTATCAAATGATCCATTTTATGTTTATGAATTCTATACAACACACAATTCTTTTTACTATTAATTAATAGAGTTGAGTGTATAGCATAAAAAGTAGGATTTTTTTACAACCAGTGTAAACTGAACAATAAATCCTTAGAAAATCCAACTCAGTGCCACGACGATAGCAGACTATCGGCTTTGATCTCACAGGATATGGGAGCGTAGACGTTGAAATGCTTCGTCGATATATCCGAGTTCACGTGGAAAAAGAGGTACATATTATAACCAGTATATAGCTATGTAAGAGTGGTGGAATATGGAAAACAAAGTTTGATGATTCTGAGTTTTGGATAAAATCTAATAACCACAAGCATCTTGTTAAACCTGCTATAATCAACAAGCTAATGTTTATAAACTTGTCTAATTGAAATCGTCGAGTATCACCAAATTCGGGAATATGGTTTAAGATAATTTGAATAAAACCTTCAGTATGAGAAAGGGAGCTGTGCGTGCTCTGTTATACAGGCACTCAAATTATAACTACATCTAGCATGACACATATTGTTATATTACTACATCATATAGAAGTTATAGTGTGGTAATCAGATATTCCAAAACATACTAAAACATTTAAGGTAATATATGTCGAACGATGCGGAAAAATAAATGTCGATCGCAGCAACATCCACTAACTCAAAAGTAAACACACTATAAGGATTGAATTGAAAAATCGTTTCATGTGATGACGAGATACACTGTTAAAAATCTTCAGCTTTTGCTGCAGACACACTCCACCGCTTTTAGAGAAAACGGTTACTTTACAATATTATAGAGCATTTTCATTGGTCAAAATAGAGATAGCCTATAAAATCGGTGGAGTGACTATGCAGCAAAAGCTGAAGATTTTTAACAGTGTAGCAGATGTTGCTGTGATTGATATCAGGACTACACTCGCGACCTACGTTATACACGGCCGATGCATGACGTTTAAAACGTCACATGAAGTGGACCATTTTTATAAGGCGATTGGTGCAAAACGGGATACGCGCCACTTTGCACCAATCGCCGTGCAAATCTGATCCACTGCATGTGACGTTTTAAACGTCATGCATCGGCCGTGTATAACGTAGGTCGCGCTACACTAGATACCGGGCTTGCTCATTCATTATCATGACGTCACAAAAGGTGGCTGGTTGCGAAAAAAAACATACAGCGATTAGCACAAAACGATGGGCGCGTCGCTTTGTACCAATCGCTGTTCGCAGTCAGCCACTATTTGTGACGTTATGAGAGTGAATGAGCAAGCCCGGTATCTAGTGTTGCCTTGTTGATACTTATCAATCTAGGCTTTTAAAAAGAGAAGCGACAAGCGACCGACTCTGCCGTCTAACAAATAACGACCACCGAAGTACACGGCCAGTTAATGACTTTTAAAACATTACACGGCGATTGGAACAAAACGATGGGCGTTTCTCGTTTCACAACCGTGTTAAAATTATCCCCTGCGTGTAACTCAAACGTCACGAATAGGCAGTGCATTTCGTTGGTCGCGAACAAACTCTGGTTAATATCGTACAGTCAACCTTTCGATTAGGATGCCTCGATAGTAGAATGGCGACATACTGAATATAACATTTGATTTTTTGAGAGGATTCTGGACAAAAGTGAACAAAAAATTACCAAGCATTTTAGCATGACTACAATTATCACTAAGCTAATTCTTGTTAACTTGCCATAAGGGTATAATCGCGACCTACGTTATACACGGCCGGTGCATGACGTTTAAAACGTCACATGGAATGGAGCCGAGGCTAACGAAAAAGACAGGCTACCGCGGTGCATTCCACTTATCTTTTTTTACAGACCGCTAGAGTGACGTGTTGCTCTTTTTATACACATGCATTGGTGCATTCGAGTATCACGTGACTCCCGCGGTATGTAAAAAAAGATACGCGTAAAGCACCGCGGTAGCCTTTCTGTTTCGTTAGCCTCGGAATGGAGCATTTTTACACGGTGATTGGTGCAAAGCGGCGCTTCCACCGTTTTCACCAATTTCTGTGTACAAATGATCCACTCCATGTGACATTGCAAACGTCATGCATCGGCCGTGTATAACGCAGGTCACGGTATAATTGCGACCTACGTTATATATAGCCGGTGCTTGACGTTTAAAATGTCACATGGAGTGGATCCGAGGCTAACGAAAAAGAAAGGATACCGCGGTGCATTCCACTTATCTTTTTTTACAGACCGCTATAGTGACGTGATGCTCTTTTCATACACCTGCATTGGTGCATTCGAACATCACGGACTCTCGCGGTCTGTAAAAAAATATACGCGTAAAGCATCGCGGTAGCCTTTCTTTTTTTTTTATCGTCGAAGTGGATTAAACGGGCCCCCCCGTTTTGCACCAATCGCCTTGTAAAAATGATCAACTTCATGTGACATTTTAAACATCAAGCATCGGCCGTGTATAACGTAGGTCGCGGTATAATCAAACTCGCCGTGGTGGGTATATCCAAGTTCTGGAATGTCAGTCCACCATAGTTTGGACAAACGGGTCTGTCTAAGCGCCACCAATGAAATAAACAGCCAGTTCATGACTTTTAAAATGGCACACGGAGTGGATCAACTTTATACGGAGATTGGCATAAAACAATGGGTGTGCCACTTTTCACCAATCACAGTGTAAATATGATCTACACAGTGTGACATTTTAAACGTTATGAATCTACCGTGTATTTCGTTGGTTCCGGTCTAAGCATATTCTCATCGCATGTCATCTATCTCAACATTTAGGCACCGTACTTTCGACCTGTTACTGAAGTAACGTCAATTTAGATCAGTCATTTTGGTTAGCTACATTGAACACACCCGAAAAGTTGGCGAATTGTGACGTTATCGAAAACCCACTTTCGTACTGAATCGCGACAACCGAAATACACGTACAGTTCATGACTTTTAAAAAGTCACATGGAGTGGATAATCCTTACACGGCGATTGGCACAAAACGATACCTATTAGCGTGTTAAGATAACCCACTGTGTGTGACGTTTTAAACATCATGAATCAGCCGTGTATTTCGTTGGTCACGATAGTACCGCGACCTACGTTACATACGGCCGGTGCATGACGTTTAAAACGTCACATGGAGTGGATCATTTTTACACAGCGATTGGTGCAAAAGAGTGGGCGCGTCGATTTGCACCAATCACCGTGTAAAAATGATCCACTCCATGTGACGTTTTAAACGTCATGCACCGGGCTTGTATAACGTAGGTCGCGATAGTACCACGACCTGCGTTATACATGGATGGTGCATGACGTTTAAAACGTCACATGTAGTGGATCATTTTTACACGATGATTGGTTGAAAACGAGGGCGCGTCGCTTTGCACCAATCACCATTTAAAAATGATTCACTCCATGTGACGTTTTAAACGTCATGCACTGGCTGTGTATGACGTAGTTCCCGATAGTACTCTATTTCCGAATCCGTCGATGTGAAAACAGGATACTATACAAAAATAGGCACTCCCCCTAAATATTAGACCTCGGCGCTGGCACCAAATTGGTGCTTTCGTTGGCGGATTTTTTTTTAGAGTTTGTACCGTCTCCGCAATTTACACATCAATAATGTCAAAAAAATTTCTTTGACATAATTGATCTAAAAACAATAAGTCGTAGTAAACTTTTGAAAATTATGAGTATTCAAACTCAAAGGACCGGACAAACGCTGAAAAATAAACCCGCATGCGGTAGCTGCCATTTTTTTGTGAGGATTGTAGGCCTAATATTCAGTGGGCGATGGAGTAGGTTTCGCTGACGTCACAATTCTCAGACTTTTCGACTCGTACCGTCAGAATTGAGTGCAAGAAACCTGTGAGATCTGTCACTTCGATTCCACTGGATGCGTCCTCTGTATCAGATAATGAATCATAAAGAAGTCTTTAAATTTAATGACGGTCTCTAAAATTTTGGTCACTTGACTTTTTTGGAAATGTCTCGCTTTAATAAAATTTATGCGTTGAAAGAGTAATAGAATTTTGCGTATGTATACTTTTAATATTATTGTAAATTGACTGTGTGTAATTTTCATTTAATCTATTTCAATTTCAAAGCAAACAAAACTACGAAGATTGTGTCATTCTGAGCATTAAGTAATAAAAGGATATTTATTCCCCGCGTAATATTTATGGTTGTGGTGGTAAAAGTGGTGAAAATTGAACTGAGTTTTGTTTATCATGTTTTAAAGCACTTCTCACATGCTAATAAGTTGCTTAAATTTGCCATTGTAATTTTATAGTTTACACAATATCTACAGAAATAGATTTTAACCTGTTTTTATAAGATAGTATATATATCATTAATATGAGAGCCTTTTAAAACCATTGTCAGAATATTTTACGAAATAAAACATTATTTTTAGTTACTAAATGTTCTGTACATATATTTTTAATTTTTTCTTGTTAAAACTTTGCTCTTTAATTTTGCTTCACCTGTTAGCTTCAGTTAAGTATAAATTGTATTTTATGCATTCCATTAATTTTATAGTTTTCTATCATCTACATAATTAAATTATTTTTATTTAAATTTAACCCCTTTTTAATTTTTTATTTCATCGCATTTTTTTGTTTCTTGTTGAATTACTGTATTTAAGTATAAAATCTCATTTTTAAATGAGTTAAGGCGAATGCAAACAAAACTCTTCTGCACAATTCTTAAGAAATATTTGTTGAAAACCAAGGGTGAGAGGGTTCCGCCCCTCCCCCTAAATTTGAGTCTTTTTGACGGAATTTTAAAGAATTTCCTGGAAATTTTGGTTATTTTTTTTGTAGGAGAGGGGTCCTCAAACATAAATCCCCCCTCATTTTCCACTTTTGGGGGCAACCTACAAAATATCCTATAAATCCCCAGGATCCCTTCAAAAAGCACCTTTCTCTCAAATTTTGGAGGGGGTGGGCCCCCTCGCGCCCTTGGTTGACTACACCCTGATCAAAATTACTAGACATTTAAAAGTTATTACTAGATATAATGTAAATTTAATTGTAGACATATAATAAAATTGGAAAAATTGGAAAAAACTGAAAATTTTAAATTTTTGTAGTTTTTTCAAAATTTTGACCGCCCCTGCGGCGGTAATAGAAATGATTTCACCATAATAAAATTTTGTTGGAATATTACTAACATCTTGAAGTAAATGTTGCAATCTATTGGAAATTGTATTGTTATGGTTGGTTAATTTTTTTTCCGAAAAAATCATTCATTTTGCGATTTTTCGAAATTTTGGACCCCTTGCGGCGGTAAAAAAAAATAACCATTTGGTGTAATATTTTGCAAATTTATTCCTTATTATCAATGGCAACTTTTCCGCACTATTATGTTTCGATTATATAAATTTCGGTTTTTTCGACCCACCCTATTGAATAATCCTTTCCTTAACATTTTATGAAAAGGTCAGTCTAATGACGTTCCTCATTACATATTTCTTTTTTTCCTTTAAAATTAATCCCCCCCCTCTAGTTTTCAAAATTTAATTTAACTTCTCATATTTTTATTAACAGTAAAAATAACTTTATTCTAGCCTTCTCCATTTTTGCCGATTAGATTTTAATATCCGTTTTATTCAGTACGGTTTCTTTCAATTTATATTGCGCATTTATCTTAAAACATCTGTTTCATTTCTCAGACTATAAAAATAAAAGAAGTATGTAATCACACCCATATATTGCGAATATCTCCTCCTTTTTACACGCCATCTGGCATTCACAAAAAATAAAGATGAAGTAACTGCTTTCTTTCTATACTTAGTTCCAGACTAAGATGAAGTAACTGCGTTCTTTCTATACTTAGTTCCAGACTAAGATGAAGTAACTGCTTTCTTTCTATACTTAATTCCAGACTAAGATGAAGTAACTGCTTTCTTTCTATACTTAATTCCAGATTATCTTTTCTCTAACGAACTTTCATCTCTTATATGCATTCATATCTAAATTTTGCATACATTGTCTATGTTCTAACGTACACGCATTCCGATTCAATCATCCAGGCTCCTTTCGGCACCTCATTAACTACAAAAATTTGTACAACCTCCACTTCCCACGAATGCTATTCCGGGTCTGCCACTTTTCAAATAACCTCCTTCATTTACCCAAAAATACTTTGTACTTTGCTTGATTCTCACCAGATTCACAGTACGTTGGTGGTAAATAAAGGAAACCGCACGCCAAAAATAAAAATTATAAAATAGGTTTGAGGCTTTTTTTGTATGTCTCTCTTCTACCGTCTTTGTAACTAAACTTTAATCCGTGGACTTCAGTGATTGCCTTTAAATCATACCTATTCTACAGAGTGGTTACAGGAATTTCTGTCGTGCACTCCTAATCGCTTGCATAGGAGGTATAGTTATTCACGGCTTGTTTCGCTATGTTTTCTGTCATTGAGGGACTTCTTACGGATTGAATAATTCTTTCCTTAACATTTTATGGAGGGGTCAGTGTAATGACATTCATTACATATACTTTTTTCTTTAAAATGAACCACCCCCCCCCCTCTAGTTTTCAAAATTTAATTTATTTAACTTCTCATATTTTTATTAACAGTAAAAATAAATTTATTCTCGACTTCTCCATTTTTGCCTGTTGGATTTTAATATCCGTTTTATTCAGTACGGTTTCTTTCAATTTAATATTACGCATTCATCTCAATGTCTGTTCAATTTTACCAGATTACAAAAATAAAAGAAGTATGTAATGACACTCATATATTGCGAATTTCTCTTCCTTTTTACACGACGGCTGGTATTCACACAAAAAAAGTAACTGCTTTTTTTCTAAATTTAATTCCAGGCTGCCTTTTCCCTAACGCACTTTCATCTCTTATACGCAATCCGATCTAAATTTTGCACGCATTATTGTCTGTTCTAACGTACATGCATTCCAATTCAATTATCCAGGCTCCTTTCGGCACCTAATTAACTACAAAAATCTGTACAACCCCCATTTCCCACGAATGTAATTCCGGGTCTGCCACTTTTCAAGTAACTCCCTTCATTTCACAAAAAATACTTTGTACTTTGCATGTTTCTCGCCAAATTCATAGTACGTTGGCGGTTAATAAAGGGCACCACACGCCAAAAATAAAAAGTGTAAAGTATGTTTGAAGTTTTTTGTATGTCACTTTTCTACTGTCTTTGTAACGAAACTTTAATCCGTGGACCTCCTCTTCAGTGATTAATTGCCTGTAATTACGAAACTGATCTCCGTATCAACTGCTTAATAAAAAATGCTTTCGATATTTTAGTAATTAAACTTGTATTCTTCGATACATCTACTTTTGTCCCAGCTTACCAAAGTTCTTCCTACATATATTTTTTCTCCCTGTGACGTCGCAGCTATGCGTAATTAACACAACAAATAAAATATCTCCATCATAGTCAGGTACCCTTTTTTAACTCACAAGTTACATGGAAAAGTGACCCTAATATGGAATGCAATAACTCCACATCTAATTAATTATCGAATTTAAAATTTAAGATATTTATTCTAACAGTTAACTTTCTGAAAGTCTAAATGAATATAAAGTTTTTTTTTTTTATTTAATTTGAAATTTAATGTTCTTTTACTATATGAATTCCCCTTATATCCCTTGCGCGCATGATTTCTCATAATGGAATTGTCACAGTAAGCCAAAATTTTATAGAGTAGAGATGGGTGTTAACAATGATCTACTTTGGAAAAAATGTTAAAACTTAAAAAAAATCCCATTTTAAAACAAATTTAAATAAAAATTATGCTTATCAAGTAAATTTAGGAAATAACAGTAGGCCATTTTGTGCATTTGTAATATTTATATCATTGATCAAAATTTCATGAAATTCTATCTAGCCATTTCTTAGAAATCATGCGCACAATGACCAAAATCACTTAAGAGAAAATTCACTTTAACCTTTACACGGGAGCTCGGACATCTGTCCGAGAATACATGCAAACTTGGACAGATGCTGTCCGAGCCCCCGTGTAAAGGTTAAAGATCAAATGTTGATATAAAGAGTTCAAACTGTTTGGACATAACTTCCAATCTAAATTTTCGCATGGAGAATTTTTTTAAATGTTCCTATAAAATCAAATTGTAATTCAGCTAATAAGGTTGACTTTTTTTGACACACTGACTCTCTTACGGTTTCTGATTATTTAAATAAACTTAATAAAATAACAATGGAATAGAAATTCTGCTATACCGTTCAAAATATACTTCAGGATACTTTCTGGTTTTACTAAAATATTATTTGTCACAGAAAACAGTCCTAAAAAAGAAGTATCACTTATTGAATATTTTATTTTCTTAGCTATTCCAGTTTAGGGTTAATGTGGAAAGGGGGGGGGAAACTAGAAAAACGTATTTTAATTAAAAAAAACAAAAATTTTTAGTTACTCTCATCAAAGAGTTAGAAAGGATTTTATATTTTAAAAAAGAAACTGTCTTTTCTGAAAACATTTTTTTATTTCAACTAAATTAGCATTTTGTCCGTGTGTGCAGTAATTAAACAGATATTAGTAGTAAAACACTAATATCTTAAAATCCTGTTTGCATTCAATCTTCACTTGAATTTAGCATGTTTCAGGATTTCATTTTATAAGGTTCAAAATATTTTTAAATCCTAATCTAGCGTTGTTAGTTCACATCTAATACAAAATTCTAAATTTCACATGTTTGAAGTGTCCCGACTTTATTTCAGTATGAGAACTGATGACTTTTAAACTGCTTAGTAACCAGGGCTGCGGAGTACGTGGGAAAAATAAGACTCCGACTCCTGAAATTGTAAAGGATCAGACTCCGGGATGGCTAAAGTACTAGTTTTGCCTGTTGATTCCTATTATTCAGATTGCTTCATTGCTGTCATTTGTTTTGAAACAATAATAGTCTCTTTATTAAATGTGATTAAATAAAGGAAATATTACTATTTAAAAAAAAAGTGGCAGCAATCAAGCAATCTGAATTTAAAAAAAAAACCTCAACTGGCAACACTGCAACCTGCTGTTAGATTCTTGTTTGACCTTGAAGCATATAATGTACATATCAACCGATAATATTTTTTCACGTTTCATTTTTTTGGAAGAATTATGGGTGCAATCTGTGATAGGTAGTCAAGACTAGGACTAATTTACTGTAGCGGCAAACTTCCGACAGTATTTTAGTATAAAAAGTTTCACCTTTTCTTTTAAATGCAGATTTTTTTCTTAAATAAGGCAAAAATATTCTTATAAAATGCCTGTGGAAATTTGCCCCTACATTAATTGGTTCTGGTCAAGACTGAAAATATTTTGAACATCCCCCCCTCCTCCTCCCGAAACTCTATGCACATGCACTCACACAAAAACATAATATGCATTAAATTTTATATGTGGTAAAATTTGATTATGTCAAAACTCTGCAATAACTTCATTTTAAATATTTATATGCATGTAAATTACAATCCAAAAGTTAAACTTGAAGCTATTAGATAGAAACAACAGTTGAAATCTAATCTCCAAAATTTACTTTGAACAACACACACAAAGATCTATCGGATGAATCCAAACAACATATAACATATTGGTATATTATTTTAAGACGATACCCAAATTATTTTATGCCAAATCAAACATATATTATACCAAAATATGGGTGAAAGGATGTTTAATTTTCGTTTTATATCTATTCCTGCAGATAAAAAAAATAAGAGACAAAAATTTTACAATTTAAGCATCATTTGGGGTCTCCAGAACCGGAAAAATTCTGAGAGAATGCAAGAAAAATAAAAATGAAAATTTTATATTTCCTGCATTAATTTTATAATTTTGGCTTTATTTCGGGTCTGCAAGACCTAAATATCAAAAGAAGAAAGATAACAGAAATTTCACTATTTCATCATTATATTTTGAGTACTGCAGACACAGGGAATTAAAATTTCACTTTTTTTTCATTGGGGGGGGGGGGGGGGGTTCCTATGCACACGGAAAAAAAAGGGGGGGGAGAAAATTTTTAAAATTTCAGCATTACTCCTGGTCCCACAGACCTGAAAACTCTGAGGAAAACAAGAAAAAAAAGGGAAAATTTTCCAATTTTCGCATTACCTCTGGTTTTGCAAACCCCCAAAAAACCTAGAGAAAGGACTATATCAATTCAAAACAGTTTTCAAATATGCTGTACACTGGACAGTATATTAGGCCTGTTTAACCTGAGTTTCCTTGTATATATAGTCCAAATATAAAAATAAATCAGTTTATAAATTTAAAATTACATAGAATTGGTTTAATTTCACTTTAAACTGTCTAAAAAACAAGTCTGAGTCGGAGTCGACCTGTTTTTTAGTGACTCCGACTCTTTTGTCCCAAAATAGGCCCGACTCCGACTCCGCAGCCCTGTTAGTAACTTATCTATCATCTGACAACAAGTAATGTACAGTATACATCAATATTATTAAATATAAGTTTATAGAATTGCTATTTGAGGTATTAGACCTATAATTGTGGTATTTGTATATACATTTTTATACTTTATTCATATGAAACTAATGTTAATATTTCAATCCTTTCATTTATTCCTCATTTTTATTTATATAAGAAACAATGTGAATTAATGTAAGGCTGATGGTATGAAAAACAAGTCATAATTTTACTAAAGAACATTCTCATAAAAGAATTCCTCCTAAATATCAATCATGCACAACCTTAATCTTATGATCCGATATCATATTAATCATATGATCATACAAAGATCATAGTTACCATAGTCCTCAGTGGCGGATTTTTAAAATTGAAGAAACTGCATTTTTAAGCTAACATATAAAAGAAACTGATAATTAATGGAATTTTTATGTGTAAGATCGCGTGAAGTTGTATCTATCGTTAATTGATTTGAGTCAATTTACAGCTAACAAAAGTGACAACATCAAAAAGTGACAGCTTCATTCTGAGAAAGTACATAAGTTATTAGTTGATTTGTAAGAGAGACTGTTTTTATTTTAATTTTGTTTAACATTATTCTAATAAAAAAAAATGTGAGTAACCTAATACAAAAGTGAAAGGAATTTTGTAAATGAACGCAATTAAAGAAGTTGTATTGTTGCAGAAAAAAAGTGAAATATATCATTGTTGCAGTTATATGAAGTTTTACATTCAGTTATAATTTGTGACATAAAAAAACTGATATATTTTTAAAAGATGTGACACAAGTAGTAATTGGGAAACATAAATTTATTCTCATGATCCAAGTCACATTACCAGCTAGCATTAAAAATGTTTTTTTATGTATTTGAAATGTGTATGGTATAAACAGGTAAATTATCATAATCTTAAAACCTCAATATATACAATTGTCAGTTATATATCATTTTTGAGATGTTCTCTTCTTTCATAACGGTAACGAAATATACAGGTGAAGAAAAGTGGAGGGAGAGATGCTCCAAGATACACATTTTTCATGTCAAACCATCTTAGAATAGGTGAGCATTATTTCATCGTTCAGTCTGGAAATTTAGTGTACTTTCATGCTTGAAAATGTGTTTAAAATAAGATGGAAATGTTTTAAGCAGTATCATATTTCCATTTCAACAGAACATCAAATATTGTACACAAACAGTAACGTTACGTTTGTGTAAAAAAAATTGAAATTGGGCGAAAAAAATTCTTCAATAATATACTAACAGAAGGAATATTTTAATAGCTGGAAAATAGAAAAAAAATAACACCGAACTCTGATTGCTTTTTTCGATTAAGGCATTAAAATGCAATGTTAATATCAAGAATTATTTTAAATAATTAAATTTTGGAATACTCTTACAAACTACATATTACTCCAGTTTCCGAAAAAACATTTAATTTTAATTTATAATCGTTCTTAGACAAACGTCGTATATGAAAACTGGAAATATCAAAAATTAACACTATCTGTGTTAATTTCAATATTTATTTGCAACAATTGGAATGATCTAGCAAATTATACAAATAAGTTTCTGAAAACCTCTAAAAATTTATACTGTTTCTCTATACATTTTGATTCGTGTTGAAACTGTGAAATAAGTAGTAAATCAGAGAAAATTCGCATATATAAAGGCTTTATTGTTCATATTTATAACCACTAACATCACATGAGCAAATTGTACAATCATCAATGCGGGGATTTTGTACCTTTTTGTATACCAGTGAGATATGAAATCTGAATGTTTATTTTTCTCTGGACAACAAATACTACACACATAAAACTTAGTGTGCAACCCATGAACTACCCTAACCCCAAAGTTGCACCCCAAAATAAGTCTGTTTTAATGGGATGTACAATTCTACACACATTTCATTTTGTGGATTTTTTTCTCTTAAATGTTTTACCATTTATTTTATTTAGGCATTGTAATTTCAAGAATAAAACATCGTTTAGACATGTCATATTTGTGAAAATACGGTACGTAACACAAACCTTTTGTGATTTTTAAATTCAGTGCCAAAAATTACATTAATAATAGAAGTATTAAAGATGTTTTTTCAATGTAGGCCTGTCTTATGCTTCCATATATTTTAATGATAACGATAGCTAGAATTCTAAATCTAAAGAAAAAGGCAAAAAGTTTACTGTATCTACTCCCTCTCCCCCCCCCCCATCGCAGTTAATTTAAAATTGCGAAATTAATTTTGTGATGAATTACATTATTACAAGCCGTTTGAAAGCATACACTGTTTAAAAAAGCTCCAAATTTTAAAAGCGAACTTTTTTTTTTTTGCTCAACTATTTGATATATATATTTTTTTTTTGGTTAGATCCTTTCAATAATTAAACCGGTGTCATTTTAATAAAGTTATATACGACCAGTTATAATAAACTATTAGTATTTTAGCATGCACAATCTAAATTTGTCTTAAATTATTCAGAGTAATTTTTTTTTTTACTTTTCAATTAAATGAAATGTATTCCTACTCAAAGGTTTATATAATTTTCAAAATAACAATGTTTGTATTTGAGAACAACATGGCAAATTGAAATTTATTCTCTTTTCTATTTAAGACTTTCTTCTAATACTTATGTGGTACTTTATGGTGTTTTATACATTTAATATTGTATGCGTTCAAATCAAACTGTCTTCTTAAACGTGAACAATTACTGTGCAACTGAGAAACGGCTATGTATCTCTATCTTTTGTTTTTCCAATTGCATTTCCTTCGTAAAAAGCAAGCAATAATATTGTTCCCATAAACTATAATAGGGGGTTTACTCAATTTTATGGGGTTGAATGTAAATACATTTACATGTTTTCTACAATTTATTTATACCATCTACAAAAATCTGTGTTAAACTATTTTAGTATGCATTGCAAGCACCCTGACACCATTAAATATGAATGTTGTCTGATAAAATATTTCTAAATTGTTATAAACAGTATAAAAATGAAACCAAAACCTTAAGATTAAGCAAAATTCTCAATGGCGGAAGAAATCAAGACAAATATATAGCAATGGGATATTAGGTAACCCTCGAAAATTTAAGTCGTATAATTCATTTTTATTATACGATTGGTATACATAGTAAACATATATTTAAACAGGCCATTTACTATTTTATTTTTAAATATTTTATAAGAGAAATCTTGCCTCTCCTGGAACTACAATCGAGATGAGTAAGCGAGCTAATAAATTTCTGTATAGAATAAAACCATACTTGAACAAGAAATGAAGAGTAAAATTCATTTTAAATTGTGAAATCTTCCTGTTTATGAAATAAGTTAAAAAAAAATTAATATATTCAACGATATTCTTGCAAGAGGTATGAACCTTTGTTAGACGCACTGCACCACTATTAAAAAAATTAATATATTCAACGATATTCTTGCAAGAGGAATGAACCTTTGTTAGACGCACTGCACCACTATTAAACTTCGTTAGAACAACATACCCCGTACTTTGTACAAAATCCTTAAAAGTTGTAACATGCTACTTTTTTCTATCATTGGTGACCGAACTTCAGAAATACTTTCTTTCGCGGTCTTTTAACACTCTAGCCGCGGGCGATGTTTCTATTTTCTTATATAAATTCGCGGCCTATTTTTTATTCGTCACGTATAATAGTTATAACGATTGAATGTCACTGGAATTCAAATTTATTTCCAAATAAGTAAAAGCAGTTTCTTAATGTACATTATAAAAACAGTTTTATTTCAAAATTCTGGTGGGAATGTGGCATTTATGAATTCAAAATATCTCAAACTTTCAGAGAATGTCCTAATAAATGAAATGATATATGTATTATAATTTGTAAACGAATCTCTCTATTTCTAAATAAAAGAAGATAGATTCAAGAAATAGAATCTCCCAGTGCTTAAATACTATAAAAATTGTAGGGAACGTCAAAATAGCGTTCCCCGCGGAAGTGTATAGAATAAGTGAAACGGGATAGGAGGGTTACCCGCGGCTGGAGGGTTAATGCCAGTGGAAATGACATTGAAGTTCAATTACATTAATATTTATTTACTAATGCTGTTTAATAGTTATTAACCCCCTGACCGCCGAGTGAAAGGGCAAATTGGTAATATTTTCTCTATTTTTTTTTTTAAATGCTGAAAAAGAATTTTCAAATTTTACATTAACAAATTTAATTACGTATATGAGTATAATCCATGAAAGTATTTGTAATTTCTGTTTTAAAACTGCATTATATTTGTAGAATTATAATTTAAATAATGCTTCTATTGCAGTGAAACCTATAGCATACTGAACGGATATAAGAGTTCACGACGGTGAGAAGGTTAAAGTTCTTTACCAAAAATATTTAATTATATCCTTTAAGGTAAAAAATAACGTTTTATTTCTTTAGAAAAATAAGTTTTAGGGATATGTTGCTGAAGTATGTATATAAGAGGAGCTCAGTCAGGTGACATATGATCTTAAATTATGAAAAAAAAAATCTAAAGGGGATGCATTTAAAAAGGTAATTTTCACTGGTCCTTACGAAATGTATTTACTAAACTTTTAGGGCAAAATGTTCTTTGAAATAAATTTTCTTAAGACGTATCGTATTTGTACTAGTAGCACATAAGTCAACCATTCTTTCCACCAAATTAGTTAACCACATTATGTTTATAAAATATATATATAATTTTCATGTTGACTAGATTAATAAATGAAGAATTTAGATACTCTAACTTAGCACTACTTTTTTTCCACTAAAATCTACTCCTGTCTGCTATTAGTCTCCAAAAATGTTTCTTTTTTACGTTACTATGAATTAAAAAATTTTTTGATTAGTCATGCATAATTTTTTTCAATTTTGCACTGCTAAAGCATAAATTAATGGTATAGCTGTTCTTCGGATAAATAAAAATCAACAATTAATATAGTTAAAGTAAATATATTAAGATTTGGTTGAGGGACAGTTAGCAAATGATAGGTGATTGGCCCATAGTAACCTGTTAGCTTTCGGCATCACCCTCATTCAATAGCCCTATTTTTACCTTCTATGAAACACATGTTTTCTTATTCCAGTTAATGACTGCGAAATTATATATTGTTCAATAAACTACGGTGATAATTTTTTTATATTTTATAGTCGAAAAAGATTTTCAAAATTTTATGTTTCTGTAACTATTGTACATTTTTAAAACTAATTTTATAAATTTTTAAGTCTTCTGTAAGTAGATAAATTCTATTTATAATTTTAGGTAAAGTCTGTTCTAAATAAGTGACATTCATTCTGAAACTTTCTCTGAGGATGTAGTGAGATTTTCTAAGTGAAAGTTTCGGACTTGGTAAAGTTGCAGCAGAAGGAATTAAAGTTTAGTCCTCTAGAGGTAATGTAAACAGCTGTCGCTCCTAAAAGAAAACAAAGTAAAATAAAACCAGAGAGAAAACTAAAGTAAATCAGAAAACATAAGACAGAGAAGAGTAAATAGAAGGCAATCTTAGCATTATATTCCAGTGAGAATACTGTCAAGGAAAAATATATACGACAGAGAAGAGAATTTCAATTTATAAGTTCTCAACATAAAGATGTTTCATAAAGCCTTGAGATCGAGTAAAAGCTCTCCTAATCTATGTGATAAAGGAGACAAAGAAAAACGCTGCCGTTCTCCAGTGAAATTTATAAATCGAAGTATCGAGTGTGTCAATTCACCCCCTTTCCGCAATCCCCACAAAGCTTTGAATGATTTGTTTAAGAAATTCTCTACCAATGGTAAGTAATTTAAATTCAGAAAGTTCTCTTATCCATTTTTAATTGTGTAAAAATGTCTTTACTGACAATACTCTACTGAGGAAAGTACTGAGGAAAATAACTCTAAATTTTGAGTACAAAATATATCCAATCTCTGTAGATTTTGTCAATTTTGTTTATCAAAAGTTTTATTTAAAGACGTTAAGCTCTCATTGTTTGAATTTTCTTCAGTTTTATAAATCCGCTTAATTTTTGGATTGATTTGCATAACGAAAATTGGATAGCCGACGCAGTTGTTTTTAATTAATGTGTTTTAATCAGTGTGAATAGCTATAAGTATTTATGTGAATAGTCATAAAAATAAACCAGGAAACAATATTAATCCTTAAATTTGTGTGACAAATTGTCGCATGGTCGCGGTCTCTGAGAACGCTTGATTGAAAAATGAAAAAAATCCCCTATTAACCGATAGGATACTGTTTCTGAACTAAACTTTAAGTAAATTAATATTATAATTAAAATTCATCTATTCAGAAATCTCTAGTGAGAATATAAGGGCTCCAAACAAAAACAATTGTACCAGTATGTTTAGTTAAACTGAAAATTACAAGTTAAACTTTGAAAATTGAAAACAGCAGTGGACTGTGAGACCGCTAATAGTTAAGGGTTTACCCATCAATTCTTGTGGCAGAAATTGTCGCATGGGTTCAGCGAGGAGTCCTTGAGACCGCTTGATCGTAAGATAAACTGCACAGTTAACTCATAGGATACAGTTTTTGAACTTATGTACCGGACGATTATAATTAAAATTCCCCATTCAAAAGTACCTTAGTGATAGTACTAGGGCTACAAACGAACCAAAATTTTACTAGTACCAATAAAGTTAAAAATTTAACTGGGAAAATTGAAAAAAGCAGTGGTCTATGAGACCACTAATAGCAGTTAAGCTGTTCGTCAGTCAACTTCGAATTCCCCTTGCTAATATTAAACAAACGGCCGTAGAATGTAATCGTATTTTTTAAATATTTCCTCAGTAAATTAATATATTTAACTTTTTTCTTTGTACAGTTCTTAAAGGATCTTTTTTCTTAGTTGTCAAGATTTCTAAAATAGATACTTAATTTTATGTGAAGTATTATAATCTTATTCGCAGTTCCACCGCTTTTAACACATACAATATTAATTTAAGCATACATTTTAGAAACATTTTGACAACTACAGAAAAGAGACATCCTTTAAAAAGAATACACAGAAAAAATAATTTAAAAATATTAATTTCCTGTGGAGATATTTTACATATACGAGTGCATTCTACGGTCCATAGTTTTTCTTAACATTAGCGAGTGGATTTCTTAAGTTGACCGACAGTGTTAAGTGCACTTCGTGAATCCTCACAATTTTGTGATTTGTATAAAAAAATACTTACATGACAAAGGTGATAGTTCTCAGTAGCTATAAGTACTGATGCAAGTGGCTATAAAAAAATCAAGAAATCATTTTAAAAGTAAATTTCATTTGTTGAGAAAACTACTAAATGTGACAATTTCAAATACTCTTTTAATCGCACTTTACATGGAAATCTGAATACAAACCTCTTATTTCATCCGTGCAATGAAACATATGGTTATTTATATTGTACTAATTACTGTGCAAAAAGGGCTAGATTAGAGTTTTGCAATAATATTAACTCCTAAATGTGACACTTCAGAACGTTGATATTCTAATGATAGTTACAACAATCTGGTTAAAATCCTTCGAAAATATCAACAATGGAGTTAAAAGCGAATTTTTGTGCAGCATAATTAACTTTTGCACCATTTCATTTTTGTACCATCAAATAGAACAACAAATGCACTAACAATACTTTTTAACAACTTAAAAGAAAAGAGATTTAATGAGATTCTTACCTTCTTATTTTATGGCAACTCTGTATTATCCACATTAGGTCGAATTATACCAACAAGAACTAAACTCTATTTGAGGTCAACCAGCACAAAAAAATGCATAATGTAATCGGGAATAAATACCTTAATTGCATTTCTAACAGCATTTGCATCTTTTTAAAAATAAAAAGTAGCATATATATATTCATTTATATTTAGATATGTAGTTTTCCATGTGAAATGTTATAGGTTTGAGAAAAAACAGAAGACTGAACACGACACGTAAGAGTAAGAACACAACCCGAAACTAAAACTAACATTAAAATATTACAACCCGAACCGACCCACGGTTCATATCTAATCAGGTGAGACGACTTAATGCAGGACTCTAATTTACATTCTATTTAAATTTTATTGTTGTCAATATTTCTTCTCTCGAAGTGCAGTAGACAGTGACATATTAAAATTTTGAGTTGCCCCTGGAAAAAATACGCAGGATACAAATTACAAAATATAAATCAGTAGTGTGTGTATTTTAAATCCATACTGAAAATTCGGAGAGATTGGCAATTTTTATAAAAGTTAATACCTATAAACGTAACAGAAAACATGAGAAAATACAAACATATTTTGAAATCTAACATAATTTCCTGTTTTATTAATTTTTATTGTTTGCTAAAATAGTATTTGTCGCATAAAGTATAGTATTTGTAGTAAAGTAGTATAATTATTAAATATATACGGATAATGTGGCACCGCTAAAACAAGTATATTTCGTGAAATGGAGAAATGGTGGCACTCTCTACTCCCTTTGAATCGTTAAGTGTGTGTGTGTGTATTAAAACGAAATTCGAACACATGCAGCTTACTTCATTGGAAAATGTAGTTTCAAAACATTAAATTTCAAAACTTTATTAATTGAATGTCTAATTTATATTTCATATAAATGCTGTTTGGTATAAATAAATGGGCTATCTAAATAATAAATAGAAAAAAAAATCTATTTTCAATTAAAGAGTATTTTATAACTTATGCTTTCTAATCAGGTAGTAATTTCGGTAACTGAATTTCATGCTCGAATATGTAGATTAAAAAAAAGAAAATGTGGTATATATATTTAGTAATAACGTAGTTCTGTAGCTACGCTCGACTGCAGTATGGTTAAAGTTTGGTCAATCTGAACATTTAGTTTGAAAGATTTGAAAGAAAAGCATATAATTAGTATTAAATGGTTCTGAAGAATATGTATCTGGGCACACATTTTGAAGAAACGCAGTCTACCAGTTTTCGATGATTTTGTGTTTAATAGGTACTGAACACGATTAAACTGTTTTTAGAAAAGGTTTCTGTGAATTGGTGTCTGTATGTAACCCAATATTTTTGGCGCTATAACTTATCCAGTACTGCGTAGAATATGATGAAATTTCATATGGAGTTGTATACTTATGTAAACTTGTGCCGTTTAATTTTTACATAAAATAACCGAACAGGGGGTTGTCGCAAATGTTCCATTTATATTATGCTTATAACTCCAGTTTATTTGAGCAGAACTAAAAGAAACATCAAACTTAGAATCTAGATGATAGGAATAGATTGTCATTAAATTTTGGTTACGGTCATCTAAGAGAGTGTGTCGAAATTCTATGTAATTTTTTATACTATTTAAATCATTTAAATTGTTTGATTTATGTAGACAGTTTTGTGATGGCCACAACATACTAGCTCTTAACACTTTCCAAAATAGTTGAAAAAGTATATAGGAAGACTGTCTGGCTGTCTAGGTAGTGCTCAAAGTCCAGTATTGAAAATGAGGTATGACATTTATAGTTCGTTAACAGACACACAAAATAATTGTTACGTTTTGATCTATGGGGTAAAATCGCGTGCCGAGCATTTTAGTGATGTTACGATATTTTAAACATAAGGAGATTGATTTGCATTACTGAGGTGAATTAAAACGTTAAACCCAGGAGTATAGAATAAGTAGAATTTAGAGTTGGTGTGTAGAAGAACATACAAAATAACTCCAGAACGTTGTGATCTATGGAGAAAATTCGTTTGTGGTGCATTTTAGTGATTTCTCAAAAATTTCATATATAACGGATTAAAAAAATATCACAGAGGCGCAGTACAAACTGCATTACATGCTTTACATTATAGAATGAGCAGCATTTATCGTTCATTTACTAAGACGTACTAAAGTATTCAATTACAGGATTGAATATGATATATAATTGCTGGACGTTTATTATTCCGCTGTGGTATGCATTTTTAAACTTGTGAATTTTTAAGTGTTAACATGGTGTGTGTAACTTGCGCAGATCATATGTTGCATGAAAGAATTTGTACACTTTAAAGAAAATGGACAGTAATTGATAAGAAGATTAATTTTTACTGAGTTATGTGTTTTGTAAATTTCTTATTTAGATATCTGATTTCATTGTATAAAATATTGAAATTTCTTAATATTCTATTAAGTGTTAGAAAGCGTTTCGTAATCCATGCCTCCTGCACGATTTTTCATTCTTGTTTATCTTCAAAAGGCTTGCTTTGGTTGTCGGTTCTTAAATTCATTAATTTTCCTTTTTAAAATTTCTATTTTCTTATTTTAAGATACATATATTTTCTTTGTCCGGTTTCTAGTGTTTTGTGAATTTCAAGCACATACTTTTCGTGAAAAATTGCCAATTTCTACAATATTTCAATTTGTTGTGAATATACACGGTATTACTTTATTTTTTAAAGAGTAATCCAATCCCGTATAGTTATTCATTTTTATAGGGATACTTAAAATATATATATATATATATATATATATACGATCATCTACTGCGCGGGCACAGTGTGCGATATCGGCAACTATTGGACTTAAAACAGATGTGAAAACTAAAAAAAAAAAAAAAAAAAAAAAAAAGTTGCCACAAAAACCCCTTGTTGCGCTGAACTTCATTGTATGAAAAAAAATTAAACTGTAACAATATTTTGATTAGTGTTCGAAAATGTTTCATAATCTGATGCATGTTTTTTTGTTCTTGTTTATTTTTGTTGTCGTTATTTTTGTACTTATATATATTTATTATATATATATATTTACTTTTAAATTCTTAGTATAAATCTTTCTATTTCATTAAAATATTTTATGCTCATTTCCTTAAGTCTTTCATTTATTTATTCTCAATTATATAACTTTTTAGATGGCTCATTCAAACGTTCCTTCTCGCTCAGAGACAGAAGAGTGAAAAAATTAGAAGATATTTACATCTACTGCAATAGAGGTACTTTCTTGAATTATCTGTCGTTATTAGACTACGTTTAGATTTCATCATGGAAGTGTACAGGGTGTCTCAAAAAAATGGAAACGCGTTTACCTGTATATATATGTAATGAATAAAAATGACTAGATTCATTAAAAAAATTGTCCTACCGCTAATATAAAAAGTACAGGTTTGAAGACTTTTTTACGACATTGCAGACAAAATTATTAAATTAGAATAGTTTTTTTTTACTGCGAATGTGTACTGTGCAAATGTGTCTGCTTGTATCTTTGAAATTAACTTAGTTGTAATGAAGGAAAAACACCAGATTTATATCACTTTCATAATATTTAAAATTCTATTTCTTCAAGGGAAATAGGGATCATACGCAAAAGTAAATGAAGACAATGAAGTGTAATGATTGATAAACGTTGGTAAATGAAAAATTAAAATGGTTGATAAAAGTTTCAACAGTTGTAATGAAGCAAAAACACCTGATTTTATACCATTTTTCATATTATTTAAAATTTGATTTCTTGAATGAAAATAGGGATCATACGCAAATTGACGATGGCATTATTTATATTGATAATATGTTAACGAACGTGAATAAAACGGTGTATCAAATACGTTTAATGAAGTATTACACAGACAAACCTAATATAAAGAGATAAATGTGCTTTTAATCATAGAAATATAATTAAAAAATCAATTCACAAAGCATTCTCAAAGTGCTTTCCCTGATTTCCCGCATAACAAAGTTCTTCCAGTAATGCTTTTGTAAATATTTTGGACTTTTTCTCAAGTAATATCTTTGCGATCAACGATTATCGTTTGTTTGAGGTTAATTGCATAAATATTATCGTTCATGGTTCGCTATTCTGGCAGTATCTCATACTTACTTTTCTAATACGTATATATTGTCATTTCTCACAATGTTCAATAACAAACTCAGCATTACGTATTAAATTTTAAAGTTATAGGTATGCAATTTTTCGTAAAAAAGTGACCTAAAAGTGTAAGTTCTTAAAATTAACGGCAAGACTATTTCAGCAACTTTTACTTTTCTTACTACAGTAATTCTTACTTTACATCGTATTTTAAACAGTTTTTAAATTTACATTGGCTATATATCTGTAACAAGTATAAAAATTAAAGCACGTTTTAACCCTTTTAGGACACCCTGTAATTTCTAACATTGTGGATTTTTAAAAACACAACTGCCAACTCTTCGTAACACTATGTTCATTTTACAAATTCAAGAAAAAATAATTAGATCAGAAAATTAATTTTATTAAAAGAAAACACGTAAGACATAAAATAAGACATTTTTTATAAAAAGAAAAACATCCGATTCGAAACATGTTTATTTGAATTAATCAAATTAACATTGTGATTCGGAGATATGGTACTTTTATTAAAATCGGTCTCTAAACACTACGAGATCGAAATAATCATTTCGAAGGCCTAGAGACTATATTTATTAGTAGTATTTTCTGGTGCAGAAAAAAATTAAAACTGTTTACGACATTTTGTAATCTTGTAGGTAACATTAGTGCTGGGGTTGACGACAAGGACTGGCTGCCTCATTTCGTTACAGGTGGGCTGCTTCAGTCACGTGATGCACATTTCGTGATGCAGAACTGGAAAAGCACAAATGCCGGTTGACGAGACTCTAGTTCTCCGAAAGGCGACAAACGTTTACGTCAGCTTCGCATTAGTGTTATGTAAGATACGGAATATGATTTAGATATAATAACTATTTTTACTAAAATAGGTTCCGACTAAAACTGGAAACTTGTAATCTTTTGCCCTTAAGCCGCTTATTTAATTTATTACATTGAAGAAGCGGTTTATCTTGTATCTTTGACAAGAGAATGCAAATGGCATTTACGTAGATTTTCATAAATGAAAAAGACGAAAAGTGCAATAAGTGTATAATCTTTAAAGCAATAGACATCTTAATTAGAGAGTATTTTTAATTGTATCCTACAACAAAAAACTCTCTTCCCTTGTTTATTAAGTTTTTAAAAATATATTGCAATAAATAATAACCAAATTATAACTCACGAGACGGACTATTAATTTGACAGGCTGTGTGGTGGCCATCTTTAAATCGAAGAACAAAATAACTTTAGTATTTGCCAAAAAATAAGCTTCTAGACACGTAAATTAGTCGAATATGTGAATCGGTGATTTCAAAAACTACGCAAGTCTAAGATTTTTTTAAAAATCGGTAACAACTGTGCTCCACACAAATGCAAAGTATTTTAAAAACTTTTGTGCTCAGTATATCATATATTCTAATACGAGCAAATCTTGTGGGTGGTTATATATATATATATATATATATATATATATATATGCAAAAATATCTTAAAAACGGCTCTAACGATTTTGACGAAATTTCGTATCCTACCGTTTTGGGACACCAGAAAACCATTGGGCTAGGTCACATGTTCGAGAAAATTCGATTAGTGGGTCATTTTCGGTCATTTTCGGTCATGGTCTAGCTAATTGTATCTAAAAAACGGTTCAAACGATTTTGACGAAATTTTGTATCCGACCATTTTCGGGCACGAGACGTCTATTGGGCTGGGTCACATGTTCGAGAACTTTCGATTAGTGGGTCATTTTTGGGTCAACGCGGGTCAAATTAATTTTATCTAAAAACGGCTCTAACGATTTTGATTAAATTTTGTGTCCTACGAGTTTCGAGCACGATAAAATCATTGGGCTGGGTCGCATGTCCGAGAAAATTCGATTAGTGGGTCATTTATGGGTCATTGTGGGTCAAGATCTAAAAAGCGGCTCAATTTACACTAAATTTTGCATCCAATGGTTTTCGGGCACGAGAAGACTGTTGGGCTAGGTCACATGTTCGAGAAAATTCATTTATTGGGTCATTTTGGTCATGGGTCATGATATTTGAACTCAAATATAATTTTGACCGAGCACAGCTCGGTCTTCCCTACTCGTATTCTTAATTTTTAAACGTTTGTCAATTATTAAATACTTATTTAAAATAATTAAAATGGGGGGGGGGCATTTAGAACAATTGTTTATTTTTATTAATTTTTAGACATAAATAAAAGTGGTTGGTTGAGTAAGAAAAATTTTACTTATATATACAGTAGGTCCCGTTTATTGTGTACCTGGGAAGTAACGTACTTGCTTCTTATAACGTAATCAGAGGCTAGGTTCCAACTGAAATCTATAAGATTAAGATTATTTCTCTAAATACGTAGAACCTAGTGTTTTTTCTACTTAATTTTGATCAAATAATAAAATTTCTATTTTAAATATCTACTGTATTTTCTATTGTGCACCTTTCTCATATACGGTATATACTGCATTTTATTGGTATAACATTCAGTGGTTATAACGTACTGCATTTATCGGTCGCAAGGCTATAAATAATAAACGGTGTCTACCGTATTCTCAGCCTATATAAAATTATTATTGATTTCTTTTAAAAATATTTATAGGTTAAAACAAATTTTTAAATATTAATTGCAAAAATCATATTTTAGTCGAGTCTCTCAATTTTCGATAAATGTGTACAAATTTGAGTGCTCCATCCCATCTGTACAAAATGAGTGTCGTTCAGTATCAATAATTGAAGATTTGTTTTCAAATTATAAGTTAGTTCTAGCAATATTAAACATAGATGTTACTATTTGTACTCCATCGTAGCTCCATCTAACCTAATGTCCTCTCATTACTTTAAAGAAAAAGTTAATTCCTGTCGATTGCATGAGTTTCATTTCGTATTTTTATTAAATTCCTACTATTAGCTCACACACACACTCTCTCTCTATATATATATATATCTTGTTGGAATTTTCAATCGTTAATAAAATATTTTCTATTCATCCATTCAAGTTCAAATAAATTTTTAAAAACTTGTACTGGATGACAATTGATGTTAATACAGTTTTTTCAAATATTAATTCATTAATTAATTTTAATTAATTTTATATTTCATTTCTTTTTTAAAGTGTAGACACTCCATATTTATAGTCTCACCTTCACACGTAAAAATATAATGGGGCTGTTCACGGACGAAGATGAGGCGGCTCACGGGCGAAGGAGACTATAAGTGTGGAGTGAGTCTATACTTTTGAACAGAAATGAAGTATAAAACTAAAATTAAATAATAAAATTTAATTAATATTTGAAAAAAAAACTGTTTTATCGCTAACTGTAACATCGCTATGGCACATTATTGTGAAGTTTGGTAATTCTTGAAATTCAATATTTGAAAAACGGCATAATTATTAGATTTTAAATTTATATCAAGAAAAATGCAATTTTTTTTACCTTTCTAACGCAGTTTGTCTAACAATTTTGTGAGAAATACTTTTCGAGCTATTAATTTGTGGTATTTTAGCTATTTATTTTTTATTTAATTTTTAATACATTTCAAAAATTTCTCTTATGTATTTAGCAGGATATAAATTTAGGAATAAATACAGTCATTGGCGAAGCGTGTAGATCGCTGGAAAAAAAAATTTCTATTTGACCTAAGTAGGAATTGACTTTAAAAAAAAGTTTTTATATTACTTGTATTAAATAAATCTTAAATGAATCTTCATTAAGTAGAACCGTTTTTTATCTATACACATATGATCGAAGATTTGCATGTAAATATACAATTGTTAAACCTTAAATAAATCTTAAAAACGGTTCTACTTAATCAAGATGCATTTAAGATTTATTTAAGGTTTAACAATTGTATATTTACATGCAAATCTTCGATCATATGTGTATAGATAAAAAACGGTTCTACTTAATGAAGATTCATTTATCTATACACATATGATCGAAGATTTGCATGTAAATATACAATTGTTAAACCTTAATGGTGCTTTATTAAAAGTAAAATACTTTGCTATGTTAAGCAAAAACATTCTATACTGAAGCTTTCTTCATGTAAACTAAAATGGCATCTAGAGAAACCAAGACATCTTAAAGAGAAACCAAGGTGATTTATGTGGCGATTTACAGATGACATAAAAGAAATTTCAAATGTGTTTTCAATTTAAGGGGACAGTGGACGTTCAAAACAATTTTTTTTTATTTTTCACTCAATTGTACTGAAATTTTGCACACATAGTAATTCATACATTTTATAAGTAAATTGAGCAATTTTATTAAAAAATGTGTATAATTAATTTAATTAAAATGTATTAATTAATCACTCGAATTAAAAATGCTCCATGCGCATTAAATTTGGCTTCAGGAACTTGGTGTTTTGTTAAATGGTAGCTTTATATTATTGCAACAAAAGTTGGTATGCGTTTTAAAATTGTACCAATATATTGAGAAAAATTAATAAACTTCCAATATTTACAATTTTTTTTTTTTAATTTTCACGGAAAAATGTTATAAAACTACGAAATTTTCCTTTTATATACATTAATGCATGCATATTAATAGCAAGTTTTGAAATATAGCACACTGCTAACAATAATACTTAATATTATGAAAATTGGATAAAATATAAGACACCTGGAACATTTTCAATATTTTAACTCTGCGAAAATTCTCAGTTACAGAAAACGCGATTTAAAGTTTTATTTTTTAGTGTAACTCAATTACGGTGTCAATTTTGAAATGCTCGTAACTTGGACAGGAATCTTTGCAACTGCATGCGGTTTTTTGTAAATGTTGCAGTTAAGATTGAAGTATAGTAATAAACCAAAATAAGAAAAACTATTTTTTAGTCTATTTTAACCCAACTGAAGGTCCACGGTCCCCTTAAGAATTTTCCATGAACGTTTAACCCTAGAATGCTACCATTTTATTATGCTCTTGCGGGAATGCTAATCCTTCATCTCCTTGACAAAGCTTCATTAAGATGCCGCTTCACTGAAGCTCGCCGATTGCGAAATCCCATGTTAACCTATGGGGAAACTTGAAGCATGATTACTTAATCTACCCTATATATATAAAATCCTAATGAAACGAATTTGTGAAACGAATTTATGAAACGATTTTATGAAACGACTGATTAAACGACTGATTATGTTTCAGGGCTATTTTTAATAAAATATTAAACGCTTGATGCTGAAATTAATACCAATTGTCCATAAAAATCCGCGGATGTCAAAACTGGTAATAGAATTTTGAAATTGGAATTAGTTTTCGAGATATTAATTTTTTTCTAATTTTAATGACATTTCTGTAATGATGGCAACTAATTACTTAGTTTTATTGTAACAAAAAAGGGAAAAAAATCAAAAAGGATTCCGATAGGGATTATTGATTTCTTTTTATTAGTCATTTTCAAATTGAAATTGAATTTATCTTTTATTTCAATTGATAATGAAGCCAAGATTGTGATTAAATTATGTTTTTCTGGAAAATTTGAAAAAAAAAATCACATTTCTATCGTCAGGATTCAATCGTCTGTCAACATTTAATTTAATTTATAAACTGAAAATATTTTGAATAAATTCGTCCAAATGACGTCATTTATGTAAATACGTCATTTATGTTTATACAATTTGTTTAATATAAAGAAGCCATTTATCTATTTTTATGTACAAAAAGAGGTAAATTGAAAGACAATTATAAATAAATTGTATATATACATATAAATACATGTATAAACAAGCATAAAAGTTCGGTGCTTTTCCAGTATATGGGGCCTTGACGAAACAGAGAAAATAGCTTTGGCGGAAAAGGAAATTTGGCAACATACTTTCTGTCAACCTATTCACTTTGTCATTTCGTATACAGAAGCATTTTTCAATATTTATACAATTTGTTTAGCGTAAAATGTCATTTATCCTATTTTATATATAATCAGAAGTAATTTGTATAGAAAAAACAATAATATACGTATAATTAAAATACGCATATAAATAAAAAAAATCGTCGAATTTGTTTCCATGGCTGTTTATGTCATTTGGCACCAAATCTCACTTTCTGATGCCCGAATTGCGCCAAGCTTTTTAAAAAAGCGTCAAGACCCCTATAATAGAAAAGAACCAACAGTTCATTGGGTTTGCTTTCATAACTTTTGGCAACAAATATATGTATATTAACGAATCTATCCCTTTTTGAAACTCGAATTACGACAAACCTAAAAGCAAAGGATCCTATACTGGAAAAGTACCCGATTTTCTTATGGACAATATTCAAGTGACATAACATGGTGTAAAATTATCGCGGATAGCAAATTTGTTTAAATATCTCATCAGTTGATGCCGAATAAATGCAGGCATGCATGCACAAAATATTTAATTTTGTATGATAAATAATTATTAGAAAATTCGTATATACATATTAATTAAAATAAATAATTTACATATTTAAAATAACATGAAAATATGCATGATGGTGCACTAAAATAGAGAGAAAATTAAAACCTGTTACTGAAAATGTCTATAACATAGTACTTTTCAATACCGTGGTTCTTAATGTTATTCACAAGCAGATGGAATTTTTCTCATCCTTAAACGCAAAGGAAGAATATAATACAGATCGTTGTTATAAAAGTCCGAAAGGTAGCCACAATTTAAACCTAACCATTTTATACAAGCTGGTTTTCAAGGTGTAATTGATTTTACTTATCAATCCCTAAAACAGTCGCCAGTTGTCGCAACAGCTGTGTATGAGGCCATGATAATAAAAAAAATGCGCCATTAAAACGTTAAAAGCATGGCAACCCAATTACAGATTTACCAATATTTTTAAAACGAAGCACGCTGTCATGCTTTTAGAGGCCTCGAAGTCTGAGCGGGGGTTGGCGAGCGTAGCTCGCAGGTGGTAGGCCCCCTAGTATATAATATAATTATTAAAATAATGGTTTTCTCCGTCAAAGTAGACGTCAGATATCCCATGTTATGAGTTTTTAAAAATTGTCTACTTAAATTTTAAGTATTTTCTAAGAAAATAAATTGCATCAAGTGAGAATTTGTCAGTTTATAGGTAATTTTTAACTAGATCAAATTTAAAGAGAGACTTTTTAAAAATCTCAACATCTGCATCTGACGTCTTTCTGATGGTGAAAACCATATTTTAAAAATTAGGTAATGAGTAATCACGATTCTAAATTTTCCCATAGGTTAAATGGTATTTCGCGATCGGAGAGATTCAATGAATTGGAAACGTTTTGCCATCTTTACAACACAGAAAAGAATTGGAAGAAACTGCAACTTAAGAGCCTACGCTAGTCACGCGAAGAAACGCTCCAGCTAATGTTAAGTCTATGGGGAGGTTATCCCGCGATTTCTCGCTCGCATTTTAATATTTTTAAATGATTTTTTTTGCATAGGATAGCTGAGGTCGATCTCTAACGTTGTTAGTTTTTGCTTTTTTGATTTTGGTTAGTTTTTTTTTTATCAGCGGACATTTTTAATTTTGGAGCCGGTTGGAACCGGTTCTGAAAGTGGAAGTACCCTTATATAAAAAAAACTGGAACCAAAATCGAAAAAGTAAAAACTAACAACGTTAGAGATTGACCTCAGCTATCCTATGCAAAAAAATCATTTAAAAATATTAAAATGCGAGCGAGAAATCGCGCGATAACCTTCCCATAGACTTAACATTAGCTGGAGCGTTTTTTCGCGTGACTGATGTAGGCTCTTAAGGGATTTCGTACATATTGAAACCTTTCCACTGCCAGTGAAACGTTTTGTGGTTTCGAGCTCTCATAATTTTTAAATACTTATTGAAATTACTTAAATCTCTAATACATTTTAAGCAATATTTCAAGCTTTATTAGGTGTAAAAATAATAATTTATAATATAATAAATACAGCTCAGTTAATATAACTCAATTCTTTTACATTTGATGTCACAATCCACACTATAACTTAACTTAGAATGGATAGATGAACATACGTTAAAACAACTGCTAGACTATATTTTACAGAATGAATTAAAAATAAATTTTTTGATAGAATAATTTTAAATTTAAATTAAAAATTTTAAATTAAAATTATATTTTTAAATTAAGTTTTAAAAATTGAAAGAATTTTTTAAAATGAATAATTAATCATTAAAAAAATGAAAATTATTAACAATTTCAATAACATTGATTCATTCTATAAAAATAGTTTAGAGGTCATTTTAACATAGGTTTCATTTTCATATATCCATTCTAAGTTATCGTTCGGATTGCGAGATACCGTGTGAAAATATTTTGTAATATTAACTAAACTCTTATTTTTTATTAATTATAAAGGTTTATTTTTACATTTCATAAAGCTTAAAATATGGCTTAAGTATATAACAAATTTGCGTAATTTAAATAGTTAAAATAATTATAAACCCTAAACCGCATCACTTTACACTGACGGTGCAAAAAATTTAAGTTATCAGATCCCTTGAAAACACAAACATTAACGTGTGCGCTTGTTAATTTTTATAACACTACTTTCGAAAACTTGTCAAAAAAATAATAGCCTTTTCTGTAGTTTCCAAAGTCAAGTAAACGTACTGAGTTGCCCCTTAATTTTCTGTAAGACGGAAGGATTACCACGATAGGATTATTTATTTGCCACGTGCGTCAGTCAGTAGACGAAAGTGTAGTATTCTAAGGTTAAATATAATGTTGAAATTGTGTGTTACATTTTGTAGATTACATCTTATATTCGTGAAGAGAAAAAGATGCATGTAAAACAACTGGAACTTATTGCTTTCTGAAACTGCTTCTAACATTCTGGAATATTTTTACAATTTCAATATATAATTTCTTTTTTTTTTTTTTTATAGAAAATACTTTTATTGTTAAACTTCGTAAAAGTAGCCGTGGATTAGGATTGTGTATCTATGGTGGCCGGGATGCAACTAAGAAAGATGCCTTTCATCAGTTCATTCGAATAGGGAATCTACATCCGTTTCAGCCTGCCTTGGAATGTGGAAAACTAACATTGGGAGACGTTATTTTACAAGTGAATGGGATCAGTATGCTTGGATTGACTAATTCTGTAAGTGATTTTATTGGTTGTTACAGTCTCAGTTTATCTAATTATATTTTTTGTCGTATTTATACGTTTCAATATTTACATAATGAAACAAAAAAAAATAAAATTGTATAACGTATCCAAGAGTTTTCTATAGTTTAAGCTTCAAACACAGGCGGCATACTCAAAGCGCTTTTCCGTGGAAAAAATCTTCTATACTGGGTGATTATAAAAAAAAAGCTATCCCGATATATCATATATTCTAATACGAGCAAATCTTGTGTGTGGTTATATATATATATATACTAGCTGTTACCCGTGACTTCGTTCACGCAACATTAAAAGAAGAATAAATACATTAATTAAGCAAAATATTTCACTCCCGATAATTAAAAACGTTAATAATTAACTATTTATCACATTTCATAGGAGACAATGCGGTATTTTTTGTTATAGGGACCTTGACATAACGCAGTCTTAAAAAAGTGAAATTTTGTGTGAAATACTCGTGAAAATGAAATTGCAACCAATGCAAAAAGGAGGGCCAAATAAAATCGTGGAAATAGACGAATTGGGTAAAAACAAATATCAATTTTACCTGATAAACAATTTTACTTTTAAGCCTTTGTGAAACGTTTTAACATCCTTCAAAAAAAAAAAACATTAATTGGAAATAGTATAAGCTTTTTCTTTAAATTCAATTCTGCCTCCTTGGTTTAATGTATAGCTGAAACAAATCTTGTTTTCTAAATGACAGTATTTTGAAAAGCAATTTTTGTTCTCCAGAATAAATTGATTCATGAAGTTTGAATAGGTGAAAAAATATTTTTTTTTTTCGGATAATTTACTGAAATCAAGATTTTGTTTTCACCATCTATTCAAAGTGAAAATAAATTCTGTTATTCAGTTTTAATGAGAAAATGGTGTAAAAAATATGCTGACCTGTTTTATTTCTCCTTTTTTATACACAAATAGGGAGTAATTTACTTTCCGTTATTAGATAAACTTCGTTTAAATTTACAAAAAAAAAAAAAAAATCTTGGCATCTAATTTAATTTTTTAAATTCTGAGAGTTTGTGTGACATCCTCGGATCAATGATAACCGGGATTAAGTAAATTGCGATGCATTCGATAGTCTAGGAGTAGTTGCGAAATACAAACACACAGTCGGATTTTAATGTAATAGATTCGTGTTCATTTTCCTTTTCTTAAAATTATGATGTGATTTTTAGCAGAAAACTCTCATCTGTATATAAGGGATACTCATGCTTAATAATCAGTATAGATAACAAAATATTTAAATTTTTCGTTATAAATATGGCGTGAAACTCATCTACTTTCTATACTTACTGATCCTTGTATTATTAATGTAAGGAATTGATTCATACTCATTTTGAAACATATTAGAAAATTCCCGTTTTATTTCAAATATGAAGTCCCTTTTTCACCAGAGAAATCCCTTTTTAATGACATAATTCTTGTTAATTTTCTTTTCCAGGCAATTAATTTCAATACTGGCATAGGGTAAATTATGTTATTTTAACGAAATAATATTAAATCTTTAGGTTTTATCAACAAAAATGGAACTATTAATATTCGTCTTTTTTTTTTAGGTATTCGAGTTATTTCTTTTAGTTTTAAGAATGAAATAGCTATTTCTCGCTATCCATGACATCATTTTCGACATGGATAATTTTGCGGAGCATATTATTGACATTTGCTAGCCATTTTCTTTTGAAACTTCTGTTTACTTTTTAAAAATTTAAATAAAAAATACAGTTTAGTTATATTAGCCGTGCGCAGACGGTAAAACGTCAAGTATTGTTACCATACAAAAGAAAAAAAGTGAAGTAAAACCCAAGATCATTTTATTTCACCAATCAAAGCATATCCGCTTTATTTTAGATGAATGGCGTCATATTCACCTGTTTCCTATGGTTACGCATATTGAGACCTTGTATTATTATCAAAAACTAAAAAAAGTATGTTTTATTTCTAATAATATTATTTAATCTTCTTTTTAATTCTTTAATTTTTTTACTTCATTTTCATTTTTCACGTGAAAATTTTTCAATTGAAACTAAATTGTTGAGTAAAAATTATTATTCCGGGTTTTGAATTGGTTTTGGGAACGATAAAGTATTTGCAACGGTAAAGTAAATTTAACCATTTTATAATATTATACGAAAAAATGTCCATTTATTCTCTATGAAAATAACGAAATTTTGAATTAAGAAAAATATTTGAATAAAATAAACAAAAAACAGCCTATGTTCATTTGAGGGTTATTATCAACCTATACGCAAAGATACAGGATCATTAAATGTTCCATTTTGATGCTGGCTTCAGCCTAACATTTGCGCACAATGAGATTTATAATATTATTAGGATATGCAAATTTTATCTTAAAAACGGCTCTAACGATTTTGACGAAATTTTGAATCCTACCGTTTTGGGGCACCAGAAATTCATTGGGATAGGTCACATGTTCGAAAAAATTCGATTAGTGGGTCATTTTGGGTCATGGTCTAGCTAAATGTATCTAAAAAACGGTTCAAACGATTTTGACGAAATTTTGTATCCGACCATTTTCGGGCACGAGAAGACTATTGGGCTGGGTTACATGTTCGAGAACTTTCGATTAGTGGGTCATTTTTGGGTCAACGCGGGTCAAATTAATTTTATCTAAAAAACGGCTCTAAAGATTTTGATTAAATTTTGTGTCGTATGAGTTTCGAGCACGATAAAATCATTGGGCTACGTCACATGTCCGAGAAAATTCGATTAGTGGGTCATTTCTGGGTCATTGTGGGTCAAGATCTAAAAAGCGGCTCAATTTACACTAAATTTTGCATTCAATGGTTTTCGGGCACGAGAAGGCTGTTGGGCTAGGTCACATGTTCGAGAAAATTCAATTAGTGGGTCATTTTGGGTCATGGTCAAGCTAATTGTGTCTAAAAACGGTTCAAACTATTTTGACGAAATTTTGTATCCGACTATTTTTGAGCACGAGAAGACTATTGGACTGGGTCACATGTTCGAGAACTTTCGATTAGTGGGTCATTTTTGGGTCAAAGCAGGTCAAATTAATTTTATCTAAAAACGGCTCTAACGATTTTGATTAAATTTTGTATCCTACGAGTTTCTGGCACGCGAAAATCATTGGGCTATGTCAAATGTTCCAGAAAATTTTATTAGTGGGTCATTTCTGGGTCATTGTGGGTCAAGATCTAAAAAGCGGCTCAATTTACACTAAATTTTCAATCCAATGGTTTTCGAGCACGAGAAGACTGTTGGGCTAGGTCAGATGTTCGAGAAAATTCAATTAGTGGATCATTTTGGTCATGGTTCATTATGGGTCAAGCTATTTTATCTTAAAAAAGGTTCAGAGGATTTGAAATAAATTTAGCACCCTACAGGTTTAGGGAACAAGAAGACTATTAGGTTAGGTCACATGTTCGAGAAATTTCTATTAGTGGGTCATTTTGGTCATGGGTCATTATGGGTCAAGCTATTTTATCTTAAAAACGGCTCAGACTATTTACACTAAATTTTGCATCCTATGGTTTTCGGGCACGAGAAGACTGTTGGGCTAAGTCACATGTTCGAGAAAATTCAATTAGTGGGTCATTTTGGTGATGGGTCATGATATTTGAACTCAAATTTCAACTCTGTCTTCCCTGCTCGTGAGTCCCTAACTGTCATACCGTTCACAGAAACTGAATGTAATTCTGGCCTAAAGTATTTTGAGGTATGCGCTCAAGAATCATGTGAAAAACAAGTTAAATTCTAATAGTTACGGTTACAATGACAAAATTTCGAAATTTTCAAATAGCAACACCTACTTTTTTTTATTGGAATGTGATCTTCATAGTGAAAAACCATAAAAAGCGTTCGAACGGTACCTGTAGCACAAAAATTGCCGGCGCTAGGCAGACTAAGAAGAAAAGTGAAAACAACCAATAAAGGGCAGAGAAGCAACAGAAAGTAAAACATTTTATTGTTCAGTGGTATCCACCATCTGCCGCATGTAAAGTGTCGTCGCGTGTAAAATGGAAAATGTATGAAACACAATAAAATGTTTTGTTTTCTGTTGCTTCTATGTCCTTATTGGTTATTTTCACTAATCTTCTTAGTCTGTCTTGTGCCGGCAATTTTCGTGCTACAGGCACCGTTCCAACGTTTTTTATGGTTTTTCACTATGAAGATCACATTCCAAAAAAAAAGCAAGTGTTGCCATTTGAAATTTTCGAAATTTTGTCACTGTAACCGTAACTGTTAGAATTTAACCGTTGTTTTTCACATGATTCTTGAGCGCATACCTCAAAATACTTTAGGCTAGAATTTCATTCAGTTTCTGTGAACGGTATGACAGTTAAAGGCTCATATATCGGGATAGTTTTTTTTATAATCACCCTGTATATATTTCTCTTACGTAGCACGAAAATAGGGCTGAATTTGTAGCTTTCCGTTTGGCAACAACCGTAGGTTCCGCGGCGACAATTCTCATTGGTTCGTTTTACAGTGACGTGATACATTTAGCGAATCAGTTTTCTGACCAAGATTTTCTTTTAGACACATCCGAAAACGTTTTGTTTATATTTTGCTGCGTCTGCGTAGTGTTTTTCAAACAGTTTTAAATGAATTTAAGGCGTGGTGTGAAATATTAAAGGCGAAATTCAGATAGGGTCTTTTTTTAAACGCAAATCATTTGATCGATGTATGAATAGCAATACCATTGGTTTGTTTTACGATGACGTGTTACATTCAGCGAATCAACTTTCTGCTCAAAATTTTCTTTCACACACAGTAGAAAACGTTTTGTTTACATTTTGTTTGCGTCATACATAGCATCTGCGTAGGGTTTTTCAAACAATTTTAAATGAATTTAAGCCGTGCTATGCAATATAATAGGCGAAATGAACGCCGTGCTGCGCAATGAGTTTTAAATTGTTTTTCTTAATGTTAAAACGATTTTTGCTCATTGGTGTAGCACCAACTAAATGCAATTTTAATTGTTTTCAACAAAGTTTTAAATTCCTTGTTTTAAGAAAATTGTTTACATTTCATATGTTAACATGTTTCATATGTTTATGATACTACTTATTCTGGCTAGAGTTGCTGCAAAAAGTGACGGGGGAGCGAAGCGAGCTAGTACCGCGTAGCGTTCCCAATGTGAATTGCCTTGCAATTCACGGGGGGTTGGTGAGCGTTAGCGACCAAGGGGCTTAGCCTCCCAGTGTTGTGAATTTCTAAAATAGATACTCGATTAACATTTGCGCTTCATTTAGGGGAGACCGGTGCACATTGGACCTATGGGCACAGAGGACCACCCCCTAATATTTATTTAAATAAATATTTCTCTTAAAAAAATTAATAGGTTTAGTTATAAAAAAATATTAAAAAATGAATCATAAGATGTGAATTTAACAGAAATCTATATTTCTGTTAATTTCAGTCTGTCTGCATTTCCTAATTTTCTGACCACATATTTTTCGATCTGCCTCAAATATGAAGATTGAAAATTACAGCTCATTCCGTAAGTTATTTGTGTTATGCTTAAACTACCCGCAGTGCACACACCAAACCCTTCAGCCATATAAGAAAGTTTTTAAGAACTGTGAACACAATATAAAATTAGAAAAAGATTTTTGCAACTCGCAGTTAACGACCAAATTCATAACCATAAAATCTGATGATGAATTTGCAAATGCTGTGTTGTGAAATGAATTTCTATATTTTCATAGCTGAATCCCAACACAAAGCAATATTCTTTTTGCACAATTTTGAATTTGTTTTTTGCATGATAATAGATGGAATTTCACAATCAATTTTTCCCTTGCTACCGAAATTTTTTGAATTATAATTATGCACAGAGGTATGTTCCCATGACAGTACAGGCTTTTAATATTTTTGGACTTAATTATAAAAACATAAATTCACTTTAACCCTTTGTATCACCACGTTGCATATCTGCAACATACACAAAAATCAATGTTACTTAAAGTGGGCTTTAAAAGACTATTTTACTTATTTTATTGCTGCTTCCTTTCAGTACCGAAGTTCGTATAAATTGTTCATTGAATTCGGAACAGATGGTGATACGGTGTTAATTTTTCATATCTGTTTTATTTATCATTTGAGCAGTTTCTCATCGTTATTGCTAAGTTGAACTTCGTAAATTTTGTTAAATTAAAATGCCTGGAGACGTCCAAAAACAACTTTTTTTTCAATGGTAAGTTCGTATAATTTACAATTTCTTATAAGAAAATTGACAATATTTATCAGAAGTGTGTAATTTTCTGTTTATTGCAGATGGAAAAAAAAATTACCTTTTTAGCCAATATATTTTATTTGAAATATTTTTTTTTCTTTTTTACATGCTTAAAATTGTGTATTTTAACATCTGAGTAAATACTTTTCAAATCTGAGTGGAGCCTCAAAGGGGTAATTTAGTTTCCCGTTAGTCGGTCGAGGCGAAAAATCTTCAAATCACTGTTTCACTGTTTGCGTTTTTCGACAACAATAGTTAATTATGTGCCAAATCACGCTCGCTAAAGTAGGCCAACGTGTTAAGAAACAGTAACAACGAAATATTTTAAACACTAATAGTAGAATATATAAATAAAAAATAAAGTGTAACAATTAAGTGTTCCCCTTTCATTTAACAGTTTAATATTAAATTGTGATTATATGTTAAAAACACGATTTAGAAATCCTCAATAGATAGCTTTTGTTTTTTTCTGTTACGATATCTTAAGAAAGAGGAATATATATATATTTTTTAATAAATTCACCAGGTCGCTTTTTTTACAAGGCGTAACTCAAATCGGCGAGTTTTCAATAATTGGAGTCCACGCCAAATTACCGTATTGTAATTGAAATCTTTTGAAAATACACGTGTTTCAGTAGTGAAATTCCGCGTGTTTTTTAAGTTAACATTGAATGCTTATAAAAAATTTTTTTAAAAGCTATTTCTTTATAATCGTACTAATACTTTGATTAAATGGTTTTAAAAGCATTTCTTTCAATATTAAATTTTAGGAAGCTAAAGAAGTTTTACGCAATGCCCCAGCTGATGTGGAATTAAAAATATTTAGGCCATCCAAGTATCTTCTTCCACCTGTTTCAGAGATTAAAGTAAGTAGTATGTAGACAGAAAAACAATGGATTTTTTAAATACTAGAATTTCAACAGTGGGCGATTCCACCGTTACGTGTGTGACTTTGTTTTTTATTTTTTATTTTTTTTGTTTTTGCAAATTGAGACAAATTTGGAAGTGAAATTGTTTAGATAATGTTTTACTTTTTTTATCATGTATTCTAATACGAGCAAATCTTGTGTTTGGTTACATATATATATGCAAATTTTATCTTAAAAACGGCTATAACGATTTTGACGAAATTCTGTATCCTACCGTTTTAAGACACCAGAAAACAATTAGGTTAGGTCACGTTTTCGAGAAAATTTGATTAGTGGGTCATTTTGGGTCATCAAGGGTCAGGGTCAAATTAATTCTATCTAAAAAACAGTTCAAAGGATTTTGACTAAATTTTGTATCTTGCCATTTTCGGGAACGAGAAGACTATTGGGCTGTGTCACATATTCTAGAACTTTCGATTAGTGGGTAATTTTTTTGGTCACTGGGTCTAGCTAATTTTATCTAAGAAACGGCTCAGCTTATTTACACTAAATTTTGCATCTTATGGTTTTAGGGCACGAGAAGACTGCTGTGCTAGGTCACGTGCTCGGGAAAATTCGATTAGTGAGTCATTTTGGTCATGGGTCATTATGGGTTAAGCTATTTTATCTTAAAAACGGCTCAGACTATTTAGACTAAATTTTGCCTCCTATGGCTTTTGAGCACAAGAAGACTGTTGGGCTAGGAATCATTTTCGAGAAATTCAATTAGTGGGTCATTTTGGTCATGGGTCATTATGGGTTAAGCTATTTTATCTTAAACGGCTCAGACTATTTAGACTAAATTTTGCCTCCTATGATTTTTGGGCACGAGGAGACAGTTGGGCTAGGTCACATGATTGAGAAAATTTGATTAGTGGGTCATTTTGGTCATGCGTCAGGATATTTGAACTCAAGGCTAATTTTGACAGATCCTTGCTCGGTCTTCCCTGCTCGTTGCTATCACAGGACACATACAGAATCATTTTTGTAGTGACATATTTAGTCTAAAGTAATATATATATATATATATATATATATATATATATATATATATATATATATATATATTATTCTGTATGCGTCCTGTAATAGCAATACAAAAAGTAAAACGTTATCTAAACAATTTCACTTCCAAATTTGTCTCAATTTGCAAAAAAGCACTGTCAAAAAGTCACAAACATAAGGGTGGAATCGAATATATCTCGTTTTCGCTATTAATTCGCGCATTATGCGTAAATCAATGTTTTTAAAAACTTTCCCAATTTATTCTTTTATCTAAATTATCCCATTTTTATTTAAAATTTTACATTTTTTGATAAACTGCGTTTCATTCAACGAATGGAACTATGAGGTTAACGTAGCTGATATGATTTCAATAATGTGTTACCGTTATCTCTGAATAGTAAGATTCGCCTTATTTCATAACAAATATGTTGCAATTAAATAAGGCGAAGATTGCAGAAATTATATTATACCAACATTAGGAAAATGATAGCTAGTAACAGTGCGATATTTTTTGGGTGGGGAGACACTTTTTTTGCAAATTTTTAAATCCTATTTTAACTTAAAAAAAGGATTCTAACAAGGGAAGCACTTTTGGTGCAGCTCTCATCTAGCATCGGGACCTGGTGCATTTTAAATCCCTATATTACGAAGTTTGAGAATCAATAAAAATTTTTTGATAAAATCTTTTTCAGCATTGTAACTTTATGAAAATGCAATTTTCGAGACCACTTATCGGATAATTAGCATAGAAGTATTTTGTTAAAAATCAGTTAAAAATCAGTTAAAAATACAAATTAGTCAGTAATAAGTATAAAATACCGAAATATTTAAAAATTCCTTCAGGAACCTGCGAATTTGAATTTGAAAAATTACAACATTATATTTAAATTTTTGGCGGGGAAAAATTTGACATCTCCCCCCCCCCCATAGTTTCCCGGAAACCCTAACCGTATGTCATAGCTAGTGTGTGAGCAGTGGTTTGGACTAGAAATTGTAACGTCCGACTTTAAAGTTTGTAGCGCCGTATTTGGCATCTTAACTCACTTTTGGCGTGAAATTAACAATTAAAAATCCAATAATAAAAAAAAAAATTAAAAGTGTTGAAAATATATAAAATGATTTTAACCGAAAATTTTTATCGGTTCTCTAACTTTTATGTATAGGGCTACAAAATGCACCATGTCTCGGTGCTAGGTGCGAGCTGCACCAAAAGTTGTTCCCTTGTAAGTAAAGTTTTGTAATTCCCTGAAGTTTTATTTTTTTTATGCCATTTTCATTTTTCTACCTATTTAATATAACTTTGAATTCATATATCTAAACTTAAACAGATTATTCTAGACACAAATATTACATTTGAGACTGGTATAAGTTTTTTCATTGTAAAAGTATTGCAGATTTCCTAAATAAAATGCCTTAATAAGATGGTGGACAATATTTTTTTTCTATTAACGTAACTAGGTATCCGGAGTTACAGGGGTTATAGAATAAAAGTGAAAACCATTTTTTTTTATTGAAAACGCTAATAAATGTTTTGCATTTAATATATTTTTTAGATTGACCAACAACACCGAAAACATCAATATGAAAAATATCAATTGTATATTCATATAAAATTTTTAAGTTTGTACACAGCTATACATCCACATAGTATAAGTTAATAGTTGAAAAGATTAATAGCCAATGATTTCGCTGCTTACAGCAGCTTTGATTTTGATAATTTTAAAATTTTTGATAGTTTCAGTAGTAAGTGCGTAGTTCTACATGTCTGTTATTTTATTGCTTTATTTATTGATGAAATTTTAATTTTGTTACGAAATATTAGGCCGAACAAGAGCTGAACTATTTATAGTTTAGTAGAAAACGGGTTAATCTCTCGTGATCGGACTGTACGAGATAGATTAAAAAAATTCTTGCTTGAAAGTTAATTTAAATCTATAAAAAACCAATAAATTAAAATACGGTTTTCCAATAAATTTCTCTTGAAATATTTTTTTGTTTAATCGACAGTGTAAAAATTAAAGCTGTGCGATGTTTGCGAGTTTAAAAATTGCAATAAAACAAAATTTATTTGTCAGGTGTTGTCACAGTCAGTATGGCGTCATCGTTATTCAGATATAGTTTTTCTTTATAATAAAGATTCTTACTTTTTTTTTAATAAGGGTTTTCTAACCTGAAGTCAATAAATATTTTTTTAAATCAAAATACTAGAAATTCAATAAACTGGTAAATCAAAATTAAATGTTTTATGAAGTAACAATTCCTCAAATATTTACTTCATTTGTTCATTTTGTTACTCACACTGGTTTTACAAAATTTATATATGTGTGTATGTATATATGCAAAGTATGGAAATATGTATGTAGGCGTAACCAGAACAGACAGAAAGAGAATAACTTGGATAAGAAGTCTGACTAAAGTTTTTGACATCATTGTGAGAACTAAACGGCTAAAATGGAAATGGGCTGGGCACATTGAAAGAAGGCAAGACAATAGATGGAGCACAAACACCCTACAGTGGTATCAAAGAGATGTAAAACGACCAAGAAGACGACCTTAAGCAAGATGAAGTGTCGAAATCAGAAAAGCGGCAAGTGTTAATTGGATGACTGAAGAACTAGACAGGAAACAATGGAAATATCTGGGGGAGACGTACATCCAGCAGTGGATTGAAAACGGATGATCATATATAAAATCTGACAGACAGGTTTAAAACAATAAAAAATAAACTTCCATGACACTGAATTTGCATTAAAAAAATTGGCATGCTATTTGATGTTATTACCAATTTGTTTTACCTTAATAAACCAACATTCCAAAACAGATGCTCAAGTCATTTTAGTGTATATCCAGAATTGTCTTTAAGCGATATCAAGACTGTTAAAAATATATTTTGAGAAAAAATTGTTTTCAGGAAAATGCATTTGAAATGCATTGTTATTTTTTATTAGTACTGAGTACAATTTTCACAATAGTTTCTTTGTTTCTTCCTTTTTAACACTTTCCAACCTAGTTGAAATTTGTTTTGACTCCTGTTTGTCTGGCCGTCTGTCCGTGCTCTAACTCTCGTAAATATGCTCGGATTGTTCTAAAATTTTGTATGTTATTGTCTACTCTATAGCATGGTCCCTATTTCAACGGAGTTTTTTTGCAGGGTCAAAAATAGTCAAAAGTATTCCGTTACATTAGTCAATGGGGAATAATCTGTTTAAGCGCATTTTGATGACGCTGCGTCATTTAAAACATAATGAAACTGATATATAATTATAAAGAGCATTAAAACATGCTTTTTGTGGAATATAGAGTGCAAAACATTTATTATTCATTTACAGTGTCAAACAAAAGAATTCTTACACATCGTTTTATGGGGAAAAATTGTTTGCAGTGTAATTTAGTGATGTTTCACTATTTCCAACATAATGAAAATTAAATGCGTTACTGAGGTGCACTAAAATTTGCTCAGTTTAAATAAATATGGTGTGCATTGCATATATTTTTCATTTACAGGGACACGCAAACTTACATATCTTCTATCACCTTATTTAATGATGAAGTTTCGTTAGTTTTCTGGCTGTGTTGGAAACTGTTTCATAATATATGCCTGACGCATGATTTTTCGTTCTTGTTTTTATTCAAAAAGATTTTATAAAATTTTCATATGTTTTTAATCAGACTGTTATTTAAAAACAATAAAATTTCCATAAAACTGAATTTCCATTAAAAATTTACAAAAAAAATTACACCTGAATTTTTGCGTTGTATCTTGAAGGAATAATTCGAATGAAACCAAAATCTGTACACTTACTATTCCAGAAGGGGGAAGAAGAATGGAACGATAAAAAAATTGCAATAATCTACGACAGATGGCGCTTTTGAGTGTGACATGTAATGTGTAATGTTGTGTAACGTGGAGGTGTCGAAAACCTCAATGACTTTATCGCATATCACAACATGTGCGAAACATCACTCCGGATGCGTTACTCTTGATGAGCACGCCGTGTACCGCCTGGATTGAGTCTTCTAGTACAATAACCATGTGGAACCTGAACATGATCGGCACCGAATGCGAAAGCGTAATCACATTCACTGTGACATTTTCCAATAAATTGGGTATACCATCTGGTTTTAAGCCTTAATTCTTTGTTCTTGTATTACATTACATTTCACACTCAATAGCGCCATCTGTCGGTGATTATTACAATTAATTTTTTATAATGTTTCATTCTTCCTCCGTTTTTCTCGCCTAGTAAATGTACCGATTTTGGTTTCATTCGGGTTATTCCTTCAAGCTACAGACAGCTCCAAATAGAGATATTATAACCAGCGGAATATGGAAATATCATGAGCACACAAACCCTTCGGCAAACTTGAGACTACATATAAACCCATAAAAAGTCCAGAATAGATCAATACATATAAGTAAATTACAACTAATTTTTAGGATTGAAATTCGCACGAAACCAATGAATAATAAACAAGTGAATTTTTACATTGCTAAACTGGGCATAAAACAGAGTGAAAAATGTCCGGGTTCGATTCCCTTCTTCGACGTTTTTCACTCTGTCTGTTTTACGCTCAGTTTAGCAATTTAAAAAGTCACATGTTTAATTATTCATTGATTTCGGGCAAATTTCACTCCTAAGAATTGTAATTTACAAACAAACTTGCATTTTAATAGATGTTACTACAAATTCGAGAATCTTACTGAAACATTGCAAAATGGATGCTGATTTTTTTTTTTTTAGTATATCAAAATTGTCACTTAACGGTACTAAATCTTCAAAATATTTGTTTATAAACATTTTCTAAAGAGTGCATTTGAAATGCACTATGTTATTTAAATTACTACTCTGCACAGTTTACAAAATATTCTTAATTTTGTTACTGAAAAGGTGTTTATAAAATTTGTATATTTTTTCCTTTCTTTTTTTTATCGGACAGTTATTTAAAAACAATATAAAAAAGTCCATGGCATTGTATTTCCATTAAAAATGTACATGTTAACAAACTCTTACTAATATGAACACCTTAATAATCCAACATTCGAAAACTGATGCTGATTTTTTAGCTCACAGGCTATCAAAGCCTGAGAGCTTATGTGCCCGCCGGTTCTGTATGTACGTACGTATGTATGTACGTAACGCGATAACTCTTGATAGAACTAACCGTTTTACTTTAAATTTTGTTTATAGGTTGCTTGTGATAAGGCGCTTCCCTGATTAGTTTTGGAGGTTCATTGGTTAAGCATAAAGGGGGGAAACGGGGGGCTAACCCCCCATAATTTAGATAAATGGGTTTTTCATGCAGAATTATCCCATTTTCTTCAAATTTTGTATATAGGTTCATTTTGATAATGTGCTTCTGTCAATAGTTTTGGGGGTTCATTGGTTTAGTATAAAGGGGGAAAGGGGGGGATACCCCCCCCTAATTTAGATAAATGAGTTTTTCATGCAGAATTATCCGATTTTCTTCAAATTTTGTATATAGGTTCATTGTGATAATGTGTTTCTCTGATTAGTTTTGGGGGTTCATTGGTTAAGTATAAAGGAGGAAAGGGGGGCTAAACCCCCCTTAATTTAGATAAATGAGTTTTTCATGCAGAATTATCAGATTTTCTTCAAATTTTGTATCTAGGTTCATTGTGATAATGTGTTTCTCTGAATAGTTTTGGGGGTTCATTTGTTAAGTATAAAGGGGGAAAGGGGGGCTAATCCCCCTTAATTTAGATAACTGAGTTTTTCATGCAGAATTATCCGATTTTCATCAAATTTTGTATGTATATTCATTGTAATTAGAGACTTCCCTGATTAATTGAAGGCGTTCATTAGTTAACTATGAGGGGGGAACGGGGGAATGACCTCCCCTTAATATATTGTTGATTTCTTTATTTTTCGAGGGGAATATTTCAAATTCTTTGAAATAAGAGTACAATATACAATGAGTGTGAATAGCCTGTGAGCTCAATGCTCTCAGTTTAACTGGGCAGTTTTCTTTTTATTTTGTAATATGCACAAAGTGTACAGATTTTCGTTTCATTCGGGTTATTCCTTCAAGCTACAGACAGCTCCAAATAGCGATACTTATATTATAACCACCTGGTATGTCGGACTGGCTGGAACCACAGCGCAAGATGGAAATATCATCATGACCACGCAAACCCTCCGGCAAATTTGAGACGACATATAAAGCAACACAAAGTACAGCATAGATGAATACATATAAGTAAATTACAACTAATTTTTAAGATTGAAATTCGCCCGAAACCAATGAATAATAAACATGTGAATTTTTCAGTTTCTAAACTGAGCGTAAAGCAGGGTGAAAAATGTCCTGGTTCAAATTCCGGCTTCGACATTTTTCACTCTGTCAGTTTTACTCAGTTTAGAAATGTAAAAATTCACATGTTTATTGATTTGGTTCCGGTCTAATTCCACTCTTAAAAATTGTGATTTACTAATAATTTTATATTTTAATAGATTTTATTACAAATTTGAGAACCATACTGAACCAACATTGCAAAATAAATGCTGACAATTTTTTTAGTATGTATCAAGATTGTCATTTAACTGTATTAAATCTTCAAAATATTTGGTTATAAACATTTTCTGAAGAGGGAATTTGAAATGCAGTGTGTAATTTAAATTGCTACTCGGCACAGTTTTCAAAATGTTCTTCATTTTGTTACTGAAAATGTGTTTATAAAATTTGTATATCTGTTTTTTTTTATCCGACAGTTATTTAAAAACAATAGAAAAAAGTCCATGAAATTTGTATTTCCAATAAAAATGTTGTACATGCTAACAAACTATTACTAATATGAGTACCTTAATAAGCCAGCATTCGAAAACTTGTGCTCAATGTTTTGTAGTATGCATCAATACTGTCCTTTAGCCGTATTGAGAAAAATGAACTTAAAGTGAATCGCATGTTACTGTCATTACTTATTTTTGAAAGAATTATTAAACAGTATTTAACCTGTGTCACATGAAGCATTACTTCGATATTTTATAGAAAAGCAAGTCTTGTTTATGACACATCTTGTCTCTCCTTTAGTGTTATGTTCGATAGGTTCTGGTAAAGGTATGTTTGTTTGTAGTATTTCTGATTGATGTTTATACTGCTATGATCCCTTCTAATTAGCTCTCGTACGAGAAATATGAATATGTAGCAAGAAAAAATTTGGAAAATTAAACACACACGTTACTTATGTTGACAAAATGAAGTTTCAAAATCATTAATTTAAAAATTCAATTCATGTTATCTTAAAAAAAAATATTTTACACACAAATTGTGTAAATTTTACAAAATACTTCTTTAAATCCCATGAATATTTTTTTCTGTACTAAATGAGGTTATCCATTTTTTAACATCTTTCCATAATTCCTAATTATAAAAATGTAAATTTTTGAGTAATTTTTTAAGAATTGTAATTGAATTTACATTGCAAACTTTGTTCTTCACATATTATTAGCATGTTTCATATATTTTTTAGGAAGACTCTTGTTCTGACAGTAATTGCCTTTCTAGCTGTGCTAGTAATGTCAACTTGTGTGCTGAAAATGGCAATACAATATCCGGTGTAAGAAATTCAAATCTTTTTTTTTAAGCTCATTTATTCTAAACTAAAACATATTTTGTGATTACTTAGATTTATATACAGTTTTAACATAACATACATTCAATCTATAAGAGAAAAAAATATTTGTATATTTGAAGTCTCTATTTCATTGCCGGCATTATTTTTTTTTTAATTTTTGTCTAAATCAAATAAACTGAATTACTAAATGACCCCTCTGTCTATGCAGTACTTATTTGCGTTCATTTATTAAATAGCTTTTCTCGTTCCAAATTTTTTTTACTAAAGGGGGAAAACCTGAAGAGTTGCGGTCATGTTAATTTAACTTCTTTTTAACTTTTGACAATTTGAGATTCTATGCGACGTATCCTCCATATAAATTATATGACAAATTCTGATTTAGTGCTACATTGCGCTATGTGAATCTGTGTTTTAAACAGAAATTGAGAAATGTATTTGTGGCACATAAATATTTATCGGATTCATTTATCGGATTTTTATTTCTAACTTATTTGCAGCTGTTCGCTTTTAAACTGACTTTTTTTTTAAAGAGAAGTCTGACGAGCGTTTTTTTATGAAAAACCTTTTCATCCGAAAATCCTCTTCATATATGCAGATTTAAAAAACGATATGTAAACCCTAACAGCAAAAAACTTGTACCTCTAAGTTTGCTTTGTGAACTCAACAAACTTGTATTAAACTTAACAGATGAAGTCTGGAAAGCAAAACCTCTTAATGCAAGTAAAGATCAAGCGTTTAAGTTTACATTTGGCAAACTTGCTTTAAACTTGACACCGTAAATTTAATTTATGCTTCGTGGCTTAGCTTACCTTAGCTAGCTTGCAAAGTATATAATTGAACACTTGACTTAAACTTCCAAGACTCATTTGTTATGTCGAAAGCAAGTTTGTTCATTTGACAAATAAATCTTGCAGATAACATAATACAAAATTTTCAACCATTTTTCATGATTTTGTTTTCGCAGTTGTCTTTTACTTTATCTAAAAATTTTCCACAAATATTATCTTATAAATAATAATATTAGAAACATTTTTAATTTCAAAATTCTACTTTTCTTAAGAACTTAGAGAAAATCATGATCAATAAAATTTATTAATTACATTTTCAATCATAATTATTAATTAATATTTTTTAATTTTACATTTTGCTTATATTATCCTTTATGGACTTTATGTGTAAAATATTTAAAAGAGTTATTTTATTTTAGAGAAATTTCAATTTTTTTTTTTTTTTTAATGAAATAATATACTGTTTTTTAGGAAACAGGATATTTTTTGCGTTAATTTTTGATTGCACAGCGTAAAACGCTGTCCATACATAAAACGTTAAAAAAACAGTAATTTCTAAAACATACTTGGTAAAACTGTTTTCTAAACATGATACAGTTTTGCATAAAATATAACATATACTGTAATTAATAGAGTATAAAATATAGATTATCAAAACTTCCTTAATGGCATTTTAAAAAGTTGTCGGTACATAAATGATCCAAGAGGGAGGTCAGGACCTTCAGAAAATTACTATACAACAATATTCGGATATAACGAGTGCTTAAAAAAAAAATCTCAACCGCGCAAATATTTCTGACACTAGCAGAATCCTTTAAAACGTATGTGTACAAAATTTGTAGCCAATCGGGGGGAAAAAAATACATCTTTAATTAAAATGAATGGTGGAGATGCAAAAGTCACGTTATCTACTTTTTTAGGGTACTGAGTTATTCATATAACAGTGTTCGTCTTTTTAAGGCGAATCAGACAGTAATAGTAATTTGGACCATAAAAAACATATTAAGGTTGAAACAATGCTGAAAATCTGGTTTTGATGCATAACTCGCATTATCCAACAACTGTTTTGCAGCAAAACTCACTCTCTCCGATTCAACCAGTCAGGGAGGTAAAGAAGTAAGAAGTAGAGTAACATGTTCCACTAGTTTAATGACAGTGAAGAAGTTGAGCCATGTCTAGTCTAATAGTAAAATTTTTGCACAAATTACTTTTAATAAATGTTTTTTGCGTTTTGATTTTTGTTGTTTATTATTCTCTAAAATAACAATGAAAACTAATGTTCAGAATTTTTTTTGGTTCTTGTTTTAAATTCATAAGTGTTTTGGTTTATAACTAACATTGCCCATAAAAGTTTGCTCCAAAACTTATATTTTCTATATTTAAATTTTAGCTTTACCACAATTATTACAGGTTTAGGACTATGTGCAACTAGTTGTTACAGCAACGAAATGTATCACAGAATTTTTGTTTGCCAATACATCATTTTTATTAATAATAATCAGTTTTTTGCATTTTTCTAAAAACTGGGTGAAATGGAGAGTGTGAATTTTGCATCTACACCTTTCAATTTCTCTTTTATGATGACCTTTACGTGACTGTCGAGTCCTGAAAATTAGCTTAAAATGCCAAATTCGATATCATTTCTGAAAAAGTATGTCTTTTTATAAGGAAATGGAAAACTTAGTTCAATTTCGTAGCATCTGAATTGAAAGTGTAAATTTTCTACATGTACGAACGTGTAAATTGTATGCATTTATGAATGCAAATGAATTCATTTTTGTTGTCTTGAAACATCCAGTTTAAAATTGCGGACAAATTAAACATATAAAACTTTCTGATGAAAAGATGCGACCCCCCCCCCCAAACCTCTTTTTAAAAATACACAATCCCTCCCTAAATGGGAGGTCTGGATCCACTCCTGATTAATCTTCTGAGATTGGTAAGAAATTAAACGTTAATCTTTTATATAAAAATACACAATCCATTCTGTTTTTAGCATAAATATTTTTAAAAAAATTGGATATTGACAAATTCTACTGTATTTGCCAAACCATTGGAACGCGCTGTTAAAAAATATTTCTGAAACAGAAAAATTAAGGTTTAGCCTACATACTGTTCAACCACACTTCTAAGAACCCCGGTTGGCAGAATGCCAAGCCGATTCCATTCACACTGTAGGGAGAATAGCCCCGGCAAAAGAAGCTGAAATCCCCACTCTTTATCTTAGGCAGCGTACTTACGGATTACGGACTTCCCCATTTTCGACATGGACTAGCCATTTTCGCCCATGCGCAGTTCGCTCCAGGTTTCTATCACGCGTGGTGCATCAGTACTTGAAAACTTTTATAACTATTTATCTATATGAGATTATATTCAGGCTAAACAGTGTCTCGCATTTCGGAGAACATTCAGGTATTTGTGTATATAGATAAAAAATCCCCATAGAGTCAAACAAAGAACATTATGCATTTATTAATTTACTGAATTTTCCCAATAAAAATCATGCACTCGTGACATCATAATTCACTTTTATATTTTAACAGAATAATAAGTCTACTATAATTTGTTACTCATGCTATAGCAAGTTTACACCGGGAAACATTGTCGTTATCATTATCTTCTTACGCGTGAAAGTTTTGCTATAGTACTTCATTGTGAAGTTTGGTAATTTTTGGAAATCAATATTTGAAAAGCGGCATAAACATTAGATTTGAAATTTATACAAAGAAATTTTTTTATAGCGCAGTTTGTCTAGCAGTTTTGTGACATACTTTTCGAGCTATTAATTGTTTCCAGTAACTTCGAATGTTTCAATTTCAGAGATTAATCTGTGGCAACGATTAGCGAAAAACCCAGACGTCAGCAACGCGAAGGTTTTTATTAAAGTGGATGGCTGTGACTTTTGATAAACATGAATGTAACTGTAGACTGAAAGAATTAGCCGTGTGTGGCTAATATTTGTGTTAAACCTGTTTTTCTTAAGTTTTTGGCTCTGATGTCATACACTCACACACAATTTTTCTTTTTTTTTAAATCTGTTATAAACAGGAAAAAAGTCGCCATATTTAGGGGATTTTTTCTTTTAAAAGCAACTTAGCTATTGTATTAAGTTATTGGTTTGGCGTGGGCTTAAAAATCGCGCCAACCAAAAAGTCAAGAAAACATCGGTGCGTGAGTGTAGCATATCTGTTCCAATTTTAGGTAGCTTTCAATACAAAATTATAAAGCTACCTGTTGCAGCCGTTCGGAGGAAAGCAATTCCGGGAAATTTTGTTATATTTTCACCGATCATGACCCCCAGACCCCAAAACAACGCTCCGTTCAAATGTTGATTTATATATATATATATATATATATATATATATCTGACCTATGTCATACGATAACACTTGTATTTATAAATCAATTTGGATGAAACTAATTGTGTGTATTAAGCTCCCCAATGACTAAACAGAGTTCGTTGGCCAGCTTGATTAGCCATCTTGTTTCAAAATGGCGGCCACTGACCGATTTAAAACCTAAAATAAATATACAAAAAATTTTAGAAATTAATTTTTTTTTTGCTTAAGTGTTAGGCCTTTTATACAAGGATTTCGAAGCATTTTTCGTTTAATCTCTATCTTAAGAAATGACAGAGATAGAGCAGTTTGAAATTGTAGGTTGGCAGACATTTTGAAACAAGACAACATATTACAGAAAATTAACGATTAATTTATGAGATTTAGTGAACGCGATTTCCTGCAAATTATTATATTTCATTGTTGTAATCATTTTCCCAGTCGTACATATAAAACTATATCCGTTAGTGCCAAATTCTCGCCAAACTTGGCGACACTTGACGAATTATCGCCAAATTTCGCGACCAAAAATAATTTTTCATAAATGAAGCCAACTTGGCTATAGTTGACAAATGTCTTATTCAAATTCAGTATTATCTAATCTTATTTGCATTTCAACTTGCTGTTTCGAGTAACATTAGCTAAAGTTTTAAAACTAAGATATAGGAAAGCTACCTTTTCCTTCCTCTACGGGCCGGAAGGACTTTTTTTTCTTATTTTCGCCTGTTACTTTTACTACTATATTTAACTCATTTTATATTTTTCTCTTTGAAAATACGCTCAGTATAGCAAATAAAATAAATTCAAATATCTATTAGGAATTTAAAGTAACTCTGACGAAACAACATGGATGCCTGGGATTCACAATAGTTAGTATTCACAATGGTAAAGATTTAATTGGAAGCATTTTCATAAAAACCCTAACTCGAGCACCTGCTATTAATGATGGAAGAATCCGTCCTGGTGATAGAATTTTGCAGGTGAGTATATCTATACTAATAAAAGAAAGTTTCGCTCTGTGTGTGTTTGTCTGTCTGCGATGGCTAGCAAAATGTAGCCTACCTAGAAGTCTGAAAATTTAGATGTGGATAGTCCTAGTTCTGACCATGTGCACACGAGTCTCAGAATTTTATTATTTTGATAGTTATTCAAGATATTAATTAAAATATCATTAAACATTGCATCGAAAATGCAGTCTTTAAATCAAAATGGCTAAGGATAAGAACTTCTATTGTGGATTTCGGGAATGAACGATTTCGAAATTATTTGACTAATTAGCGAATTTTAAGAAAACTAATTAAGATATCAATTTGAAAAATTCTGAGCATATGTAAAAAGAAATTCTGCATCCGATTATGTGATTTTTGAAAAAAATCGGCCGGTAAATTTTCTTAATTTATGCAAAAAAAAGCCAAAAATCTGCCGGCGCCAGTGAAAAAAATCGGAGAAATTTTGACAGGGATCTGCTTTCATTAAAAACGGAACTACAAAGAGATCTGTTTCTCTGGCCCATCCCTCCACTTAGTTTGCGAAAATGGAAGGAAATAATTGCCAATTTTTATTAATGAATGAAAATTTAGATAAGTAATTAAAATACAGATCTGAAATTGAGGATGGGAAGTGTTGTCATCTGCCTACTATTTTAGCATAGCGTCTTCGTTAGGTTCTAATTGTCAGAAAATTTTAATTCCCTTTTTTTAATGATCGCGTTAATGTAGGTGAAGGGTTTTTTTATTGAACAATTTTTTCGTTATATTTGCAGGTATGGGGAGGGAGGGGGTTAACGCCTTGCCCTGAGATTGTTATTATCTCGGGCCCAGGCAACGCCGGGCGGGTTAGCTAGTTTTGAATAAAGCGGAATATCACATTAATTTTGAAAAAAAAAGGTCTATGGTATTTTTAAAATGCTGTAAGACCTGCGAAAACTGAATTGCCTAACGAGCAAAAGAATATTTGCGGTTCTTCCATTTCTTCCGTAAGATATTTTTCTATCAAAGGCAGGATTCCGTTATACAAACGTTTCGTTTTCGCATGTTTTACTGCACATGTGCATTTTTAAAGAATCGATAGTAAACAAAAAATACATTTTTGTTTTCGTGTATTCTCCCAGATGGAATAGTAAAATTGTTATGCTTATGTCTAAATTGAAATCCTTCAACAAAAGAACGTCTTCATTTTATGATAAACATGAAATTGATATAAAGTTAATTTGGATTGGTTAAAAAATGCGTGAGAATATGCTTGGAATTTTTATATATTATTTTGCTTTTAGCTTGGCATTGTGACAGGACCTGTTATTTGCTCAAACATTGATCGAACGAGTTATTTCATCAATATTTAACAAAATATTTGAATACCAGATTGTAAAAGTGACCGATCTGTAATGCTGCATAGGTTGATCATAATATCTCGGAAACATTGCGTAAAAAACTCTTATCATAACTACAGGTTCAGCTGAGAGGGTTATCCTACCGATTAGAAACACAATTTCATGATACTCTTTTTTAACAACGCATCGCCACGAATGGAGAGTTTGACCGGACTAACTTTATATTCTTATAAAATCAAAGTATTGTAAAATAAAATTTTTGAAAAATATAAATGAAGTTTTATTTTAATTCTTATTCTGGTTTTATTCTAGATTGGTATTTGTGAGCTTAGAAACAAACATGCAATTTCCGAAGAAGTTTTTTAATGAATTTTCGTAGTTATAATGGAAGTAAAAACAAAACGTTAGTAAGGAGTACTTTCATAAACTATTTTCTCAAATTGTTTAAATTATTAGAACATTTTTTGCATCTGTTCGGGAAATATAAAACAATTTATTTTCATATTTTTTACAAATTTTAAAATTAATTTATTTTTACTTTGTTCTTTAATTTATTAGTTGCTTAGCAACCCTATTTCAAAGAATATCAAAGTAATAAAATTCAAGTAACTCTCACTGGCTGCAATATTTTATTAGCAAAATAAATTATTTTCGGGAGATTTTAATATTCTACTGACATAAATGAGAATTGATTTTGATACAAGTTTTTTTTAATCTAAAATGTTACAGGAATAAGTTCATAAGAATTTCAGAATATCATCGCGTAAACACTGTTTAATTCAACGCTTCTAAATTATGAAATTATTATATAAGCCTAAAAATATGTATGTAGTATAAAAAATAATAAATTACGTAAAGATGCTAAATAATATGAAAAGTGAGATTTAAAACAATGACATTTAGAGCTGACGTTGAGGCTCCTGATCTGCAGATTTACTAGTTTGAAATATTTCCGTGTGCACCTCTTTAATCTGAGTAACTTCCCGGAAGGCTTTTATAATCAGTAGATATGGGCAGAACATTCGATAACTATTCATTTCTGGTCTGTCCACCCGTTGACAGGAATACTGAACGCACTCGAACTCACTTTGGTTCAATCTTATGTACTATTAAACGCTCCTTCCCTCTTCCCCGTTCTTTGAACTCCATTAATAAATAATTCTTTTAATTTTATTTATGTGTGTTCTTCCGTAGTCACAGTACTTTTCCAACCCCTTACAAAAATTTCTTATAGAATTCTATAAAAAATATTTATAGAAAACGCATTATAGAATCCTATAGAATTATGGTTCGTTTTTCTATAAGCTTGTTTAATCTAAAGCTATAGGAATATCTGTAGAAGAGTCCCGCAGGGGCGCGGACGGTAAAAGCTCAGCTCTCGTAAGATCGCCGAAAGCTTGGGAGGGTGCATCGTCTATCCTCTCTCGTCTGTCTCTGCTGTGGAACCGTGTACGTTAATGGGAGCTGGTGCACGTTAAATCTGTCCGTGGTTCCAAAGTCCTCCAAGTTCTATATAAGCGTCACCTCTGGGGGTGCCAATGCAGATGCAGGTCTCTCATCTGGAATTGGTGCAAAATTAGGAGACCTGTTTGGAGTAAAGTCAGACTTCTACCCTTGGGTGTCCTGGTATCATGTACTAACAGAAGCTGCTCCATTTCCCTTTACCATGATTCTGGAGGTCTTCAGTTTCCTGGGGATGATTTAGCAGTGCTAAACCATCTGGGATTAGAAACAACAACACATATCTGTAGAAGTTCAATAGAAATGTGTATAGAGCTTGTATAAAAAAATATATATAGAATCCAGGTGGTCACTTCCAAGTACTAACCCCACTCGATGCTGCTTGACTTCAGTGATCAGACGAAGAAAAAATGCTTTCAGTATGATAGAGCCATTGAGAGTTTCTAAATTCTAATTACACTATTTAAACTTTATTTCTTTTGAGATTTGCATTCCCAATATCATATATAGTCTTGTAAAAATATTTAAAAGTCAAATTATTTGTTAAAAACTGAAACAATTGTTTAAATATTTAATCTTCAGATTAAAATATTTGAATAAAAATTGCAATACTATTAAAGTGAATAAAGTTTATTAAATTAGATGGATGGTTTTATAAATTTAACAACAAATTAATAAATTATTAAAAATTAACCAACAAATTAAGGAATTATAAATTAATTAATCCTGATTTAATTCAGAAGTTCGACTGATATATTTATTACACTGACAATTGAATCACAGTGTATTAGAATTGAATTAAATTATATATAATCATATTAAATCTATGGAGTACTATTATATATTAAACTGAGGTAATGGATTATTTTTTAATTTTAATGTATAATAAAATATGTAATAAAAAATTTATAATATAAATAAATTTATTTATATCTATATATTAAAATAAAAAAATAATTTAAATTACTACACACAAATTTTAAAAGAACAAGAATTATTTTTTCTTTTATAAAAGCAAAAATAATCTATAGAATTATTAGTCCATAGAACATAATTCTATAAGGTTTATAGTACTCTATAGAAAAACTGTTCTATAGGGAAAAAATCTACAGTACTTCTAAGAATTCTATAGAAACATTTTCTTTAGCAAAAGTATTCTATAGAACTCTTTAAAACTCTATAGAAATAATATGCTATAGAATGGCTATTCTATAGAACTTGTAAAGAATTCTATACAGCTCTATGAACTGTTTTCGTCTTTTGTATTCTGATAACACGGGCGGGTTATTCTTCCGCCGATCGTCATTAATGCAATATTTTTCTATATTTGTTGAACGTGTTTTAAAATAGTATGTAAACAAATATAAATTATGTAGATTGATATCTGAAGTTTTTACATGTTTATTTACTCTTTATACCAATAATACACAACATAAATAAGAATACAGTGTGTTTCTAAATGAATATCGGGGTTTTAATGCTTTGTAGTATCTATTGTATAAAACTTAAAATTATACCTAATACATAAAATGAAAGAGCAACTCAGTTTTACCTACAAGCTTACAAGTGTTCAATGTGAACACCTTTCGTCATACGGCACACATCAATTCGATAGCTCAGTTCTTCCCAAACGCCACTCCACGCTCACCCGAACTGACGCCATGTGATTTCTACCTGTTGTGGTTCATAAAAAAAATCATGTGTATGTGCCTCCACTACCAGCTAACCTGCCCTACGTAAACAGGATTGAGGCAGCTGTTGAAACAATTACCCCACAAACACTAATTAACGTTTGGGAAGAACTGAGCTATCTACTTCATGTGTGCCATGTGACGAAAGGTGTTCACATTGAACACTTGTAAGCGTGTAGGTAAAACTGTTTGAGTTGCTCTTTCATTTTATGTATTAATAATAATTTTAAGTTCTATGTAATAAATACTACCAAGCGTTAAAATCCCTATATTCATTTAGAAACACCCTGTATATTGTTACATCAGCAATTTATAATAATAATAGTTAAAAAAGATAGATTTGTTGCTTGCTATTGTATTGTATAAAACTTATTGAGATAATCGTGCTTTTCAAGGTGAATGGAACACACATTTCTGCGTTTACGCATTCAGAGGCAATTGATTGCTTAAGAAATGCGCCTGATATGGTAACCCTCATTTTGTGCAGAAGTTGCAGTGAAAAGAACCCCTGCCCAAAACATTCACTACCAAAGGTCGTATATAGATTTCGTTTATATTTACATTTTTTTTTCAATGAAATGCTAAATTCAATTAAAACTCTCTAAATGGTTTTTTTCTGTAGGTACATTCCTTTAATGTCATTCTTGATAAAGGTCGGAATGAAAAACTTGGCTTCGCTGTATCGGATTCTATTGACAATAATCCTTATACCCGGACGAATCTTCTTCCCTGTGCAGCAGAAGTACAAGATGTTTATGCTGGTGGCCTTGCTCACAAAAATGGAATAAAAAAGGGAGATAGAATTTTAGAGGTATTTCTTCAGTATTCAGAAATGTCAATATTTTCAAGTACAAGTTGAGACAAAGTGTTAAACCTTATTTTTTCATGTGGAAGGTTGCTACTCAAGTTTGAAAACAAATCCCTGAGTTAAGCCTATATAGGCAACTAGAATATGCACAAATTAAGAAGTAATGTTAGTCATTTTCTCTTGACGGAGCTAAAACAGACTGGCATATTTTGTCGATGTAAATACCTTGTTTACGCTGCGCTAAAGTTATTGATTAAGTGGACTGTATTACGAAAATATGTAATGCATTGATGCAAATAATGAAGAGTTTCTAAATTACTAAAATGTTTATATACATATTTACATTACATTAGGTTAAATCCAACGTCGCCTTTATGTCTCGCATTGAAATCACATGTTTAAAAGACTGTACAAAAGCGATGGGATTAATTAAACATTTTGGGATTTTCCATTCAGTTCTTTTTCTTTTAATAACCTTTTTTCTCCATTTTCCCATATATTATGAATTTGTTAAAAAATTTTAATGAAAACATATACTGCACTTTACTGAATGTGTTGATAGTGCCAGGCATATGTCAGTTCAAAGCTTAGGTCTAATTCAATGAAGCGAAATTTTTGAGCATTTATTGTTATTTACTATCTTTATTCCTGTTAATGTTTTCAACTACATTTTTAGTCGCGAAGAACAGAGAAGTGATAACATGCGATAAATTGTAGAACTGAGTGGAAAATACTGTTTTGTAAAAAAAAAAAAAAAAAAAAAAAAAAACTCTGAAAAAAGCATTTTATCAAAAAATCGCGGGAAACACGCGAATTTCGTCAAAGGATCGTTGAAAAAACACGAATTTCGTCAAAGGATCGCAGGAAAAATGCGAATTTCGTCAAAGGATCGCAGGAAAAATGCGAATTTCGTCAAAGGATCGCAGGAAAAATGCGAACTTCGTCAAAGGATCGCAGGAAAAAATGCGAATTTCGTCAAATACATGCTAAGGTGAATAATGGATTCATCAATATATTTTTATTTATACCCTAAATCAGTTTATATTCAATTTTAAAATAATGAATTTTTAATTGTTAATTTTATACCAATAGCGAGTTAAGTTGCTAGGTCTACGAATCCACAGCACTAGTCATACACGGCAGACGACTAGGCCAGGATTGACAGGGAAAGTTCTACGGTAAGGAATAAAGCAAATTTCATCCCGCCAAAAATGCAATCATAATGTAAATTTTCCAAAATAAAATTCGTAAATTCTTGCAGATTTTTTTTGATTTTTTTTTTTATATTCTGATTATTAAATTTGTTTTTTAAAGCAATATTTTCAAAGAAATAAAACACTTTTGTTCATATTTCTATAAGTGGTCTCAAAAGTTGCATTTTTAGCAAGATATGCTGCTATAAAATCAAGAAATACGATTAGTTTCAGACAAATTTTATCGGTTCTTTTACTTTGGCCTTATAGGGCTATAGAAAACACTAGGTGTCAATGCTAGGTGTGATCTTCACCAAAAGGGGTTCCCATGTTAGTGTACTTTGATTAGGTTAATAATTATAGTAACAACTTTGAAAATTAAAAATACTAGGTCATCCAACCCGGGCTTCCGGGGATAGAGAATATATGTTAAAACCATTTTATTTATTTTTTTTATTATTGAAAATTAATAGATTTTTTACATTTAATATTTTTTGTTAGATTGCTCGCCAACAACAACAAAAGAAACCGCAAAAAATTTCGTTATTTAGAGCAGTTTTTTTTAAATTCTGATAGTTTCAGCAGTTTTAAGCGTTTATTTCAATTACATGTCTGTTAAATCTGTCTTTTATTTATACTATTTTATTTATTCCTTTAATGAAGTTTTAATTTCATTATTTAATATTAGCTAGAGAAAAATGCTGAACTTTTTATATTGTTTAAAGTGCAAACAGATTAATTCTTTGTAATCGTCTGCAACCGATATAGATTTAAAAAAATCATGCTTGAAATTTAATTTAAATGCTATAATAAATCAGTCAATTAAGATACAGTTTTCAAACAAATTGCATTTGAAAGTAGATTTTTTCCTATATAACGGTGAAAAATAAAAATGTGCGATGTTTAGAAAGTAAAAAAATTGCAGTAACAAAAATCGTAAAACCGAAATTTCATCGTCAACTGTTGCCATTCGCAAAATGACGTCAGCGTTACGTACGGACACGTTTGTCCTTTATAATATAGATATATACTAGGGAATGATGCCTCGCATTTTAAATGTAAAATACATCATACAGAAAAATTCAAATTTTACAGATTTTCTTATTTTATTTCTATAGGTTAATGGTGATAGCTTACTTGGCAAAACGGGAGATGAAGTAGTTGATGTTCTACGGGAAACGGATGGAGTCACAAGAATGGTTTTCTGTCGGTAAGTAGTTCTATGTGTGAAAAAAATGAATACGGAAAGGTTTCTGGCAATTTGTTTGAAGAGGTTATTGTGCTTCTTTTACAGTTTAATAATACTTATTAAATTCTTATGTACTTTAATTGTATATAGTTATTTTTTATGGTAATTTATTTACATTAACAGTGTACATTAATTTTTTTTATTGAATCTTGAATAAATTTTAGTTTTACGTATTTATATGGCATCTGATATGAAATTTTGGTACTTACGTATTAACGCCACCGCAGCTACAGATTTGGCAGTTTTTAAGTGCCGCCAATCTGTACATAAAATTTTTGCCACAAATCACGAAATAAAACACTGTACACACTCGTATTTTTAGTAAAATATTTCGCTCCTGAAAAAATAAAATTGCATCTTGTTCTGTTTTTGGCAGATCATAAATACACAATTTCGTAGCATTAAAAAATGGCGTCAAAAATCAGCAAGCAACAAGGAATCCAAAACATAACTGCGTTCGCGTGCAAACAAGATTGTAACGGGAGATCGTTGCCATTGGAATAAATAAATAAAATATAAGAGTTTAAGGACACAATTGTTATTTTAATTAATGAAGTTTACTAAACTTAATTTACTAAACTTCACTACTTTTTTAAATAAAGTGTTTTGAATTTTGAAAGTGTTTTGATTTTAAATAAAGTGTTTTATTTTATGATTTGTCGCAAAAATTTTAGGTGTAGATTGGTGGCACTTAAAAACCGCCAAATCTGTAGCTGCGGTGACGTTAATACGTAAGTACCGAAATTTTACATAGTAACGTCAATCGTAGTGACTAAATGCTTAATGGGGTGTCACTTGAGGTGCCTTGTATATTTTCCGAATGAAATCATCTCTTCACTTTTCAAATAAATGCCACCGATTTAAATAAACATCCGCTAGATAACGAAGATAGGTATTAGGTATCACAGGTATTAAAGACCTTGTAGAGTGGTTGTATGGTATATATTCCACCTAATTTTAATCCCCAAATGCTACAATGGCAGAAAAATGTTTTGGTAAGTTTTTTTTATTTTCTAATATACGCAAAAATCTTGTAGTTATTTCCAAACAAATGATGTCATAAATCTTGTCTCATTCAATCATTTCAATATTTTATCAACAGAACAAGGAAAAGTTAACGAGTTTTAGCCAGCGATTGATGTAACACATATGGTATTATAGAAAGTAATCTCACTGTACTTGTAGAATCTCCTATTTTCAGTGCTCAAAAGTGTTATAATCTCTAAAAAAATTTTGTGTAAACCACACGTTTTTACTGATTGGTGTATAAATATTTATGTAAAATTACATCAAATTGACGTTTCGGTCAACTTCTATGACCATCTTCAGAATATGATGTTAAGTAACAATTACACTTATAAACAAAAGCCTTCCATATTGAAATATTATTCACATAACTCATGCTTATAACATGAGCGCTCATGTCATAAGAATGAGTTATGTGAATAATATTTCAAGATGGAAGCCTTTTGTTTATACGTGTAATTTGTTATTTGACCTTGCTCATGTCATAAGCATGAGTTAGTTATGTGAATAATATTTCAAGTGTTTCTTATGTTTATAGGTGTAATTGTTACTTAACATCGTATTCTGAAGATGGTCATAGAAGTTGACCGAAACGTCAATTTGATGTAATTTTAAAGTATAATTTTACATAAATATTTATATACCATTCAGTAAAAACGTGTGGTTTACTATACACAATTTTTTTTTATACAATAATGTTTTGATGGTGTAACGGTCCAGCTCAATCATTGTTATAATCTCTTTAAATATCTTAAAGCATTTCTTGAAATTAAAGAACATTGTATGATGAAAATGAACTTTTTGATTCTCCATTTTTAGCATTCCACCGAAGCAAAATTTATGTCCCCAACACAAGCGAAAATAATGCAGCAGAAGCAGAAAAAAACCTTTCTACCTTTTCTTTTTTTGTACATTCTGGGTTATTCAAGGTAACTTATCAGCAGTAGCAAAAGAACTAGACAAAACCACGCTTTTGGAAACTGCAGAACATTCCATATGATATAATATTTTTAAATGTTAACTTTCACTTACTTAACTATTCCTGGGCCGTTCAAGAATTATTTGTCTTAAATGAGGAATGTTATGAGCACATTCTACACACTTATATTACTTACAACAAATGTAATAAAAAAATCGATTTCTTGAAAAAATTATATAAGTAAACGTGCTTTCAAACAACAAGAAATCTTCAGTAAAAAGACGACTTATCCTGCTAATAAAAAAATAATTTTTAATCTAATATTTATTTTTCAAAACTTCGTGAGCTAACCAATTGCATTTTTCTGCCAAAATGTGAAGGTATAACATCGTTTATGAAGAATCTTTATTCAAGTGCAAACAATTTCTATAAAATGATTCCCCTCTGGTTAAGTGAAAGGTAGAAGATAAATATGTCAAGACAATTGGATAAACTACTTTTCTGGTGGGTATATTTCAAATGCATTATAAGATTTGCTTGACATTTAAAACACTACGTTCATACAGATTAAGTATTTCTGAATTCTGGTGGAAAATTATATTCATACAGACAAGCGAAAATTTTAGAAAATATTTTACTCTTCAATTTTGATTACGTCTAATATTTTTTATGTATATTAAAATCATTTTATTATTTTTAACTATATCATACTGATTGGTAAAGATATACGGAGTGAGCATTTTCCAACTGAGTAAACTGTCCAGCCCGACTTTTGTTGTTTTTAAACACTTTCGAACATAGTTGAAAAGTGTTTGATTTCGGTTTGTCTGGCCGTCTGCCGTCAGTCCGTGCTCTAACTCCCGTAAATATGCTCGGATTGCCCTGAAATTTTTACGTTATTGTCGTTATTTATAGCATGTTCCCTATTTCAACTGAAGTGTGTAGTACTTAGTTTTTTTTTTTTTTTACAGGGACACTCAAAAGAATTCCGTTACATTACGGTCTATGGGGAAAAATCATTTGCGGTTTATTTTCATGATGTTACACAATTTCAAACACATTGTAATTGATATATATATCACTGTAAGGTGCATTTACAAGAAGCTTAATATGGAATAGGGTATGCATAACACTTATAGTTACTTTACAGGGACAGTCAACAGAGTTCCGTTACATTAAGTCTATGGAGATATATCGTTTGCGGTTTAATTAAAAAAATGTTTCACTATTTTAAACGCATTGAAATTTATATACAGAGTGTCTCATTTATTCTGCAACCCGCGTAAACGCGAAGCAAATGAACAACACGAGTGCACGCGCACACCGTTAGCGGAGGTAGCGGTGTGGAGAGGCGTGCGAGCAACACTACCAACACGCTAGAAAACCGCAGGAGACACTTCAGTGCTAAGGCGAACGAAGTGAAAGGTAGTTTTGCGTCATGGTACTATGTGCAGAAAAACGCGGCGTTTATTATGGAACATTATTTTCGAACGTCTTCGTACAAAACACTCCAGGAGCGATATGAAAACAAGTTTCCAGACTAGGTGGTGCCGAATAAATGCATAAATAAGTGAATCGTGGTCCATTTTCAAACAGAATGGACTGTGGAACCGAAAAGAAAGAACCGTCTGTCGTTTGTCCTAACTGACCACAAAATGAAGGAAATCGAGACGAAGCATGTTGAAAACAGTCAATAAGAAAATTAGCTTTACAAACTAACGTTCACGGAGCCCACTGCATACACTGAAAGTGCACGCTGATCGCGCCACATTGGTATTGGTGCAGGAATTGAAGGCACATGATCCAGCGCATCGTCTCAACTTCTGTCACTGGTTAAAAACTTTTGTCCGAAAACATGGCATTGGTGTTTTAGATCAGGTGTTCTTTAGTGACGAAGCCACGTGTCATAGAACAGGCTATATTAATGCACGCAATTATCGATTTTGGTCATCCACAAACCCACACATTTACGAAGAAAGCAGAATGTCTCGAAACCTTCTCAAACGGGGCCAGATATGTAAAAATGAGGACGGCGGTCACTTCCAACACCTTTTGTAGTCGTTTAAACATTTCTGTAAAATAAAAATTAATGTTTGTACATTGTCCTTTTTTTGAGGGTTGCAAAATAAATGAGACACTCTGTATATATCACTAAGGTGCATTACAAGAGGCTTACTACAGAATATTGGGTGTATAGCAGCCATAGTTCATTTACAGGGACACACAAAAGAATTCTCTACTGTCTGTTAAAAATAATTTCTGGAAGTGCGTTTAAAGTTGCTGAATGCGATTTTAAATTTAACTCACTTTTTCTCTATTACTTGGTGTGTATAAATTCTGTAGATCATATACAGGGCAGCACAAAAGTTCGCGAACACATTTCCGTTTATTGACACTCCAGAAGGATAATTTGAAACTGCGCTACGCGTTTCCTAATTAAACTAAAATTTAGGATCCTATGTAGTATATATACAAATATAATCATATACAGGGCTGAATAAAAGTATCTGGATATTTTTCCGAATATTGTATATGTTGGAAATTCCTGAAATTAAGTTTTTAAATATGTTATGCGTTTTCCAAATTCTTTACTTAGATGTTCTCTTTCAGCTTATTAAACGGTAATGATTTGTAAAATTATTTTGGAAGCGTTGGAAAGTGTTACATAATATATGCGTGACGCATGATTTTTCGTTCTTGTTCGTTTTGTTTTTGTTTAAATTGCAAAGCTTTGGCTATAGGGCTAGCTGGATCAACAACTGGCCGAGACAATTCACTCGGTTAACCTTATTGGCAATAGCGTCTGCTTTGCCATATAGCTGAAGTAGGGTTAAACTTAGCAATACATTAGAGTTCATATATCAAAAATCCTCCTACGTAGTACGCTCCAAAAATATAGGAGATTTAATGCAAAAGTTGTAAAGCATCATCGATTAAGTAAAAAATTACAATGGTTAAATTCATTTAACATTTTATAAACGGACTTGCGTCCTGCAGATAACCACTCGAGTATTAAAAATTATCTTTTATTCTAAATACAAATTCTAAATAAATAATAAAACATTAAGCATATTTGGTTTTGACATTTAAGATTTTAATTTGCGTTCGTTTGAAAAGGATATAGTTCAGCTTTCGGAAAAATTCATACGAAATGTCGCTCAAGAATTTGTCGCTACTAATCGTTCACAGATACCCTAGTCTCATGTGTAGCCGTTTTATTATACCTAGATACCACATACATGGCTCTAACTCTCTTCACCAGTTATTTGAGGCTAAAAGACCTAGCTAAATGTTTATCTAATATATTAATAGTTTATTAAAACAAGTTTAAAATTGCACTTCAAAAGAGATGAATGACGTGCAATCGTAGTATAACTAGTTTTATAAATATCCAGATATTGGCGCAATAGCTGTTGCACTCTAATGTGAAAATGCATAAATACAAAATTTATGTGCAGATTTTCATATTAAAGCATTATTTTGTTTTATGAAATTTAGTCTCAATACACTTTTTACAAGCAATCAATTGCAATTATGTTACATTAAAAATACAAATATCCAGTAGAAGACAATGTAAAAAAACCATCGTTATTTCACTGAAAAAAGGAATTGTCAGTTATTAAGATACGGTTAATTTCCATAATAAAATAAGTACATTTTATGTTGGCGACATTTTATTTTTTGACATTTACTGAAGATTCCAATGGAAAACTTTAAAGATTTCAGAACTTGATATCCATAGTTACATTTTTCCCATTTAATATCTATTTCTCCGGAAACATCTATCGAAAAAACTGTCGGTAGATTATGATTTCTATACTTAAGTTTAGTATGCATATTCAGTTTATAAATTCAGTAACACTGAAATAATGACTCCATCTTAAATATGACGTAATCACCATGGCAACTTAGAATCATTACATATTATGGGATATCATTGAATTAAGTATGACAGGATTTAATAGAATGAAGAAAACTTTTATTAATATAATTTTAAGTTTTGATTAGATTTTCCTAAAATTTGAAATGACTCGACAAAATTCTGAAACGATTATATAATTTCGAACATTTCGGTTAGGTAGTTTTTGAGCTGTTATATGCGGACAGGCGGACGAATCAGATTACGACTATATGTGCTACGTATTATATAATTACGCTAGCACCTGGAAAATATTTGCCTTTTTAACGTTTTGCAAAGTAATATTTTCTTTTTTGACTCAAATTTTACAGAAAGTTTGGGGATTAAATTTGGGCATTAAATTAGTTTGACATTCAAGGTAGATTGCAACAAAATAAATTCAATATTAAGATTTGTATAGGTAACAAATATTTGGGTGAAATATAACTCTGGAATTTCTTTAAAAATAATTTAAGTAAAAATGTAAAAAATGAATTTTATCTTTTGTAAGTTTTTGTAATTAATTGTAAAATATAATTTAAAGATATTTAAAAATATGATTGCCTATTAATTCGGTGTACTAAAGAAAAAATTTCGAAATCAAATATAGAGTAATCATTACTCAAGGTATTGTAATTTATCTTGCTGTAACTCATAAAACCAATTAAATTTCAATGATTGAAATGAAATATTCAATAGATTTTAGGTTGCTATGGAAACAAATTTAATATGAAAATTTGATTGTACGATGCGAACATATAAGAAGACAGTATAACACCGTTAAAAAAGACTGAGTTTCCAATAACAGTGATGCATTTATATTTTTTGAATCTTTGTTTTGAATGATAGAAATGCTGACAGGCAAAATACAAATAATTAGATTCATAACTTAATTTACTAAAAGCATTTTTGTTAATTGTATTTGTTGTTTATTTATGTCTAATTTTACTGCTGCATTTTATACTCTTATACTATCTGTCGTATCTTACAAGGAAGATCTCCTTAAAGCGCATATTCAGAAAATTTTGAAAAAAATGCTAATGAAGCTACTCATGTATGTAATAAAGGATCAGTTAAATTTAGCTGCGGAATCCCAGTAGAAATTCTGCAAAAAAATAAAAAGTTTGGAGTATTTGTCGGAAAAAGACGCGATTTGGCTTAGCAACATTTTTTCTCGCCAAACGCAAACGATCGTTTACAGCTCGAAACAATTTAAATATTGTTTTAAATCGTAAAATACGATCGTTAAATTTTCTTTATATATACATATAAATGTGTACACAAAATTGTAGCTATAAAAATTTATTTACTATGTAAGTTAAACTTACATAAACAAGTTCAGCAAGAAAAAGTATTTTCTTAAAGATTATTTATCATAACAGCATATATATTTTTTAATTTCATTCCGTCACCAACCAGTGATAAATCGCCAAATAAACAAAATTTTCATAATTTTTTTACGGACGTTATATCGAGGTTCTGCAGAATTTTTTTTTATAGACGTATATATCCTCATGAGAAGAACATTCTGTAATTTTTTTTCAAAATTTTCTGAGTATGCGCTTATGTAGACCTTCCTTGTTAGTCAAATAAGCTTAGTTTCGGAATATATATATTTTTTCCAACAAATATTCTATAAAATATTGCGCAATATGTTGTGTTAAATCTTTTTGGTATAATGTTTTGCCTCATTTTTGATATTACGAAAAACGCAAAAAACTTTCAAAGAGTCATTTAAGTACTTTTATGCTAGCCGGGCACAGATAATGAATTGCCAAATATTGTTCACATTAGCATCATTTGTAAATTTGTCAAGCACCTGCTTACATTAAATTATACATGCGATCTCGTGAATTGTTTATCGTTTTCAAAAGTTTCAGAAAATATCTTTATCTTGAAGTCGCCGTTTGAGCACATGAAACATGTCATCTATATATTAAAAGGTATTGTTAAGACTTTTTGTGTTATGTTCTTACCACTTTAAGCAGTAATTACACATCAAATCATTGTTTAATTTACCCACAAAGAAAAAAAAAGCTGCTATTGGCGCAAAAATTATTTTGGCCAGTTTTGCGTACTGCTTAAATTATAAATTATTCTAGAGCCAAATAAAAAGCATTTAAACATTATAAATTATTGCATTACAATTGAGAATTTCCAAATTAGTATATTCTGCCCTGGTGTATATAGGACAGTTTGTAAAAAAAGTGGGTCATTCCATGGTAACTTACGTTACATTTAGAATAATTTTCTTCAGTAATTTTCATAATATAATACCAAAAAATATTGATTTTTGATATAACACCAAAAAATTATTAATATAACACCAAAATATTATTATATATATAGATACTAATATAACACCAAACATTTTTTGAACACTGGCCATTATATTTATTATGGTAACTTACGTTCTTTTTATCAGAAACGTAAGTTACCATAGTAAATATAATTTTTAGCGTTCAAGAAACAGTACTAAATTTAAGTAATTTTTATCCAAATTTAGCTTTGTATAGGTTTAATTAACAAATCATATAAACATTACATTTTGAATAATTTTTAGTGTTGCATTACTAAAATTACTGAAGTCAATTTTTCTAAATGTAACGTAAGTTACCATGGAATGACCCAAGTACGAATAAAATTTTAGTAAGTTTTTAAAATTTGGTTCTGTTGCCTATCATCTGTCTGTAATCGAAATATTTTAAAGGATTTTTTTTTTATGCATATGATAAGATATGTATTAAAAAATGTGCGTGTAAATGACATTGTTTATTATTTGTACCGTATTATGTAATTAAACAAAATATTGAAAAATTGGTTAATCTTTAATAAAAGCCCTTTTGTTTTTATTTCAGGTTGAGTACTGATGTTGATCAATGTCGATCCTGAAGTCTTTTGCTAGAAACATAGGAGCACCTTATTTTGTCTTGACCGCAAATATTTTGAGGCTCTATACATTATTTAAAGAATTATTATTAGAATATACATAATTTTATATATATTTTTTTAATTTCCTGTACCGATGTTATTTGGAGAATATTTTTATTATAACTGTTCCTTTCTCAACTTTTACAAAATAGTCTATCTTGCTATATTATTTGATTTGTGAAAATAATTTTTAACTCGAGACTACATTTATTTTCATATTTGTAAAAATGAAAGAGGATTTAAAGATGGATGAATGTGTTTGTAATTTATTCTTATACAATAGAATAATACATGAGTAATGATTCTAATTTATGAATCTTTCGTGAATTAAATTCATAGCTTAAATTTTTCTCCGGTCTTGGAGAGACTTTCATTTTGCAAGATTTTTCCATCTAGTTTTATTTATAGGTTGACGCTATTATATGATGGATCTGTCATAGGAGATTTGTGACCTTCATTTTGCATACACAACAATAAAATTAGTTTTAAATAAATTTTAAATTATTCTATTCAGCTAATTGTGGCTATTTGATAGAATTGTACATTTAATGTATATATATATCATAACTTGTAAGCATTTAGAATACACATGTCTTTCAGTTTTATTGAGAATTTGTACTTTAATTTTAAATTATACTGTTTTATCATGTCGAGCTAAAACTACTCTTCCATATTTTAAAGTACGTTGTTTATGAACAATATGTGTGTGTATTTTTTTACGAACAATTAGGAAGATATATTATGTAATCAGTCTTTGTGTGAAAATATGTTTGTTGAGGGAAACTTTTTTTTTTCCCTCCCAAAGCACGTTTTATGTGTCATATGCTTTTAAAGAAATAAACTTTTATGCTATTTTAAAATGTGTTTTTATTTATGTCTATGGTGTTTGCTGCCACTTAACCTTCTCAGTCACAGACAAATTCTGTTCATAAAAAGCGAAATTACTGACTGACACCGGAATTTACAAACGACTTCTTTAGAAAATAAGAACTCCTTATTTTAAGCTTTCATTGTAGAAGCAAAATTTTATTAAAATATTCTTGGTGCCGAAAGAAAGCTTGGAATTAAAATTAGGTGTTCCTGGAGTGGGACCACTGTGCCGGAAATGGTTTGAAGTTTTTGAAATTACACAATCTTAAATAGATCAAGAACAATTTGGAACAGTTATGTTCCTATAGACTAAATAAGTTTTTCTTTTTGTTTATTATATTTTGATCTTGTTTAGCGCACACAAACATTATATTAAAATTGTTTTTTGGATTGGAAATGATGTGTGAAAAACTTTGACATATTTCATAGAAAGTTACAGCATATTTATATTTAAAGTAATAAGATTCTAGTTGGAATTATAGAATAAATTTTACGTATTTAATGGAATATAAGAAATTAATTAATTTCAAAGCTGAATTTCAGAAAAACCTAAAACGTTGCAAAACGGCTCCGTCAAATGAAATTATGTTACGTCGATAAAGTGACATCTTCCAATATTTGTCTACTTAACCGTAGAAAACAGGAGACTTTCTGATGGATTTATCTAGCTGAAAGATTTTAAGTTATGAAAATTCAGGAATTTAAATAAGTATTTACATATAGTTTTTTTCTTTTTAGTTCGATAAAATCATTGATGCTGACTTCAGAACAACTATTTAGAATACCTAACAGGGTTCCCGCTGAATTTTGACTAACTTTAGAAATTTAGCTAATCAGCAAAACGAAATTGTAGCCAAATGGGAAAAAAAAATTGTAAAATAAATTGGTCAAAAAACTTTGATTCTGAAATCGTTCTTTAATCTTAATTTTTTTAATAGATTTTTATTGCTGTTTATATTTACGCTTGGAACCTTATGCTGCGACACCTACCACGCAACAATTTCTCCAACTTTGGCTGATTCTACAATCAAGTGATGTTGAGCTAGGATTCTCTAAAAATTTGTGAGAATAGCCATAAAGAAATATATACCTAGAAATTTTCGGCTAATTAATATTTTAGGTACTTATTCGGATGTTTGATAATTTATTGTTGCTACAACAAAAAATGGGACATTTTTAAAAAAGGTTTTAAAGATTTTAAGCTTTGTGTGTTCAGGTGGGGAATGGGGAGGCAAAAGAAGATCGTAAATTTTGGTGGTGGGCGTAGGAAATTTAGATTATTTATCGATACAACAAAGCAACAAATGCAGCAGAAAAAAACTTGAAACGTAACTAGTTTTAAGCTTTTAAAATTTGAGCTGGGGAAACAAAGGGGAAGAAATGGAAATTTTGAAGGGAGAGCGTTATTTACATGACTGATTTTTTTGTGAGTACAAGCAGGGCTACACTACATACCGGGCTTGCTCATTCATTATGATGACGTCACAAAAGGTGGCTGACTAGGAGGAAAGACATACAGCGATTGGCACAAAACGATGGGCGCATTGCTTTGGACCAATCGCTGGTCGCGGTCAGCCACCATTTGTGACGTTTTGAGAGTGAATGAGCAAGCCCGGTATCTAGTGTTGCCTTGGTACACTAAAAATTGAAATGTTAAAGATATTAAATTGTGTGCTTGATGCTGAGGGGAAATTGTATAAGTGGAGATAGTTATTTCAGTGGAATGGGGGAGGGGCGGATTGAATATACATTTCTGCAAAAAGGTTTTTTTAATAAAAGAGCAATTTTATGTAAAGCGGGTGGGAAAAAAGATTATCTGAAAGTGTGAGGGGGGGGGGGAATTCAATATATTTTTTTTAAACCAGAAATCATCTTAAGCAGAAGATTCTTACCTAAAATCGTGATGTAAATAGTGTAGTTAAATTGAATGCGATAAGCATTATCAATTGTTCAGCAGCTTGAATTAGTGTCCCATGTACACATAAAGACAAAAAGGAATTGAGAGCTCGTAATTTGGAGGTTGAAATAGTTCCTTTCCTCTCCAAATAAAGCACTTTGCCACAATGGCGATCGGTAGCGAGAACACTGCCCGTAAGGCATGGTGACATCACGGCGACGTCACTGTGAAGTCACACTGTGACTTTGTGACAGTCGTCGTGACGTCACGTGACGTCGATGTGAAGTCACTGTGACGTAAATGCGAGGTCGTTATGGCCGTTTTCAAGGCTTTCTGTGACCTCACAATGTGACTACTTTGTGAAGTCACCGTGCGACTTCAATGTGAAAAATGTGACGAATCTGCATCGGATAGGGTGACCAGATTTTACCCGAATCCTATACGGATTGTTCGGATCAAAATTTTTTTATGGTTCAAGTTTGTGACGTTTGTGACGACACTGCACCGGGTCGAGTGACCAGATTTTACCCGAATACAATCCAGAAACTTCGGATCGATCTTTTTGGATTTGTTTGGCTACAGAATAGATTTGGATTAGTTGTCGTGTGACCTGATTTTCGTGAACCCGATCTGACCCGAGTCGGGTATAATGTTTTTACTGTAAGTCTTGTTCAGAATAGAATCTTGCATACGACCAAGTAACCAGATTTTATCAGAAATTGTGTTAAGATACAATTTCTGATGTCGGCTCGGATCTAGAGTCATGCACGAATCCGGTTATATACTTCTTGAACATGAATGATGGTTGAATGAAACTATATTTACATTCAACCCGTAATCTTACCCTAACCCAACAACAACAAATCTGTAGGCCCACAACCCGACAGAACCTGATAAATGATTTCGCATAGATTCGGATAACAAGATTTCACCAAATACGGATAAGATCGACGATAAGGATTGGATCGGCAATCATTTTTTTTATGCAACTCGTATTCAAATTAAAACTTTGCATCTGATTGGGAAACCGGCTAATGTAGCCGTTAAACAAGAAAATTATAAATGTAAAAAACGCATACTAATATAAAAATAATAGATGAATCCATTAAAAATTATAATAAAATTAAATATTTTAATAATATGAAATTCTATTGTGCAAATAACCACTTTTAAAAATAACTTCGACTTCCATTTGTTTTATGTAACCACCAAAAATGTTGACAATAATTAAAACTATGCTATTTTGCTTTTAAGTATTGAAGTTTTTAAATGTGTATACTTTGCCATATTTCCCCTCGTTCAGTATCACGAAACTTTCTGACACATTTATGAACAAACTTTTAAACGCTTGGCACTTGCATGCCTGATTGTTAAAGCGATTTGGAATGAATAGAGTTTTCCATTTTTAGATAAATGAAATGCTTAAGAGCAATTTTGGTCACTTTTTTCCGTTTCTGACGCTGCGCATCGGAAATTCGGTTCAAAACACCGACTTTGATAGTGTTTTCTGAAACATCTTTTGTCAAAAATGGAAAATGCCTTTCTATTACATATATTCTGAATAAGAACACCTGCCAAATTCATGTGTTTCCGAATAAAAATGAATTCAGAAATTAGTTATTTTGGATTTGATTACAAATTTAATGAAAATAAAAGTATAGATTTTTAAATAAGCATTGTGAAAAATTTATATTAGGAATCCATTTAAATAATAGATCTACCTATTGTGCGATATTATTAAATAATAAACATTGTATCAAGCAATAAATCATTTTTCGAAGCAAATGAAATTTAAAACTTCGGATCATAAACGCAAACAAAAAAAAAAAATATTTTTTTTTTCTTTACAAATTATTTTATTTATAGTTTTTGATAGAATACTAAATGCAGAGCTTAAATATCAATTTTTACTATAGAAAAAATTCGATAACATAACTGGAAAAATTACCTTAACTGAATAGCTGTTTTATTGTTTCATCAATATTCATTATTTTTTTGCACCTAATATTGACATATCTTGACAACTAAATTTGTAATGAGTTAAATTGTCGCAATTATTTCAAATATACCAGAAAATTATTTCTCAAAACCTCCACTAGCTAAGAAATTTTCAAATTGTAAATCAAATATTAATAGTTTTAAAAATTGCAATGTTTTTAATTACAATGAATAACTATGAAAATTGAACTGAGAAACGCAAAATATAAATACATTCCTCGTTATAAATAACACTTTACATTTAGAATATATATTGTTAGTAAATACTTTAAGCTTTTTTCGAAACTCTCTATTTAAAACGATTTAAAACATTAAAGATAAAATTTTATACAAGTGATTAAAAAAAAATAGATTTAAACATCTTAACATTTAAATAATGCACTATTAATGTACCATTACTAAATATGCACTATTAACAAAAACTGCGAAGACATTAAAAGTTACCTGCTAATCTATAAGTAAAACCACCAGTTCTAGGGATTAAGTTTTAATGGTCGTTGACTGCTTCCTTTTCATTGAAAAATGACTCAAATCCACTGCTTTAATTTTCAAAGTGTCCAGCTTAGGTGTGTTCATAGATCTGAGATATCAAATATCACGCAGACCTTAATAACGCACCCAGCTAGACATAAGGATAGGTTAAAATGGATGATTCACTTTAAAACGTTAATTTACTTTCACTGTATAAATTCCACAATATACTTCCACAAACTAAAAGAACACCACACACTCTAATCCGCCGATGAAATTAATCGTCTGCCCTCAACATCTGCGATCATGATCTGCGCAGTAATGTTTACCACAAAGTAACATCTAGCAGGTGTTTCCAGAAAAAGAATAGAAAGAAAACAGTTAAATAAAGACATTTCAAATGCTTTATAGTTTATATGGCTGACAAATAACTTCTAATAAAACTATAATATTCTGTTTTTATATGAGAGAGTTTAGTATTCTTGGAAATAAGCTGTGAAAATTAAAATTTTTATATATTTTTTAATCAGTTGCATGTGTTTTAGGCGTCCAAAGTAAACATAAATTTTAAATAAAAATGGATTTAATAGTCTTTATAAAATAATTACGACATAAATATAAATACTATTCTGCAATCAGATTTCCTAAATACGATTTTTTCATTTTTTACACTCTATTGAAAAGAGCAATATATTTAACAGAGGTGATATCTTATTAAGCACTGACCAGTTTTGGAATAAATTGCTATAGGAATGACATATACTTTATGACATATTTTTAATTCGTTTTTGTTCGGAAACGCATGAAATTGGCTTTTGTTTTTATTCAGAAACTCTGTAATTGAAAGACGTTTTCCATTTTTTAGTAAAATCAGAAGATCTTTCAGAAAAGAATGTCAAAGTCAGCGTTTTGAACCAAATACCCGACGTAACAGGGAAAGAAAAGAGAAAAACCAGTCGTCACGTGACACGAATTGCTTATAACTCGATAAGTAATATATTTATCAAAAAATGGAAAACTCATTTCGATTCCAAATTGCTTCCATAGTCAGTACTGCCCATTTTATGCCTTTGCGTTTAAAAATGAGTCAGAAATTATGTCAGAAAGCTTCGCGTTGTGGAGCAGGTCAGTTGAGAACCACCTTAAATATTCAGTACAAGAAAAATCTTGAACGCGTTCAACGGTCACCCCGAGCACCCCAGATGTCGAACTCGCAAACATGGTGTCCTCACTTTTTAAACAGAAAGCTGATGATTGGGTTGAGTGGCCCCTCAAAATAATAAGAGATTGGAGATTTTTAAAATATTTTTAGTATCACAAAATTAGCAAATGAGTTCTATGCGGTGGTAGGAAAAAAAATTAAATGTTTGTATTTAAAATGCTAACGAATCTCCAAATCGCTAACAGTTTTATTAGAATGGGAGATCTATTTCTGAATTACTTTCCGCCAAAACTTTCCTACGTTACTAAATTTCTATTTAAGGATTTTTACCTGTGTATTATATAGTATATTTTGTTAAATTTCATGAAAATGGCAATGAAAATTGTAAAAAAATATCTGCCTCATATATGTAGACAAATATTTATTTATTATTTTATTTTGGAAATACAATATATTTAAATAATGTGTGACAATGTTTTTATTAATGATTTAGGTACATGACATAATTCAATTCTATATTTTATGAGTTTTTTTCCAAATTCTCTCTCCGATCACACCGTGAAGTCACAGAGTGTTGGCATTTTGGTCATAGGTTTTACGTGACTTATGTGACTTGCAATGACGTCATTGCAACGTCACAAAATTTTTTAAAGCTGTCAAAAAGTAATTTTCTTCATGCCATAAGATTTTCTAAAGTTTATTTGAAGTTTTCTTTAGATCTTCAAGACGTTCACATTTTGATCAGAGTGTGACGTTACAAAGTGGTGTCATTTTGGTCACAGATGTGACGTGACGTCACAATGACGTCACTGTGACTGTGCATGCTATGCGGGTGCTTTACAATTCTGGAAGTAAGAGCATTACATATGAGAGCTATTGAAATAGTTTCTTTTTTTAATGATGTGTATCAGCGTTTTTCTTCCTTAATGAAGTTAATGAATAGTTTTGTTTTTCCTCTCCAATCCCGAAACCTCATATTAACCCATCAAATCCGCTTGGCATTAAATCCTACCAAGTGGATAATAATAGTAATATTTTTAGTGGTCACTCCATTAATTTTCAAAGGAATCATTTCTTTAATGACAGGAATTTGTGATTAAATGAATCGAAAAATGATCCTTTTAAAATATGGTACTCTATATTTAAAACCTTACGAATCTTGTTTTCTTTATACCTAATGTTAAATTAATATAAAGAAATAGCAACATTTCATTTTGTTGCTTATTTGCAAATACCAACCATTAGGGTTTTTAAAATTCTGCTTAATATCTAATTTCTAGGTTTGGTATTATGCCATGAACTTTCATTTAAATTAAAATGCATTGTTTACCACTGACAGCTCCCCACCCCCTACCTGAAAGAAAAAAAAACATACATTGAACGATAATGCCCAATACATCCCAAGCATTGATAATAGATTCCAAAGAAAGTTTTACGCTTTTAAATTGGAAAAGTATCGAGGAATTTCGGGAACAATTGGGTTAATCTATAGGAAAATTTAAACGGGTGATTACTCATTACTTATGGCTATTCTGAAATCCAAACTAATTAATTTCTGACCCATTTTTTAATTTATTTTTGTGCGCAAACTTATAAAATTGGCCGGTACTTTCATTAGGAAACTATGTAATCTGCTTTTTTTTCCGTAAAGGCAAAATATGTTTCAGAAAATGCTGCCGAAGTTGCGTTTGGAAACAAATTTTCAACAGCGCAGAAAAAAAAACACTGGCGCCCGAAGTTAATAGTTTATAACACAAGATGTAATTCTTTTATCATAAAATGAAGAACTTTCCGATGACAGTGGAGTAAAGTCAATATTTAACAATTTGAGAAATGAAGTGTTTTGTGAAACTTGTTGTATTGCCATTGCATTAAGTGGTCCAACTTGTTTTGCCCTCTAGCGACTCCTTAAGTGAACTATGACTTATTTGACTGTCGCATTGAACAGAAACGTATGTTCAGTGAATGTAGTTATCTGGATTTTTCAAATTTCTGACTTACTCCACTGTCATACTAACACCCTCAAGTAAGCATGGAAGTATCATGGTTTTAAGTTTAAAAATGAGTTTGAAAAAATATGAACATTTTCCGTTGTCAAGTCGAAGAAAAATATTTGTTTGATAACAGCTTTAATATAGTAGTTATGAAAATAGGGTTTAACAATTGGAAAGTAACTTTTGATTCTGACGTAGTGCGTTTTAAAAATTGGTTCGCTTGAATTATAAGTATTGTTAAAAACCCTATACACGTATAAATTTTTACTTAACACTTTATCAGTATCTTAAAAGAACTGAATACTTTGATGAAACTTGTAAAAATGCACTACATTGACATCGGGCGTACTTTTTGATGCTGTAAAGCATATTTGATACCTATATTCGATTATGAGTAATCAACTGGTTAATTTTCCCATAGGCAGTGACGGATCGTGACTGGCTTTTTTTGGGGCACTAAATGCATGTCTGCCAAATTTATTCTTTTCTTACCTCTATATTTTAAAAGGAATCTTCGACTTGCATATTGGCAGAAAGTTCTGCCATTGAGGGACATTCAGATGCTGAATTAATCTTTAATTTTTAATTTTTAAGAGCATCTTTTCATAATTATTTTTCTTATTTTAACTTTATTTTTGGGCTACTAGCAATGAATACCTTCTACTTAGTATCCACAAGCCTTTATGTTTCGGGGATGTGTAGTGTTGGCCACAGGCACCACGAGAAATCAAACTAGAATTAAAGTCATTGAAAAATCAATGAATTTGTGAATATTTCAATGAATAACAGTGGTACAAAAGAATAAATATTTCAAGTATGTATTTAGTGCCCCAAACATAGTCAGACATGAGCTGTCATTGTCTATGGATAATATTGGAGTTCGCAATACCAGAAGATTGCTCAAGAGTCCTCTTAAAAATATTTTAAAATCCAAACTTGGTACTTTTTCACCCGTTGAATCAACATTGTTTATAAACTCGTGTTATTGGAATGTACTCTTATTCAGAAATGATTAAATCGAATAGTCCTTTACATTTCTCCATAAAAGTAAAACTTTTAAAAAATGTGGCTTTGAGTATAATCTCCGGAAACGACATCCCGATAAAGAATGTCATGATGCAATAATATAATATAATTCAGTATGTAATTCAGTTGTTGGAGAACAAAGAAAACGATTGGATTCCAAGATTCACTTCAATATTCATGCCTGCAAGTATCGCGCTTTTATGTTTTAAATGAGGCCGTACATGTATTAGAATGTTTCGAGGGAGAAAATAAGTGCGAGAACGTCCTTAACTTCGGATATTAATACTTTATTTGACTAATTATAGAAAAGCCATATAACTGTTTGTGTTGGTATTTTTCAGAGCACTTTCTAAAAAAGAAAAAAAAAACTTCAAGACATCGCTGAGTTTGACACTTAGCAAAAATCTTTACATAAGAGACACAAAATAATGTCATTTTTTTGTTAAGATTAAGTACCCTTATATTGATTTCGATTCATTTTTATACGTCGAATTGAGAAAAGTTTAGATTTTCCCCAATAGAAACAATTTTTTGCGTAATACTACAGTCATTTTAGTACTTTTTTTGACAAATAGCGGAAAAAATTAGAACAAAGCTGGATTTGTGTACAGGTGCTCTTTAAGGTATGTAGTTTAACATACTAAAAGTCCTCATCGATACGATGTGAGCTTTCGCCGCCAGGGGGCGCGAATGATCTTGAATATCGGTTTTTCGTGAATATCTGATTAACGATGACATCTAGAAAAAAAGTTCAATTTAAGAGATGTAGAAAATTTAAGTTTCTACAAAAAGGGTCCATAACATTTTTTGTCACACCAACCCTTCCCTGTCAAATATCAGAAACAGTGAACATAACTGGAAAAAATAGGGAAACGGTTGTATTGAACGCGCTCAAGAAGCAGAACAAATACCTATCTACTTTCGAACCCTACACCTCTTCTGTCCTTTTCTCTGTAGACTGATTTCGCAACCTGGTAGTCATTGTCGTGGCATTTCATGCTTATGTCGAAATATACCACGTGCTGGTATCTTTGCCGTGTTTTATTTCAATTGATGAGCATTTCGCTGGTATTAAATCACCCAAACTTACTGAATGAAGTATTCTTTGTGAGTCTTTAGAAAGTAAATAGTGTTATTTTCCATGCGTATTGTAGAAAGTTTTAAATAGTTTTGAGAGTGTAAAATGACTTTTTCTTGATTGTTGATCGAGAGCGTTAAAATGGAGATTGACGAAGTATTTTGTCTTGTATATGGTGAGAGCTGCGTTGAGAATGATTGGAAAAAAGGCACTGAAGTCACATGTGACCTCAAGTTTGGAAATAAGTGACAATAATTGGACAGCATTTGAAGAAATGGCAGAAAACAATAGTGGAATTATAGTCCATCCAACGTATAAAAAAATTATACAAGAAAGAATTCTGTTAAATCGTACAAGAAATCTGTTGCATAAAAGCATCAACGTCCACACAAATTGCATCGTTAAATAAAAAATTGAGAAAGACAGTCGCTTGTTTGAATTCAATGAAAAATTTGTACCATGTTCTGATACATTGGATGAAGCTCTTATACGGAAGGAAAAAATAAATCTCCAAAGTATTGCGAAAATTTGATAATAGTTAAATCTTAGAGGTGAAAAACAGTCTACTTGTGTCTGCAATGACGACAAATGGGGCAAAGAAGTCAATAAGCGTTTATCTAATGTGATTGACTTGGTTGCAGCTGAAGCAAGATACCACCACAAATTCTTTATAAGGGTTTTTTACCAAGTTAGTGGAAACCAATAAATAAGGAAAGGACATGTTTACAAACAATTCCATCAACCAATCTACATTTTCTCCTTAGCGATCATTGCAGAAATCATCAGGATGATGCAGACCAATTATATCACAGATCTTTTTATCGTAGACTAATCAGACTGCTTGAACACTTGTGAACAATAGTAGTCTTAACGACTGTCAGGTATTTCTCGCTTCCCCACAGTAACGTCAGCTGAACTTTCCTCATACAGGAGTGTTGTAGAAAGTTATATTTCCTATATCTTAAGAAAATACTTTGGTAAATGTGTAACCGTTTTCGATGTTTACTCAGACGAAGTTTATAAGACAAAAGAGGCCGAATGAACTCATCGGTATTCGAAAATTTTAATTCTCAACATCGATATTAACGAAGGAATGAATGTGTCATTTAATCAAAAGTTTTTATCTAATCATCAAAAAAATACACACCTCATCTCTATTCTGAAGGATAAATTTATGGAGAATGGTTTCGAAGCGAAACAGGCAGAGGGAAATGCTGACACACTTATTGTTAACGCAGCCATTGAAGTAGTAAAGTCTGGTGCGCAGGCTGCGATTGCAGGCGACGATGCGGACTTGCTCGTATTGTTGACTGTCTTAGCACCTCCAGAGACAGAGATATTTTTAATAAGCCTCGAAGAACAAGAATTACAACCACCCTGCATTCGTTGCTCAGTCTGAATAATGATGCAGTTCAGAAAGTTCATATATTGTTTCTTCACGCTTTTTTAGATTGTGACTCTACACAGCAATGCTTCGGAAAGGCAAAATGTAGTTATTAAAATTTTCGAAAGTGGAAGGAAACCGTAACATACAGCTGCCAGCACTTTTAAAAGTGGCAAAGCATCCCAATTTAAAATATTCGAGAAAGGGAAATTTTTTTCCTTGCTTCATATGGTGATAAAGCAGAAATTTCTCTGAACAAGTACCAGTACACATGTTTCAAGAAAGGAGTTGCTGTTGGTAGAAAAAGGTTTTCATAGTTACCGCTTACCGTGGACGCAGCTAGATTGCACAGTTTATGTGTTTATCATAGAATACAATACTGGTTGGGCAATAAACATCTTCCTGAGAACTGGGGCTGGCAAAATGCACTTATTTTGTCTCCAATTCCAGCTACTTACCGCCCGCACCAAAAAATATTATTTAATCCATATTTTGTACTTTCTCCAAAGGATGTTGCAAAGCGTGTGGATGCCAGAAAACTGGATTCAAGTGTTCTTATATTTTCGTAAATTGTTGCGGAGTTTCATGTTTCAATGCAAGTTAAGTTGAATTCGAAGATGAGAAGGATACTGACAATATCATGTCCATTGCAAGGAATGAGGGAAACGCTACACCTGAATTTAATGATGATATCGAAGGCCAACCAGAAAATAGTGAAGGTCATACAATAACTGAAGAAAAAATACAGATGATGACGAAACTAAATCGAGTGAAAAAGTTGTAGATGTGCAAACGACTACTCAAGCAGTCAAATGATTGAGATTTGAACAAGCCAGTCATTATATGTTGATTAGGCCTAGGAGGGAAACCAGAATTTAAAAAAATGTGCTAAATGCTTTACTTCAAGGGTGGTATGGAAATCAGTATACTATACATTCACCTCTTTTCTTCAAAAGTAAGAATTTTACACCTTCAATATAATTTCTTTGAAAATAGCAGCAGGTTTTTCGTATTTCTATCGCTTTTCTTCCAAGTACGTTCACTGTTCTTATTTTTTGACAGAGAAGTATTGGTGAGACAAAAATATGTTAAACACACTTTGTGTAGGAAATTAAATTTTCTACATCTTTGTAACTGAACTTTTTTTTCTAGATGTCATCGTTAATGAGATATTCTCAAAAAACCAATTTTCAGGATCAGTCGCGCCCCCTGGCGGCGAAATCTCACACCGGATCGATGAGGACTTTTAGAATGTTAAACTACATACCCTAACTAGCACCTGTGCAAAAATCCAGCTTTGTTCTAATTTTTTTCGCTATTTTTCCTAAAATGACTGAATTATAAGTTATGATTGAATAAGATCCGGTTGACAAAAAAGACAGGATGCCGCACTACGTTTCACGTTCATCTTCCTACGGACCTCTATAGTCATATGCTCTTTTAGTGCACATGCTTCACCAAAAACGATCACGTGACTATTGGGTCCACGTGTAATGCAGTGCAGCAAAACTCTTTTTCATCAGCCTCAAATAAAATTGTTATGGCTCATAGTCTGTCTCGTGCTTTACAGATCTCTGTAACGTCAAACCACAGTACATACGCTTTTTCAATAAAGACCCGAGAATTTTTAAAATAGAACAAAATTTTTTATCCATTAAAACTACACTGCAAAAAATAATTGTTGATTTTACAGTATAGAAAACTGGCACCCCAACTGCCAGTATTATACCGTAAAATTAACAGTATTAAACAGTAAAATAAGCAGAAATACGCTGCCGTGCAAGCAGTAATACGCTATTTACGCTACTTAGCAGTAAAACGCTACCACGCATGCGCGGTAGCGTATTACTGCTTGCACGGCAGCATATTACTGCTTATTTTACTGTTTAATACTGTTAATTTTACGGTATAATACTGGCAGTTGGGGTGCCAATTTTATACTGTAAAATCAACAACTTTCAAAGTTGCACATCTAAGTTTACTTTTCATCTCCAGAAAGGCCTACCAGCAGATAATAATAGACTGTTAATCATGCGTATATTGTAGTTAATATTTCAAACTTTTGCTTAAATAATAAATTTTGGTTTTTCACAATTTACGTAATGGACGTTTCATAGGCAACCTGAACGAAATTCGCAGGAAAATCCCTTAGAATGCACTAGGATCCCCCCCTCGACTTTTTGAATTTCCTCATTGTATTGCGGGGTTCTTTCTGAGTTTTCCCGATATTTGGCTGGTCATTTTATATGCGTTGCTCTATATAATTGACTACCAAATCGGGAAAAAAATCTTTCGTATAGTTCGCGCAAGCGCAGCTATAAATTACTTTTTTACAAATGCCCATATCTCATCAAATATTTAAATATATTAATTTTTTAATTGCATTATACTGTTTTTACTCTTCTTGAAGTCAAACGTGTACTTTACATACTCTAATTTCAAGAACAATATGTCAAGAATTTCAGTAGATATTCTACAAACCGTGTAAAAAGCGAAAGATTCCTGTCAATGCCCCTTAATTTTTGGACAGCAGTGTATTTTCTTTATAATTTCACTTGCTGCTTCCCGGAATTTTTTGCCTTGGGACTGGAACCATGTGGCTGATATACATGGTGGTTATAATATAAGTATCTCTATTTGGAGATGTCTGAAGCTCGAAGGAGTAACCCGAAAGAAACCCAAATCGGTACACTTACTATTCGCGAAGAAGAATGGAACAATGAAAAAAATAATAATTGCAATAATCACAGACAGATGGCACTACTGAGTGTAAACTGTAATGTGTATTAGAAGAATTAAGGTGTCAAACCGGATGGCATACCTAATTTATTGAAAAATGTCTTAGTGAATGTGGTTACGCTTTTGCATGGCTGGCAGGTTCAGGTACCACATGGACATTGTGTTGGAGAACACAATCCAGACGGTGCACGACGTGCTCAACTGTTGAATGTAACGTATCAGGAGTGATGTTTCGCATATGTTGTGATATGCGGTAAAATAATTGAGGTTTGCGATTTCTCCATGGCACACAATGTTACACATTACACTTCACACTCAAAAGCGCCATCTGTCGGCGATTATTCCATTTTTATTCCCCTTCTTGAATAGTAAGTGTACCGATTTTGGTTTCATTCCGGTTATTCCTTCCAGCTACAGACAGTTTCAAATAGAGATACTTATTTTATAACCACCCGGTATATTTTATCTAAATCTAGCCGTATTCTGACTCGTTCAGAATATCGGTAGCATAATTATGACACCACGCAACAGACCAGATTGGAAATCCACCTGCAAACATAATAATGCATGGTAATTATGTTTCATAAACAGGAAAATTAATTTTTATACTGTATTGTATAAATTCGAAATTTAATCTCCGTGGTCAATAGAATTCTTTTGACGTTGCTTGTATGTATCATAAAAAATTTTGATGAAGTTTTTCACACTATTAAAATAGTTTTTACTTTTTATGACCATGATTTGGAAATTGGAAATTAGAATACTTAATTTTATAGTGTTAATTATATTAGATTTTTAAAATTTCACATTTTTCATTAAGTTAAAATTCGTTCTTTAGCACAAGTCTTATTTAATTCCATTTTCATTATCTCAACATTTAATATTTGCGTTTTCAGTTAAAATTACCCTCGATTTATGTAAATAAAAAGAAATCATTTTCCTCTTCTAATGTTATTGAGTGTAGCTGCAAAAATAAATCGCATACACTTTCAGAAAAACTGTAAATTTATGAGCGTTTCCCCTTCAATTTTCACGGGTAACAGCCTTATTTGATGAAAAACGGTCTGATCCACTAAATAAGCGGCCTTATCCCTTTGATACTTAGAAAATTAAGGACAATGCACATATTCTTACAGTTCTAGCCCATCTGTTAACAAAAATACGGTAGGACCCCATACATTTTCCTCCGCTAGGGTGTAACCCTTCATTTTAGTCGTGTTTCGAAAAATGTCCTTAACCGCGACCGTAACACATTTTTAACCGCCAAAAAAGAGATTCAGTGATGATTATCTAACGTGCTATGTGTTATAGAACAGTAGGCTAAAGTGTTATTGTGCTTTAAAGTGCATTATATCCTGTGCATTATAATGCTGTATAACTTTATCCCTTAAAATTACGGGCAAACAAAATGATGGGCAAGGTTTTTTTTACGGGGTATGACTGGAATCTCTGCTGCCGGTCTCCGCCCGTATTTTACAGGGATATTTTTAACAGTGTATGACAGTTATCTGTTATTATCTTAACAAACTATATTGTGTTAATTTCTTTTTCAGACTTTGAAATGTGTTTACCTTTATTTTTCTTACATTTCATATAATCGCAGTAATTGCTCTTGGGAAGTGTAGGGGTTTCACGGTTCTACATTCTTTCTCTTTAAGCCAAGCGTACAAAAAATTATACTATTAAATTGAGCAGTCTTTTTCGGGCAGTGACCTGGCTACGAAGCCAAGTCTGTGAAGCAGAAATGTCCTTCCCGGTAACATTTATTGAGGTATTAAACGAAATACGCAATTCAGCCGAAGCTGAACGGTAAGCGCGACAGAAGGCGGAGGTAGTGAACAGTAGATATACACTGGACAAAGGAACGTAAAAGAAATTATTATAATAACGACGGCAAATGGCGGCACGACAGTTTCAAAAGAAAATTATGCACTACCAAATTTTATTACATAAAACTGATATACTTCGCATATTTTTAATGTGTCTGAAGGTTGCATAGTTCGAAAACTTTAGTATGTTCACTTATGGCCCACTCCGGCGGTATCTACTAGTGCTCCCTATTATACGTTTATACGTGTATACGTATAATACGTATTATACGAGGTGCAGATTTTTTATACGTATGATACGGCACAGTCGGTTATACGTATTATACGAAACACTATATACGGTCCAACGTATATACGGATCTTACCCCAGCGGTTAAACGTATAAACGTTTAAACGGTTTTCGTTCATGGGGAAAAAAGATACTTTTCTCCTGCTAGTCTGCGTAAGGTTACTATATCATAAGGTTGTGCCCCATTTAACCCTGCAATCAATAGGGAGCGATTTGCTGTTTGATGTCACTTAGCCTGCTCTCTGCTCTAGAACTCCTATTATAAGAGTCTTAGCCTGCTCTCTGCTCTAGAACTCCTATTATAGGAGTCTTAGCTTGCTCTCTGCTCTAGAACTCCTATTATAGGAGTCTTAGCCTGCTCGATTCAGTTTTAGGTAGCTTTCAATACAAAAAAGTATAAAGCTACCTATTGCAGCCGTTCGGAGGAAAGCAGTTCCGGAAAATTTCGATATATTTTCACCGATCATGACCCCCAGACCCCAAAACCACCCTCCGTCCAAATGTTGATTTATATATATATATATATATATATATATCTGACCTATGTCATACGATAACGCTCGTATTTATAAAACAATTTCGATGAAACCAATTGTGTGTATTAAGCTCACCAATGTCTCGACCGAGTTCGTTGGCCAGCTTGGTCCGCCATTTTGTTTCAAGATGGCGGCCATTTAAAAATTTAAAACTAAAATAAATATACAAAAAAGTCAAAAATTCAAATTTATTTTTTAATTACGCGTTAGGCCTTGATACAAGGATTCCAGAGCATTTTTTGGTTTACCTCTATCTTAAAAAATGGCTGAGATAGAGCAGTTTGAAATTCTAGGGTGGCTGACATTTTGAAACAAAACAGCACATTAACGCGCACATTATCGACTCGCAAAGTATTTTCTTTCATTGTTGTAATAATTTTCCGAATCATACGCATAAAACTATATATTCATATCCGTTAGCGCCAAATTCTCGCCAAAATTGGCGACATTTAGCGAAATATCGCCAAATTTGGCGACCAAAATAAGTCTTCATAAATGAAGCCAATTTGGCTATTGCTCAATAATTTGGCGAATTTCTTATTCAAATTCAGTATTAACGAATCTTTTGCAAACGTTTCTTTGCATTTTAACTTGCTGTTTTCGTGTAACATTAGCTAAAATTTTAAAACGAAGATATAGGAAAGCTACCTTTTCCTCCCGGTACAGGCCGGAAGGACTTTTACAATTGATTTGGTTTAGAAAAGCCCTATTTTTAATTGAAAAGTATCAATACAAATTTTCGAGTGAAGAAGTTTAAATTTTTTTAAAAATATTTTTTATACATAGGACAAACATCACATCCAAAATTTAAACTATTATGTCTTTTCAATTCTACGATATATATATTTTTTAAATTTGCTATTTTTATCATTACATTTTATTTGTACCTCAGTATGAAAAGTTCTTTTTCATTTTAAAAACAAGCAAATAGTAATTTTTATAAATAAAATCTTAAAGACCTACAAGAGCAGAAAGTTTAATGTTTATATGACTGCAGTTAATATCATGTTAATAATTTTAATATAGTATATTTTTAATATTTGATCAGTATTCTATTTGAAATACATAATAATTATAATATTATTATAATTGTGACATGTATTTCATAAAAACCTATAATTTTTTTTTTTTTTTTAAATCACTTAGATTTCAACCTCATACCACATAGTACACAAGATTGAGTTTTGTGTAATTAGATTTAAAATACAAATAATGTAAAAACTTTAATAAGTAAATGGCTGAATATTTAGTATTTTTAAACCGAAACATACATAAGATACAATTAGATGATTTAATGGAAATAAAATTTGAAATTAAGAGTAAGATACTTTATAAACAAATTCCGAAATATTTATATAAAGTATTATTTTAATGCTACACGATAACCATAAATGCACATACATAATTTAAAAAAAAAGAAAGAAAGAAAGATAAATTATTGCGTGAAAGAGAGTTCTACGTTTACGCAAAAATTTTTATTTCCTAATAATATTTAAAATTTAAAATTACATTTCTTTTCAGCGTTCTAAACTTAATTTTAAAATTTACTGTTTCTTCAGATTCCATTCAGATAATTGATGTGATTAAATATCAAATAATTGATATATATATATTTTATAAAATAAAAAGTAAGACAGTAGTATTCCTAAAAGAGATTTTAAATACAAATAAAAATAGAAACTTTATTTTTTAAATTGCCGCATTTTTAAAACTGGAAGATTTATGTAATATAAAAAAATTAAATTTGAAATTCAAAATAATATACTTTTAAAAATATCTTCCAAAAGGATTATATTAATTTATATTTTAATGCTGTATGATGATAAAATTATATAAAAATATTTTAATAATTAATATATTAAGGTACCTTCAAGTATACCTTCAGAATATGCTTTCATTTCGAGCATTTTATTTCATTACAGGGTGCATTTTGAAGATGTATTTTAGATGTATGTTCTATTATTTGCAATTTTTCGTACTGTTTTATCATGCAATGATAAAATACATGAGTTGATTGATCATACACCTACTGATCATACACAGTTGATTGACTCCACATTTTTCAATTTTGGCAGCGTATCTCTTTTTTAAGCTCTCCAACATAGTTGAAAAGTGTTTATACATTCGGTTTTTCTGACTGTATGCCGTCTGTCTGTCCTGTCTGTCTGTGCTCTAACTGCCGTAAATATACTCGCATTGTTATGCAATTTATATATCTTATTGAGCTTTATTATGCCATGTTCGGTATTGAAAATGAAGTTACACCTACTGATCATATAATGAATATTAAAATATAAACACACAGCACTTACAGCTTATTTTACAGGGAGATTCAAAAGAATTCCGTTACTTTACGGTCTATGGGAAAAATCGTTTGCGTATTATTGTAATGATGTTAAAATATGTCAAACATATTAAAATTGACATATATAACATGTGCACTATTAGAGGTTTTACTATAGAATATTGTATGCATAGCACTTATACCTTTATTGCAGCATTGAAAAGAATTCGTTACATTACGGTCTATGGGGAAAAATCGTTTGCAGCTTATTTTAAAGATAATTCAACATTTTATACATATTCAAATTGATCACTGAGGTGATCTACAAGGTGCTTACTGTCATATAATGTATCGTTAATTTACAGAAACACTCAAAAGTATTCGGTTAAAGTACTGTCAGTTACTAATAATTCCTTGAAGTGCGATTTTAGGTGCGATTTTAGTTGTTTTTTAAATGTAACGAATTTTTTGCCTATTACTTGTTATGTATAATTTCTATGGATCACCCATAAGGCAGCACAAAATACTCGAATACATGTGCGTTTATCAACGGAAATTGCTGAAGGTGAATTTTCAACTGTGCTATGCCCTCCCTAACTGAACTAAATTTTAGCAATTTATGCCGCTGTATGTATAGTATTAGTAATATTATTAGTAATTTGTATGCATAGTTTATATACAAATCTATAGATCATATACATGGGTGCACAAAAAAATTCGATATTTTTTCGAATATTGTTAGTAATTCCTGAAATGGCATTTTTAAATGTGTTATGCCTTTGTACAAATTTTTCTCTTAGACATCAGACCTAATTAAACAGTAAAGATTTATAAAAGTATATTTGAAGAGTTGAAAAGTGCTACATAATCTGTGCTTGATGCATGATTTTTCTAAAGCTATTATCTGTTCCTTTGGATGCAATGATCCATCAATTTTTTATGTCAGATTTCTTCGAAAATGTATGATATAGAACATTTTGCGTTTTATCCAAACGATTAGTACATGTTGCAATAGCATAAGTACTAGGCATTTTCTGCAAAATCAATGCAAAGAATGCATTATTTTAAAGAGCTAAGACCAAAAGCACTAACAAAAGCTGGAAAATATCTGCCACGTATTTAGGAAATGTGACAGGAAATCTCTCTTTCTAAGAAGGAATTAAAGCTTCGTGTGAGGGAAAACTGCCCTTGCTGTCAAAGGAAATGAAAATAATTGTTTACATTGCACCCCCGTCCCTTTGAAAGATCGACCAAAGATAACAAGCAATACAAACTCCCATATTAGCAAAGAAAAAATACACGATTATTTCATTTGAAGGAAAAAAAATCTCCTCTAAATCACTTTACTCCTAGAAAAAAAAAATACTTTACTTTGTGCCTAATGAAAAATGTTTTATTTTGAAGAAATATGCTCCCCCATGACCAAAGAAACGAATTTTTTTTTTAGCATAAATACTATTTTAAATCAGAAAAAGGGTTCTTTCCCATTGGAAGAATGCACCTTAGCACCGCCAGTGACGTCAGAAAAACCAAAACCACCGCCCCCTGAATACTAGGCCTGCGCGCTGAAAAAAATGGCGGCTGTCGCAGGCGGAATCGTTTGTACAGTCCCTCGAGCTTCAGCACCAATAATATCTAAAAGTTATCTTTGACTTATTTGATCTCCGAAAAACAAGTCAAAGAAAACTTTTAGAAATTATTGGTGTGGAATTTAGAGGGACCGTTCAAACGCTGAAAAAAAAATCGGCCTGCAACAGCCGCCATTGTTGTCAGCGCTCAGGCCTAGTATTCAGGGGGTGGTGCCAAAACCCTGATGCCAGAAGTAAAGGGAAATGGCACCTACCGGGTCTGCGGATCAGAGAAATTGAGAAACACCCACTGAGGCCCACATTCTCGTAGTTTACGTGGACCATCGTGATTACTTGTTCAAAGATCCACGAAAGTCCTTAATTTACCTGTCTAGCGGTAAAGGTATTCCAAAAAACAATTAAAAATCGAAACTTTTTTTCCTCAGTTGAGATATATAGTTTTTTTCCCCCTTAAATATAAGCTATTAATTATGAAATGTTTTACTATGGGTAGCGGGTAGCTCCAAAGCAAATTTTCGCATGTCTGTAACACCTCCACACACAATTTCTTTAGATTTATGGCGTGGACATTTCGAGCGAAAAATTATTTTTTAATGCGACCGCAGAACATAGGCATGCATTAACTTTTTATCTTATAGTGACACTGACCAATCTATTTCCTGGGAAGTTTCACACTCATACTTTTATTGTATTTAAGAATATTTTTTTTCTCTATTTAACACGGTTGCTACCGAGGGCGTATACGTGGCGTCGTCACTTGGTCACTTATTTGACATTCCACTTTTAATCCAAAATTACGAATTAATACCGGAAATTTCGAAAGAAGTTTTTTTTATTTTATGTAATCACGAAATGTCTGTCATTAAATAAAGCAAATATTGCTATTAATATTTTCAGGTATGAATTCGGAATTTCTGAATAAAATAAAATTCCGTTAATTTTAACCCGGTAGTCACCGTGTTAAAATATTTTGAAAATACGTCCTACATTAACAAACTAGTCGGATGTGCCAATCCCAAAACTTTCTTCTATCTCGGTCATGTTAATACTTCAAAATTCGTTATCAAATCGCCAATAAAATCAATATTTTTCGATATTCTGTTGTACGTCAGCTGCTTTCGAATCGTCGGGTTACCGGGATGCGATCAACTGATATATAATACTAAACTACGAAAAGTCCTTCAGGTCTGAACCGACAAGAACTGATAGCCTCCCTATTTCTTGGTTTTTCGATTTTAGCTAATTTTACTGGAAAACACGAAGGTAAAATGCGTGGAACCTAATTAAAGAAGATTCAACCCCAGTTCTCGTCAACATTGAATTTGAATGAGAATATCACCAAATTAGTCCTCTACCAGCCAAGTTGGCTTCATTTATGACAACCTATTTTGGTCGCCAAATTCGGCGATATTTCGCCAACTGTCACCAAGTTTGGCGAGAATTTGACGTTGGCGAATATAAATATATAGTGATAAGCATATAATAGGATTAATTGTTACAACAATGAAAGAAAATTTGCCGAAACCATGTTAACTAAAACTCATAAGTTAAACCTGTTTATGGATGAATTCTGCTGTCTTGTTTGAAAATGTCAGCCACCCTAAAATTTCAAACCGCTATATCTCAGGCATTTTTTAAGATAGAGGCAAAACAAAAATTGTTCCGGATTCTCCGGATCAAGGCCGAACATTTAACGAAAAAAAACTTTTAGGATTTCTAATTTTTTTGCACATCTTTTTGAATTTGAAATTGAATTTGGCTATTTTGACCTTTTGAATTTGGTTATCACAGCGCCCCCTTTCGTCGAAATATCCCCAAATTCTGATAGAACCTGCTTGCCATAGTCAAAAACATAAAAAAAAAATCTGGTTCAATTTGAAGCATAACTTCATACACTTTTAGATGGTACAATAGTGAAAATTGAACAAAAATATCGATCGCAGCGCCCCCTTGCGTCGAAATATCCCCAAATTCTGATAGAATCTGCTTGCCATAGCCAGAAACATAGAAAAAAAAATTGGTTCAATTTGAAGCATAACTTCATACACTTTTAGATGGTACAATAGTGAAAATGAACAAAAATATCGATCGCAGCGCCCCCTTTCGTCAAAATATCCCCACATTCTGACAGAATCTGCTTGCCATAGCCAAAAATATAGAAAAAAAATGTGGTTCAATTTGAAGCATAACTTCATACACTTTTCGATGGTACAAAAAAGACACACACAGACGGACAGACGGACAGACAGACATTTTGTAAAAACATGTTTTTCGGAATCTCTGACCCCTAAAACGTGTAAATCCGTCGAAAACCGGGAGTCGAAAAAAATTTCGATTACAATACTTTCTTCTATTATAGATAGAAGAAAGTAAAAAATGAGAAGGCAAGTCATTTTCTGCATGTGTGATTGCGTTCTAAAATCTGCATTGACGATTATTTGTCTGGCTATTAGAAATAAAAATTTATAAGTACTTCACACAAAAAATAAAATTTGTCAAAATTAACAAAAAATCTTAAACGTAATGTCCATACACCTTGTGTACCACAAGTGTCATGATTAAAAAAATGAACTCGCGTTATACACATTAACACAGAGTGGAAAACGTTAGCCCCATCGAAAGAATAACATTTGAACCCGGACGCAATCTTGAGTACACGCACTCACAAATATAGAATTTTCAAAAAATTAGAAAAGAAAAATAAGCTTACTTAACAAGAAGTGACAATAAATCTGAAACGTGACTTTTCTCATTCTTTTCTCAAAAAGTGTTTTCTTCCGTTATATGCTTATAATAATCGTTTATAGGGAAAAATAACAAAATCCTATGTATGAAATATATTATGCAAATTATTTCGCTAAAACCACTGATTTCCAGCTTGTTCCCCGTTTTGTGACGTAATACTGATGAGGTCCATTGGTATTAAAAGTAAATACGTATTTAAAATATACGTATAATTGAATTTTTCGTATACTTAAATTATACGTTTAACCGATATACGCTTATACGTATATGGATACGTTTAAACGTATATTTTAGGGTATACGTATTTCTTAAATACGTATTATACGTATATACGTATATCGGTTAAACGTATAACTGATATACGTATCGCATCGGGAGCACTAGTATGTACAAATTTTACAATAATGTATCTACTCAACATATACTAAAAAAAACTATGTGCTTGCTAGAAGTTACTTTGAAGTTGTAACTGATTACTAAGGAACATGGATTGCTATACAATACAAAAATTCAAATCCTTTTCCAAATATTAATGATTCTTAAGATATCACTATGGACATGTTATTAGGACAACTGCTGCTTCAGAAAATGTGGTCGAGATAAATTGAAAAAAATAGTACAAAATGTTCTTTGTCAGATCTCCTGCAGACGAAATGCTCTAACAGCAGTGTGCAATCGTACAATTTTTTCTGTCCTTTTCGCTAAAAAAAGCTCTTAAAGAATTGTTCAATATTAATGTTTAGCAGTAGACTGCATGTAATATTTTACTTATCTTTTATCGAAATTTCGAATCGGGATTATTATTGTGAATTCAAAACTTTTAAAGTTTAGCAATTTGAATAAAAATAACTTTAATTAAAATTCAGATTTGTAATCTTTAATTTTAGTAATCTTATGCAATATTCGGAGATTCTTGAACAGCATTCTGAAAACCACTAATGCATTTTCAGTTTGAAAATGTATCAGGATTAAACTATATATATATATATATTAACCCATCTATTGCTAGTGTCCTGTGAATAGGACAGCTTCATTCTGCCTTCGTATATTCGGTTCACACATCCTATTGGTTATTTTTTGCATGTTCAATACACATTGTGCATGTATCCCAGCATATTTATTCGCTCTTCTTTTCCTATTGGAACCAAAGGCGGATCCAGCCCTCCATTTAGAGGGGGTCAGGACTTTTTTTTTGGGGGGGGGGGAGGTCGCATGTCTTCATTAGCAGTTTTATTTCTTAGATCCAAATTGATTATTTTCTGACGTACACCCGAATTAATTATCTTTCATAAGTGCATGAAATTTTCAGGTATATTAGTAAATATACAAAATATGCATGTTTTACCCAGATGCCAAGAAATCAATTTCCCATTTTCTTATAAATGCAAAGAATCTTGCAGAAAATTTTCTCAAAGTTCGCATTTTAAGAAAAATTTTCTAGGCTGGACAATCATGGAAATATTGTCTGTCTTGAGGAAGCAATCAAATTCAATTCTAAATGTACCACATTTATAAGAAAATTAAAAATGATTTTGATTCTTTAGTGCTTAAACAATAATGCCTGCCTGCAGTTTTCGTGCATTTTTATTTAAAATAACCCCATGAGTGTATCAGAAAGATTAAAATCTTTAAGAAGTTAAAAAAGAAAAAAATGAAAATACTTTTAATACATACTTATATTTAGAAAAACGTATTGTTCTATACAAATGTTTTCCCTTTAGGTTTTTTTTTTTATTTTTTAGGGGGGTCATGACCCCCATGACCTCCCCCTTGGATCCGCGCTTGATTGGAACCAGTTTAGCTTACTGTTTTCCTCCGATGTTTTAGAATGAATGAAGCCATTTTCAATATCTGGGGAATATTGTTAACTTCAAGATACATGGTGGCACAATTGATGTGTAGAAAATTCTGTCTGTAGCTCATCTCATCACTACAAAAGCAGAAATAATCCAATTACTGCTCTCGTAGTGGTAGGACATCTGTTTATGCCTGACGAAGAAATATTCATTTTCGAAACGCGTTATGTTAGTTTCTGTTTATGGTTTATTTAAAGAGTTTTTCTATAGCTGTTCTGTATAAAACAACTTCAGAAATCCTTGTTTATTGACCTTCTAAACATATTCAAAAAAGAAATATGTTCCATAAAATTAGATTTAAAAATAATTCATGTTAGCGGGTTAAATGTATTTCTCACTGACAAAATGCTGAATAAAATAACTCCCTTTTCTTGATTATTCCGGAAAAGTTTGTTAAAATTATTGAACCATCAACGATATGTTTTACTAAATCATACAGGAAAAAGTTTACATTCGACATACCTAACATACGTTCTTTGAATCTATGGCAAGTTGTCCCTTTTGTTAGAATTTTTTTTTTTTTTTTTAGAAAACCTTATCAAAAGATCTTTGATACACAAAAAAGATTTTGTTATAGTTTCAGAACGTAAAAGAAAGTTTCAAAGTGTTGCATCGACAACTGAATTTTTTTGACAAGAAAGTCTTTAAAACTTTGAAGTTTAAATTTGTTTTTACCTCAACAGGATTTAAATATTTTCAAGAACAAATTGAAAATTCTTTTCAAAAAATACTTTTAAAAGTTTTCAATTTTGAACTAACAATGATAAAGTCAGGATGAATCGTATTGAAAAAGATATGTAAAGTTAGTTTTGAAAAATTTTGCAAATTTATAAATTTGTGTATTTTAACAGATAAACATGCAAACCCAAAGCCAGCGTATAACTTCATTGATATATATATATACATATATTAACAATACGCTAAATAACATTGCAGGCAACAACAAAGGAAAATAACTTCTCGACACTTTCCGAATTCACTAAATACTGGATTATTCATTACATACTCGTCTTCAGTAAAAGTCCGTATTAAATAACAAACCTCCTTTTTTAAGATGTTTGTTTTTTCAATGCCTAAACAAGTAAAACCTACAAAAATTGCACTTTTAAACAGTAGCCCCTACAAGTAAAACCTACAAAAGTTGCACTTTTAAACAGTAACCCCAACAAGTAAAACCTACAAAAGTTGCACTTTAAACAGTAACCCTAACAAGTAAAACCTACAAAAGTTGCACTCCAACAAGTAAAATCTACAAAAATTGCATTTTTAAACAATAAACAGTTCATTTTGTTTACTGTTTAAAAGTGCAATTTTTATAGGTTTTACTTGTTGGGGCATTGAAAGTAGTAAAAAAACAAACATCTTAAAAAAAAGGTTTGTTATTTAATACGGACATTCAGCAAAGGCGAATATATACTAATAAAATAAAGTTTCGCTCTGTGTGCGTGTCTGTCCGTATGTGTGTCTGTGTGTGTGTGTGTGTGTGTCTGTCTGTGTGTGTGTGTGTGTCCGTTGGCGATGGCTAGGAAAATTTAGCGCACCTAGAAGTCTGTAAATTTAGATTTAGATAGTCCAAACCCTCTCTTGGTGCACCTGACCCTCATAATTTTAATATTTTGATAATTAGCCTAGATATTATGATATTAATTAGATTCTCATTAACCATCGCTTCTAAAATGACATCTTTTAAATCAAAATGGCGAAAGAAACGAATCGGCGCATTGCATTTGAAAGCGGAAATGAACTAATTCGAAATTATTTTACTAATTAGCGAATTTTAAGAAAACTAATTAAGATATCAATTTGAAAATTTCTGAGAATATGTAAAAAAAAAAATTCTGCATCCATCTATGCAATTTTTGAAAAATTCGGCCCGTAAATTTTCTTAATTTATGCAAAAAACTGCTAAAAATCTGCTGGCGCCAGTGAAATAAATCCCAGAAAGTTTCAGACAGGGATCTGCTTTCATTAAAAACTGAACTATAAAGAGATCTGTTTCTCTGCCGATCCCTCCATTTAATTTGCGAAAATGAAAGGAAATAATTGCCAATTTTTACTAATGAACAAAAATTTAGATAACTAAGATATAGATTTGAAATTGAGGATGGGGAGTGTTGTCATCTGCCGGCTATTTTAGCGTAGTGTCTTCGTTATGTTCTAATTATCAGAAAAATGATCGCGTTAATGTAGATTCAGGTGGTTTTCTTGAACAAATTATTCCTTATATTTGCGAGTATGGGGAGAAAGGGGGTTAACGCCTTGCATTGAGATTGTTATTATCTCGGGCCCGGGCAATGCCGGGCGGATACCTAGTATGTAATAAATAATCCAGTATTTAGTGAATTAAGGAAGCAGCAAAAACTCACCTATTTGTTTCTTTGAATTTTATGACTTTTCCGGTATTGAAACGTGTATTTTTGTTTGTGGTGCCAGTAAATGTCGGAAGTTCAGAAAAGTGATAGTACCATAACTCGATAAGCTTTGTGATACTAGTGAGTTTTTCTTTTTCTTGGAGTGACGAAGAACACGGAGAAAGCTTTTCTATATATAATTTATATTATCCAGAGACTGTTTATAAAATATAACTTCCTTAACTTTTAGAAAAATATTTTGAAGTAAATAGCTCGTAGTATAATGGAGAACATATGAAATATTTTCACAATTGGTACAACACCGGTTATTCAAAATCCTTTGAACGGTGACCTCTACTGATACGCAAAAGTTAGGACAACTATGCAAATGAAAGCACACTGTACATAAAAATTAAATAGAAGCGATTACACCACTGCTGTGAAATATTCAAACTGCAACAGGAATGTAATGGCTGCACCTCGGGGTTGTGCTACTTCGCTACTTTAAAAAAAAATTCAAATTGCTTCATTGCCACCACTTTTTTGAAGACGTTATCACCTTATTTATGGACAGATTAAATAAGGAGATTTCTACTATTTCAAAAACATGACAGAAATCAAGCACTCTGAACTTAAAAATATAGCGTACTGGCCACACTGTCAGTGTCGATACTCTATAAGTAATAAATACCTCATCCGAAAAGTTTCACTTTTCTATATGATGTCTCTCTATTTTATTTTAGCACGACCAGTGACTGAGAGGTTCCGCTCTCAAAGATGGTAGACGGGAGGTTCTGTGTTAAAAACCGACCTAACCGTTCGGAGTGTTCCGTGGTTTTCTTCGAACCTTGACATAAATGTAGATTAGGATCCCTTAGAAAGACCCCCACGGAGGGCACCCCCCTTTTAGGGCATATATCCCTCGAATACATAATCGGCTGTCATAAAATCAATAAACCAACCAGCCAACCAACACATTTTTTTAAATTGAAGCATTATTTACAGAGACCTCTCTCTTTTTTTCACAGGTTATGTTAATTGTTGTTTTGAATGGCTGCTTCCAGTGAAATGGACTTCTATTATTTATCAGATCTTGCATTAAAAGAAAGGTGGAAGTAGCATTCATGTAGTATTTTATCTGTTCATGGGCAATTTAAAAGAAAACTTTCGTTTATTGCATAAAATTGTTTTTTAGAAGGAAGAGATTGCGAAGAGGATTTGGCGAGACTTATAACTTTTTGAGGGAGTAACATTTTCTTACCGACTGGTATTTTTCAAATTTTACTGTAGATTATCGTATCGAATACGCTGTAAACAAAAGAATCTCTTTTGTTTTTAATATAATTTTAGATGTTTTACTCTTTTTTTTTTTTTTTTGTTTTAGTCTCTAGTTTGATTCACTTTATTAAAGAATAATAATATATGTTTAAGTAGCAAAAAAAAAGATAGATTGATGTTCGGATATTTAAACTTTCTGTTAACTGGAGTTCGGATGTTGACCCTCTATTTTATACCTCAAAAATATCGGTTTAGGTTATTGAACGACTATTAGCTGGGACATCCTGTATATCGGCGATTCCACATAAATAAAAGAAATAGCTCATAAGGATTTTATATTCATAAGGATATGCATAAGGATTTTAACATCCGTTGTACCTCTCCCCAACTTTCCTAGTTTGCCCCATTGAAGATCTGCGTATTCCATCCGTGCTCTTATTAACGAGCTTTGTTTTTTAAACCTGTTTATTTTTCGGCTTTGATGCTTCAGGTGATACTGGTTTACCCTTTTGTTTTAGCTATTTCTGTCTTTGTCAGGTGTCCCATTGCTGAAGACCACATATCCCCGATACCCACAAGTTTTCCGTATACCTATTCTCTGGTCTTGGCTTTATAATGTGGTGGAATAATTGTGAAATTTGTTCTTTGATAATTAAAATATTTCTAATTTATCTCTAGCATATAAAAATAAAATATTTTGAGTTTACCTTGAACTTTAACCTAAAAGCATTTTATGAAATAGAAAACTGATAGCTTAAAACTAACTTTCTGACGTAGAAAAAACTTATTTTTTATTTATTTGATCGGTTTTTGTTCAAAAATGCTTTATGTGCTAAACTAATGTTTTTATTATCGATTGCTTGGATAAAAATATTTATCCAGAAACAGCTTAAGTAATAAATAAATATAAATAAGTCTGTTGTGTTGTAAAGTCTCTAGACAGAATAACACGGTTTACAAAATATTAGTTTTTTTTTTATTTATATCACTTAACGAGATTGTAATAAAGATAAAAGCTTTATAAGTAATAGAATTCCATAAAAAGTATTAAGCGAATAAAATCTAAATAGAATTTTCTTTTAAATATGTACAAATATTATCACTACTGTCTGCACTATTTTGTTCTATGAATAAAAATCTCATCAATTGAAAGATGCAATTTATCATTAACCCTCTGACGGCTTTTCTTGCGATATCCATGATCAAGACATTTGTAGAATAATGTGTATAATGCACAATTTTTGGAGCAATTTTGTTTTAAAAATTGCACAGTCAAATGGTGAAAATGCAAATGATAAATTTACTAGATATTTCTAATAGATAATGATTTCAAATGAGGACGTGAGTTTCAAAAAACATGCCTTATCCAAAATTTAAAAAATCGTGTTTTCTCTATCAATCTATTATATTAGTAAATCTTCACTGAAAAAGCACTACAATCCATAGAAAAACTAGTTTTAGCCTGTAATTCGGGCATTTTAAAATCTTGGTTTACAATGAAAACTAATAAAAAACTGGGAGGTTTTTCCCGATTTCCTGGAATTTAATTTTTTGGATAAGGTGCGCTTTGAAACTCACGTCCTCAAATATATAATGATAGAGGAGATACTACCGACAACTTAGGGGTCGAAAGGATTTTGAAAAAAATTTAAGCGGACAGAAAGTTAATATCATATTTTCTTCTATAGGAATGGAAAGTGACTATGGTCTTTTTGTATGAAAAATCAAACAAAATTATGGACTCCAATTATTAATGGAAACAGAACATTAGAATTTTAGATAAAAGTTTACATATTTATTTGTATTTTGGAATTTTGAAAATCTGCTCAAAAGTTTCTATGCGCAAGTAGCAGTATTCTTATTCTGAAAGACTGAGGTAAGATTCAAGTTCTATATCTGTAGAATTAGAGTAAATATTCAGAGTTTTCCTGAGTGCTTTTCTATGAAAAAAACGAGATGTATATTTCCGTCCGCATTTTCTGCTTACTCTCCTAATGATTTAATATATATTATGTCTTATGATTTAATGTATAGTTACGAAACAAAGCACCGCGATATTCTATTTTCAGCACCATTTATAGGTAGATAGAGGAAACTAAAGAAAAGAATCGTGGGGAATATTGTCTGTCATCATCATCTGATATGTATGAATTAATGTTTGATGTCAATCTACATATTAGAATTTAAAATAACCCTTAAATATTTTCAATAGCAATATCCAATTTTAATAAAAAAATTCTTTTGAATCTCCGTTAAAATTTATACCCTGATAGAAATATTCAAGTCATCTGGCTCAAGTATTGAAAGCGTCAATATTTAAAATCTTGATCCTTTCATGTTAAATTACTTTCAATATTTGCTAAAATTATAATCTTAACATGCCGCTGAATTTTCGTATAGATATTTTTGTCAAGTCAAGATTTTTAATCAAAAACTTGTTCAGTAAAGTTTGTTTAGTTTCTATGGTGATACCTTTTGATTCCATTTATTAGGCAAAATTTTGTATTACTTTGACTAATTTTTGGTTTATTTTTATATAGTCTAACTTTAATTTAACTATTGTAAAAACGTTTGAAAATCATCGTTAAACCGGGTAACCAATTATGTGAATTAAAACTACATAAATGTCAATTATTAAATTTTCAACTATTTACTTATCACTAATATTTAATTATACTTTTCTTTTGTTGCATTATACATCTTGTTGCGTTTGTTGCATTATACACAAAGTTGCGTTGCTTTTTACTTTCAAAAAATACTTTGCTTTATCTTAGCTTTTTTGCTTTTCTTTTGTTGCATTATACATCTTGTTGCGTTTGTTGCATTATACACAAAGTTGCGTTGCTTTTTACTTTCAAAAAATACTTTGCTTTATCTTAGCTTTTTTGCTTTTCTTTTGTTGCATTATACATCTTGTTGCGTTTGTTGCATTATACACAAAGTTGCGTTGCTTTTTACTTTCAAAAAATACTTTGCTTTATCTTAGCTTTTTTGCTTACAGGCAAGGAATGAAGACTATTTTTATATTCAATCATACTACAATGTAGAAAAATATATCTTTGTAGTAGATTTCTCTTGAAAATATCCCAGTATATGTTTGTGGCAGATATTATTTTTCAAAAGTGGTAGGAATAGCATAAAAAAATGTCACTGGGATGACATGTCTCGATACCGTAATCAAAAGGTTAAATGTAGTTTTTTCAATTGTTTCCAAAAAATATAAATGTTATAATCCTGTCAAACCTCAGAAGTTATTTCTCGATGCATCTAATTAAAAATTTGCTTCGATTACTAAATTAAATATGAATTGCTAACCAGTGTACATTCTACTAAACAATTAACACTAATTAAAACATTAAAATATATTTAAAAAAAACCTCGACGTTTCGACTTTTATCTTTAAAGCCATCTTCTGGAGTAGCCGATTGAACTTTTGTTGATAACGGTGATTACTTCACATACCTATTTGTCTTAATGGAAATACTGACTCTTACTATTTCTATTCAGACAACTAGTTATGTGAAGTATTCAAAGAGTGTTCTTAACAAAAGATCAATCAACTCACTAAGATGTCTTTGAAGATAAAGGCGAAACGTCGGGATTTTTTAAATGTATTTTAATGTTTTATCGAAATGTACGCTGGTTAGCAACGTATAGTATTTATTTTAGTATCAATTCTATAGCGTATGTCCTGTTTTATATTTGCTTCAATTGATGTAAATTTTGAGATTTTATTTTCTGTGTCCTAATAGGTATTTGAACTAGAATGGCTTTTCCAATTTTAGCCTCAAAATGTAGGTTCTAAACTGGAACGCGAAGGTCAACTTCAGATATTTATAGTAAATGAAAGATTCTGAATAAAAATGTCATACTAAATTGGTGTTTCAAATTCCACTAAATTAAACATCTCACCGGTCAATGAATAAGCCAAAGTTAGAGAGAGAGAAAATTAAAATCGCAATTCTTGTAACAATAAAGACTTTAAAAATATTATTGATTAAATATATATAAATATATTTAAATAGAGGGACGTTATGGTGAAAATGGAGATACTTTAACATAGAAACAAATTTACGTATATCCAGACCATTAAAACTTATCATTAATTTGAGGGAATCGTTAAATCGGGTAACGGGGAGGGTTAAATTGCGTATCGTTAAATAGGGTTTTTACTGCATATATTTTTGACGTGAAACAAACTGACGTTTGTTAACTCTATATTAAAGTATATAAATATATCTCCAGAAAATATTACGGCATAATGAGCATGTGGCTGTAAAATAATTTATCATTTAAGTTTCATTATAGTCTTCTTGTTTTAATTTTGTTGCCCTCAGTGCTATAGGCGACTGCTTATCATTCACAAATACCTGTGAATGCATTTCCTTGCATAACTGAGGGGTAGTATTACTTCAAACTACTACGTAATAAGTAAAGAAATAACAGAGATCACTTGAATACCATAGTAACTAAATGGTTCCTTTGATGTGAAAGAAGCGTCTTTTTCATATTTATATTACAAAATAAAATTGTCGACATAACATCATTTTATTGTATGAGGGGAAATCTAATTTTTTTATGTGACAAATCAATCTTCTGGCAATGTATTAAATATATTTTGAGACCTGGGGCTTCTAACCCTTAACACTCGAAACCTATTAAAAAAATCTTTCTTGATTGTTGTTATATCTGTGAGAATGCACGCTGTAATTTCTATAAAGTGCACGTTGTGCAGTGATATTTCTGGGAAAGGTGTTCCAAAGACGCCTTTGCGGCCTGAAAAAAAAGTCACTGTATTTTACAAATAACAAGAATAGTAAACAAGTGTTAAAAAAAAAAAACTTGATACAATGAAACCTAAGTAACGTCAAATAGGTAGTACTTAATTCAAAGAAAAAATTGCAAATGTGTTACACATTGTAAAATACATCCACTAGGAACTACAATAATAAATTTAAAGAGAAAAAAAATCTATGTGCATATTTACTAAATTATGAATGAGGAAAAAGGATATTCAAAACAATTTATAGAATAATTAAGAATGACAAAAGCGGAAGTACAATAATAACAAATACCAAAATAAATACTGTGTATATGCGACGGCATTCCCAATGAGAACTTTATTTCTAGCGAAACGAATAAAAGGGAGGCTATACTACCTCAGAGCTGAATTATTGGAATTAAAAACAAAAATACAGCTGAAAAGCAAAATATTAAATAGAATAAAAATATTTACAAATTTGCTGACATTGTATCTAAGATATACAAGGTAAAACGGAGCCATGACCTAGATTTCACAAGGGTCAACAATATACTGATGATAGCCGCGACAGGTTATACAGGACCTGTGCATCTGCATGACGTTTAAAATGTCCATGAGAGTGGATCCTTTTTACACGGCGATTGGTGCAAAGCGGTGCTCCCACCATTTTGCACCAATCACCGCGTAAAAATGATCGACTCCCTGTGATGTTTTAAACGTCATGCACCGGTTGTGTATAATGTAGGTCGCGTGATAGAACTCTGTGCGTTAGAAATATAAGTGGAAGGAGCGTTCTGGAACTAGAAAGGAGCATTTACAATCAGAAAAAAAGGATTCTAGTATTTTACAGATTTAAAGATATTAATCGAGTGTTAATATTAAATTATTCCTTCTAATAATGTAGTTTCCAGATTCAAAGTGAGAAGAATATTTGTTCATTATTTTGCAAGTATTAATTTATAATCTTGTCCAGGAAAATAAAGCATAAGTTTAATTACTTGATGTTGATTTCTGTTTTTTTTTAAATAGTCTTAGAGTTTTATCTATTCACCAATATATTGACATTTAGTAGGAAGCAGTATAATTATACCATAAACGCAATAACATTTGGTAAATGTTTATGTTTGATACTACCGATAGAGATATGTTTTAATTTACACATTTTATGCAGAAGCTATGAAGCACTGGCTTTACGAAATGCTATGCCATTCTTCGTCTGCTTTTATGGGATTTAAGACAAATATTCTGTTTATTTTTAAAGTATTTGTCATAAAAATAAACGAAAAATTTATGTTAATTAGTAGCCTGAACGTTTTTAACTTTATTACTTTTTTTAGCAATATTAAACGAAACGAATTGCGAAATAGAAGTTTTATACAGGGTAATTCGGAAGTACTGGGTAAAACTTTAAGTGGTTGATAGAACAAATCTATAGAAGCTCAAAATGCCAAAAAATGTGGATCGTAACTCAAGTAGAGAAAAACTACAGAATGCTTTCTGATTGTGAAGATAACCCTGTTTACTTCACAATTAAAATTAAAATTTCTAGAACACTCAGATCCGCAGCACCATGCATGAAATACATTCCCGCCTTTTATTGATAAGCAAAACCAGCCATCTATACTGAAGTTTACATCTACTTACCTTTCTGATGATAATCATTTCTAAAATAATGTATATAACTTAAATAAAATTATTAGTTTTCAGTTAAATAAATTTACCCGATCAATTTATAAATACATTGCACATAATTATTAATAAAGCAGGTTTTTTCGGGAGATTCAATGAAAGTTCAAAAAATTGCAATAGTATGTATGTGGCCTTTATTAAGATAGACGGCAGAAACATCATCGCCGCGGGGTGACCCCGGGACCAGAAAATAGCATCCGATCTACATGATGATCATAAGAAGAGTTATTAATAATTGTCAGATTTGATTGTAAGTGTACCAAGCCAAAATATGGTAACCAAAAGATAACACATTTAACATTAATATTGAATTCCAATTTAGCCAACCTATTAAATCAATTGGTCTAGTTGAAATTTTAGCGGACTTATTAAAGATCACAATCAAGCGTTGGAAAAATTTATAACGAACTTAATTAGGATCATAACTTATGCTATTATTTATATGATTTGCTATATGATACAAACAAAAGACAGTAATCTAAACGTTTGACGCCCGCTATCGTAAACAAATATAACATTAAAAGTGAAATTGGATGTAAATAATTATTTGTATACGCTATAAATTATGAAGATTTTTGGATAATTCGAATATTTTGAAGGGAAGGCAACTAATCGCAGATTTTATTTTTATTTATTCATTTTAACGGTGAGATAAATATTATTGCACTGCTGATAGAAAAATCGATTTGCTTTTTATTTATTTCTTTATTTTATTAACGCTGACATCTCGAAATAATTGAAGAATTTTACTTATTAACTCCAAAACAGATGAAGATAATAATATTCTAAAAGGAAGGAAATTTGATTACATATATTTGTAAAAGTAGGATATTACTTGATATATGATGATGTAATTAACAACACATCATACCATCCTTTGTGGAATCCCCGGTAGAAATGGCGATATCTGTGAAAAATCAACGCTTTGTGTGTTTAATGGCAGCTCCATCTAGCGGCTCGCCGCTTGCGATACGCCCAAGCATTGTATTGAGAAAATAGCTTGTTTAGATGTGTTCTGTCACCAACACAAGATCCCATGAGTTCTGATTCACCCTGAACTTTCCTGAAGGAAATTTCGTCTAAATTAAAATGCACCCCCCCCCCCTCTCTTGGCCTGATCATCCATATTCGGATTGTAGTTAGTCCAATAATGTCGACTGTAAAGATTTTTTCTTAAAACGAAATCATTAATAATTTATTATATTTATTATTTTCCATTTGTATTTGCATTAAGTTATTCTAATCACATGGTTTAATTAATTTTGCATTAATATTGTTGTGGAAATAAATTCATCAAAGGAGATATTTTTTGAGGCAAATTGATAAAAATTCTTAAAATTATAAAAGTAAAACATGCTTTTTTTTTCTTTTTTTAAGAGGCGGTGGAGCAAATCGTCGTACTGGTAAGGTTTAAGTTTGCATCGTACAATAAGCCTAAAAAACCTACAACTTACGGAGAAATAGTTCAACCTGATAAACCTATTAGTGACCTTCATTAGGAATTACAAAAAGATAATAATGAAAATACGATTAAAAATCCTCATTATTAATCTCAAAATAAGTAAAACACTACCACATTTCCGAGGCAGCATTCACTATACCTTGAGAACTGGCCGAGGTTTAATGGCAAATACATTATAAAACGTCTTATAACACGCCTTATGTAATAAATGTGTCGTCTAGTTGCAAAACCGGCCATCTCCAAAAAGTAAAATTTTGAGTAAAAGCTGATTTTTTGCCACACTTAGCCAAAATAAGATTAGAACCAAAACTCTTTAGTTTTATAGTCATTAAGACAGTATATTTGAAAACACAAAATAAGGTGACAGGGGCACATGAAATGAGGGGGTTATTTAAGTCTTTATTTTGGATTTGGCCACCTTTGCAACTTAATTTGGAGTTGGCCGGTTTTGCAACAAACCAGAAATAAATTTTTGCTAAATTTAATGTGACATTGGGTTTTTAGGGGTAGCAAACACACAAAAATGTTGGAGGAAGCGTTGAGGAGCATTGGTAAGCTTTTGAAGAGTGCCCACAGCTTGGATTTCTTGAATTACCAGTAAGGCAGTACCTGGAAAAAATAATGACATAAATTATGAAAATGTAATCACAAATGTATTCTCTCAGATTTTAACTGTAGCAAAAGCCTGTTCATTCCGCATCTATAATCCTCATAATACTAAAATTTATAAAAAAAATTTTAATGGAAGAATATTTTATTAAAAAATTAAATAGATTAAAAAATTCTTAAATTTATTAGAGAAAATTCACTTACAGTTTTATGAAGCGAAGTGAGAGGGCGCAGAAAAGTATTTTGCCTAGAACATAAAAACATGTTAATCCGCCCCTGGTTATCACAAGATGAACTTTGGCCTTTTTTCATTTTACACGTTGTAGGGTCACTTTTCTTCTTCCTTGATTGATTAGGAGATATCTCCTCCACAAACTTTTCCATAGCCAGAGAAAACACGAAACTAAATTATTAGAAACTTTGTATGCACCAAGGAGGAGCAGTCACAGGCGAGAGAAAATACTATAACATTAATCGAATCAACAAGTGAGAGGTTACTATGGGGAGAAGCAGAAGTGCCATCTAGCGGATATGGAGATGGCCGCTTTTGAACCTCTCTAGTTTATGGATTTGGCTGGTTTTGCAGCACATCGTGATTTTCAAACGCATCAAACACAAGGATTTGACCATCTTAAGCTTGTTTATTGTTTTTAGATGGTAGAAAAGTTTACTAAGAACTTAAAAAGCTGAAAAAACACATTTTCAAATTTTGAGGAGTTGGCCGGTTTTGCAACTAGACGACACAAATACTACAAATGAATGTCAAGAAGAACTATTGTAAAAATTTAGAAGATCTTATGTTTTTCTATTTGAAAATCTCATTTAAATGTTATGAAAACATGTGACATTTATTAAAATCGATGTAAGAAAACTCCACGAATACATATATATATTCATAAAGCTTTCTTACATCGATTCAAAAAAAAATATTTTTTTAAATCGATTATATATATATATATATATATAGATAGATAGATTTTGAAGCTAAATCTACGTTAAAAACGTGTAAACATTTTTTAGTGAGAAACCTATTTTTATTATATTACTAATTAAAAAACACTCCACTGTAGCAGCCTATAATCTTTCTATAGTGACAAACAATTTACTTTATTAATTTTTACATATGAGAAAAATTAATTTTTAGAATGAATATCCAAGCGCATTTCTTATAACAATGAAAAGTGTTACACCTTTTCGCTATTTGATAAGTACACAGAAATATACAAAACAGGTGTAAATTTCTAAAATTAACGTAAGAAAATGTTAAACATAAATTCATCTATCAATATTGCAGAGAACGTCCAAATAAAATTAACGTAGCATAAAATTTCCGTTTGACAGCCTTTCACTCTAAAAGTGGTTGAAGGATAGGTTTTCAGATGAACAACCGATTTCGTTTAATTTCTTTACATAATGTAATTAACTTAAGAGACTATTCGACATATGTTTGCGACAAAATTATAAAAGAATTCAGAAAGTAAATTAATGGTATAATCAGTCTGCCGATATAGTTTTAATTTATCTTATCGCAAAACATGAACTTTATGGCGATAGAGTATAATAAATAAGCGCTTGTAATGGTTACTTAATTCTGAATTTTAAACATCATATATTAATTCTGAAGCGCAATTTTAGTTAGAAGTCTATAAACATCCTTTTAGAGATAAATAAACTTGGATTAATAAACAAAATGCCAGTTAGAGACTTAAAGGGTAGACGGAGAAGGGATGTTAATGACTGGGGATACGTCTGTTTCATTTATTTTTATTATAACGCTAGCCTCTTTGTTTAGGGTAAATACAAATACTTGTAGGTGTAGTCACGTTCATTATCTAGCATTCCTATTTTTTGTAAACAAGAAAAAACGACTGATAGAAAAAATTGCTCTTTTTTTTCATTGCCCTTCCCATATGATTCATAGCTGATGGGCTAGTGATTGCCTCTGTATAGTTTTCACGCCCGCAGATGGTGGTAAAGCAAGTGCGTGTTGGGGAATCCTGGTCTAAGGCCTAGGGACCGGTGCCCATATGGATTCCTGGTTCTCCAAAGCTTCCACTGGACTGGCACATCCCCAAGTTTTATGTGGCAGTTTCCTTTAGTACATTGGCTCTGCTGTCGTAGCGAATATGTCGTCAAAGTCTTCGGTGTAAATGAGGGATGCGCGGGTGGCGGTGCTCCTCTTGGCAGTAGAATTGACCTGTGTGGTGTCTCGAGTACACTAGGCCTACCTGGCCCAACTCGGGAGGGTTGCATGAATCCAGGAACGGCCGCCTAACTTGGTTTACCCATCTCATATGTTTTCTGATAGGTTGATGTTGATGAAGCGTCACGTCAGAATTTGCTCAAAATAAAATTAGTTATAGGATTTTTGAAGTATTACGGTTATTGTATTACCCTCTGCTTGAATTCTACTTTTTAAAGTAATCAATTAAAAAGGTGTTTGAATAAATTTCGTGCTTTCGAAGAGTCTTAAACGTATTGAATTTAGCTTTTACTTTATTCCAGTGACTTCCCCGCTTATCTTAATCGTTCTTTATTGAAAATCATATTTGACATGAGAACATCATGAGATAAATTGTACATTTTATATCTTCAAATAAACCTAAAAAACAACGGTTTTACTAAAAACAAAAGCATTTCCTTTTTGCTTCATTTGACAAGGCCATATAAATGCTATGAACAAGAACACACACAACAATTTCTGTACTCAACATATTAAAGTTTTCTTGAAATGATAATTACTAATTCCTCATTATTAACACTGTAAAAAAATTACGAATCAAATTAACGAGCATACAATTCCCATTCAGCAACTTGTCACTCTAGAAGGGGTTGACGGTTGGCCCCTGAGATAAGCAACCGTATTTGACGTATATTTTTACTTATGAGATATAAATTATAAGTATATCTTCAAATGAATATCAAGAAATTGCAATTTTACTAATAACAAAAGTATTACCTTTTTGCTTCATTTGACAAGGCCATATAAATGTTATGAACGCACATAACAATTTCTATAATCAACGTATGAAATATTTCTGGAAAAGATAAACACAAATTCTTATTCATTAGCACGGAAGGAAATTTATGATTAAAATTGACGAGCATAAATTTCCCATTCAGCAACATATCACTCTCAAACTGATTGAAGGACGGCTGCTCAGATAAGAAAATCAACTTCGATTCCTTCCTTTTCATAATATAGTTAATCCAAGAGAAAGTGTGAAAATATTTGTGAAATTTGTAAACGAATTCTGAAAGTTAAATTTTTGAATCCCGCAATAGCCGAAATCATCCAAAAGCTCTGAAACCCGTTATAGCCCTTGATAGCTGAAAGGATTTTCCTTCCCGTAAATGGGCTAGTGTGCTGTAAAGGGTATGGTCTCTCTCCTTGATGGATGGGGTAATGTGTGGGGCCTATCTGGACAGTATAGAATAAGAAACAGGGATTTTTTTCATTAACTGGAGTAATATTCACAATAATAAACAGAGGGGTGTAACAACTGTTGAAATTTGAATGGCGGTAGAAAGCAGTGGGGTCATTTCCACTACTTACCTAGTGAAAAAGGGGGGGCAAAAAAACCAGTATTTTGGGCTATTTTGTTTGGATTCTAAGGTCATTCAGTTTTTTAAAGCTTGGGATATAAAGAGTTTATTAATGGACTAATGAATAATCTATATCAGTGGTAGTTACTACGTGAGCTGCATCCGGTACCATGACTGAAAACAAGTTTTTTAATTTTATATTAAATAGACTTTTTGGGACATAGCTATATATATGTTCTGAATGTAGCATATTAGAGTGTAAAGATAGTTTGAGCTTGCTAAAATAGAATGAAATAGCATTTAGTTGATTCACACGAATAAAAAATAAATAGAAGTGTAGCTTGACAAATGAAAATCTTGAGCCTGCGAGCATTGATAAAATTATCGAAAAATATGACACATTTCGGCCAAAATGAATAAATATGTATTAAAGATTAAAATACATTAGATAATTATTGTGTTATAAAAAATGTGAAAACACATTCGCTAGGAACCGTAAAACATTCCGTTTTAGATGGTTTTTCATCTTTGTATATCTCAATATATGGTTAGTTTTCCGTGAAAATTTTTCGTTTAAGACAGGATTTCTTTATATGCTGTTGTGTTTCCACATATGTATATATAACTGCAAACATGTATGTGCGGTCTTCAATCTCGCTATTCTACAAGATTTTGGCTATTAAGAAATTTCAATGAGTGCCACTAACCAATAGGATTTTTGAATTTATCGCATCGTAAAATATGGCGAATTAACATGATAAATGTCGCCTTGTAAACGTTAATTCAATTGTTCAAAATGTTGCAAATGTTAATTCAATGTTAATTCATGATTTTATATGTCAAAATATGATTATTTTAGTTTTGAAGCAAAATTTATATTACAAATACCAAATGATACAACCCAGGTTGAAACAGAACATAGTAGGTGAAAAAAATTTTAAATTAAAAACTGAAACATATTGCTCACTAACAATATTTAAAAGCATTTTTATATTGAAAATATCAATTTTGTATTCAAATAAAGAAAGCTATATTTTCGTATTAACCGCATTCCAGGAGTTAACAGACGTAGAATACGTCAAATATTTCACTATTTGCAGTAGCTTTCTTAACTCTGAATATTTGAGTTTTTCATTGCGTAGTTTAAATAAATATCTGTTAACATTGCATTTTAATATTTTATTTATTTACTAGCTGTCCGCCGGGCGTGTCCCGGTCCCGTGATAATAAATTTAAACAAACCTCAATTTTGTTCTTCATAGACCATAATGCAACGAAATGATTTTGTGTAGAATTATACAGTCTTTTTTTAATGGGGAATGTCCCATAGTAAAATGCAACAGCATGTATCAATTACATGAAATTATTTTTAAGCGAGTTAGAGTGTGTATAGACGGACGGACAAGACGAATTTATAAACACTTTTCAACTTTGTGGGCAAGTGTTGCTAAACAACATATGAAACGTTTTTTCTACTTGACAAGGTACTTTAAATAATTATTCGTATTATCGCAATAAACAGATCGTGGTAATTATCGCAATACACAGATAACTATTAGTAACTATATGAATGTTATGAACACACATGGTAATTTCTAAAGTCAAGGTAAGAAATATTTCTGGAAATAATAAATACTAATTCGTACTTATTAACACAAGAAATACTTTCCTAATAAAATTAAAAGAGCATAAAATTTTCATCCAACAACCTGTCACACTAAAAGTGGTTGAAAGCTGGTCTTCTCTGATGAGCAATCAATTTCGTAAAATTAATTTACATAGTATAGTTATCCTAGGAGAATATCCGGCAAATGATTATGACAAAGCTGTATAATAATATAGAGAATAAATCAACGGTTTAATGAATAATCTAGCTACATGTTTTTTTTATCTTATCTTATAGTAAACAGTATGTGTTTTTGATGAGATAATATAAAAAAAAATACACTTATGACACTGTAATAAACGCTGTGTAATAAATATACTTGTAAATAATAAATACTAATTCGTACTTATTAGCACAGGAAATACTTTCCTAATAAAATTAACAGAGCATAAAAGTTTCATCCAACAACCTGTCGCACTAAAAGTGGTTGAAAGATGGTCTTCTCAGATGAGCAATCAATTTCGTAAAATTAAATTACATACTATAGTTATCCTAGGAGAATACCCTGCAAATGTTTATGACAAAATTGTATAATAATGTGTAGAATAAATCAACGGTCTAATGAATAATCTAGCTACATGTTTTTTTTATTATATCTTATGGTAAACATTATGTGTTTTTGGTAGGATAATATAAAAAACATACACTTATGACGTTGTAATAAACGCTGTGTATTTTATCGCTGTATATTTTATGTATCGAATACTGTTAATTTTGAGGCAAAATTTACTGTAGAAACTTGCAAACTTTCTATAGTAATAATTAAACTTGGATTACATCAATTTATAAATACAATTTACTGTACAGTCTTTCGTTAGTTCCAAAATAACTTGATTTATACTTGCAGTTAAGAGATAAATTAATTCTTCAACTGAGCTCAAAGAATAGCAAATCTAATTATAAAAAAGCTTACAATTATTTATACTCTGTTTCGCTAATTTATATGGCCATAAAAATGTTATGTATACAGATGACAATTTCTAAAATCAGCCTATGAAAGATTTCTGGAGATGTTCAACTCTAAATTTTATTCATTAACACATTTTAGAATTTCCATTCAGAAACCTATCACTCTAAAATGTTTGATAGATGACTGGTCAGACAAACAACCATTTTCGTCCTATTTCTTTACATAGTATAATGAAAACCGGAGAATATCTGACACATGTTTATGACAAAATTATAAATGAACTTATTGAGTAATGGTATAATCAATAGCTGTCTATGTGCTCATCTCATCGTAAAACATGAACTTTATGGCGAGAGAATATTATAAGTACATAATTGTGAAGATTAATTAACATAGATTTTTATATATCAAACATGATTAATTTAGAAGCACAGTCAATGTTAGCGGAATATAATATTTCTCTAAACATGAGTAAATTTATTTTAACTGATTAGATAAATATTAGTAAATTTTTATTCATTAACACAGGATAGAATTTCCATTCAGCAACCAATCACTCTAAAATGTTTGATAGATGACTGGTCAGACAAACAACCAATTTCGTCCTATTTCTTTACATAGTATAGCTAATACCGGAGAATATCCGACACATGTTTATGGAAAAATTATAAATGAACTTAATGAGTAATGGTATAATCCAGGGGTGGCTAACCTGTTTGGGAAGAGTGCCACTATCTGAAGAAAAAAAAATATGCGTGCCACTTCCAATTTTTCCAACATACTTAAAATATCAAAAGGCGATATCATGTTATTTATAAGCTGATTATGTGATTTTTACGCCAATACCACATTTTTTCCCCTGTAAGTCTGAGTAATGGAGATTTAAAAAATAATATAAATAAAACAAAAATATAAACTTAGGTTTTTATTGTTAATAAACATTTCTAAAGGTTCTGCCAGATTATGTATTAAATAAAAATGAATATCTTGAAACATTTAATTCTAAATAATTATTAAACAAATAGTCAGTACTTACTTAATGTGGCTTTTGAATTTTTAGATTTTTTACTAAGTCATCTATATTAGGATTAATTTTTGAAGACGCTAACAAAATTAGGTTTTTTAGGTGCATATCAGTTAATCTTGAACGATATTTTGATTTTATTATGTTCATAATAGAAAACATTTGTTCACAAACATATGTTGATCCAAACCTACAGCAATATCTGACAGCCAAATCATGTAAATTTGGAAAATTACTTGCCGGTACAAATTTCCAATATTCAATATAATTTGGATCACTTGCAGCTGAAATAATTTCCTTATATTTGCTTTTGAGTATAGCATGGTTCTGTAGGTCAATAATTTCGATTTGGATTTCAGGTGGGTAATAATTAATTTCTTGCAGAGAAATTGAAAAGGGATTTGTGAATAGATCCACATTTGTTTTATCAGCTTGAAAATCCTCAAACCTAGCACTGAATGAATCCTGCAAAATAGATATTAAATTTTTAAACCTCTCATAGTTCGGAGAATTATTGACTTTAGTAGCTAGTTCTTTCATTAATGTGAAATGTGTTAATCTTTTTTTTCCAAAATCGAGATGAAAAAGCGAAAGTTTGTTTACAAAAGAAGATATATGACCAACTAGAGTAGGAAAAGTACAATCTTTTCCCTGTAACCTTAAATTTAAATTATTTAAATGTTCCATAATATCAGTAAGAAAAGCTAAATCCCATAGCCAATCTGCATTCTTGAGTAGCGAGCACTCACTGGGTAATTCATTGTTTTCATCCAGATATTTTAAAACGCACTCCTTCAACTTCCAAAATCTCGTGAGTGCACTTCCTTTGGAGAGCCAGCGAACACTACAGTGAAGGAATAACTCGCCTTCCTCTTCCGTTTCTTCCGGGAAAAACTCACGAAATCGTCGTCTATTTAGAGCTCGAGCTCTTATTTTGTTGATACAGCGCACTACAGGGTCGACAACAGAAGACAGGTTTAAGTCCTTGGCACAAAGAGCTTCTTGATGAATAATACAGTGATATTTAAAAAAGTTTCTTGCCAAATAATTTTCAAGCAATGTAACAAAACCTTTTATCCTGCCAGTCATGTAACGTGCTCCATCTGTGCAAACACTATCTAATTTTGTCCACTCTACTTTGTTAACTTCAATTACATTTTTAAGTTCTTTAAAAATTTCCTCACCTGTAGTAAAAACTAATTGGCGCAAATCAAGAAGTTCTTCCACAGTATCAAAATTATCGTTCGCGTAACGCACAAATATGCTTAACTGCGCACTGTCTGTGATGTCGCAGCTTTCATCCAAAGTTAATGAAAAGTATTTGCAATATTGCAGTCCAGAGACAATCTGTGTACCAACATCCTGGCCCATGTCATCTATACGACGCATGACGGTATTTCTAGACAAGGCTATGCTATCAACCATATTTTTGAGCTTTTTATCGCCGACATTTTGGGCAAATATTATAAGGCTATTTTTTATTATCTCCTCTCCGTCAGAATAGTTTTTTTTCTTGCGGGCTGACAACAGAGAAAGTTCATAAGAAGCCCTCACCATACTTTCCATTTCGTCATTTTTCTTCTTGAACAATGATTGTTGGTCGGCTAAAATTTTCCTTTTTTTGTTGATAAATTCCAATCGCAAGTGTGATCCGACAGGATATTTACTATTGAAATCACTATGTAGTTGTGTGAAATGCCGCTCCAGATTAAATTTTTTCGGCACTGCTACACAAGTTCCACATATCAAACAAACAGGCTTGGAAGTATTTTGATTCGTAAACAAAAATTGTTCTTCCCAGACAGTTCTAAAATCACGAATTGCAATATCGTCTTCATATTTTCTTTTCGATGTCGAAGATTTACTCATAGACATAATGAAAAAATAAAAAAGTTTTAAAACAACTATGCCCGAGGCTAGAATTAAAAACAATTTAAAAAAAAAAAATTAACACTTTGCTTGGCAGTTCTACTAGCTTCCCGCTGAAGTACTGTTGCCAATTTCTGCATGAGGAAAAATTCATTCTTCCGTTTGCCGTTTGCTGATCAAGAGTGCGGGAAAAGAAATACCGTGAATTCGGACGAAACGGGGGATTTGTGGAGTAGAGTGCCTATATATTTTTAGATTAAATTCACTGCAGCGCTGTTAATGTTTTTTTATTGGTGATTTCAGGCGCTTATTAGATTAATGTAGTGACTTCTTTTAAGTTTATTGCGAAAATTAACTTTGGACAGTTAATAAAGAACATTTCTATCTGGATTTCTGCCTATTATTTTTAATTAAAAAAAAATCAATAAGTCTTCGCGTGCCACTGTTAAAACTCCGGCGTGCCACACTGTGACACGCGTGCCGCGTGTTGGCCATCCCTGGATAATCAATAGCTGTCCATGTGATTATCTCATCGTAAAACATGAACTTTATGGAAAGAAAATATTATAAGTACATAATTGTGAAGATTAATTAACAGAGAATTTGTATAGATCAAAAATGACTTATTTAGAAGTACAGTCAATGTTAGCAGAATATAACATTTCTCAAAGCATGTGTAAATTTATTTTAACTGATTAGATAACTATTAGTACTTGGATCTCTGTTAAATAATAATAATTTTAATAATATATAGGGGGAACTGGGGCACATTGATGCGGTTTTTTTCTAAGAATTTTTTTGGTACCCAGAAAACAAAAATTTCAAGTTATTTTTCCATGTGATGTCAGCAAATCTAGTGTAGTGTGTTATTAACAGGCACAATCGTTGTTTTATATAGTATTTCTGTGTGTAATTTAAAAAAAAACTAAAAAAAGTCATTTGTATCAATGTGCCCCGTCCCCGGGGTAGATTGATACACTTCATGGGGCACTTTGATACGTTTGGGAAAAGTGATGAAAAAATAACAGCTACTGCATATTTACCATAGAAAATGAGTTAGCAAACCATTTTATATTTATTCAAAGAAATTCAGATTACCCACAATTTATTTGTAAGGAATGTTAAAGCGATCAAAGTCAAAATTAAATGTATAACGAACTGATGTTCTTGCTGTTCCTTGTCTGGTTGTTCACTGGGACAACTTTGTTATATCTGGCACTTCAATCCCACAATTATCTTCTTTCTCAGGAAAAACGAAAAAGTCACCAGGTTTTCTGTTCATAAACCCGACAAGATTGTCACCATCATCAGTTTTTCGTTTAACTTGGCCTACAAAGTGAATAACCGATCTCTTTTTTGCAAACCGCACTGTAACAAAGTCATAATCAACAATATTTTGGTCGGAAGTATCTGAGTCTTACATTGTATAATCTTCCAAAGTATCTGATTCTTCACCTAGCAGGTCACTTAGATTGAAATCATCTGATGTAGGGTCACACCACTGTCCTAACCCAGCAAACATAGAACTGTTGGCTACTTTTGGGGCCTATATTGGCATTTATGGCCAGTGATGGCACATCCATTGAACAGTATTGGCCCATTGCTGGATGTTTGAAGTACAGCATCACATCGATTCAGGAATACTGGTCCAGTATTGGATCTTTCAAGTATTTTAGGGCTACGAAATAAAGATGGGAAATCTTTACTGGTCCGTTACTTCCAAACTGTTTAAAGTTCTAGTAAAACTGGATTTTCATTGGGCCATTTTTGTTCAACCAGCCAACCAGCAGACCTTAGTTTGTATATTTAACAATTAGTGTTTGGCAACAGTAGGCGCAAATCTTCGAAGATCTACCCATCCCTACGCGCCGTTAGGTTCGGCTGTTGATTTCTGATTTTCTGAAATCTGAAGGTAAGATTATTTACTATTAATTAGTATTTTATATTTATTTCTATAGTTTTCTATTTTAATACACTTATTAGCATTGTAAAAGTGCCATAGGGTCGTTGTTATTCAACGATTAGAACGAAAAGAGAAGCGATCGCCATTACATTACGCCGTTGCTTTTGTTTTGAGGGATAAATAAGAACGAATATTTTAAAATTAAATATATATTTAAATGTAATCATTATGTATAGTATGCGTATGCTCGTGTAAATATTTTTTCAACTGACCGAATTAACTTTATAAACGATACTGTTATAAAAAGTTTAATCAGAATTCAGATAGACTTGTTTATTCGAAACACGTTAGGCTTACTTAATGTTTACTTTACAACTATGCAGTAAAAATCTATATTTCAGCAGGATCGTATGCGAATAAGTACTTTCATTTATTTAATATTTTATTTCAATGTGTTTTGTAGTATTTGTAAACTTTTTCTTAAACATTTTTACCATAATTCTTTTTTCAATGATAGAATTCAAATGTATTTTTTTCTCCTTCACTGATTGGTTGATCATAGATGGCTTCTTGTAAGAAGTTTTAAATTTTACAGAAAAACAATTTTATATATATATATAAAACATTACAAAGATTTTGAAAATTTTTATTCCTCTCCTCCCCCAAACATTATGTAATGCAAATATACACAAATATACAAATTTTGGAGTCGACAGTCTTTCGTAAAGTTCATAATTATCAATAAAAACTTCCTATTGATCAATGAAAACATCCATTTCTCTTCAATAAAAGTAAATCGCGACAACAAATCACACCCTATGAAAATAAGTATTAAGTAAAAAACTATTCCAAAAACCCGAATATTTTGCAGTGTTTTGAAACGAATCTTCAGCTGATAAAAAATGTTCTTTCACCTTTCATAGAAATTTAAAAGACGTTTCGTCACACACACACACACAACAAAATAAATAATATTTTGTGGTAAGATTTATTTTTAAAACCATGGCATTAACAAAGAATTCACAGTTCTGTCAATAGTTTTAGAAGCGACAAATTTTGAGATAATCACTTTTATGGAGCAAATGTGTTTAGAAATTTGATCCATGCATGGTTAGTTATAAATCCGGCTTTTAGCAGTTTTCTAATAGATTTCTGTCCATGTGGAGGCCCATGAGCTCTTCTTTCATACTGAATACATGTTAAATCTAACAGGTTATGAGTAACATTTGTTGGAGGCAAGTCCATTGCACCATACAATTTCAAATTTTTTATTTGATCACCAAGATCTGAAAGTAAATAATGAATATAGTGTTGACTCTAAAACAAGAGGGCCGCTATGCGAACACTGTTTTTAAAAGGGACGCTCTTGCATCTTATTCAAAAGACATATTTTGTTGAACTAGTTTGTTTTGAGTCCCCTAAATCAGTAGAATTTTACGCTGTTTTCTCGCGACCGACAAACTAATTTTGTGACATTTTTTTCCTGACTGATGAATTTTGCGATCTTTTCTCGAGAACGATTAACAAATTTCATAATATTTTTGAGATTTTTCTTTCCTTTGATCGATTGATGACTTTTGCTATTCTTTTCTCGGGACCTATAGACAAATTTCTCGGTTTTTTTATGCATTTTTCCCCTGTGACTGATTGAAGAATTTCCCAATTTTCTCACAATCTACAGACAAATTTCACAACATTTTTGAGATCTTTCATTTGACTGGTAAATTTTATGATTTTTTCCTGTGACCGATCGATACATTTGAAATTTTTTTTCCCCTGCGACTGTTTAAAGAATTTCAAGAATATTTCCGAGGATCCACTGCTGATTTTCACCTGCGACCCGAATTTCGAGAGATTTTTCTTTTACCAATTGGCAAATTTTGCGACTTTTTCACACGAGCAATTAGCAAAAATCATGTTTTTTTCCGCGACTGATCGTAATCGACTAATTTTATATTTTTTCTGCAACTGACTAAAGAATTTCACGATTCCCCCCCCCCCCCCAATCAACTTTCTGATAAGCCACTGATGAATTTCCCTTTTTTTCCCCTGTAACCAATTTGTGAATTTTAAGATATTTTCTGTCAACTGATTAGCAAATTTTATGGCTATTTCTTGACCGATTAGCAAAAATCAACGTTTATTTCCCCCAACTGATCGACCTTTTTTTTCCGCAACCAGCTGAAGTATTTAACGATTGACTGATTTCACAATTTTTTCCCACTACTGATTGACAGATTTGTATAATATAGATGCATGGCCGCACGCTGTACGCGGAAACTTTTCTGAAAATTCAGAACTTTATGGAAAATATTTTAGAAAAGAAAAACTTAATTTTTTAAAAGTTATTTTCTTGTATCTTTACAAGAAAGTTTTGGATTCATGAAAATTTACGGTTTTTGATGGATTTATACGTTTTAGAAGGTCCTGAACAAGATTTGACTTTTTAGAAAATGTGAGTCTGTCTGTGTGTTAAAAAAAATTGTAAGCACTCTATTTCAAGAACTAATGCACAGAATTTAATAAAACTTTACATTCAGTTAGACCTTGATATATATTGGTACTGATTTGTTTTTTGTGTAAATCGCCTGACATCTGGTACTGCTATGCGACATTTTTCACGATCTATATCTCAAGAACTAATGCACAGAATTTTATCAAACTTGAGATTCGGTTAGACGTTGACATAAATTGTTTTTGATTAGGTATTGGTGTAAATCTCCCAACAGATGGTGCTAATGCCTAACTATGCTGCGTTTTTCAGGATTTAAAGATTTTAGCGATAGTCATATCTCAAGAACTAATGCACGGAATTTAATAAAACTTCAGATTCAGTTACACCTTGATATAAATTGGTGCTGATTCGTTTTTGGTGAGTTTAAAACCTGAATGAGGTAGAAGAAAGATTTAGGATTGGTACATTCAACTAGTTTTATTTTTATTTCTTTTATTATTTTTTTAATATTGAAAAATTAAAAATATTTCTTAAACTTATGTATGATTTATGCTGTGATTATGTATGATGTTTGCACACAATTCAAAGTTTAAAGACACAAAATATTATTGTGATATTACGCAATTTTATTTCTATTTTCTGCAGACTAGAGCTTCGCGGCGATCGGTTTTCCATCAGCAGCTGCAGTGACTTTTTAGCCCGGCGGCAGTGGTTAAATAATTTCATAGTGTTAGAAAACATTTTAGATTGAATTTCTCTAAAATGATTTAAAGCTAAATGTAAATATTTCAAAATACATCAAATTTTAATGAACATCAATCACTGATTGGCGGCGAGCCAAAAATAAATCGTCGTCTGAAAATTTTTAAAATAGAAATAATAATAATAGAAAAAAAAAACATAAATGACACAGGGAAAATGATTTTATTATTTTAATGCACATGTTTGTTCGTTTTTTTTTTTTTCAAATTCGATTCTATGAATGTACCTCTGCCTACAAAATGTGATTCAGTTGTTTCACAAGCAATGTCACATTATTTCTGCTAACAGAATGACTGGCATTTTGTGCGAAAATGTCACAATATTAAGTATTTGGTTGTTTCTAAATATATTGACAAAATAATTGATAAAAATTCACCCCTTCCTGTCATGAATTTTTAGCTTTATTATTTTTTGAACCAAAATAATTATTTTTTAATATTAATTTTTAATTTAAATGGTAATCATTTAAAACTACTGTTTTTAATTCATATCATCAAAATAATATAATAACACGTAATTTCATTGAAAATTAAATTGATTTACTGAAAGTTTTTGGTTTTATATAAGTCTACCGATTGATGAATTTTGCTATTTTTTACATGAATGATTAAAGAATTTTGCGGGCTTTTTTTTTTTGTTTGTTTGTTTGTTTGTTTCCCTCTGATGTTCGGCTGACAAATTTTGCCCTTTACTGGTGATTGACTGATAAATTTTGCACTTTTTTACTAAGACTTGAATGATGAATTTCGTTGAAATTGAGAATTTGAATTGTTCTGCGACATACGTCGCACTTTTAACCATATTCTGCTTTTGGTAAAAACACTTTCTAGAGAACATTTATATTATTTTTGATGTCACTTCTGGCAAAAACTAGTTTCCTCTATCTATGAAAAGTGAAACAGATGAAGAAATCTGTCTGGTGAATATCCCGGTTTGATTGCTCTCTGAAGATCACGAGTGTGTAGTTTTATTGTGTAACAAACGACTACCATGAGTGATCTTCTGCAAGCAAGAACAGTTGGATGTGCTTCTGTGTAGAATAGAGTATCGCTGCTGTGCCGAAAAAGAGGAAAATGAAGTAAGTTTATTGAAGTAACATCAAAAATAATATCGATGTGGAAACAAATTATTTTTGATTTGTATATATACTAAATTATCTAGGTAATCATTACTTAGCTAAATTACGGATTAGTTTGCGGTAGTGAATATCAAATTTTGATAGTTGCATTCTGAAATATCCTTTGGTTCATCGGTAAACATTTCCTTTTTAAAAAATGCTTCTGCAAATTAATTTTAGGTACTTTGTTGTTGTAATGCCCTTCTCCCTATAGGAGAAAATTAGCACTCGCCAATCGGCGAGTAATACTGAAAATTTAGTGATTGACTTTACTGCCACCACTGGTCAAATTTAATAGTCATACTCGCCAATTGCGATGATTGAATGGAAAAAGATTTTTTCCCCGCTGTCACTCGACAAATTTAAAAATCATTTGGCGAATTTCACCGATTTTTTCCCCGACATTATTTGACGGGTTGTGATTTTTTTTTTCTCGAAGCTATTCGACGATATTCGAAATTTTTTACCCCGAAACTAGTTTATGAATTTTGCGATTTTTCCACTATCGGTTAATGAATTTTGCAATTTTTCCGCTATCGATTGACGAATTTCACGATTTATCGATTAACGAATTTCACTATTTTTTCCATGAACGAAGAAATTTCGCACTTTCTTTCCGCTGATGTTCGACAAATTTTGCACTTTATTTTCGCTGCCGTTCGACGAAGTTTGCAATTCTGTTCCGGGATTGTTAGACGAATTTCATTATTTTTCTCCCGAGATCATTTGACGAATTTTGAGATTCCCCCCCCCCCCCCCCCGAACCTATTAGACAAATTTCTCGAATTTTTTCACGACAGTTAGACAAAATTAATTTTTTTCCTGCAATGCCTGATTTTTTTCCCGAGACCATTTGACGAATGTCCCGATTTCTTTCCCAATGTCATTTGACGAATTTCGCTGTTTATTCCACAAAAGTTTGACAAATTTCGCAAATTTTTTATCAAGTATTTGTAAATTTGTTATTGGCCAGTGCTGAAACACACTGGCGAGTAAAAAAATCCATGTACTGGCCAGTGAGTAAAAAAGTTAATTTTTACTTATACCTCTCCCACACATTTAATAAGTGTAATTTATACTATAAACACACTAAAGCTAAACAAAACTATTTTGGGCTATGATGTCATACATTCATGCACAGTTTTAAAAATTTTTAATCGGATATAAAAAGGAAAAAAGTCGCCAAATTTAGGGGATTTTTTCTTTTAATGGTAACTTAGCTATTGTATTGAGTTATTGGTATGGCACGGGCTTGAAAGTCGCGCCAACCGAAAAGTCGCCAAACATCTCTGCGTGAGTGTAACACATCTGTTCCCTATTTTGATTATCATACATTAAAATTTCAAAAATTATGTTTCTAACTGTGGTTTTCATGGTGAAAACCAAATTTTGATAATTGCATTCTGAACTATTCTGTGATTCATCGGTAACCATTTAATTTTTATAAAAATCCTGTTGCAAATTAAGTAATTTTAAGTACTTTGTTGTTCTTATTCACTATAATTTCTTTATATCTCTATTAACAATTATTGTATGTTCAGAAGATTGGCTTCATATTATGCAGAAAAATGTGCACTACTACTCATTGACCTCAAAATCGAATTTTAGACCATATTAAAGGTTACTGTCCCCTTTGCGTTTAAGGAGAAAATTATAATTTTTAAACATTTATAATATGGACTAAAATTTGATTACAATATTGTAATCAAATTTTAGTCCCTATTACAATTGTTTAAAAATTATAAATTTCCTTATTAAAACTATACACCTTTTAGTATGGTCTAAAATTCAATTTTGAGGTCAATGAGTATAGTGCACATTTTTCTGCATAATATGATCTAATGACCTTTAATATTGGTCCAATACATGTCCTATAAAGCACTGAAAAATACTAGATACTGATTTAAATAGCCTTCATTGGGCCAGCTAAGTAGATTCAATCATGTATGGCTATTCCTTATTGGGCCAATATTTACCCTTTGAAGCATTCATGAAATTGTGATGAAAATAAAATTTCCTACATTGGGCCTGTACTTGCCCTTTAAGTAATGATAAATACATATACTGGACCAACACTCTTCCATTAATGCATTTATTAATGGTATTGGCATTACGGTATCTGCCCAGTAAATGTCCGCACTTAAGGGCCAATAAATTAAAGACGGACACTTTTTTAACGGTGCCATTACGGCTAACTGGTATTGGGGCAGCATTGTAATTTTTGGTACAAACGCATTGGCCCTTTTCTGGGCTATGCTGGTCATGTTTGCTGGGAAGTGTGTTTCAGATTTATCTGATAAATATAATTTTTTCACCTTCTTTTTCTTCGTCTGTCGCTTCAAAGGTTTGGTGTATTCTATCCCCAGCAGCATTTTTGAGTTTTTCAGTTCTTTGTCTCTATACTTTTACTGTGCTGTAGGTTGTTTCTCTTCTTGAACTTTTCTCATGTCGAAAAGCCTTTTTTTTCTTTGGAAAATCAGTTTTAATTCGAGATTTACCAGGCTGCCGTCCTTTTCTTTTGTTAGTTCTACTACCAATAGCTGTTGGGTAAAGTTGTGCGTCTTCAGGAGTTACAGATTTGTTTGATTAAGTAGTTGGCCATGGAGTCTGGTTAGCATCAGAACTTTGTGGAAAATTGCTATCTTGTGACTGAGAGAGAGTTGAGGGATTTGCTGAGTCTGTTTGAGGGGGTGTGACAACAACTGTATCAAAGTGAGAATGAGGTATGAAAATTGTGCTGGGAGAAAAATCAGAGTCAGGAAATACCAATCTGTTGAAGGGCACTATGCCTGTCCTCTCAAAACCAGACACAATATTTTCCGGAGTGAATGATTAAGAGTTTGCAAGTTTAGCCAACTTTGGAATGTCATAAATTAATAGGCGTTTCCCCGGATTATTCAGGTGCCAATCGTTGAAAGAAATTTTCAGCTTTGCTTTAAAGGGACCAATCACTGCTACGTCCGGTGGTTGCAGTTTATGGAAGGTGTGTGAGGCGGAATGACAAATAAATTATTCCATTTGCACGACAGTTGTCAATGGCATCAATAGAAACGTGTGACTCAGGATTATCACATAGCAACAGTATATTCAGCAACAGTATGTTTCAGTAGGTTCATAGCAAAAGTAGGTTTTCTATTGACGAATTTGTATGTTGTTTGACGTGCCTCAGAACTATTAAGAACAAATCTGCAGACATCCCCTGCCATTTCATTACCATTCCAACTTTCAGGATACTTACAGCGTAGTTTTTTAGCAAATTCATATGCCAAGGGCTTTATCTGCTTCAGCGTTAGTCCGTGATGCAACTTATTGCATTTAACAAGGTATTAATTTAATTGTTTTTCTTGTTTGGCGGTAAGTGCCTGTTGAGAGGAATACTTAGAACGTGACCCCTGACTCACTCTTCACCATTTCTTGCTTTCATTTTCTCCAGACGATGTTGCAGAGTAGCGGGTTTGGTGTTGAACATGAGTACAGCTTTCCGGATTGACAAATTTCCCTCTAAAGCAGCTTTCATAGCTTTAGATACGCCATCCTCGTTGATTTCAGCTCTCTCGGTCTTTTTTTTTTTTTTTTTTTTTTTTTTTTTTTGTAAGAGCTAATCATAGTGGTAACCATGGAATAAGAAAAATTAAAAATCACTGTTTGCAAAAGTACTATTAAATTTTCTAGTATACAATAATGGAGCTTTTTCACTTCAATAAAAACTAATATTAGAAATTGTTGGTCGGAAATGATTGGATTAAGGAGTATACAAGAAGAAAACATGAACTAAAATAAATATAGGTTGTTAGCAGCAGCTATCATGGGGCACATTGATACGCATCAATGTGCCCCAACATAGGCTGTATCAATGTTCCCCAAGTAGCCATTTTGAATAATATGAATCTCAAATCCAAAACTTCATAATTTACCTAACAAAAGAGAATGAGAAACTGTTAAAGAGTACTTTTACTTACCAGGGAGGGTATTCTTTCCTGTTGAAAATACCGGAACAGCTGTATAATACCACTGCAATCGTACAACTCATATTTACTTTTTACCTACAAAAACACTGAATCCCCCCGTCTCATTTCATCAAACTACTGAATCACGCCAAGACGTTCTGTAGGTAGTTGTGTACACTAGCGCCATATTTTGGAGCTGTTGGGAAACTTCCTGTAATGACCTTGTGAGCAGTAGAGGGGGTGTAGCAAGGTGCCCCATGCATCAATGTGCCCCAGTTCCCCCTACTTATTATATTTTTCATATCGAGCTTTTAGTTTTTAATATATTAGACAATTTTATTATTTCTTCAACTTTTTTTCAAGGATTTCTTCTGAGAGCGATTGTTTATTACAAATATAAAAGAAGGCGGTTCTATACTTTCTTAATATGTATTTTTTAAGTGTTTTTATATGCCAATGGATGCTCTTATTTTAATAATTAATTTCTTTTGGAACGAGCTCGAATTAATATTGGTCTTTAAAAAATTTCATCAAGATTCGGAACGTATATGTTTGTCAACCGGTCTGTTTCCCGTATTTGTTCTCATGACCTGCTCTTAATTTCATAATAAATGTTTTTAACAACAACAAAAAAAATACTTTAAAAGATTGTTTTTACTTTTGTGGTTTTCATGTCATACCCGTATTCTTATCGACTTTAGAGTCCTGCATGTGTCGCGTTATACCAAAACTCAAAAATTCTATTTGAAATAAACCCAAAACCTAATACAGCCGAGTTAAAAATGAACTGCAGTTTTTCTATAAAAGGGAAGTATTTTTGAAGTTTTTCTACAGTGAACTGTAGATTTTCTGTAGTACAATCTGGACTGTAAAAATACTTCAGTTATTCTGTAGCTAATGTGAAGTAATTTTGCAGTAATTTATTTCAAAAATACTCTGAGCTATTATCTGCAAAAATACTGCAGTTTAAGTAAAATCATTTTACAACGATAAATAAACAATAACGAGACTTTACATTTGTAGTAATACTGCAGTAAATTAAAAGTATTTTTACAGTCATTAATTCAGAAGCATATTTTCTGATGTATCTGCATGATTTTTTCCATGAACGTTCGACGAATTGCGCACTTTTATTTCCGCTGATGTTGACGAATTGCACACATTTTTTTCCGCTGACCTTCAATGAAATTCGCAATTTTGTTCCACGATTGTTAGACGAATTTCGCGATATTTCCCCCGAGATCATTTGACGAATTTCACGATTTTTTTCCCAAAACTATTTGACGAATTTTTTAAGACAGTTTGACGAATATTATTTTTTTTACGCAATAATTTTGCGAAAATTACTATTTTATTTATTGACAAATATTATTAAATAATATTATTAATTGACAAAATCTGCTATTTATTTCCGCGATTCCTTGATACAATTAGCTTTCTTTTTTGTGGTCATTTGACAAATTTCGTGATTTTTCCACAATTGATTGGCAAGTTTCGTGATTTAATAACAGAGACAATTTGGTGATTTCTTTCCCGGGACCATTTGACGAATGTCGCGATATTTTTCCTGACAGCATCTGACGAATTTCGTTATTTATTCCACAATCGTTTGACGAATTTTGCGATTTTTTATCGTGTATTTGTAAATTTGAAACTGTCTAGTCCATGTACTACCGAAGTTAGATAGTACATTAGCTTATCGTTTGTTAGTGGTGTGGTGATAAATGGAAGTGCGTTGGTTGAGGGAGGTTCTGTGAGTGCATCTGCCAATTGCCGGTCCACAGCTTGGATTTGGATTGAGATGGATTTTTTATTTATTTGAATTAGTGATAAAAAGTATTTTGTAAAAAAAAATAACATTTTGAAGAGGTTATGTGCATTTTTCTGTGGTACCATCGAGTTGTTTCTCGTCAAGTGTTGACGGTTTCCATCATTAAATACTATTTCTCTGATTAAAAATGCATTGTTTACGTTTTTTAATTCGTCGAGTGAAATCGAAAATAGTATTTTCCGTTCAATCATCGAAATTGGCGAGTGTGACTATTATGTTTGGCCACTTCTGGCAATAAAGTCAATCGCCAAATTTTCAGTATTATTCGCCGAGTGGCGAGTACTAATTTTGTCCTATTTCACAAACTATATTTAGATACACTATAATGACAAAATGATTATCGGATCATTAGATGGAAAAGTGTGTAGTGTATATAAATGCATTTTGCATTAACTGAGGTTATATAATGACAATTGTGTATGATTTAGCGTAGTTGTGCCAGTAAATGTTATTCCATTTACCTGCAGAACGTTATGTATGTCAGATGAAATAAATTTTGTGAGTGCATGTGCCAATTTAACTCAGCCAATTGATGTTCCCCAACCTAGCTTTAATTCGAGGTGGATTTTTTATTTATTTGAATTATTCTGCAAAAATGTAAAACATTTTAAAACAGTTATGAATTTTATTTTTATGGTACTATCAAGTTGTTTGCCGTCAAGTTTTGACGGGTTCCATCTAGTATTCTTTTAAAGTATTAACAAAGAAATATGTTAAGATAGCTCATAAATGGCGCCACTAATAATAAAAAGAATAATAATAATAAAAAGAAAAACAAAATATTTTTTTAGTAAAATAACTGCAGTAATTTTGCAATTCTATCAACTTCAAAAATTCTGTAGTGGAATCGGCCAAATCACTGCAGTTTTCAAACTGCATTTTTTTTGCAGATTTTTTGCAGTTCATTTTTAGCTGGGAGTTCAACTCTTTATTATAATACATTAATAGATATTTTAATAAAACGAATTATAAAATAATAATTCGTAATTATATTTATAATATTAATTTTATCATTTATGTTTAAACATTCACATAGACTATGTAGTCACTTATATTCAAGTATAAAAAGTTTTTTATATTTTTAATCCTACACAATAATATGTACATTCTTTTGAAATTAAAACTGTTGTCAAAACCAATCAAAAGAGACAAATCCCATTCAAATGTTCGAAACAGTATTTTTCAACAGATATATGTTATACACTTTAAAAATTGCGTAAAGTTTTATTTCTTTTAATTAAATGTTAAAAATGCTGTAACCATCATTAAATATCACAAAAATACAAAAACAAATTGTTAAATATAAAATTAATGGTATTTTTAACAAAGATTATTGCTATAAAAAACATCATACGGTTACTTTTCATTTTCTATTAAATTAATGTTTTATTCAAATCATTACAAGAGTAAAAAAATATTTATTCAAAGAAATAATTATCCCAAAGTTTTTTTTTCCCTTTTTTTAAGAAGCTTATTACATTTAAATGACTATGCAATTTAAATAAATGAAAGTTACAGCGAAACAATCATAATTATAGAAGTGCAAAAATTCTCAAAAGCACGTTTTCTCTTTTCTTTTAAATGGACGTTTGAGATTTTTTAATGTGTGGTACAATATTTGTTTTCTTTTATTCTTAAAGGAAGTATTTTTTTCATCTCTTTAATGATTGAAATATCAGTAAACAATATGTTTTTCCTGGTGTTTTTTATTGTAAGGTGTTGTTGATGTTTTTATTATTTTTTAGAGCCATGTATCTGAATAGAAAAAAAACGTAACCCTTATACTGTGAATGTTAAAACACAACAACAATTTTTAAGTAAAACTTTGAATATTCTCTAATTTCACAATATCGTATTTATATGTGTTAATAATTGTAATCTTAACACCATATTCAACAATATTAGGTTTTTAAAGTTTTCCCAAACCATCGAGTTTAAGAATGAAACGAAAATAACCGTGTTAAAAGCTTAAGTACAAAATAGTCTTTATGTAAATTTTACAAACCGACCTAATCAGTTGCGATCGCAAACTGTTTCTGGCTGTATAAGAAGCAGTTAGTACGTTAAGTATGTTTTGCCTTAGTACAAAATACCAAAGTCGAAAGAATTCTCACATGAGGATGTGTTATAAATCTGGAGTATGAGAGAAAAACATAAGTCAGTTTTTATGGAATTTTTAGACAATGATGTAACTGGTTGCATACACAACCGATTTCTGGGTTTACAATAAGCACCAGTTTCTCAGAGGAGGAGATATTAAAAATCTGGTGTATGAGAGGAAAACATGGGTCCGTTTCTGAAATTGCAACTGTATTTAAAAAATCAAAATGGGAAATTTATCCAATTTTGGCTCATGTTTAAATTTTTTAACAAATATCCCGTTCAGGAAAGCCACGCGTAACCAGCTTCCGCAAAGACCAGCAGTTCAGAAACTAAGCTTCAACATACGCTGGTAATTATTCTCTTTTTATTACATGCTTGCTTTTAACTTACATTACTGTATGTATGTGGCAGAGAAATCTTGTTACTCATATTTCATCCACTTCCTGTTGACATGTAGCTTTGAAATTTGAAATATATATGTATTACTGAGAGCAATACATGAATTGGATATTGATGTTTTAAAATTCGATCACTAAGGGGGTGCAATCAGGGCTACACTAGATACCGGGATGGCTCATTCATTATCATGACGTCATAAATGGTAGCTGGCCGCGACCAGCGATTGGTAGAAACCGAAACGACAAAACGAAAGACATACAGCGATTGGCACAAAACAATGGGCGCGTTACTTTGTACCAATCGCTGGTCGCGGCCAGCCACCATTTGTGACGTCATGATAATGAATGAGCCAGCCCAGTATATAGTGTAGCCCTGGTGCAACGCCGGCCCAAAACGTGCGTTTTCCCGTAGAAATAACGTTGCGACTGTTTAATATTATCAGGCAGGTATAACAGTTTTTAGCAAGTTAAAATGTCTTCACTTAATTTTAATTATCCTGCCAATACTTTTACCGAGTCGGGAGAAAAATCCTTTGCATCCACACATTGCAGGTTTTCTTTCCCTCATTTAGTCAGACACTTCGCACTTTACGCAAGCTTCTGTGTACAGCTGCATGCGGAGAGTTTTTCTTCGGACATTTTCTTTTTTTCATCTTGCTTTATTTAAATTTTTCGGCAAATGTGTGGCGTAACATAATAAATGAACTGACTGTATATATTGTGTTTAAATGGCATATATCACGGTGGTGGTGATGCCTTTTTGCAAGCATTTCTGTTTCATAAGTCCAATGGGTTTTCACCGTCTAATGTAGCATGTGGCTATTAATCACGATTATAAATATTTTTCTTGTATTATTTTAATATTCAACGTTTTTATGTTTCAATATTAAAGACCTGTGGGGATTTTAAATAAAATTGAGAAAAGCTAACGCTGTTTTGAACTGTTTAATCGGCTGGCACAATAACACATTCCACTGCGTATTACTCTGCTCAGGCCCGTGTTTAAGCTGCTTTAACCTCCACGACTGTCAAATATTAATTGGAAAAATAGCTCCATCGTTGCAACATTCATCTACACTGCTCAAAACAATTAAAGGATATTGCAGTTTTAGGTGGATTTTGTATCTGGGAAACTTTTTAGCTGATTGATACATGGTCGACAGACATAGTAGGTTATATGAGAATAAATTACACATGTTTGGCAGAAAAAAATGCATTTTATTGCGCATTTGTGTACAAAAGGAAAAAAACGCAATTTGGGCATATGAGAAAAAAAGAATAAGAAAAGGTGTTTTCTTCAAAGAAAATCATTTTCAGTAGGGGGTATGGTTTCCACGGGCGGCCAGCAACGTTGAACACCTTTGAGGCATGGACTCAATGAGGCTATTAATGACGAGTTGGGGTATTCTGCCCCACTCTTCCAGAAGAGCTCTTTCCAGTTCTTGGAGAGTTTGTGGCGGTTGTTGGTGGCCAGAAACTCGTCTTCCTAGAGCGTCCCAAACATGCTCGATTGGATTCATGTCTGGGGAACACGCTGGCCATTCCATTCGAACGATTCCTTCCTCGAAAAGGAAATCCTCCACCAGGTTTGCACGATGTGGTCTGCAGTTATCGTCCATTAAAATTAAGTTATCTCCGATTGCTGCAGCTTAAGGGACTACAATAGGTCTGAGGATCTCATCCCTATATCAGCGACCAGTCAGAGCTCCATCTCGAATGATGTAGAGGTCAGTGCGTCCGTCAATGGAGATGCCACCATACACCAACACTCCTCCACCGCCAAATCTGACACTTTCGTGCACGAACGCAGGATTATTCCTACTGCCACGGTCCCTCCGGATGAAAATACGCCTATTATCCGGATGCACAGAAAAACGGGACTCGTCAGAAAACAGAATATTGCTCCATTCATTTCTCCTCCAGTTGACATGCTCGGTTGCCCACTCCCTGCGGTCGCGACGATGCCTTGATGTTAATCTAACACATACCATCGGTCGGCGAGCATACAGACCTACAGCATGGAGCCGGTTTCGGACAGTCTGAGTTGAAATCGTGGTGCCTGTAGCCGAGCGAAGGTGTTGTTGGAGAAGAGTAGCGTTCATGTTTCGGTGTCTCCGAGCTGTTAACGCTAAACACCGATCTTCATTGGGCGTTGTTGCCCGTCTACGACCTTGCCCTGGTCTTCGGCCTGCACATCCACTCTCCAAAAAACGGTTCCAGATCCTGGAAATGACACTTTGTGACACTCCAATGGCTTGCGCTACTTCGGCTTGAGTTTGGCCCCCTTCTAACCTACCAACAATTCTCCAAGCTTCTGAATCTGTCAAATGACTTTGCTGAGACATCGTACTCATCGAAACAAAGCAATCACTGAATGCCGATCATCCTTGTCTTCATTCTCTTTTATCCAGTTGAAAGTCAAATTTCATTCGCTGCCGCTGAAGCGACGTTTTTGACGTCGAACTCAAATTTGCATACTCCACAGTTTGAAAACCAGAAAAATTTGCATTTGTGATTCTCTTCTTCTATTTTCGGCAAAAAAAAATTCGTTTATATCTTTATTTTATATAAAACTTCAAATATCCTTTAATTGTTTTGAACAGTGTATTTTAAACAAATTGTTACCCGCATCATTATAATGTCAGGATTGAGCGACGCTCGCATTTGTACTTTATAATATAAGTTGACTTTTATGTACATTTTTATGTTTTATTTTATTTTTTCATTTACTTGTTTATTGTTTTATATATTTACTCAAACATAAAATCTGCACTGCTATGCATCTGTTATTTAAATTAAAAATAGAGCTGGAGGACAAATATCGTTAAAGACTATTCATGGAAGAATTATAGAATAGGGATACATGAAAAATCGTAAGGTGGTTCGAACCTCATGCTTCAAACCACACCATAAGAATTTTGATGATTGTGGGCCGTAGATTATATATGTCGTTTAGTTTTAAGTGGCTCGATTATATCTTCAGCATTGAATAAACGGAATTTAGACGGTCCTGATGCGTTTGAATATTAATTGCATGATATCCGAAATGAATGATGGCGTATGTTTAGTAGACAACATGGTGTTGTCATACAAGTTGTAAATTTCCAACTGGACGAAAAATGTCCGGGACAGGATTCGAACCTGGGATCGCTTGGCTGAAGCCGCCACGCTCTACCACTGAGCTATCCCGGTCGAATCTGGAGGGCATAATTCGTCCAGTTAACCTTATTGGTCAAAGCATCTGGTCTGATATTTTAATCAGCTCAACAGAAAAGATCGCAGGTAATGGAACTCCAGTAAACGCTGGATACGTGAATACACTAGATTATTTTGTAACACAATTTTTCAAAATTGGTAAAGTAATCATACAAGTTTTCGTCCAGTTGGAAATTTACAACTTGTATGATTACTTTACCAATTTTGAAAAATTGTGTTAAAAAATAATCTAGAACATGGTGTTGGTTCTGTATTTTCCTACGTTTATAAAGTACTTTATAATAGAATATATTTTGTTTTTGAAATTTGTATATTATAGTTCACATACTGATCACATTTTTGTACCCATACTGTTCCTATTTCAGTTTACTGTTTGAGCTCTGCTAAATTATTAGTTGTGTCATGATTAAGTATTCTTTTCATAAATTTTCTAATTACTTTCTTTTATACTTTTTTATATCTTTTTTTTAATATTAAGAAATGTTGTGATCTGAACTAGTATTGTAAAAACAAACTTTGAACTAATTTTATTTTAATCTCTAATGAATTTAATCTCTAATCTTTAATTCAACATCTGTATTCTGAAATATGAATTTTTAATAAACATTTCTCCTCTAGAAGAAAAGTTCCTATGCTTAACGGCTGGATCACCACGAGAGGGTGATTTCATTTCATTTTATTTCATTGTATGGGGGGTTATTTCTTTCAATGAAAAGACATCCTTATCAATCACCAGTGGTAGTCAAACCTCTGAAAAATAGCAAGAGACACTTTGATGTGCTTCCTGTTGGGAAGATTGTAGTAGATGAAGAAGATTGGATTTTTCAATTTTACAAGCAATTAAACAAGATTGCGTGAATTTCATTTCTCTGATATTGAAGTCAAAGATTTTGTTAATTTAACTAAAATTTGCATCTCTCAAACTACCTTTGAATTTGATAATAAATTTTTCAAACAATCAGACGCCTTAAGTATGGGTAATCCTTTATCTCCAATTCTTTGTGATATTTATATGCATTATTTTGAGGAAAAATTATTAAATCTGGTTAATTTTAAATGTTGGATGCATTATGTCGACGATACTTTTGTTTTAGTTGATAACCCTTTTGATATTTCTACCATTCTTCAAACTGTCAATTCTATCGACCCACATATTCAATTTACTTTTGAGTTAGAAAATTGTAATAAACTTCCTTTCCTTGATGTTGTAATTATCAAATATGATTCTTCTTTTAAAACTTGTGTTTATAGAAAACCTTTTTCTGTCTCTAACCCACCTCATGCTCTCTCAAATCATCCTGTCAACCAAACAATCGGTGTTTTTTATATGTATGTAAATCGTTCTCTCAAAATTTGTTCCGACTCTGCATCCCTTAAGGATGAAATTAATTACTTAAAAACTTTTGCTGTCAAAAGAAGTTTCAATCCTTCTGTTATCAGTAATGCTGTGAAGAAATTCAACAGACCGTCTAATAAATCTACTCTTTCCAAATCTGTGAAAAGCAAACCTATTAACTTAGTCGTCCTCCCTTTTTACCTGCCTTTATGTTTCAAATTAACTAAAGTTTTAAAACGCTTCAATTTTAACATTATCTTTAAACCTGTCAATAAATTCAAATTCCCCTCCACCAAATCTCCTGTTCCTGATCTTTGTAAATGGGGAATTTATAATGTTCCGTGCAATGGCTGTGATTTATCTTATATTGGTCAAAATAAAAGAAATCTCGAAATCCGCTTAAAAGAACACTCTCGTTATGTAAATAATCAAGAAATTTCTAAATCTTCTATTGCCAAGCACTCTTGGGATCCCGGCCATTGTTTTAAATTTAAAAATGCTAAAATTATCTTTAATGCCAATAGTATCTCTGAATTGGACTTTCTTCAAAATTTAGCTATTTATATTAATCGTGAAGTTTTTGTTATATTATTTACTTATTTATTTCTTAATTTTCATCGGTTCCCATATTTTAATATATTTGTGTGTTTTATTTTTTATTTTATTTAATTTTATTTTCATTAATCTTTATTTATTTATTTATTTCATTTTATTTTATTTATTTTTTATTTTTTATTTAATTAATTTATTTATTTATTTGTTTATTTATTTATTTATTTTATTTTTATTTATTTATATATTTATTTATTTATTTATTTATTTATTTATTATTTTATTTTTATTTTATTTATATTTATATTTTATTTGTATTTATTTGTATTTTATTTTATTAATTTTATTTATTAATTTTATTTTATTTTATTAATTTTATTTATTAATTTTATTTTATTTTATTAATTTTATTTATTAATTTTATTAATTTATTTATTTTTTCCTTCCTTATTCCCCTGCTACTTATATTTTCACCTCCTCCTTCGCAAAAGAAAAAAAAATAAGGAATCAATTTATTCTAGAAAACCAAGCATCGTCAGTTGGCAAACTTACATCTTGTAACTTATATCTTTCCTATTTTTAATTTTGCTTTGAACCTAAATGGGGAAACATAAATGAAACTCTTTGTATTAAACTGAACAATTATTGCCCACTGTTCAATAGCAATAAAATTTAAAGATAATGCATAGATTTGCAAATAATTTTCACTGAAAGACAGCGCTCAAATTTTTACCAGAGGACTATAATTGGAGTGGTTTAGCCGGTAAAAATAAAGTTCTTTACGCATTCGATTTAAGTTAAAAAACACAAATATTTTTCTTTAATTTCATAAAAATGATGTATTTTTCATATCACCAGGTTCGAACTCAAAAGCCAATCTTAAAAGAACAAAATGTTTTTTTACAAACGACGTTATTGAAAACGTGCATTTTTATTGAGAAAACTGTTAACGAATAATTTTAAATAAGATTATTTGTTTGAAATTGAATATTTAATAAAATTATTATTATAAATATTTTCTAATTGTACAGTAAAATTCAATACCCCCCCCCCCCAACTTCCCCATATCTACAAAAAGCACACAATTGAAAAATATCATGCAATATAAAGCCCACATAAGGTTCTTGTACAACAAGTTAATAATAAAAATGCAATTTAATAATTCTGAAAACGGATTCAAACTGAAGAGTTGTTTGAAATAGTTTGAAAAACTAATGTTCAAATATAACAAATTCATGTAACAATTTACTCATATTTAAACTTGCATTAATTTTTATTATTACATTAGAAAAATATTTTAATTTCTGATATAGATTGAAAACAAATGTATTTTGATTAATATTTGCTATAAAATTTTTATCACGGACAACTGCATTTTAACGAAACAGTTTAAAAAGAAAACAGACTTTTCAACAAACTCTTTTAAAAACAATAGTTTTAAATTAAATCCATCCTTTTTTTAAAAACTTCAAAGCGTTTAATTTTTTTTGTTTTAAAAGTTTTTTTTAAACGTTCTGCACAGATTTTTGTTTTCTGTTATTTCTAATTTAGAATTTTAAATTATGCCTTGCACGTAAAGAAGTTTAACAAAATTAAAATTGATACAGGAATTTTTATTTATTTCAAAGAAAAATTTTAAATATTTAGAAAAGAACAGATTCATTTAAAAACTAAGCTAACAAGAGATTTTTTTTAAAAGTAACCAGAAAATTTAAATATTGAAGATTTCCCGTAAAACTTTTGAAAAGTAAAAAGCGTAAAATATGCTGACTTGTAATAAGTTTTGAGTTTGAAATGTTTTATGATATGTAGTGTGTTTATTTTATTTAGAAATTGCAGCAAGATTAAAAGTTTTGAGATTTTCAGTGAATTCAAACGTGAAATTAATTTTTCATGGCAGTGTTTTATGTGCGAAATTTATGGAAAACACCAATTTGTGCTCTTTCTTCTGTAAATTATATCTACAAAAAACAACTTTTCAAAAGTTAAAAAAAAAAAAGAGAAGAAAAAAACTCGAAAGTTGTGGCTAAAATATGGTGTGATATCAAATTTCCAAGCTTTTATTATGGTACTTACTTAACTTTTTCCCATTAAATAAGTTATATATATAAGTCGGGTGCCTATGTATATGTTAATAGAAATCGTTTTTCCTGTACTAAATAGATCTTAACGTATTTCTGAAAATTCTATTTTTTTCAAATTATGCATGATGGGCTCGGAGACCACCTTTTCATATTATACACAAAATTCTAAGCACCCAAATCCGTAATTAAAATCCGAAGTTCAAAATTGTAACTTAAACAAATATTTTAAGCGTTTCGTTTATGGACTTGTATGCTCTTAAAATTGTGTCTTAAGATAATGATGACTTATCTTAAGGATTCATCTTATGATTTCTTCTTTAGAGTAATTAATCATTTCAAAGTAGTAAAAATCAATTTCTCAAATATCAGTCTTCCTCATTTTATCTGTCCGTAGTTAAAATCTGTGTTCGATATTGTTATAAGCATATTACATTGCAAACATTATACGCTTTTACATTAGAAATTTGGGTAATTAGAAATGTGGAAAGATTGCCGCCAAGCCCATCATGCATAATTTGAAAAACAAATGAATTTTCAGAAACACGTTAGGATGTATTTAGTATAGGTGAAAATTGCAACAAGGTTAAAATTTTTGATATTTTCAATGATTTCAAATGTGAAATTAATTGTTCATGACAGTGTTTCATGTTCAAAATTTATGGAATTTCTTCTACAAATTATATAAGAGATTAATTTTATATATATATATTTTTCTTAATATCACATATTTAAGTTGCGACCATCGCGTAAAAAAGTGTGATTTTTTTTTCTTATTATTGATTCAATCCTTATGAAGTATGAAAATTCATTCGATACATTGCAAAAAAATCCTTTCAAAAATGTTGCCAATTTTCCCCTGTCATTTATTCAAAAGAATTCTGTTAAATTATTACAGATTGTTTCTGAATGAAGCTAAATTTATCCATGTTACAAACAGGTTAATCCTATTACCGTATATACCGCGTATAAGCCGACCCCAAAATTTGAGATGAAAACAGGTTTAATACCAGTAATTGAGATTGGTACTCCTTATTTAATCTCATTTAAGTCAATCTTATTTAAGGCGAAGAAAACTATTGTGAAATATTGGTATTAAACTTGTTTCATCTCGAATTTGGGGGTATACGGTATATTAGAACAGTATGTCTTCGTCTTACAGAAAGATATATTGTCTTAAATAAGAATAAATATCCTCTTATAGAGAGGGAAGACCTGTTAAATAGGAACGAAATTCCTCCATATAAAATAGTATTTGCTACTTACGTATTATCTGTAACAGGTAAATATAATGAGCCAACATTGACGCCTATAATACTAATTACACTCAGCCTTTTTAAATTTCTACATTGTAAATCAATAGTTAATATTATGTAGTAGAAGTGTTAAACTCAGTTGCAGAAGCATTTATATATAACCGTATAATATAAAATAGATATAGATATGTATATTATATTCATATGTACAGTATGTGATAAGGAAATATCTATCATGTTCGTTCCGGTGGGCACAATCTACAACCAAAAATATAACTACCATCATAAATGTAAATATATTTTATAGCTAAACGCCATCAATCTATTGTTATGTGTTTAATAAAAGTTTACTAAATTCTTCTTTTTTTGTTATTTTACTTTGCCTTTATATTGTTTTTAACAATGTCATGTATTTAATAAATGTATATTAAATTACTGTTTTAAACTCGGATAGCCATTGGTATGATAAACATGATGTGCGATTAACAACCATTTCCTGCGATCTATATTCCAGCAACGATTAATACTTAAATAACCAGAATTTTTTAGTTACATACAAGACATTTTGATTGATAGAAATATTATTTCCTTCGTCTTTACATAATTTCTGACAGGGTTGGCATTAATAAATTACTTTTTTAGTTGATTGATTAATCGACTAAACGTTCAATCATGCGAAATTTAATCATGATGAATGTAATCATGATTGAAATTGAAAGAAGTATTAATTCAATCGCGATTACTTTAATCACTAATCTAATTACATAGATGTAAATTGAATATGGCCGACATTTAAGTTCCTTAAATTTGCTTCTATTGCTACGAAATTGTTATTAAGGGTAATTATACGATTTTCCTTATTGAAAATTATACACATTACATAAAATTATCCAGATACACCGAGGTCAAAATGTGTAAATTGTTTAGGGGAGAAGAGACACTTGAACCTCTTTATTAATCAATGTTCAGTATTTAACACGTTGACGGACAGTAGGAAATAGTGAAGTTCGAAAATTGACACTATATGTTTTTGTAGTTTTTAGAATATCAGAAGTATAGTTTTACTCTTTCTGCTTAAATAAACTTAATTTTGATTAATTCAGCAGCACCTTTAATTAGGTTGCACTACTCCCTTCACAACCACGTCAGTGTTGCTGGTGGTCAGGGAAAAATACAGTGAAAAAAGTGATAAACACCAGTATATTCTTACAAAAAAATTTATGTTGATTATTCGATCAAATAATCAATTTGAATTTTTCTATAAGAATATACTGGTAATTGTCTTTTTTTTTTACTGTATTTTTCCCTGACCACTAGCCACCCTGCACGTGCATACTGAAGCTGCAACTCGTATAACACGTGGAAAACGAATTTCAACCTAAAAAATTGTCTCCAAAACATGACACTGGGCTTCTACTTGTACGCCGGTAAATGCACATTTGTGATGCTATAGCCGTAGTGTGTAAAAACGACCATTTCGTTTTGGGCGGCTATAGCCGTCATGCCACATTGTGAACTTCTCTTTGACGGCTATAGCTGCAAGTGTCCGAATCAACGTGTTAATTATTCATAATCTAATATTTAGATAATGTTTTCTCTGTGTTTAAGAACCAACTGTGAGAGAGCGGGCGTTGACGCCAAAATGACTACGTCATCGAGTCACGAGATGAAATTGTTATGTAAGACAAGTTTGTTAGGAATAGATGAAAGAAGGACTTGACTGCTGCGGCATATTTTGGTACGATATGAACAGAATGGGGAACCAATTGGTGATTTTCAAGAAAATATCACGTTATCGATTTACAGAAAGATTATTTAGCATATCGCATGGCTTGACTTGCACAATACAAATTTTTCAATCTGCCTCGGGATATCTTGATATGGTATTAGCATAATAAGGCGCAAATTCGTCATTTTGATGCTACAATCACACCATCAATTTTCCAGATCTTCAATTATACATATCCGCCTGTAAATGATTATGACCCAAGAAATAATGCAGAATTTTTTTTTAGTACAGTTTTTTGCATATAGTTTAGTAATGTTTAAATATTCGGAATAAAACAAAAACCGAAATTTGATTTTTTTTTTAAAGTGTAAAGGTCCCGAGTACCTCAATGGGACTAGAAACGTTTAAAATGACGAAAAATTACTGACGTTTAAGTCAAATTGACAGTGCTCAGAATCGGACAATTAATTTTTAGTTTGAAGCATTTTTAATCCATTTAAATTTTGTTCTAAAAAGTAGAAAACGATCGTTAATTTTCTTTAAATGTACATATAAATGTACATGGCAAAACTGTAGCTATAAAAGTTTATTTATATAAGTTAAACTTACTCAGACTAGTTCAGTATAAAGAGTAGAAAACGTTTTTCCTTAAAGCGTATTTATCGTAAATGCGCATTTAAAAAATTTCATTGTGTCGCCAACCTAGCGATAAATCACCAAAACACGAAATTTTCATAATTTTTTTACGAAAGTTATTTCGAGGTTCCACAGCATTTTTATTATAAACGTATATATCCTCATGAGAAGAATATTCTGTAATTTTTTCAAAATTTTCTGAGTATGCGATTGTCCTTCCTTGTCAGTAGTTTCGGGCGAATTTCACTCTTAGAAAATTAATTGAAAAATTAATTGGAATTCACTTGATATATATATATATATATATATATATATATATATATATATATATATATATATATATATATATATATATATATATATTATTTAAAAGTTGTAATAGCCTAAATTAAGTAAAGGCTTCCTAATCGACGATCAAACTTTAGACAATTTTCGTAATTTCAAATCAACGAAAATATTACTCATTATTGCTATGTAATTTTTTTACTTCTGAATGAGCATACGTTTCCTATGCCACCTAAATTTAGTTTATAATTAACAATATAAAATTATACTACTTACAAAAACGTTACATTTCCATGATAAACTTAGATGAATGTGGAAATGTATTTCGTTAACAGCAAAATTAATAATATCTCTGCTGAGCACTTGAAATAACTCACAATATAATTTATAAAATTCAGATAAACGAATTTAATCAAAAATAAATATTAATACAATGTTTACGCTTTCTAAAGTTGAAGGAAAAAAATTTATTTTTACATAATGTTCTTACGTAAAATTGCTTAATGAATGATTTTCTTTTTCCATCGAAAATCTTCCGGAAAATCCATTTCTTTAAAAGTTTCATTCTGGAAAAAAATAAAAAGAAATTATTTGCAGTTTTTAAGTCTTTTTTTTATAAGAAAAAAGTTGTAAGTTTGAATTAAATTAGAAAATAATAAAATAAATTTTAAAACTAAAAATAAATAAAATTTATGCATTTTTTATTTCAAATATACATTATTGAAAATTTAAGCAATATTTTTTAAAGTAATTATGAAATATAAAATAATTCATTATCATTTTAAATAAATTTATATGATAAGAGATTCATTTGAGGAATAATAGTATATTGTAGTTACGGTTCTCATTAAGTACAAGGTGAGTCAAAATGATTGCCCTCTTTACAAATGACAGTAATATCGTTGTAAATATTGATAAGAGGAAACAAACTGAACACAATACAAAAAATTCTGGAGTGACAAAACTCGGCTTTCTGAACACTAGTGTGTCCAGAAAGTAACAAAAAGTGTATACAGTGTGTCCATAATTAAACGACCCTAGTTTAAAGTTGCCTACAGATGAAACTACTGGTCAGAAAGTTGTGAAATTTTGTGACGGACATAATAAAGGAATGGGAATTTGTTTAAAAAATAGTTCAAAATTTCGCCACCAGATGGCGTTTTTCATGAATTACAAATTTAGCATATATTTACGATAGTTTACATATTTTATTACAACAGAACATGTTCCACATGACCCCCATCCTTTTCAGCTACCACCTGGAATAGCAAATAGCATGTTTCACAGTTGACCGCAGTTTGTGCTGGGAAATGCTAAAAACATGTCGCAAAAAAAGTTTTGTTCAACATGCATTGTTGTAATAAAAACTGTAAACTATTGTAAATGTATGCTAAATGTGTAATTCATTAAAACGCCCTCTGGCGGCGAAATTTTGAACTAATTTTACTTTCGCATAAACAAATTCCCAATCCTTTATTATGTCACAAAATTTCAGAACTTACTGACCATTAGTTTCTCCTTTAGACAAGTTTAAAATAAGGTCGTTTAATTATGGACAAAATATACAAATTTCTGACACAATGGAATCGGTTATATTCGAACGCTGGACATCCCGTTTTAAAACTGGACTTGTTGCTTCGCGCTACTAATACACTTGTTAACATAGTCTAATTATTTTTCACTGTCATATTTCTTTGGAGATTTTCCCCATATAATCCATCGCTATATGAGTTTGAAAATGAATTAAAAATGAATTAAATAACTTAGCCGCCAGTTAATTAATATATATATATATATTCAGTTCTTGCGACAGTGGTTTATAACATATTCGTAAAATAGGAGCTGAATCAGATGAACTGTTTGGAGTTGTGTACATTCGCATACTCACACACACAGAAATTCATTATAATGATTTCCTTGCAGTATGTGTTCGGAAACTAATACACCCAGAAAAAGGAATTGATTAAAACTACAAAACATGTTTTATTGAGTACATTTTGGTTGTTTTAGCAAAATTTAAGTAAAATTAGACCTTTTTACTTGAATTAACAAAACATTTTTTGCTAACTATACAAAAAAAATTTTTGGAATTTCAAAAAACATTTTTTTTTTGTTGATTGAAACAAAAATTCCATTGACCTATATTTAAACAAAAAGTTTTGTTGGGTCAACCAAATTTTTGTTGATTCAACAAAACATTTTTCTGGGTGTAAGGTTCCAAGTTTCGGTTTCGGTTTTAATAATAATAGTACTCGAGTCCCCTTTCTCACATCGAGTCAGATCATTCTGTGGTATTTCAAAAGCCAGGTTGCAGAGTCTTATTGGCTTTTCTATATGCACACTCTAAAAACAACATTTTCAAAACTGAGCAAAAAATACTCAAATCTGAGTATGTCGCATAGTCAAAATAGCTCCTAATTAAAATTCCTCACGTTTTAAACATTTATATGCTCGTTTCTGAAAACATGCACACACTCAAGAATAAAATATCATGTGCTCATATTTAAGTATGTCCATGCTTCAAAAATGAGTATGAACTGACTTTTATGTGCTCATTTTTGAGTATTTCCATGTTTCAACTAGTCGAATGTGCCAATCCCAAAACTTTCTTCTATCTCAAACAGATTTCGCATACATTAAAAAGAATCAGCACCAATTTATATCAAGGTCTAACTGAATCTAACGTTTTATTAAATTCCGTGCATTAGTTCTTGAGATATGACTATTGCAAAAATCGTGTAAATCCTACAGAATGCAGCATAGCAGCGCCACGTGTTGGAAGATTTAGACAAAAACCTAATCAACAACAACTTATGTTAACGTCTAACTGTATCTGAAGTTTGAATAAAATCCGTGCATTAGTTCTTGAGATATAGTTATAGTGATAATAATGAAAAAAGTAGCATAGCAGCGCCACCTTTTGGGCATTATACACAAACACGTAAGCAGCATCTATTTATGTCAAGCTCAAATAGAATCTGAAGTTTGATGAAATTCCGTGCATTAGTTTTATCGTAAAAATCGAGAAAAAAGGGGTATAGCAGCGCCACCAAATGGGATATCTACACTAAACCGTTATCAGTTTCCAGTTATGTCAAGGTCTAACTGAACCTGAAGTTTGAAAAAAATAAGGGCATTAGTTCTTGAGATAGAGATATTGCGGTAATCGCGAAAAACAAAGCATAGCAGCGCCACCTGTCAGGCGATTTTCACCAAAATATAATCAGCACCAACGTATATCACAGACTAACTGGATATAAAGTTTTATTAAATTTCGTGCATTAGTTCTTGAGATAGAGCGTCCACAAAATTTTTGTCACATACAGACAGACATTTTCTAAATACGGACAATTCGTGTTCAGGACCTTCTAAAACGTATAAATCCGTCGAAAACCGGAAGTCGAAAATTTTCATGAATCCAATACTTTCTTCTTGTAAAGATAGAAGAAAGTAAAAATGAGTTTGAACTGATTCTGATCATTTTTGAGTATATCCATGTTTAAACAAGTGGGTAAGTGTGATCAAAAATCGCTCAAAGGGTTTCGTTTAATATTCCTTTCAAACACTTTATCCTTTTTTAATAAATTCAAACAAATTTCATTTAGCAACAACAAAAAAAAAGTCATGTTTTTTATAAAGTAAAAATTTACCGGTCTATTTTTTCGTTTTTTCGAATATCTAAACCAGCCAGATAGCGGACCAAGCCCGCTATTATATTCTGTCATAATAATATCCGTCATACTGACTAAATGCAATATTTAAAAAAATAATTTCAAAATTAAACAAATTGATGTAAACCTTCAAAATGTTAAAATATGCGAATATTTCCATAATCGGATTTTTATCACGATTCAATATGTTTCTCAAACTCATATATTTACCATTCTCTGTTATTTATATTGATACTCGCTTTGTATTATTCTGAAACATCTGAAAAATTAGTTAAACTTCCCATATGACGTCAGATTTTCTTTTTAATTCTCTAATGACGTGACATTAATCTGCTTTGTTTACTTACTCATACTCATACTCCTTGTATTATTGAGAAATCTTAGACATTTTCCGTTTTATTACGACTATGACGTCAATCAATTTTATTTCATATTTATCTTTTTTTCAATTGGTGAAACTTTTTATTTCATTTTCCTTTTCACGTGGAAATCGTCTGATAAAAAATTAATTATTGTGGAAAGATTTTCATCGTGGATTTTTAATTTTTGGCATCTGCTATAATGAAAAATGTTTAAATTTAAAAGGAAAAGTCTGTTAGAATTTTGGTTTTTTATCTCTATTTATTAAAATAATACGAATTTTTCAAATTTTAATACACTGCTCAAAACAATTAAAGGATATTTGAAGTTTTATATAAAATAAAGATATAAACGAAATTTTTTTTGCCGAAAATAGAAGAAGAGAATCACAAATGCAAATTTTTCTGGTTTTCAAACTGTGGAGTATGCAAATTTTGAGTTCGTCGTCAAAAACGTCGCTTCAGCGGCAGCGAATGAAATTTGACTTTCAACTGGATAAAAGAGAATGAAGACAAGGATGATCGGCATTCAGTGATTGCTTTGTTTCGATGAGTACGATGTCTCAGCGAAGTCATTTTACAGATTCAGAAGCTTGGAGAATTGTTGGTAGGTTAGAAGGGGGCCAAACTCAAGCCGAAGTAGCACAAGCCATTGGAGTGTCACAAAGTGTCATTTTCAGGATCTGGAACCGTTTTTTGGAGAGTGGATGTGCAGGCCGAAGACCAGGGCAAGGTCGTAGACGGGCAACAACGCCCAATGAAGATCGGTATTTAGCGTCAACAGCTCGGAGACACCGAAACATGAACGCTACTCTTCTCCAACAACACCTTCGCTCGGCTACAGGCACCACGATTTCAACTCAGACTGTCCGAAACCGGCTCCATGCTGTAGGTCTCTATGCTCGCCGACCGATGGTATGTGTTAGATTAACATCAAGGCATCGTTGCGACCGCAGGGAGTGGGCAACCGAGCATGTCAACTGGAGGAGAAATGAATGGAGCAATATTCTGTTTTCTGACGAGTCCCGTTTTTCTGTGCATCCGGATAATAGGCGTATTTTCATCTGAAGGGACCGTGGCAGTAGGAATAATCCTGCGTTCGTGCACGAAAGTGTCAGATTTGGCAGTGGAGGAGTGTTGGTGTATGGTGTCATCTCCATTGACGGGCGCACTGACCTCTACATCATTCGAGATGGAGCTCTGACTGGTCGCCGATATAGGGATGAGATCCTCAGACCTATTGTATTCCCTTACGCTGCAGCAATCGGAGATAACTTCATTTTAATGGACGATAACTGCAGGCCACATCGTGCAAACCTGGTGGAGGATTTCCTTTTCGAGGAAGGAATCGTTCGAATGGAATGGCCAGCGTGTTCTCCAGACATGAATCCAATCGAGCACGTTTGGGACGCTCTAGGAAGACGAGTTTCTGGCCGCCAACAACCCCCACAAACTCTCCAAGAACTGGAAAGAGCTCTTCTGGAAGAGTGGGGCAGAATACCCCAACTCGTCATTAATAGCCTCATTGAGTCCATGCCTCAAAGGTGTTCAACGTTGCTGGCCTCCCGTGGAAACCATACGCCCTACTGAAAATATTTTCTTTGAAGAAAACACCTTTTCTTATTCTTTTTTTCTCATATGCACAAATTGTGTTTTTTTCCTTTTGTACACAAATGCGCAATAAAATGCATTTTTTTCTGCCAAACATGTGTAATTTATTCTCATATAACCTACTATGTCTGTCGACCATGTATCAATCAGCTAAAAAGTTTCCCAGATACAAAATCCACCTAAAACTGCAATATCCTTTAATTGTTTTGAGCAGTGTATTTTTCAGCTCTTCACAGCTGATATTCTGATTTATACACGAAGTTTCAACTCTGTAAGTTACATAGTTTTCGAGAATGGCTCTGTGACAGACAGACCCTAAAATTGAGTATGAACTGACATCTATGTGCTTAGTTTTGAATATGTCCATGTTTCAATATTCTGAGCATTTCTGGTATTTCAGAATTTAAAGCATTGAGTCGTCCTATTTGAAACAAAAAGTTTCATAACAAAATGAAAACATCTTTTTACTCAGATTTGAATTTGTCATTTTTCTCAGTGCAGCAGTTAATTGCATATGATTAGAATTTTACATAAAATTTGATACAGGTACAGGTCATCTATTGTTATTAACAAGCTTCACAATGTAAGGTGTGAAATACACTGCCGCTTCGCTTGGATGCAGTCCCTGTGAAGAAGAGGAATCTCATAAAACTGTTACAAAGTACGGAAGCAATACGTTAAACATGACTTTGTATTCTGTGCAATACAATTTCGATTATTACTTTCTTCTATCTTTACAAGAAGAAATTATTGGATTCATGAAAATTTTCGACTTCCGGTTTTCGACGGATTTATACGTTTTAGAAGGTCTTGAACACGATTTGACTATTTTTAGAACATGTCTGTCTGTGACTCTGTGACTCTGTCACTCTGTCTGTCTGTATGTGACAACAATTTTGTGGGCGCTCTATCTCAAGAACTAATGCTCGGAATTGAATAAAACTTTAGATTCAGTTAGTCCCTGATATAAATGGGTGCTGATTAGTTTTGATAAAACTCGCCCGGCAGGTGGCGCTGCTATGCAGCATTTTTCGCGATTTCCACAATAGCTCTATCTCAAGAACTAATGCTCGGAATTAAATAAAACTTTATATTCAGTTAGTCTCTGATATAAATTGGTGCTGATTTTGGTAAAAAATCGTTTTTGGTAAAAAATCGCCCAGCAGGTGACCCTGCTATGCAGCATTTTGCAGGATTTACACGATTTTAGTGATAGTCATATCTCAAAAAATAATGCACGGATATTAATAAAACTTGAGTTTCAGTTAGACCTTGATATAAATGGGTGCTGATTCTTTTTAGTGTATGCGAAACCTGTGTGAGATAGAAGAAAGTTTTGGGATTGACACATCCGACTAGTTTTTGTTTATAACTTAGTCATTTCTGATCAGGACTCGCCCTGTAGTAGCAACTAAAAATACTGTCAATATGCCACAGGTCATAAATTTATTCCTTATAATTTTAAATTGTTATATGCTTTTTTTATAACTTTAGAATGTTTTAGCTATCTTTATACCGTATATTTATTAATATGCTACATTTTTCATATTTAATTTCCTCAGTTTTTCATATAAACTAGAGGTTTTTAATCTGTAACTGATCCGAGAAAAATAAATATACACATTATAAACTAAATTTTTCAATAAAAAAGTAATGTTAAAAAGCAATAGGTGATATAGTTCTGTAATGTACATGATTGGTTAGACTAATTTCGGAATATGTAGTGTAGATTTCAAAGAAAAAATTGAAGGACCCTCGACCTATATTTGCAGCCTTTCTTGTTTTTCCACATGCATTGCTTAATAGCAATTGCAACGACTTCTATGTTAGTCCTTTGAAAGGCGTTACATTATTTTATATGTGCCACTTAAATTTTATACCCAATGCCACAGTGACACCAGCAATTTTGAATGAAATTTCCCTTTTAAAATGTATATGGAGAAAACCTTTTGCTATTAACTAAATTTGACACCAGGATTTACGAAATCCTGGTGGCATTCAATCATTTCAATATTTTAGAGAATGACGTACTTTGAATTAAGGGACGCCTTACTCTTGGTATCTTGAAAAATGACAAAAATATCAATATCCGATTCTCTTGTTTGAAATGCACATAGACATTCCTAGTATATTTTGGCAAAGTTATGGATAGATTCGATATATTATAAATATTTGTAAAAAGCAATTTAACGCACGGATTTCTTATTAAATTATTCAGGACTAATCTTTAAATTAATTTTTCTCAGTATGGATTTTTCAATATATCTGTTCGTTCAATATGCCAAAACATCAAAATATATTTCTCAATTAACTTTATATTTTATATTGAGTTTATGTATGAAATTAAGGTAATGATGTTTTAAGAAATTAAACACAAGATTTGCAATATTAGAAATAGTTTATTTTAAAAAAAAAAATACGCAAATTATTTTTTTTTTCTGTGTTTGCATGTGTCATGAAATTTTATGTTTTGCTCTTAAATGAATTAACTTTTTGAAAATCTGATCTTTTGGGTAAATTTTTACATTTTTTCTTCAAAATATTTTGTTTTTTCATTAACACATTATATTAGTTAACATTTGTTTATGCTGCCTTTCCCTCAAAAATAAGCTCAATTTTTGAAAAAGAAAGAAAAATCAATTAGATAACAAAAAATGCATTTTTTTAATATTAGAAATTCCATTGTTTTCTAAAAACAGATGCACACCGAAATAAGAAAACAAATGCACAAAAAATGAGTTAAATATTTTAAAATCTTTTATTAATGGAAAACAAACATTTTTTGTAATTTTAGATAAAAATATTTCAGGTTCTGTACATTTAACTTTCTTTTTTAAAAAAAGGTGCTTTTCTAGGAAGAAAATGAATTTGATTAAATTATCTTAAATGAATAGTGTTGGTGTTTAAAGGTGGTAATTTAACTAAAAATTACATGTAAATACTTGTAACTAACAATATATTGTATTTTAAGCAAAAATACACTACAGATAAAACACACTTGTAAAAAAAAAGTATGAAAAAAAATGTTGCAAAGTGTTAAAAATTATAAAAGCGTGTTTTTAACTTTTTTTTTCTAAATTAAAATTTTCAAATGTTACTATCAGATTTTTTTCAAAAGATTAAATTGTTTTTCCTACATAAAGTCATTTAATAAAATGTAAAAATGGTATTATAAAATTATTAAAAATAGTTTAATATGTACCCTCATTTAATCCGTACTCACCTTTTTTTCCACATCCATATGTCCTTTCTAAACTCCCCAAGAAAAACGATGGATCAATATTTAACTTTATAATATGTGCGTAATTGTGATAAAAACGAAAAAAATTAACAATATTTACACAGCATAGCGTTTGAATGTTCTCTTACTTCATCTGCCATAACTCCATATCTAAAAAAGATGAATTGTACTAAAAAATGTTTTAAGTTTCAAAATGTTTCCATATTTTTAAAAGCACATTGTTTTATTTTAGCAATTCGCATACCATACTGAGTGTTTTGAAATAAGTCCTGAATCTACAATTTAATAATTCGTCAACCGTATTAATTAAAATATGAGCTAATTAATATATTTATCAGATTTCTCACAAGAGTATAGAGTAATTTTAATAATGTCTCAAATTTTCGTCAATAGATGGTGCTGCATTCTTTCAAACTATATGACTACGCCTAATTCAAATGCGTAAAACTGCATCAATTATCTCTGAATTTTTAATTTTAATTCTAGTTAGCTCTTAAAAAAATATTTTTATTTTAAAAATGTGAAGCAAAATTGGGTTATTGTTACAGATACAGATAACAGAGAGCCTTTTATTCACAAAAATGTGAATTTAATTAAAATAACAATATAAAATGGATGGGCTATATGGTAAAGATGTCACTCATTTTATATTTAATATAGTTATTAAATTGTTGTATTTTAACATTAGAGAGTTATTGAGGAAACATCCTGCACTTACACCCCAAGATATATCTTCGGTTTAATAAACGCTAAACAACATTAGTATCTGAAAAATACTTACGCTTCAGACAAAATATTTTATCTACAGGGTGATTATAAAAAAAACTATCCCGATATATGAGCCCCTAACTGTCATACCGTTCCCAGAAACTGAATGAAATTCTGGCCTAAAGTATTTTGAGGTTTGCGCTCAAGAATCATGTGAAAAACAATAGTTAAATTCTAACAGTTACGGTTAAAGTGACAAAATTTCGAAAATTTCAAATGGCAACACCTACTGTTTTGTATTGGAATGTGATCTTTATAGTGAAAAACCATAAAAAGCGTTGGAACGGTACCTGTAGCACGAAAATCGCCGGTGCTAAGCAGACTAAGAAGAAAAGTGAAAACAACAAATAAAGGACAGAGAAGCGACAGAAAGTAAAACATTTTATTGTTCAGTGCTATCCACCATCTGCCGCATGTAAAGTGTCGTCGTGTGTGAAATGGAAAATGTATGAAACACAATAAAATGTTTTGTTTTCTGTTGCTTCTCTGTCTTATTGGTTGTTTTCACTATTCTTCTTAGTATGTCTAGCGCTGGCGATTTCCGTGCTACAGGTACTGTTCCTACGCTTTTTTTTGGTTTTTCACTCTGAAGATCACATTCCAATACAAAAAAGTAGGTGTTGCCATTTGAAATTTTCGAAATTTTGTCACTGTAACCGTAACTGTTAGAATTTAACTGTTGTTTTTCACATGATTCTTGAGCGCATACCTCAAAATACTTTAGGCCAGAATTTCATTCAGTTTCTGTGAACGGTATGACAGTTATGGGCTCATATATCGGGATAGTTTTTTTATAATCACCCTGTATCTTAAAGGTTTTTAAAAGGATTTATACTTTTGTAATTAATGTTTTGCTGTACATTTTAATATTCCGAAACTACGTTACAACTGTTTTTTATTACATTACACTTTATGTTTTCAAAGTAAATTGGATATGTTTCTGGAAAACTATTTTTGTAAATTGTATAGTTATCAAAACTATATTGCTCAATGCACATTATAAGAACTTATGAATATAGAATTATGATTTAAAATCGTCTTAGCAGGCCAACACCTGTTTTCACCTCCTATATATATAAGATTACTTATGGGTATTGGAAGGTTAATTTTCGCGATATCTTTAAAAATCCCTTTAAAAAATACATTTTTCATTCATTTTATGACTAGCGCATTAAGCGTTAAGACCGTGTTTTTCCGTTACTGGAAGTCATGTTAAAGATGCTGTAGACATAAATAATTTTAACACAATTCTTTTTTGAACCATATATAGAATGAGGAGAAATATAAGATATTATAGCATGAAACTGTGATCAAATATATATATATATCCTGGGATTTACAATCATACTTATGAAAATACAGGAAAACACTCAAACGCTGAAAGTACTAGAGATCGCATCTTTATTTTGGTAGTCTTTACTTTATTTAGTATGCACGTAACGTTTTAAAAACCTTTTTAAAACTATGTTAAACGTATAATCGAAATTTTAAAATTTGAGATATTAAAACGTATATAAAATTCCCAATCTTTCTGAATGTCTAAGTAAGATTTTGGTCCTTAAATAATTTTGTTTTAATGAATAGACAGGTGTTGTATGGTCCGTAATTTGGGGTAACTTTATTTCCAAATAGTCGACTTATTTAATCACAAAATTTGTAACAATTATCTGATATTAAATAAGGCGGCGATTACTATTCGGAGATGGTTGTATTCAAATCAAGAGCTGTACGAATTTTGATTACAATGCTTCTTGTGTATATTATGAGAGAAGTATATATGTCTGTTTAATATTATATCTGATTGTTTTAAAAAAATATATTTTTTTATAAACACATTATATGAATTAACTTTTGTTTATTCAGTCTTTCTCTCAAGAATAATCTCACTTTTGGAAAAAGGAAAACAAAAGGAGAAAAAAAGAAAAAAAGAAATTAATTAGATAAGAAAAAGTACAGTGACGTTTTTTTATATTAGAAATTCCTTCGTTTTCAAAAAATATGCACACTGAAATAAGAAAAAAAAAACTGAAAATGAGTTAAATATTTGCACATCGTTTGTTAATGAAAAACAAACATTTTTTTTTCTTTTGTAATTTTTAATAAAAAAAATAACAAGTTGTGTACATTTATCTTTCTTTTTTAAAAAGCTGTTTTCTCTACAAGCAAAAAAAGTGTTGATTCAGTTTTCATAAATGAATAGAGCTCGTGACGTATAATATAAAGTTGGTATTTTAAATAAAATTTACAGGTAAATACTTGTAAGTAACAATATATACTATTGTAAGCAAAAATACACTGCAGCTAGCTTACATTCAGTCTTATGAAGTAAATTTACATTAAAAATTCATCAGAAAAAAAGAAGCAATTAAGGAAACGTTAAGGAGTCAGCAATATTTTTATAAATATTTGTATGATATTTTCAATTTTAAACATTTTAGAATTAAACGAAATTTTGCTTTATTATAAATATTTCATGTTCAATAAATTTGCTAATAAATATTTTTGAAATAAAAAAATATTTTTTGAAATATATGCTCAAACAATTTTCCCATTCCATTAACATCTAAAAGTGATTTTAGCTTCAAAATGCATGATTTGTTTTTAAATGACATGATTGGTTTTTTGTTTTAAAATTTACACGATTATTAAAAATATGAGTTAGATTATAAAGAATAACTGATTGATAAATAAAAAATCACTTTGATTAAACAAATTAGAAAAAAAACAATAAATATGCTGCTTTGACGAGTAGAAAATATTTTAGCAAACTGTGAATTTAATTTTTATAGAATTTGTCTAGTTAACTGTTTATCTCGTAGAATATTAAAGGCAGTTTCACTCTCGCTCTCCCAAAAATGCAAGAATTCACATGCTTTATTAGCATAATAAGTTATTCATTATTATAAGTCTACTTTAAGAAAAAAAAGAAAATATTAAAGAACATATATTTTCACATTACACTACCATTCACAGATATACAGTCAATGTAGATGTTATTTACAAAGATATACGTTACTTTCCTCCAAACAGAAGAAGTCAGTCCTTTTAAAAACAAACCGGGAACTGTAGAATGTCATCAAGAGGCGAGAATGAAGGTCAGAAAAACTTTGGATGCCCTAGACGATAGGCGAAAATATTTTCTTAGCACATATAAATGTTTTAAAAGGACTGACTTCTTCCGTTTGGAGGAAAGTAACATATATCTCTGTAAATAACATCTACATTGACTGTATATCTGTGAATCTTGTTGTTACTACAGGGATGAGATTTCTCCGCTTTTTTGCATACCAGTATAATCTTACAGAAAATGTTCTATTATATAATAGGAACATTCTGCGGTTTAAGAGAACAACGTTTTCTCTAAGATTATACTGGTATTCAAAAAAGCGGAGAAATCTCATCCCTGTTTACTATCTGTGAATGGTAGTGTAATGTGAAAATATATATATCTAGTTGCTATTATGAAAGTAACTTAGAAAACGTATTAAAGAACATTTTTTTATAATCTGCGAATCTTTTCATGATATAATAAAATATTATATTTTAATTATACTTTTTTATTATTTAGTTGTAATTTATATAAATTATATTAAAAGATTAAATAGAGTATTTTATAACGATATTCAGATACGAAAATTTCTAAGCAAACACATGCTATTTTTTTAAACTTATTCCTGATAGACTTTACTAAACTTTCCAAAATATCTATTAATGTATAATAAAACATTTTTAATTCTTCCAAAACATGTAATGTGTATTCAAATGATTATTAAAAAATATATCGTAGTAAAGTGTAAGTTTTTATAACATATAATTTCTCCGAAAAGAATTTTGACGACGATAAATTATGTACTTTTAAAAGCAATATTTTCTTATTAATTTTATGCTGAGTTCAATATTCATGTTATAATTCTTAAAATAGATTTCAGACTAAATAAATAACCCGATATTCTTCCGTCTAAAGTATAACATCCATGAATAAAATATTTCAAACTTTTCCGAAGTATAAATAATTTTTTTTAATAAGCACTTTTAATTAAAGATTTGAAATCATGTCGTTTTTAAAATTTTAAGATCTTTAGTCTTGAAAAAATATTTGATGCTGACAATCTCTATCTCCAAATTTTAATTGATGCATTAATGATTATATTTAAAGAATTTTCATTTAACTTTTTTTTTCGAGTGTACTTTTTACATTTTTATTGTTTGTCATCTCTTTTAATTGTGTGAATGAGTATATTTGCATGATTTTCAATTAGTGAGACCTACATGTACTTAATATTAAATGCTTATAAAATATTTAAGTACTGCATAACAGGTTTTTAATTTCTTTTCACGAATAGATAAGAGACTTTATAGCCCCTGCTGAACGATTATATACGAAATGCAGTCTGTACGGAGTATGAATACTGAAGGTGCACGCTGACTCGGGGAATACCACCGTTTCCAAATAGTATTCGTCATCTTGTTTAAATACGTAATTTCTGTCATAAATAAGAACAAATATTAGTATTCAGAAATAGTGATGAATGTCTGCCATGAATAGCAGGAATGCTTAATCTGTTTCTGCCTATATTCACTCTTAACCCGTCAGCACACGCGCCCCTTTCCATTACGTTACTATACGTGCGGGATAAATTTTTCACCAATGGGTTTTCTTGTGTCAATTTCCCCCCGGTTTGATTATAAACACAAATTTTTATTTTGAAATAAACTGTAAATCAATAAAGAACATAATTTAACTTAAAATAAGAAGTTCTTTTATATTTAAAGCAAAAAAAAAATATCATAAAATCTTGCATTAAGATTTTTTTCTGCATATCATTACATACAAACCTTTTACAATCCAAATTCAGCCATGGAAATACAAAAAAATATAAAACTGATATATAGAAACTGTATGTGCAAGAGTTGTTAACGTTTAAAAAAACAATTATATTATTATTTGCTTTGCATAAACATTTGCATTAACATTTTCCTATCATTATGGGTTACGTTATAACACGCGTGGGGTAAGTTTCTTCCCACGTGATATTTTTATAACAAAAGAATGGAAAATCCACAACCGGAGGTAAATTATTTTTGGTCACAGCTTGATATCTTTCAGCTTGAAAGGTACTACACAGTCCCTGGCTAAATTATTAGACGCAGTTGTTTTTATTATAATTTATTAAATATCCGGAAAGATACATGAGGAATTATCCTGAAACTTCAAGAGTGTAAATAACATGATAAACGTCATATATTTCCGCGAAAATTTTTTCCCGAAACCCCAGGGGCCGTCAACAAATTGAATAAAAACGAATATATTTTGGATAACCCTGTAAAAACTAATATTGCAAAAAGCATTCAAACTGTAGATTATGATTAAGTGGCTTATTGTAATAATTTGGGTTCATTTTTATGAAGATAGCATGTATACTCGAAGAGAAATTCAGGTTTTTATAAAAACAGTCCCAAATTTTACCAACTTTTTTGCTTATAATTTGCAGAGTTTTTAATATAAAAACAAGTTATTTTCAGAAAATATGACAAACAAAATTATACACAATACCCTGCAATCAGAATTAAAAAATAATAAAAATTGTATGAAAAATGAGTAGGTTTACTAAATATTGTTTCATTGCGCATGCGCGAATTCAATCAAAATATACTGTGCATAATATATTAGCTAAATGTATAGACCAACTTTTATGAAAGTCGCAAAAACATACCTTGAAAATTCTGATAGTAATCGTCGATAGAATAAGCTCGAATTTCGCTGTTCCCAAAAGGAACAGATGAGGGGTTGTATCAAATATAGAATGAGAGACACTTCATTCTTATTATATCTACTTTCATAAGCTAGTATATTTGGATACAACCCCTCATCTTTTTGCTTCCTTTTGGGAACAGCGAAATTCGAGCTTATTCTATCGAAGATTACTATCAGAATTTTCAAGCTATGTTTTTGAGACTTTCATAAAAGTTGGTCTGCAAATTATAAGCAAAAAACTTGGTAAAATTTGGGACTGTTTTTATAAAAACGTGAATTTCTCTTCGAGTATACATGCTAACTTCATAAAAATGAACCCAAATTATTACAATAAGCCACTTAATCATAATCTACAGATTGAATGCTTTTTGCAATATTAGTTTTTACAGGGTTATCCAAAAGATATTCGTTTTTCTTCAATTTGTTGACGGCCCCTTATGGTTTTTCGGGAAAAAATCTTCGCGGAAATATATGACGTTTATCATGTTGTTTACACTCCTGAAGTTTCAGGATAATTCCTCATGTATCTTTCCAGATATTTAATAAATTATAATAAAAACAATTGTGTCTAATAATTTGGCCAGGGACTGTAAAGCTATTTTCGCACAGTTTTAAGTAATAGTTGTAAGCTGGGGTAGATTTTATCCCAGCGCGTGTGCTGACGGGTTAAGATGAATTTCACAATTTATTTTAAACACAGCCCTTGGAAGGGCACACACTATTCTGTTATGATTTCTATATTCGTAACCATTGTTAAAGGCATATTATATATTTTATTATTATTATTATTATTGGATATTTAATGCTTGCACTCGATTCAGTTATTTAATCTGTTATTTTCATTTTAAATTAAGTCACTTTGTATACTGTCTTTTTAAAGATAAAATAACTTTTTGTTTCTTACAAGAAATTGGAGTTATACTGTCACTTATTTTAGCAAAAATGATACTATCAGTTAGAACCTTATTATATTACTTGTATTTCTAATCTCTTGACATCAAATCCTCGAATGTGTACCTCATTAATCTGACCGTTTATCTCCAGTTGTAATTGATATTTTAATCCCTTCATGACGAGTTGCACTTATACATACCGTATAGGATGCGCGAGACTTCACATTTCCACATACCTATTTCTAAATAGTAATTTTTGTGTTACTTAATCATAGAATTTCAACCATTAAAAAAAGCCAAAATTACTGCAGAAAAAAGTGGCCCTTTAAAGTAAAAGAAGTGTACAGATCTCTAGTCGCGAAGGGGTTTATAATATCCTTTAGTAGATTTTCATCAACTGTGTCTTTCATGCGTTCTTTTTTTCATTTTCTCATTACTCACGGCTCTTTCTGTTGAATTACAATGTTATAAAGACAAAGGTCACGTATGTTAGCAAAAATTATACTATCAGTTAGAACCCTCTTATATTACTAGTGTTTTTAGTCTCTTGAAATCAAATCCTCGAATGTGTAACTCATAAATCTAACCGCTCATCTCCATTTGTAATTGATATTTTAACCCCTTCATGACGAGTTGCACTTATACATACCGTATAGGATGCGCGAGACTTCACATTTCCACATACCTATTTCTAAATAGTAATTTTTGTGTTACTTAATCATAGAATTTCAACCATTAAAAAAAGCCAAAATTACTGCAGAAAAAAGTGGCCCTTTAAAGTAAAAGAAGTGTACAGATCTCTAGTCGCGAAGGGGTTTATAATATCCTTTAGTAGATTTTCATCAACTGTGTCTTTCATGCGTTCTTTTTTTCATTTTCTCATTACTCAGGGCTCTTTACGTTGAATTACAGTGTTATAAAGATAAAGGTCACTTATTTTAGCAAAATGATACTATCAGTTAGAACCCTGTTATATTACTTGTATTTTTCGTCTCTTGAAATTAAATCCTCGAGTGTGTACCTCATGAATCTAATTGTTCATCTCTAGTTGTAATTGATATTTTAACTCCTTCGTGACGAGCTGCACGTATACATACCATATATGATGCACGAGACCTCGAATATCCACATAATTATTTCTAAATAGTAGTTTTTGTGCTACATAATCACAGAATTTTGACTATTAAAAAAGCCAAAAATTACTGCTAGAAAAAAGTGGCTCTAAAAAAGTAAAAGACGTATACAGAACTGTAGTCGCAAGAAGGTTAGTTTTCCTTAATAGATTTTCATTAACTGTGCCTTTAATGCGTTCTTTTTTCGCTTTCTTGCTACTCGGGGCTCTTTCCGTTAACTTACAATGTTATAAAGACAAAGGTCATCTTTTTAGGTGACAAAAAATATGTCTTCTGACTTTTAGTTATTTAAAAAATCCTTTTCTATAAGTTATTTCAAAAATAAAAAACATTATGAAAGAATGGGAAACAAATGTAATAAAGTACGGAAGAACGAAAATTTTCTTCTGCTTTGTCGAGTGAAACACATTTCTCCATTCTTTAAAATTTCCTTTTATTTGTTTGAAATATTTCTCATTCAATAAAAATCTTAACAAATATCTTTAAATACTGAAAGGGTATTCTTTGGATATGACATTTCTTGTAATTTATTGACGTTTAAACTTTTTCTATTTCTTAAATATTAAGATATTCAAATGTATTCCTTAACAAGCTGTTATTCTAATTTTATATATTGAAAGGTAATAAATGGAAAAGAAAATGATTCTACTTAAAAAGCAAGTGAAATAAGAAATATATTTATTTAAATTAATGTCTCAATGCAGGTTGTATCAGGTGCTACCTAGTTGCGACGAAGTAGCTCCACACTCAACCGAAATGCTACTAAATCTGGGAGCGATGATAAGTTCTAGCTGTAATTTTTTTTATATAATTCATTAGAAAAATAAACAAATATATTAATATAAGCAAGTGATTAACTGTATACGCTAAAAGAGAAATCTATAAGGAAGTAATTAATAACAAGTAAATTTAAGCAAAAAATAATTCATTCAATTGTTTCTTACCTTCGTGTTTTTGTGACAATTCTGTATTGTTTTTCACATAAGACTCTGCTAGGTTCAGGTTTTTCCAATCAACGCAGGGTCTAAATATTCTATTACACGGCCTCTATATAGATTTCATGTAACACTAGACAAACTGTGGCGAAAGAAAAACCTCACTATGAGTACATAAATGTTATCCAAAGAACCGTACCTCAAGGACGCATAGATATAAAAAAAACCCGAAAAAATAAAATATGATGTCATAAATTCTATAGCAGTTTGTAATGCATTATCATTACCCTGACCGAAAGTAAAACACATATCACAATACTCAATAACGGAATACATTATCACTTTGCAAAGATTGCTGATAATTTTGAGCTCGCGCCTTTTAAAAAAAGCCGAACGACAGCTGCTCATTTACATATTAGAAATAGGCATAGCGTCCAACATTTTTAAATTGTTCCCTTTTCACAAACCTTTAAGGTAAGCAATTTTATATTTTTAAGTCTTTTATTTTTACGAAATCTTATTTCACATCCATTCTTCAAAATCCAGAGGTTTAATAAAGTTTATTTCCTGTACTCCGAATGTGACGTCATAATATTTCCTTTTGTATTTTTCATCAAGACTGTACGGTTTAGAGGCATGGTTCTTTGGACACTTTTCATATACTCTGAGCAAGGATTCTCGTTCTGCAAAGTTTGTGCGGTGGTATTCTAGAACCTTGTATATACCATCTCGGGCATTCTGTCAGAAAAAAACTCGACAGGAATCTTTCTGAACAGTGTTGGTTATTTTATGTTCTCTTGTATATGACAAAAAATCTTTAATTGAGTGTAATTTTAATTATAGTTCATTAATCTTTATGAAGCTGTTTAATATATAATATATTTTAATTAAGGGGTCAGGTAACCTTTGAACTCACAAAATACATGAAAACAAGATTATAAGAATTACAGTAACTCCTTAACTAATTGACTTTTGAATTAAAAAATTAAAAATACATATTCATAAAGGTTTATTTTATAAATTAAAATTCTCCAAAAATGTATACACTCATATAAAGCTTTTACATTTACTTAAAAATATAATAAAATTTGTAAGAAAAAATTATTCTTGCATGTATTGCGCGCATGATTTTGCACATTTGAATTGATAAAACCAGCCAAATGTTTTTTTTTAATAAGTACATATGTAATGTGTTTTCCGAATAGTCTAAGATAAAAAAAAATAAAATGTGTAGACCCTGAGAAAAAAATTGAGAGAAATTCGAAATATATCTATATCGAGTTCTTTTTAATGCAAAAGTAGTCATGAATTTTAAACTTGTTACGTGAGAAATAGGTCATTTTGTGTATCTGTATGGTTAAGATATTCGATCAAAATTTCATGAAATTCTAGCCAACCATTTTTCAGAAATCGTACGCGCAATGACCAAAATCGCCGTTTTGAGAAAATTCACTTCAAAGATCCAACTACCCCTTGATCATATAAAAAAAATCTCAGACTGTTTTAGGCATAACTCCTCTTCTAAAGTGAAATTTTGCATGGGGTTTACTTTAATATGTTGCTAAAGAATCCCATTTAATTATAAGCTAATAAAAAAATCGAATTTTTTGCCAATTTAAAGATTACCTGACCCCTTAAGATAGTTAGTTCCGAATACTCTAATCATCATTATTAAATCCTTCATTGGAAAAGACATAATGCACTGTTAAAAATTTGCAGCAAACTGTCCAGTCATTTGACCGTTTTTGTAGAAAATGGTTACATAACAGAAATTTAACTATATTCTGACCGTATTATTGCTCATTTTATGGTTAGAATATAGTTAAATTACGGTTACGTAACCGTTTTCTACAAAAACGGTCAAATGACTGGACAGTTTGCTGCACATTTTTAACAGTGTGTGCATATTATGTATGAACATAAATTATTACATGAAATGTTTCTTTAACTGCGATTAACATTAATTAAAAGTCCAGCATTGTTTGTTGGAAATGATTATGAAACGGAAAATGCTTATTCACGTTGTATAAAAGATAGCTATTTTTTTTTTCTTTAACACAGCTTAAATAAAAAGCGGATATTATATATTTGTTGTAAGAAGAAATGCGATATATCTAAAACATCATTAAATGTTACGATCAGTTTATGAGAAATCAATATATACACATAACACATTTGATTAAATATGAATACAATAGCAGTTAGACAATTCTTCAAGACAATAGAATTACATTTAAGCTTATTATAGAAATTTGAGAAAAACAGATAATCTTCTTATTAGTAAGTTCCGGAAGAGATTTTCCATCCGATAAGACAAACGCAACGAAAAATTAACAACCATGCTTTTAAACTTGCAAAAGATAACATAATTTTTCTGAAAATATGGAATTATACTTTGAAAACCAGATATTATTTTGAAAACGTGAATTAAGAAAATGTTTTTATTTACCGTTCAGAAAAGGGGATTCGTGAATAAAATTATGAAATTTTTAATATTATTATTTGCATAAGTAATGAAACATATATTTAGACAGAAGAGACAAAAGAAGAATTATTTTCTGTGTCCGGAAGATAAAATTGATTATTATAATCAAAGTTTGATGTAATATAACAAAAAATGTAATATTTTACGTATTACTTCTAATTGAATATTATCATAATATAGATTTTACAATCTCAAAGAATATTCCTAATTACCACATTATTAATTTTTAAAGAAAGTAAATTTTTAGTACACTTATATATATATATATATATATATATATATATATATATATATATATATATATATAAAGTAATGTCAACCACAGATTTGTTTTGCTTTATAAAGGAATTACAAATTGATTATAAATTAACATTGAAAGAAATTCTAATTTCATAAAAGAATTTATTTTGTTTGTTTGTTTGTTTATGAACAGATACAATGTAATTTTTAAAACAATCATATCTATATTTCAAATATAATTCATATAAAAAGAAATAATATTTATAACCTCAAGACTTATATTATGACTAGTATATAACCCCGTCAAAAATGACGGATTGTTGATCTGCGTTTCATTTTCATAAGACTTCATACAAACAAACAGCATGAAGATTTTGTTATTGAAAGGTTTGTATTGTAGAAAAGTACATTTTAAGAATGGCAAATGATTTCTACAAATACAAATGATGAGAATTTTTTTTTCACTCCATATTTAATTTCTGAAATAGTTCAGCAATTGGACAAAACATTCAAAAATATTTAAAAAATAATCCATGTGCGAAAGTTTTTGAAAAAAAGTGTTATTAATGAGTTTATCTAAACAGCTTGATTCACCACATAACTCATTGTTTGATTACATAAGCAAAATTAAATGCAAATTACGCTGCACTGTGTATTCCTTATATTTTAATTACGTTTCATAATTTTTTTTTTTTTTTTTTTAACGATGGAAGCAAAATTTCAAAATCCGCCAGTAGATGGCGCCAATATACTGGATCGATCACCTCAAATTCTCCCTACGAAAGAAGTCACCGCTATTTCTGAAAAAAAGAGCTTACATGTTTTGTTTTTTTACAGAAATGTTGATATACATGTTTTATATGAAATAGTTTTTGAAGGTTTTAAACAAAATTAAAATATTTAAAAGCTTTAATCTGCTTTTACAAATATTTTAACAGCAGAATCAGATGTAGCATAGGTTTTTCATTAAGCCTAATATGACATTTAACTATGGTCGATTCGCAGACCAGAGTGGTCGCTCCCTGAATCATTACAGACACTTTCTTGCCTTCGGATTTTATTGTAAGTAGATATATATTATTTCAGAATAGAATTTATACGGTTAGGATATATTTATAAATTTTCATTATAAAACTACTTTTTAATTTTTCAAATATATATATATATATTACAGACAATTTGATTAATCCGGTCATTAATAATAATAACCTGCCATTGTTACCGGTCATTATTAATAATAAATGGTTATTATTAATAATGACCGGATTAATCATATTGACTGTAACATATATATATATTTACCTTTATTAAAGCAATGAAATTCTGTATCTGTAGATGAGTTTTATGTATCGGACCTTGAAACTTTTATTGAACTATTTCTTTAATATTTCTTCTGATTTTTACTTTTTACTACTGTGTAAGACGTATAAAAATCTCTTTCTCGATTAGTTATATTAGTTCGATTTGCAGGCAATATTTTTTTTTTTTTTTTTTTTTTTTTGTAAATTATTAGCATGGTATAATTAGTTTCAACATTATTAGTTTAGCATTAACATGTCTCTCAAAATTTGCGAATACCTATTTCTGATATTAGATTTATTTAATGATAGAATTTCATGATTAAATAACACGGACAAGTTTATTTGGAAACAATGGCATTAAAAAATTGGAAGCTGTTGCATTAGGACTTTTCTCACTGCATATTCAAGGATTGCATAACAGTCAAAATACATTTATAGGAGTCCCACAGGGTTAATGTTTGGAAAATCTTATAGATGGTGCTAGGTATGAGTGGGATAAACCAAAAGTAATACATCTGATCGCCATATTAGACAGTTGTGGATTCGGGCAGTTTGTTAGTGAGCGGAGAATTGAAAATTATTGCTTGAACGAAAAATTATCACTACTGTAACAGAGAAAGTTCAACAATCGCTGTAGTGCGTCACCTATCCATCTGGGAAAACTTCTCATACGGCATGCAATATCATCACATGGAGTCAAAATGGGGTCGAAAACACATTGCGGTGATATTTCATGCCATATAAACAGTTTCCTAAGATGGAGACTTTTCATTTGACATTTTTGTCGTGACCACCAGTTTGACGGAGTATCGTCACAGTTAAATAAAGAGCGCGAACTGCTCTATAAAAACGTACATGGATCGCACAAATGAAAGTGGCACTACAGTGGGTTTGAGAAATGGTTTAATGGTATTAATATAAATTAGTATACAGAAGAAAGAAGTAATCCAGAGTAACAGATAAGCTAGTCAAAGTCCCCTTTGTAGGTTGTCACCTTGTAGGTCCTTAGTGATAACCACATGCGCTTGACCAGGTCATGACCTGTCGTCAGTACTGCTTCTTCCATTACGAAAATCCCTACACCATCGGAATACCAATCTGAGTGACATACACTCCGTGCAATACACATTTTGCATTCGATGAGTAATAGATTTCACTAGCACTCACATTTTCGGCTGTTAAAAATTGCATGACCGCACGTTAACATCGTTTGGAAGCATCCATGATGCGAACGATGCCTTTTAACGTGCTCCCACTCAATCACCCACGCATCTGGAGGGAAATGTAGATATCGTATGCATTTTCAGCACTCTGCGCCCTATATAGGAGCATGCGCAGTCATCTTTTTCGTCAAATACGAGTTATTACAGCAATGCCACTTTCATTTTGGCAACCTTTATATTTCTTGATACAAGTTTTATTGAATGGGTGTCTGTTCTTATGATTCAACCGTTCAAACTTTTGACTGTTTCTTTTTGAGAAAGAGAACAGACTTTTTTAATTTGAGTAAAAACCTTTAAAAATTATAAATTTTAATAATTTCGATTTTTTGAACAGTTGTGAAAGGGAAACTTTGCTGCCATATATTTTCCTAAAACTTCAAAAAGCCGACATTTTATGAAATTTTGATTTAACTTATCAATTTTAGATTTGGCATCCAAATAATTTAATGGATTTTGAAAAATTATATTTCTGTTGTTTGTTTGTTTGTTTCTGTCAGGTGATTATTGAGAGCGCAATCACTTCACCGATTTATTGTGCACGCAGTACATGGTGAACTTTCAGATCTATTAAGATATCACCATTTTATGTGCAATATTGTAAAACAAGTTGGAAATTGTATGTCAAACATTACAAATGTGGTGAGTCCGTACTATAACTAGTTTTTTTTAAATATTTATATCGTCTGTTATTATGATATGATTAATTCCGTAATAAAATATGTACGTTTTAAGTTAAAACTTTTTATCTTTTGTTGGTATTTACTGAAAATTCCAATGGGAATCTTAAGCGTACCTTTGAAAATTTCAGAACTTGAAATCCCTGTTTAGATTCTTTTTCCATTTAATATCTATTTCTCCGGGAACATCTATCCAAAAAACTGTCGGTAGATTATAGGAATTCTATAATTAAACAATTTTAGTATACAAATTCAGTTTATAAATTCAGTAATACGGAAATAGTATGATTCCATCTTAAATAGAACGTAATACCCATGGCAACCTAGAATCATTACCTATAATGGGATATCAATGAATTAATTATTAATGATAGGGTTTAATAGAACGAAGAAAACTTGTATTAATATATTTTTCAGTTTTGATTCGATTTTCATAAAATTTGAAATGACTGGACAAAATTCTGCAACGATTACATATATACTTAATTTCACACCATTTGGTTGGATAGTTTTTGCACTGTTTTATGCAGACAGACGGACAGATGGACTGACCAGACGACGACTATAGTTGCTACGTATTTTTACAATTAGGAACGCACCTAAAACGATAAACGTTTATTAGTCTAGGAAAATATAATATAACCACAAAACAGCAATATACAATAACCTCTTTCGAGTTACCCACAGTTCCGAAAATCGTTCTTTATCTATAGAAATCACAGAAACTAATATATATTACAGATTTAAAAAAAATAATATATAAACAGTATTTCTATTAGTGCCACTTATTTTCAGAAATGTTCCCGTATAGTTTTTATAGTGTAAATCACTTGTTTTTTTTTAACCGGCAATATCAGTTCCTCAGATACTATCATTTGTTAAGTAACCATTTTCATGTTCAATTAATATGCTTTACAGACAAAAATTATAAACTAACAGCTTAAACATTAGAATTAATATGATTTTGGAACTCTTGTATGTATAAATTAAATTGCGCAGTTCAAAATGTTTAATTGAGAAACAATAACATACTTAAATCAGTGGAATTAAATGATTAACGCACTTACTGAATAATACTCTATAAAAACTACTCGAAAACGTTCCTGAAATTCAATCGCATCAAAACAAAGTATTTTTTATAAATACTTCTTTAACAGTATCTCTAAAATATAAGGGTCACCCAAATGAAAGTGGCATTTCTGTAATAACTCCGCCATTTGAAGAGAAAGCTGACTTTGCATGCTCCTATAGAGGTCGCAGAGTGCTGGGAATGCATGCGATATCGTCAAATCCCGCCAGATACGTGTGTGATTGCATGGGACCACGTTAAAAGGCATCGTTCCCACCATGGATGCTTCTAAACGGTGTAAACGCGCGTCGAGTAATTATTTACAGCGGAAAATGTGAGTGCTAGTGAAATCTATCTGTACAGAATAATACGAAGGTCTCGACTGAGTTCGCTGGTCAGCTTCATGCGCTATGTTGTTTCAGAATGGCGGCAAGTTAATTTTTTTTATATTTTTTAAAAATTTAATAAGATGTATAAAAATTATAATCTGAAAAAAATTGTTTCTGTTAAGTGTTAGAATGTGATACTAGGATTCTGGAACATTTTTTGTTTTGTTTTTTTTCTTAAAAAATGACTGAGATATGGCAGTTTGAAATTCTAGGGTGGCTGACATTTTGAAACAATCTGATTTTTGTTATGTTATAACTCTCATGCTGAAATTTAATCTTCTATAATCGGGTTCCAAGCATTTTAGCTTCGGGTGCTTGAGTAAAATGAGTTGAATTTTTAAAAACATGAACTATGAAAACTGCCTTTTCCTCCCGGTACAGGCCGGAAGGACTTTTTACATTGAAATATGTATTAGCTTAGGCTAAAATACAGTAAGCTCAACACAAAAATCCAATATTTGTCTATGTTTACAAAAAAAAGCCCTAAAATCAAGCCATATTGATTAAACACTAATTTAACATTTAATATCTAAACTTAAATTCAATAAATATTGACAAACTGTATTTCAGGAAGAATCTATTAAATAAATGGATCGTTTAAAATCCTGCTGCGACGGTAAAATCATGTAGAATCTTCTTAAATTAATGAACAAATTTAAGGTCGATATTTTAGAACTATGATTAATTAGCTCCTTTTTAATTAAAAGAGAAGCATTGTCTAAGTGGCAGAAAAATGAACTTAATACTGTGCTAATGAATGCATAATGTACAAGCTATTATGTAATTATTGAAAGCTGATGTTAAATTTGAAAATACAGTGTTTTAATAGCACTGGAAAATAATATCGAAATTTAATAAATATCTAATATGGATTTTTTTATATATAAAATAGATTTAATAACTGTATATTAATGATACCTTTTAAAATTCGCTTTTAACAAGTGAAATATTTAAAAAAAAATCGTGTTAGATATTTAAACTCTGTAACAAAATGAAAAGTTAGAAAAAAATATAGTGATTAAATAATTAATGGTTCCAAAAAATACTCTCCGAAGGTACCTAATTAAATAAACGGAAAATAATTAATCATTATATTTACTGATGATTGTAACTATGTAATGAGCGTTCAATTGTTTTCCATATCTATATGATACAGGACAAACGTATCCGTGCGCAACGCTGACGTTAATTAGCGAATGGCAGCACTTGACTATAAAATTTGAGTTTTGCGATTTTTGCTATTACAATTTTTAAAATGTCTCAACATCGCATATATTAATTTTTTGCACCTTTATATAGGGGGGGAAATCTACTTTCAAAAGCAATTTGTTTGAAAACTATGGTACAATTTACTCATTTATTATGGTATTTAAATTAAATTTGAAGAATGATTAAAAAAATATATATTTCTATAGCTGGCAGACGATTACAAAATATGAATCTCTTTGCACTTTAAACAATATATAAAAGAAAACTGCCCAGTTAAACTGACGGCATTGAGCTCACAGGCTATTCACACTAACTGTAAATTATATTCTTATTTCAAAGAATTTGAAATAAGCCCTCGAAAGATGAAGAAATCGACAGTATATTAAGGGGGGGGGGGACCATCCCCCGTTTTCCCCCCTTATAATTAACCAATGAACCCCTAAAGCTAATCAAAGAAAAGCCTTACCACAATGAACCTATATACAAAATTTGAAGAAAATCAGATAATTCTGCATGAAAAATCCATTTATCTAAATAAAGGGGTGGGGGGAGTTAGCCCCCCGTCCCCCTCTTTATACTTAACCAAAGAACCCCCAAAGCTAATCAGGGAAGCGCCTTCTTACAATGAACATATATATAAAATTTGAAGAAAATTGGATAATTCTGCTTGAGAAATTCATTTATCTAAATTAAGGGGGGAGGATTACCCCCCTCCCCGTTAGCCCCTTTATACTTAACCAATGAACCCCCAAAACTAATCAGGGAAGCGCCTTATCACAATGAACATATATATAAAATTTGAAGAAAATCGGATAATTCTGCTTGAAAAATTCATTTATCTAAATTAAGGGGGAGGATTACCCCCCTCCCCGTTCCCTCCCTTGATAATTAACCAATCAACCCCCAAAACTAATCAGGGAAGCGCCTTATCACAAGGAACCTATAAACAAAATTGGAAGCAAAACGGACATTTCTTTCAAGAGTTATCGCGTTACGTACATACGTACATACAGACATACACACAGAACGGGCGGGCACATTAGCTCAGGCTTTGATAGCCTGTGAGCTAAAAAAGTTAATCATTTGTTTCCAGCTAATATTCAATAGCAAAATTAAAATTTCGCTAAGCAATAAATAAAATAGTATAAATAAAACAGAAATTGAACAGACCTGTATTTGAAATAAGCGCTTAAAACAGAACATATTATCAGAATAATAATTTTAAAAAAAAAAACTTCTGTAGATAACGAAACTTTTAGCGATTTATTCGACTATTAACGTCTGACACGAGGCCAAAACTAAATTGTAGCTTTTAATAAATTTCAAATATTTATTTGAATATATAATTGACATATTTTATATAAAAATGCTCTTTGGTGCTGTTAGAGTGCAATCTAAAAATATTATTAAACGTAAAAAATCTATCAGAGTTTTCAATAGAAAACAATGATTGGTTTTCACCTATATTCTCTAATCGGGGAAGCCCGAGTTGCATACCCTAGTTTTAATAAAAATTGAAATATTTAAAGTCAATAGAGAACTGAAATTAATTATTTTATTTTTATTTCGAAATGTGAGAAATATCACTGCAAAAAGACAAACGTAAAACATAAAATTAATATAGAGAATTTTTTTTTTTTAAACTATAACTAAATATACAATTTTTCTCCACAATTTTGATCCATTTTAACCCTTTTTATCACCGCGTTGCATATCTGCAACATACACAATAGTCAATGCTACTGATATAGCGGGCTTTAACAGGCGATTTTATTTATTGCTGCTATCTTCCATCACAGCAGTTGTTTCCTCCGTAGAACATTTTGTTATACAGGGGGCTCTGCCGAGCGCTCAAGACGGGATGATGCGCGGAGCGGATTCCCATTCCCGCCAGTAGTGATGTTTTTGCTTGAGACGTAAGCGCAGTGTACCAACCACTGCCAGTCAATTTTGTTCTCCTTGTAAATAAATGTAATTAGTTAAGTTTTAACTCCACTTTTTATTGAGTACGAAATGATCATCTTAGTTTTCTTAACGAAATACAGTCCAACGAGATTACCTGAGCTAATGTACGGAATATGTTTTGGTCCTCCGAGCCCCAGCGCTCATTTAGAACACTTTAAAGAATCATCGGGCTACTATAATGGCTACTATTAAAAGTACTGTGATCCTCAATCGGAAACGCGGAAACATACGCAGCCAAGTTACACGTATATCAAATGCAATAAAATCAAAACTTGGCCAGAAAGAATTGGAACTAAAGTTCAATGCACTTCAAACGTTAAAAAAGAAAACAGATGAGTTACGCAACGAGTCGTATTCGGTAATTTCTGATGATGATTTACCGGAATTTGAAAATTCCTTGACGGAGATAGAAGAACAGGTAGAAGTTCTCGAAGTAAGTCTTCTTGATTTAATAAAGCCTAGTGTTTCTAATGTTGAATGTCAAAATAATAATGATAGAATTAATGCTAATGAGTCAAAAATTAAATTGCCGTCAATTAATTTACCCCAATTTTCGGGACGTTACACAGAGTGGTTTAATTTTAAACTACAATTCACCACCTTGATTGATAGCAATGACGAATTAAATGATGCTCAAAAATTATATTATTTACAATCGGCTTTAACAGGCCCTGTGAAACAATTGCAAAACATTGATGATTCTTATGCTTCCTTATTCGAAGCTTTAAAAAAACGATTTGAAAACAAACGGTTAATTGTAAATTCTCATATTTCTGAATTATTGAGTAACAACAAAATAAAAATTGAAAATGCGAAAGAAATACGCAATCTGGTAGATAATTTATTGAGTCATTTGAGGGCTCTGAAACAATTAGGACTAGAAAATAATAACTTATCAGAATCAATTTTAATGTATTTTGTGTTACAAAGAATCGATGATGAGTCAAGAAAGGCATTTGAAATGAGTCTTGACTGTAACGACTTGTCTGAATTGAATATTTTTATTGATTTTTTACTGAAAAGGGCACAAGCTCTCGAAAACCTACAAAAAAGTAACACCGTTGCGAAACCTAGGTATGAAATTACTCAGAAACAAAAAAGTTTAGTATTACAGAATGACAAATTTAATTGCGCATTATGTAAACAACCTCATATGATATTTCGATGTCAAAGGTACTTAGATTTAGCGGTTCAAGAGAAATTGAACCAAGTAAGGAAGTTGAAGTTATGTTATAACTGTTTATCGTTATCTCACGCTGTTAATCGATGTAATAAATTGCATAATAAGTGTAGGATTTGTTACTCCAACCATCATAGTTCTCTTCATGGAGCTAATTTTTCGAAACCTGCTTATGAAAATAGGCAAGTTAATTGTATTGCAAATGAACCGCAGTTGAAAACGGAAGATAACGTAAATTCTAATTCAATAGAACCCACCACAAATGCGTTAACATTGAGCTGTCAAAACAATTATGATCAAATTTGTCTTGCTCCAGTTATAATGGGTTGATTTCGACAGCTGTGATTTATTTAAGGAGAAGTAATGATTCTCTTTTTCCTTGTATTGCGATTTTAGATACTGCGAGTAATGTCTCATTGGCCACGTTTTCTGTAGCAGATATGTTAGGGTTGCAAAAATATAAAGTTAAGTCATTAATTAGTGGATTAAATGATTCTGTCTGTAAAATTAAAAGCAGAATAAATGTAGAAATTTCCAACAAGGATAGAAGTTTTAAAAAATTATCCAACATGTTTTTGGTTCCTAAAATCACTGATTTAACCCCTTCAAGCGCCGTAGACATTTCTAATCTGCACTTACCACAGAATTTAACCTACACGAACCCAAGATTTTTTGAACCTCAGCGAATTCAAGTGTTATTAGGAGCAGATGTATATTACGAATTGTTATTAGCTGGTCAAATAAAAATTCCTAAAACTTCTATAATTTTACAAAATTCTCATTTAGGATGGATCGCGGGTGGAACAATACAAGATAGAAATGAAAGTAAATTCACGTGCCATTTAATAGAAAATCAAGATGAATTAGATTTGAAAACCTTTTGGGACTTAGAGACGTTGGGAATTAAAGATGACCCAAACAGTGTTAAAAACGAGAAAATTTTAGAAAAATTTCATGAAACTGTGCGTTTTGAAAATAATAGATATGAAATCCGTCTCCCTTGGACAAGGGATTGGAACCATTTAGAAAATAATTATAAAACCGCCGAAGCGCGACTCTCAGGTCTTATAAAAAGAATGAAACGTGATACAAAGTTATACGAACAATATTGCAATATTTTGAATGAGTATTTAGAGATGAACATAATTGAAAGTGTACCCAATTTAGAAAACCCTTCAGATAAACCAGTTTTTTACTTACCGCACCATACAGTATTTAAAGAAGATAGTGTTTATACTAAATGTCGAATAGTTTTTGACGCAAGTTCCCATGAAGCAGGACAATTGTCTTTGAACGACTGTCTTGACGCAGGAACTAATTTAAACACTAATATTTTTCACTTATTGATTTTTTTCAGACTAAACAAAATTGCCTTTCTAGCAGATATAGAGAAGGCTTTTCTACAAATTGCCATAAACGACAAGGACAGGGATGTTCTGAGATTTTTGTTTATAGATAAGAATCCTGTCGACAATGACGCATTTAATGTTATCGTCTACAGATTTTTACGCCTAACATTTGGCTTGAACTCAAGCCCATTTTTGCTATCTGCTACAATTAAGCATCATCTTAACAAATTTGAAACGGAATATCCAATAACGACAGAAGTACTCCACAATTGTATTTATGTGGACGACTTAATAACCGGGACAGACACAGTCGAAGATGCGGTGAACATTTCGGAACAATCTCATAAAATAATGAAGGAAGCTAGCATGAATTTACGGAAGTGGATTTCGAATAACAACCAGTTAATGGAAATATGGGATAATCGTGGATTTAGTACTATGCCACAACCTTTTGAGGATAGTACAATACATAAAGTTTTGGGGATATCGTGGCAACCCAAGCAAGACATACTTTTGATAGATATTGATAATTTGCTCGAATTTTTGCGTAATGCAAAAAATACAAAACGTTTTGTATTACAAGTTGCAGGTAGAATATTTGACCCTCTGGGTCTAATTTCTCCGTATACAATACGAATTAAATGTTTATTTCAAGAACTGTGGAGTAGGAACTTAACGTGGGATGAAGAACTGCCCTCCGATATTACAAAGACGTGGGAACAATGGTGTTCTGAACTTCCCCAGTTGAGAAATCTAAAAATTCAAAGGAACATTTTTCAGTTTCCCGATGACTCCAGTTACACCCTAACTTTGCATACCTTTGCCGATGCCAGCCCAAAAGCATACGGTGCTTCCGTGTATCTACAAATTGATTCACTAAGTGAATCTTCCTTAAATTTGATTACATCAAAATCCAGAGTGGCACCATTGAAAAAAGTGTCACTTCCTAGACTTGAACTTCTAGCAGCATTACTTGCTGCACGCTTAACTTGTGAAGTAAAAACGGTACTAGATCGCAATGGACCATCGTCTATGTATTTGTGGACAGATTCGCAGATTGTCTTGTACTGGATCAAAGGCTCTGCGAACAGGTGGAAGTCATTTGTGGCGAACCGTGTAAAGGAAATCCAAGCTCTGACAGACCCATCCAGGTGGTTTCACTGTGCAGGGTCCGATAATCCTGCAGATTTGCTAATAAGAGGTGTCAAGTGTGACCTTCTCGTTCAGAGTTCCAAATGGTGGACTGGACCAGAGTTTTTGAAAGACTTAGATCTGTGTAACAACGACCAGACTTTAGTGATTCCTAACAAGGACATATATATAAACGAACTAAAAAGAGACTCCGTGAACATTATTGATGATGATTTTGTTACATTAACTATTTCTCACGATAAACAGTTAATTAATCATATTTTTGCATGTACTAATAATTTTGTAAAATTAATTCGTATAATGAGTTTTATTTTTAGATTCACCTGCAACTGTCGAACTAAATTGAAGAGAAGAAGTGGACCACTATCCCTCGACGAGGTTCGAGAGGCCGAATCGTTTCTAATTCGGTCAGCACAAAGGGGAGAATTTAGGGAAGAATTAAAATGTCTCGAAAAAGGTAAGCCTGTTCACAATAAAAGTAGATTATCTTCCTTAAACGTATTTGTAGGAGAGGATGGATTAATTAGAGTTGGCGGCCGTTTAGCACATGCAGATTTGCCGCTTAACTCAAAGTTTCCAATTGTTTTGCCTGCCAATCATAAGTTAACGGATATTATTTTAAATTACTTCCATCTCAAATATTTTCATTTAGGCCCACAAGCGTTGCTTTTCCATGTAAGACAAAAATTTTGGCCACTTAATGGCAGGAATAATTGCCTAAGCATTGTTCACAAATGTGTGACATGCTTCAAGAATAAACCTGTTGTCAGCTCCCAATTGATGGCTGATCTTCCGGGGGAACGTGTGACACCAAATTTTGTATTTTCGGTGACAGGTCTGGATTACTGTGGCCCATTTTCTATTAAATTTAAAAATCAAAGGAAGGGCGTATTGAATAAAATTTATGTCGTAGTGTATGTGTGTTTATGCACCAAGGCAATACACCTGGACTTTGTTTCAGATCTCACAACTCAGGCTTTTATAGCTAGTTTAAAATGTTTCTTTGGCAGAAGGGGAAAATGTGCAAAAATCCTATCGGATAATGCAAAAACGTTCATCGGAGCTGACATAGAGTTAAAAAAATTGCATAAACTGATTAGTTTCCCAGATGAGGAATTGTGTAATTTTTTAACCCATGAAGGTGTCAAATGGGAATTTATTCCCCCCAAATCCCCGAATTTTGGTGGCCTCTGGGAGGCGGCTGTAAAATCATTCAAGTTTCATTTAAAACGGGTAATAGGTGATCAAAAATTAACCTTAGAAGAGTTTCTTACTATACTAGCGGAAATTGAGGGAGTTTTGAACTCTCGTCCCCTTACCCCGCTGTCCCCAGATTTCGAAAATTTTGAAACCTTGACACCCTCTCATTTTTTAATCGGTAGACCTATCAGTTCGATCTCCGAACCACCTTTAGATAACATTAATGAAAATAGATTAGCAAAATGGCAGAGAATCACCAAATTTAGTCAACAAATTTGGAAGACTTGGAAGCGCGATTATTTAAATAATCTGCAGCAGAGGGGGAAATGGAAATTTAAAAAGGATGATGTACAGAAAGGAACTTTAGTACTAATAAAGCAGGAAAATTTACCTTCCACCAAATGGCAGGTTGGAAGGATAGTTGAAATTTTTAAGGGAAGGGACAATATAATACGAACCGTAAACTTACGGTTACCAGACGGACGAATTTATAAGAGAAATGTCAGAGATGTCTGTATATTACCAGTTCAGTAACAGATTTCTTTTCTTTCTTTAAGCAATTTTTAAGGTATATATTATTTCTGTATGTAATGTTGAATTATAGTGCATTTATGATTGTATTATTATTGTGTATGTAAGTTGTTATATCTTATAATTTTTTCTTATATGATAATTTTTGCAAATTTATATGTGAATGTATATTGAAATTGCATTTCAATCCCCGGGGGAGTGTTTCCTCCGTAGAACATTTTGTTATCCAGGGGGCGCTGCCGAGCGCTCAAGACGGGATGATGCGCGGAGCGGATTCCCATTCCCGCCAGTAGTGATGTTTTTGCTTGAGACGTAAGTGCAGTGTACCAACCACTGCCAGTCAATTTTGTTCTCCTTGTAAATAAATGTAATTAGTTAAGTTTTAACTCCACCTTTTATTGAGTACGAAATGATCATCTTAGTTTTCTTAACGAAATACAGTCCAACGAGATTACCTGAGCTAATGTACGGAACAGCAGTTAATATAAATTGCTCATAGAAATTTCAACAGACGGCATTACTGAGTTAATTTTTCATGCCAAAGTTTTATATATCATTTGAGCAGTTTGTGCTATCTAAAAATATTATTAAACGTAAAAAATCTATCAGAGTTTTCAATAGAAAACAATGATTGGTTTTCACCTATATTCTCTAACCGGGGAAGCCCGAGTTGCATACCCTAGTTTTAATAAAAATTGAAATATTTAAAGTCAATAGAGAACTGAAATTAATTATTTTATTTTTATTTTGAAATGTGAGAAATATCACTGTAAAATGACAAACGTAAAACATAAAATTAATATAGAGAATTTTTTTTAAACTATAACTAAATATACAATTTTTCTCCACAATTTTGATCCATTTTAACGCTTTTTATCACCGCGTTGCATATCTGCAACATACACAATAGTCAATGTTACTGATATAGCGGGCTTTAACAGGCGATTTTATTTATTGCTGCTATCTTCCATCACAGCAGTTAATATAAATTGCTCATAGAAATTTCAACAGACGGCATTACTGAGTTAATTTTTCATGCCAAAGTTTTATTTATCATTTGAGCAGTTTCACATCGTTGTTTCTAAAATAAATTTCGTAAAATTTGTCAATTTAAAAAAAGCTGGATACATCCAAAGCAGATTTCTTACAAAGATAAGTTCCTATAATTTACAATTTTCGATTATAAATTGACAATATGTATCAGATATATTTAATTTTCCGTTTCTCACACACTGATAAAAATGACACATTCAAATCTGAGTAAATCGATGTTTTCATTTCGTTATGAAACTTTTTGTTTCAAATAGGACGATCCAATGCTTTCAATTCTGAAATACCAGAAATACTCAGAATATTGAAACATGGAGGTCAGTTCATACTCATTTTTAAAACATGGACATACTCAAAAATGATTAAAGTCAGTTCAAACTCATTTTTGAAACATGGAATTACTCAAAAATGAACACATATAAGTCATTTCATACTTATTTTTGAAATAGGGACATACTCAAATATGAGCATATTGATGTTTTATTCTTGAGTGTGTGCATGTGTTCAGAAATGAGTATATACATGTTTCAAACTTGGGTAATTTTGAGTCGAAGCCATTTTGACTATGCGACATACTCAGATTTGAGTATTCTTTGCTCAGTTTTAAAAATGTCGTTTTTAGAATGCAGAGGTGAAAAAAGTACGTTTAGTCAATGTTTCTTTTTTTTCTTTTTCTTTTTTGTTTTTAGTTTTATGTTCTGATTTTTTTAAAACTATTTACATGCTTAGAATAGTGTATTATAACATTTGAGTAAATATTTTTCAAATAGGAGTTGTTGAATCAAAAAGTGTTAATTTAAAAGAAATAAGTATATAAGATTGTGGGAAAGAAAATTCATAGATATGTTAGCTGATATCGTCGCTTCCTTGTCAAACTATCGAAAATGAAAAAATGCATTTTTCATTACTTTTAATAATGGGCCGCTTGTCACCGCTAAATTTTATTAGAATTCTTCACTTAGTAAAAATACTAATAAAATCTCTGTGAAAATAGTCAGTTTGGCCATCTTTCGAATTCACACCGGAAACTTTAAGAATTTTTTATTTTACTTTAAGTAATCGCGAAGTGTCTGTCGTTAAATATAGCAAAAATTTCTATTATAAATTTCTGGTGTGGAATGGAAGTTTCTGACATAATAAAGGAGGCCAGTCTGTCAACTCTGGGGAAGAATACTATTAAAATTCAGTGGTGACAATTGGTACATTTTTAAAAGTAATCAAAAATGCATTTTTTCACATTCGATAGTTTGACATGGTACCAACGATATATTCGGTTCGATAAGTTGGATCAGTAGCATCATTTAATTTCAAAGCACTTTTCATTGCAAGAATAACATCTATCCAATAGATCGAATTCAGAATTATTCATTTGCAGCTGAATGTTATTTAGTGAAATGCAAACAACCGCAACACTAGAATGCTTATAATACTATGGCAACAAATATGCATTAACAATTTAACTTTACCAGCACCTTTTAAAATATTATAAATACTTTGCATAGAATAATTATTTCATTTATTATTTTAACCTTGTAATAAAGTGATATAAAATATCAATCCATGTATGTATTTGTAACAGTATTTTATATAGACATATAAATTAAAAATATTGATTTTTGAAACAGAAGTAGCAGATTATTTAGTGAAGTTCTAATTCAAAATTCAAATTCATTTTTTTTTCCGTGTGAAATTTTTAATTACAATCTGAGTAAAAATTTAATTACTAATAAAAATTGCGCACCCATAATGGTTTCAAACTGTGATTAAAAGAATTAAAAATAATAATTATCAGTGTTTAAAAATGAAAAAAAAATGTTACAAAATTCTTTGAAGAATGTAGTAATTTTATAATCAGAATATTTTTGCATACGTTCGATACAGAAACAAAAGTTTTAAAATTTTTGTGGCATATACTGAGTTATTGTTTAATTATAAACTTCGAGTTTTAAATTAAGGCATAAATTATTTTCATTATTTCTTTGAATAGATCTGGAAAAGGAAAACGGCTGAAGTTTTTTTATAAATGAAAACAATTTGCTTTTAAGAATGTGTATATTTTAACAGTACAAAATCACAACGAAATAAAAGTTTGTGATGCAGCACATGGGTGAGATAGCGGGTCCTAAAAATAATATCAGTTTTTGACTGACGATATGCTATTAATGAAAAAAACATATATTTTTAATTTATTTCATCATTTTCTTTTTTTATATTCACATGTGCAAAGTTTATTTTCAACATGAATAAAAATATAAATTTATGCGTTGATGCTTTTTTTTATTCCCATCTCTCTCATAAATTCAAAATATATGTTTCAAAAGAAACATCAAAGTTCGAGTGATTCCTTAATGGGACTTTTAAAGTTTTGTTTTAAAATTCAATTAAAATTATTTTTGTTTTGTCTTCTAAAATACATTTACGCATCCGAACAGTATTATTAATTTTACAATGCACTGTTAAAAATATCACACTCTCATTGAGCCTATATTAAAATGTATTTATTTCAAAAATTGATTTATTTTTTTCGTTACAAATTGTTTTATTATTACTAAAATGGGAGAAAAATAACTTTATGAATTTGACTTTCCTGATTTCAAATATGTCATTGAAATTTCTCCATGACTTACCGTATGTATGAGGGACATTTATAAAATAATAAAAAAATTAATATTAAATGAAAAATTAATGCATTCCTCAACCCGGCTACAAAGCAATAGAAACGTGAAAAATGAATAATTTTCTTTACCTTTGTTAAGAAATGAATAACGTCTATGAATAAAGTCTTTTCGTGGACTTTTTCCTGTTGTATTGTTGTTGTGGTTGTTTGGAGGGTTCCTAAACTGTAAAAAATGACCAATGTTTCTTATTTTATGAAAATATACTATAACCACGAACGAAAATATAATATAATCTTCTGAGTTATCCAAAAATCCAAATAGCCTGTTCCATTGTCTTTTGAATCCCCAGAAACCAATACATTTCCAAAATTTAAAGAATAATTTATAAAAACAAATTATTTTTAGCTGCCCGTATTTTTCAGAAACGTTTCCGAAGGGTTTTTATAGTGTATTAATTATTGTCCTCAGTCTGGAATACCTGTCTTTCGAATGTCATCCATTCTCAAATACACGTTTTCAGCCAAATAAGTTCATTTATACATGAAAGAGTAAAGAAATAATCTTAATTTAAACGTTATTGTTAACGCTGTTAATTTTGCATGTTTGTCTGTTAAACATTTTTTTAGCATGAAAATGCTTACTTGAGAATTGATAGCATCCGAAAAACAGGTATTCCAGGCTGAGGAAACTAATTAATACACTATAAAAACACTTCGGAAACGTTTCTGAAAAATACGGGCAGCTAAAAATAATTTGTTTTTATAAATAATTCTTTAAATTTTGGAAATGTATTGGTTTCTGGGGATTCAAAAGACAATGGAGCACGCTATTCGGAATTTCGGATAACTCAGAAGACTATATTATATTTTCGTTCGTGGTTATAGTATATTTTCATAAAATAAGAAACATTGGTCATTTTTTACAGTGTACTGTATACAAGCCCAGCAGTTATCTGCTAACATATTTCCATTCTATTTGCCGCTTTTTCTCTTTTCCATTCTTGTGGAATATTTCTCTATGTTCATCAGGAAAAGCTCCCATATTCTCCGGTAAAAAGGTCTGATCGAGAATGTGGGATGTGCAGATTTAGAGACATCACAATTCCCTAAATCAGGATAACGGAATCTGCAAAATGTTTTTATAATTTTGAGTCTTTCAATTTCCCAAACAATTTTTACATACTTTTTCAAAAGAATCCTTCGCTGTTTTCTAGATAGCATTTGGTTTAAGGTTGGCATTTGTTTTTAAAAGAATAATTTGAAATAGTTGTTCCGCTTGAGGGCCAACAAAAATACATTCTTTCATGTTGTCCTCGCTCATACGTAAAAATATGTGTATCAAATATTCAAATCCTCCAATTTCTTTATTCATCGTTTTAGCAAACTGTTAATAAGTGATACTAATTGTTAAATAAATTTGAGGTAAATATATTTATGTCTTGTCACCTAATACATGGTGGGCAACGTTTTTCGTGCCAGTAACATTTTCTTCTCTCAGTGAACATGTTTTCACACAGGCGTTCTTATCTCTTGCTCGACTGTACCATTCACATTCAAAATAATTGAATTTTGTGCATTACTGTTGTAACTAAGTTAGTAATGCTAGTACGTCAGTTAGTTAGTTATTAAATGAAACAATACGCTCTGTATTTTTCTCTCAACGGTGACGCTATGAAAATTCCCCAGTGAATAACACATGGAGTTTCACTTGTGACTGAACATACGCGAATGCAGATCGCTGCCTTACAGAAGATAGTGGAAATGGCTTTCAAAAGAAGGTGCAGAAGAGCATACAGGAGATTCCAAAAATAAAAGCATAGAACGCGTTTAGCGCTAATGTTTTAGAAAGAAAAAACTAATTTAATTCTTAAGACGACCCCTCTCTCCCCACACCAGAAAACAAAAATTAGTATGTGATGTAACAATTTTTATTGCTATATTTGAACATTGTATTGTTTAATCTTTAACAAACAATCATTAAATTTATAGGTAGGAGTTTGATGCAGACTTGTGTAATCATTCAGTTCCTGTAATATTTTCTTAAACTGTGATTAAACAAGTTGGAAATTGTACGTTAAACGTGACAAATGAGGTGAGTTCGCACTATAACTAGTTTTACAATATAAAAAAAATCATCTTTATTATTTCAGTGAAATAAATTATATCGTTTGCTATGAGCGAAATGAGGATGCCTTTTTTAGGGTTTCGTTCATCTCACGAAACCCTATTGCTCCCGCTCCGTTGTCTGTCTGTCACAGAGCCATTCTCGAAAACTGTGTAACTTACAGAGTTGAAACTTTGTGTATAAATCAGAATATCAGCTGCGAAGAGCTGAAATTATTAAAATTTGAAAAATTCGTGTTATTTTAATAAATAGAGATAAAAAACCTAAATTCTAACAGCCTTTTCTTATTCAATTTGAACATTTTCCCTTATAGCAGATGCCAAAAATCAAAAATCCATGATGAAATTCTATCTACAATAATTCATTTTCTATCAGACGATTTCCACGTGAAAAATAACAAGAACGAAAAATCATGCGTCAAGCATAGATTATGTAACACTTTCCAACGCTTCCAAAATAATTTTATAAATCATACCGTTTAATAAGCTAAAAGATAACATCTCAGTAATCCGAATACTTTTATTCAGCCCTGTATAGGATCTATAGATTTGTATATATACTACATAGGATGTTAAATTTTAGTTCAGTTAGGAAACGCGTAGCACAGTTTCAAATTCTCCGTCTGGAGTTAAATAATACGGAAATGTGTTCGCGAACTTTTGTGCGTCCCTGTAAATGAACGATGACTGCTGTACACACACTATTCTGCAGTAAGCCTCTTGAAATACACCTTAGTGATATATATAAATTTCAATGCGTTTAAAATAGGGAAACATTATTTAAATAAACCGCAGACGATTTTTCTCCATAGACGTAATGTAACAGAATTCTTTTGACTGTCCCTGTAAATTAACTATAAGTGCTATGCACACCCTATTCCATATTAAGCTTCTTCTAATGCACCTTAGTGATATATATAAATGTCAATGCGTTTAAAATAGTGAAACATTATTTAAATAAACCGTCAATGATTTTTCCCCATAGACCGCAATGTAACGGAATTCTTTTGAGTGTCCCTGTAAAAAAACTATCAGTGCTACACACTTCCGTTGAAATAGGGAACATGCTATAGATAACGACTATAACATATAAAAATTGCAGAGCAATCCGAGCATATTTACGGGAGTTAGAGCACGGACAGACGGCAGACGGCAGACGGCCAGACGGCAGACGGCCATACGGCCAGACAAACCGAAGTCATAAACACTTTTCAACTAGGTTGGAAAGTGTTAAAAATGAAATAAAAAGTTTCACAGTTTCACTAATTGAAAAAAAAAAGATTAATATGAAATAAAAAAAGATTGACGTCATAGTGGTAATAAAACAGAAAGATTTCTCAATAATACAAGGAGTATGAGTATGTGTGCATGTACACAAAGCAGATTAATTACACGTCATTAGAGAATTAAAAAGAAAATCTGACGTCATATCGCAAGTTTAACGGATTTTTCAAATGTTTCAGTATAATACAAAGCGAGTATGAATATGAATAATAGAGAATAGTAAATATATGAGTTTGAGGAACGTATTGAATCGTGATAAAAACCCGATTATGGAAATATTCGCATATTTTAACATTTTGAAGGTGTACAACATGTTTAATTTTGAAATTAATTTTTTTTAAATATCGCATTTAGTCCACATGACAGATATTATTATGACAGAATATAATAGTGGGCTTAACCCGCTATCGGGCCGGTTCAGATATTCAAAAAACCGAGAAAAATAGACATTTTTTTTTTTTTTTTTTTTTTTTTTTTTTTTTTTAGGAAACGAAATTTATTTGGATTTTTTAAAGAAAGGATAAAGTGTTTTGAAAGGAATATTAAACGAAACCCTTTGTGCGAACTTGGATCACACTTACCCACTTGTTTATTGTTATGCATGCCACGTTTGCAGATGCGATTTTGTTTTCGACACCAGGCGGCGCTGCAAAATTCCCGATGGAAATCTTATTTTGCGAATGATTACCTCCATGGTTAAATATTTCTATGACTCACAGTGGACGAAACTTTTTTGTTTATTTACTTTAAAGGATTGAGATATTCGACTATTAAACTAAATTCCACTAAACATATCTCAGAATCTATACATTTTTTAATGTAACTCATCTCTTAAGCAAACAATTTTTTTGAACGATCTTTCTAAAAATACAACTTTTAAACAATTTTATTCGAAAAAAATATTTTGAATAAAAATGTCCGCTTGGCATATGAAAAAAGAAGTGGTTAGACCGTATTTGTTTGCATCAGTCACTTGACTTGCGCTTTTATTACACGTATATAGTTTATGTATGAGAGAATTTAATAGAATAAAGAAAACTTTTATTAATATCCTTTTAAGTTTTTATAAGATTTTCATAAAATTTGAAATGGCTCGACAAAATTCTGCAAGGATTATACATATTAAATTTCTAACCATTCGGTTGGGTAGTTTTTGCACTGTTATATGCGAACCGACAGACAGACGGATGGACGGGCGGACGGACCAGACGACGACTATAGGTGCAACGTTTTTATATAATTTCGAACGCACCTAAAAGTAATAATAATAGGAGTGTAAGAAAATGTGTTAAATTATAATTTGAAGAATGTAATATTATTATATATTTTTTTGTATGAATTTGATTGGGAAATAAGAAGATTGATTTAGATTCTGTATGCGTATCGTCAGGTATAATTCAAAGTAAACTTCTACCATTAAATTAAGACATAAGAAAGTTACACAATTTCTTAAAAGAGCTCTGGAATAAGAAATCGGTTAAAGCTAATCACAGGGTGATTGTTTTCCGGAATTTTGTACACCACTAAATTTATATAGCAATCTTTTTGTTCTTTAATCGATAAATTCTGCGATGACATACTAAGAATATTGCTATATAAATTTAGTGCTGTACAAAATACCGGAAAACAGTCACCCCTGAGTTAATACTGTAAGAGAAAAATATTTATTCATAGATATCTGTACATTTTATCTACTAAAAATACATAAAAGTTTATAAATAAGCATGTGTATAAGGAATTTTCTATGATGTTCTTTTTCTCGTTTAATCAAAATTTCTTTCAAACACGTCAAGCAATTGACTGATTGTTTTCAATAAAATTTAATCTAAAAAATGTATCTTTCATGTAGATAATGTATCCATCATTCCAGAAAATTGTTTTTTAATTTTAAGATAACTTCTAGTTGAAAGAATATATTTTTAATTTTCAACTTTGTAAACTTTCAGAATAAAATACGCCGAATAAGCAAGGAAACTTTTATTTGGGAAAAATTAGGAATTCCAGAGAGAATATTTAGTTTTTATCTTGAAAAGGTATTTTTCTAAACGTTTATTAAATTTTGAACTTTTGCTTGAAACTGATAATAAATATCTTTTGTGTATAATTTTTGGGAATGAATTAATTGCATTCCTGCATTTGCTTAGACATATTTTCCCGTAACAAACTTTTAAAAATAGAAAGTTTTGAAACTATTGCTCTATAAAAATTAGATTCTCTTTTCTAAAATTAAAATTCATTTTTTCAATTTTTGTTTCTATTCTGATGTAAACTATTTAAAAAAAATTTCACAAAAGAAATTATCAAGAACTGAAAATTTAGATTTCTTAAAAGTCTTCTACGATGCTTTTATGATTTAGTCATATTTTCAAAGAATGTAACAGACATAAATGTAACGCAAAGGACAGAAAAACAAAAAGAAACAAAAGAAACAATTAATAACTGCAGCAAAATTCATTGTGCATGAAACATTTTGAATTACATCGTTGAATGATTTATAGTTCATTATACAGTACACATGAACACACTCAAAACATACATTAATATGTTACACCTATTAATCTATTAATATCTATTAATATGTTATATTACCATCTAGAGACTCAATCATATCCGAATTATTTTGTGTAGCCTGTATATGAACTACGGGTTTTTATATATACTACATAGTACGCTAAAACTTTAGTTAGGAAACGCTTAACACAGTTGAAACACACCTTCAGCAATTCCGTCAATAAACGCTTCTGTACAGCTGTGTACATTATATATAGAATTTACATTCAACATGTAAGGAAATACAGTTAAATTTAAAAATGCATCCCGCAACTGGAAATGCACTTTCAGAAATTATCGTTCATAAATAATCGAATTCTTTTGAGTGTTCTTGTGAATAAACGATAGATGCTATGCACAACATAGTCTACAGTAAGCATCTTGTAATGCACTTCAGTGACGTATATCAATTTCAATATGTTTGAAATACTGTAATAACATTAAAATAAATCGCAAACGATTTTTCCCCATAGACCATAATGTAACAAAATTCTCTTGGGTGTCTCTGTAATCGAACTATGGGGTTTACACATAATTTTCGAATGGAAACAGGCCATAATAAACCTCATACCAATATATATACCAATTACCTGACAGTCCGAGAACATTGAAGCGATTAAGGGAACGGGCAGATGGTCAGAAAGATGTCAAGACTGAAAGAGAAACAAACCGATTTTCATACATGATCAAGAATTCATACATCGATACACTCAGAAAAAGAAATTGATTAAAACTACAAAACATTTTTGTTGAGTACATTTTGGTTGTTTTAGCAAAATCGGAGTAAAATTGAACCATTTTACTTCAATTAACAAAACATTTTTGCTGACGATACAATTTTTTTTTTTTTTTTTGAATTGCAAAAAAAAGTGGTTTTTAACAAAAAAAATTTTTTTGTTGATTCAAACAAAATATCCATTGACCTATATTTAAACAAAATTTTTGTTTAAATATGGGTCAATAAAAATTTTGTTTGAATCAACAAAAATTATTTTTTTTTCAATTCCAAAAAAAAACTTTGTATCGTCAGAAAAATGTTTTGTTAATTGAAGTAAAATGGTTCAATTTTACTCCAATTTTGCTAAAACAACAAAATTTACTCCAAAAATATGTTTTGTAGTTTTAATCAGTTTCTTTTTCTGAGTGTAAGTATTATATTAAAACAATCTGATGACGTTTTGAAAATGCAAATAAAGGTTCTCCGAAAGCGATTTTTAAAACTTTTCATTTCACGCAAAATTGAACCTTGCCGTTTTAACTTACATTACGTCCATATAACGCAGAAGTAGAATTAGAAAAAGTTAGCTATATATAAAAGTTACGAAAAACATTCTGAGAATGCTTAATGAGTGAAAATTATGTTTGTAGGATTTATAATTACATTTGTCTCATTAAATGTCCTTTTCCAGTGTTATACATTATTCAGATATACTTCTGATACAACTTTACCAAATTTCTTAATACCTTTTTGATCTAAAAAGCGCCGTCGTCAATTTGTATATAGTTTCTATTTTCACGGCTAAAATGACAATTTAAATTGTTTGAAAAAATGGTATGTCAGCTTTTCTTCACCCATAATAGTATAGTTAATTTTTAAGATAATGATATGCAGTTTTTGGTAATTAGCGTATTGTGCAAGAAAAAAAAAGACTCCAATCGAGCAATTTTGACTAGAGAGGTTTTATAGAAAATATATAATGTGTAACATTAAAAACTAACGACAGGATTATTTCATTAATGTAACCTTATTTTGAAAACTTTTGCAATTTACTTTGTTAACTTATCTCCAAATAACAGACAAAATATTAAAGAACGTTTAAAACTTTTTTGAGCACATTGTATACGTTCATTCAAACTATCATTCTTACAAAAGTAAATTTTTTTTAGAGAGTTCAACAGGAATATATCAATGTCATAAGCTTTTAGATGGAATGGAAAAGCAATAAATCAAAATGAATGAGTTTCCCTTCACAGCAAATAAATACATAAAATACATAAAAATAAAACTTATTTGTGAAAGAAAGATTTACGGTAGACACAGGCAAACAGTCGATGTATTGAATAACAATGGAAAATGTTTACAGAAACGTAAAGTGTACAGAATGGACGATGAGAAAGAGCTATTTGATTTCTCATATTATATTATCTACAGCTCGAGATAAAATCTTATAATCTTTCTTTTATTCCGAAAGCTTTTCTAAGAAATAAAATGTTCTTCATACTAAACAATAAATAAGAAACAATGAATAATGATACAGCACACAGTGTTTGTGTTTTACTGTGGCATTAACAGAGAAAGAAAATCAATTACAGTCATTGGGTTTAAAAAAAAAATAATAATAGTTTCATAAGTATGCCAAACTGTAGACATTATAGTCCCTCTTTTCCCTACATTTTTGGAGAGATCCTGCGTAATGATACCTGTTTTTTAGCACTTTCCAACCTAGTTGAAAAGTGCTTATGACTTCGGTTTGTCTGGCCGTCTGGCCGTATGGCCGTCTGTCCGTGCTCTAACTCCCGTAAATATGCTCGGATTGCTCTGCAATTTTTATATGTTATTGTCGTTATCTGTGGCACGTTCCCTATTTCAACTGCAGTGTGTAGCACTTATAGTTTTCTTACAGGGACACTCAAAAGAATTCCGTTACATTGCGGTCTATGAGGAAAAATCATTTGCGGTTTATTTAAAAAATGTTTCACTATTGTAAACGCATTGAAATTTATATAGATCACTAACATGCATTAGAAGAAGCTTAATATGGAATAGTAGGTGTATAGCACTTAGAGTTACTTTACAGGGACAGTCAAAATAATTCCGTTACATTACGTCTATGGAGAAAAATCGTCTGCGGCTTATTTAAATAATGTTCCACTATTTTAAACGCATTGAAGTTTATATATATTACTAAGGTGCATTACAAGAGGCTTACTACAGAATAGTGTGTGTATAGCAGTCATCGTTCATTTACAGGGACACACAAAAGAATTCTCTACTGTCTGTTAACAATAATTCCTGGAAGTGCGTTTTAAGTTACTAAACGCGATTTTAATCTTAACTAGCTTTTTGTCTATTACGTGGTGTGTATAAATTCTGTAGATCCTATACAGGGCAGCACAAAAGTTCGCGAACACATTTCCGTTTATTGACAGAAACTCCAGAAGGAGAATTTAAACGGTGCTACGCGTTTCCTAACTAAACTAAAATTTAGCATCCTATGTATATATACAAATCTACAGATCATATACAGGGCTACATAAAAGTATTCGGATATTTTTCCGAATATTGTATATATTGAAAATTCCTGAAATTACGTTTTTAAATATGTTATGCGTTTTCCAAATTGTTTACTTAGATGTCATCTTTCAGCTTATTAAACGGTAATGATTTGTAAAATTATTTTAGAAGCGTTGGAAAGTGCTACATAATCTATGCTTGACGCATGATTTTTCGTTCTTGTTGTGTACTCCTATCAAGTAGGTCACTTCTGTTTTTTCTGGTAAATAAACCATTTTTGGTCAGTTCTTAAGCTAGTACTCGGGTATATAAACGAACGGCTTCTTTGAACCTTAAAAAAAATTAAAATCTTCTTATTTTTTATTTTTATTTTATTTTATTTTTTGTTGTTGTTGTTTTTCACTGATGCAGAGGATCTGGGTTATCCTTGAAATGGCCGTATGTGGTTTAATGTTGGAATACTTGTAATTTGTGTGTTCTATAGTTGTAAATATTTAGCTCGTGTCTCAGTAAATATCATGTATATTCTAAAACGAGGAAAAATTGTGTGTATATACACACACACACACACACACACACACATATATATATATATATATATATGCAAATTTTATATTAAAAACGTCTCTTACGATTTTGATGAAATTTTGTATTCTATGGTTTTGGAGCACCAGAAAAACCATTAGGCTAGGTCACATGTCCGAGAAAATTCGATTAGTGGGTTATTTTGGTCATGTGTCATTAAGGGTCAAGTTATTTTTATCTTAAAAACGGCTAAGAGGATTTGAACTAAATTTAATATCCTGCAGTTTTAAAGAACGAGAAGGCTATTGGGTTAGGTCACATGTTCCAGAAATTTCGATTACTGGGTCATTTTGGTCATGGGTCATTATGGGTCAAGCTATTTTTATCTTAAAATTGGCATCAGACGATTTGAACTACATTTTGTATCCTACGGTTTTTGGACACGAGAAAATCATTGGGCTAGGTCACATGCTAGAGAAAATCCTACTAGTGGATCATTTTTGGGTCACTGTGGGTCAAGCTAATGTTATCAAAAAACGGCTCAGACTATTTTGACTAAATTTTATATCCTACGGATCTCGGGCACGAGAAGACAATTGGGCTTGGTCACATGTTCGAGGAAATTTGATTAGTGGGTCATTTTGATCATGAATCATGATATTTGAATTCAAATCTAATTTTAACCGAGCGTAGTTCGGTCTTCCCTCGCCGTATATTCTAATACTTAGAAAAATTGTATATATATATACAGTATGCCCACTAATGTCCCTTGCCACCCTCTTAACTTCGGAATCGATTCTGCTATATTCATAAAAATGGTGTCTAGGTATAGTAAAGTAGTCATGCGTTACTGAGAAAAAACGCCTACGGCGCCACTTGATGAAAGACTGCGAAGTTAGCATTCCTATCTCGAAAACGGAAATAGATAGGGGAAAAAAGTAATTTACAAAGTTGTAGAGCATCATCGATTTAGTACGAAAAGACACCTTGTGGACATTAATGCGAAGAATAGAATAGTTAAAACGCACAACAATCAATTTCGTACTAAATATACAACTTTGTAAATCCCTTTTTTCCCTATCTCTTTCCGTTTTTGTGATAGGAATACCTAACTCCGCAGTTTCCCACCAGAAGGCGCCGTAGGCACTTTCATTCAGTAGTGCATGGTTACTTTACTATATGTGGGCATACTGTATATATATATATATATATATATATATATATATATATAGACATACTATATATATATAGGCAGACTATATATATATGAAAATTTTATTTTTAAAACGGCTCTAACGATTTTGACGAATTTTCGTATCCTATCGCTTCGGGGCACCAGAAAACGATTGGGCTAGGCCACAAGTTCGAGAAAATAAGATTAGTGGGTCATTTTTGGGTCACTGTCGGTCAAGTTAATTGAATCTAAAAAACGGCTCAGACTATTTTGACTAAATTTTATATCCTACGGGTCGCGGGCACGAGAAGACAATTGGGCTTGGCTACCTGTCTGAGAAAATTTTTGTAATGGGTCTTGATATTTGAACTCAAAGCTAATTTCGACCGAGCATAGCACGGTCTTCCCTGCTCGTATATTCTAATACGAGGAAAAATCGCGTGTATATATATATATACAAATGCAAGTTTTATCTTAAAAACGACTCTAACGATTTTGACGAAATTTTGTATCCTACTGTTTTGGCGCACCAGAAAACTATTGAAAGTGGGCTATTTCACATATTCGAGAAAATTCGATTAGTGGGTCATTTTGGGTCACCATGGGCCAGGGTCAAGCTAATAAATGGTGTAAACGATTTTGACTATATTTTGTATCCTACCATTTTCGGAAACGATTAGACTATTGGAATGGGTCACATGTTGGAGAACTTTCGATTAGTGAGTCAGTTTTGGGTCAACGCAGGTCAAGTTACTTCTATCTAAAAAACGGCTCTAACGATTTTGATTAAATTTTGTATCCTACGAGTTTCGGGCACGAGAAACACATTGGGATATGTCACCTGTCCGAGAAAATTCGATTAGTGGGTCATTTTTGGGTCATTATGGGTCAAACTATTTTTATTTTAAAACTGGCTCAGGGGATTTGAACTAAATTTAGTATCCTACAGTTTTAGGGAACGAGAATACTATTGGGCTAGGTCACATGTTCGAGAAATTTCAACTAGTGGGTCATTTTGGTCATGTGTCATTATGGGTCAATCTTTTTTTTATCTTAGAAATGGCTCAGTCGATTTGAAATAAATTTTATATCCTACGGTTTTGTGGTACGAGAAAATCATTGGGCTAGGTCACATGCTCGAGAAAATCCGATTAGTGGGCCATTTTCGGGTCACTGTGGGTTAAGCTAATTTTATCTGAATAACTGCTTACACTATTTTGACTAAGTTTTATATCCTACGGGTTTCGGGCACGAGAAGACAATCAGTCTTGGTCACATGTTCGAGATAATTTGATTAGTGGGTCATTTTGGTTATGATATTTGAACTCAAAGCTAATTTTGACCGACCATATATCGGTCTTCCCTGCTCGTTATACTTTTATTTCCGCATTTAAGTGTTAATATCTACTATATTATAAATGCTTTAAAATAAAATTTAAATTTTCGTGCGCTAAATTTCATTTCATATATAGTTTACTTAGCGTTAATATACCATTGGAATTCAATAGAGATGTTATAGTGTTTATTTTAAATCGTCTGTGGTAGAAATATACTTTTATTTACAGAAAAAGATATAAATCTTGCATATCTTATAAATACAAAATTGTTTCGCAAGGGGCTGTATATGTTATCTAAGAAGCGCCGTCATCAATTTCTGTATATTCTCTATTTTGAATGACGAAATAGCAATTTAAATAGTTTGAAATTATTCTACGATGCAGCCTTTTTTCACACATTGTACTGTATTTAATTTTTAGAATACAAGTATGCAGTTTTTGATAATGCTTGTGTTGCTCAAGAAAAAAATCTAATTTAATAATTTTGTGTAGGGGTATTACATCAAAAATTTAAATGCATAACTTTAAGCTTAATGGCAAGGCTATTTCATTGATATAACTATATTTCCAACATTATTTTGAACATTTAAAAAAAATTACATTTCTTAATTATCTCTAGAGAACAGTTATAATATTAAAGAACGTTTTAACATTTCTCAGACACATTGTATACGTTCATGTGTGTCTCTACAATCATTCCTGCAATAATATATATACATTTTTAAGAATTCAACAGGGATGTATCAATGTCATAAGATTTTATATGTAAGAGCAATAAATCAAAATGAAATAGTTTCCCTTCACAGCAAATAAATACATAAAATAAATAAATAAATATGAAACTTATTTGTGAAAGAAAGAGTTACGGTAGGCACAGGCAAACAGTCGATGTATTGAATAACAATAGGAAATGTTTAAAAGAGAAATGTAAAGTGTACATGATGGACCATGAGAAAGAACTATCTGATTCATCATATTATATTCTCTACATCTCGAGATAAAATCTTATCTTTATTCGATGCAAAAAGATTTTCCAAGAAATAAAGTATTCTTCATAGGAAAGAATAAATAAAAACAATGAATAATGATGTAGCATAGAGTGTATTGCTGTTGCATTAATTAAGAAATAAATTCTCCTTAGAGCAGTTAGATTTCTTTTTCAAAATAATATTTTCATACGTAGTAAAATGTAAAAAATAGATATTATTCTGTTATCTGTGTAGCTCGTTTGAAACAGTACTTTTGGTAATTTATATTACAAATTCTTTAAAAGGAAATTTATATTTTCATGCAATAAATTCCATTTTATATACAGTTTACTTGACGTTAATATACATAGTGGAAGTAATAAAAATTATGGCGTTTATATTTTAAATCGCTGATGACAGAAACATATATATATATATATATATATAGTTTCATTTACAAAAATGATACAAACATTTTATAATGTTTTACTACAAAATTGTTTTACCAGTCGTTGTATGCATTTTTTTTATCTAAAAAACATCGTCGCGAATTTGTATATAGCATCTATTTTTACTTTCGAAGTAGCAATTTAAATAGTTTGGCAAAATGATATAAGTCAACGTATTTCACTCATAATAATACAGTTAATTTTTAAAATACAGTATGCAGGTTTTTTTAATAACGATGTTCCGCATGAAAAAAAAGATTATAATTGACCAATTTTGTCTATGGGTATTACATAAAAAATTAAAATTTATACGTTTAAAATCTAACGACATGATTATTTCATTAAGGTAACATTTTCTTACTTTATTTTGGACACTTTTGAAATTTACATTGCTTATTTATCTCCAAATAATCTACAAAGTATTAAAAGGCGTTTTAACTTTTCTCAAACACATCGTATACGTTCAAATGTGTTTCCACAATCATTCTTAAGAGAATAATTTTTTTAGAGAATTCAACAGGAATATATGAATAACGTCATAAGATTTTATATAGGAAAACAATAAATCAAAATGATCGAGTTTCCCTTCTCAACAAATAAATACATAAAATAAATAAATAAATGTAAATCTTATTTGTGAAAGAGTCACAGCAGGTGCATGCAAATTGTCGATGTATTGAATAACAATATAAAATCTTTAAAATAAACGTACCGTAATTTCCGGCGTATAATCCGCAGCTCAAAGAGTCGTTTTTCGACTCAGAAATTTTATTCAATAATTGTAGTTAAATATTTACAGCGATCTTTTAAGTTACATTTTATAAAATAATATTTCTGGGTCGAAAAACGACTCTTTGAGCTGCGGATTATACGCCGGAAATTACGGTAAATTGAACATGATGGACAATGAGAAAGAGCTGGTGCATTTCTCATATATATTCTACATCTCTAGATAAAATCTGATAATCTTTCTTCGATGTGGTAAGGTTTCCCAAGAAATAAAATATTCTTCATGATAAAGAATAAATAAAAAAGCCATGATCTATGCTATAGCATAGAGTGTTTTTTCGTTGCATTAACTGAGAAATAAATTCCCTTATAGCCGTTAGGTTTTTCAGGTATTGTATAATATGTTCATAAGTCGTAACAAACGATTCAATAGATTTTCTTTTGTTATTTGTGCAGCCCGTTTGAAATAATTGTTTTTGACCTCTTATATTATATAAGCTTTAAAATAAAATTTAAATTTTCTTGCAATAAATTTCATTTTAGATTCAGTTTACTTGGCGTTAATATTCCTAGAGAATTCAATGTAGAGGTTATGGTGTTTAGATTTTAAACCGTTAGTGATAGAAACATACTTTCATTTTCAAAATGATACAAATCTTGTATACTTTTTAAATTCAAAATTATTTTGCAAAGGGCTGTATGTACATTTTGGATCTAAGCTACGCCGTCGTCAATTTCTATATAGTGTCTATTTTGAATGACGAAATGGCAATTTAAGTAGTTTGAAAAAATGATGCTAGTCAGCTTTTTTACACATATTATAATATATTTAATTTTTAAAATACAAGTATGCAGTGTTTCGCAAGAAAAAAAATATTCCAATCGAGGATTATATCAAAAATTTAAATGTATAACTTTAAAAATTAATGACATTGCTATTTCATTAATGTAATATTATTTCCTACATTATTTTGAATATTTATGAAATAATTTACATTGCTTACTTGTCTCTAAACAATAGGCAAAATATCAAAGTCATACTGCATATATCACACAGTTTCAGTAACACTGTATACGTTTACACATGTTTCTAATATCATTCTTACAAAAGTCAATATTTCACAGAATTCAACAAGAATATATCAATGTCATAAGCTTTTAAATGGAAAACCAATAAATCAAAATGAATGAGCATCCCTTAACTACAAATAAATATGTATAATAAATAAATGCAAAATTTACATGTGAAAGAAAGAGTTACCGCCGGCTCAGGCAAATAGTCAATGTATTGAATGACAATAGAAAATATTTAAAAGAAACGTAAAGTTCACATGATAGACGATGAGAAAAGGTATGGGATTTCTTATATTATAGTCTCTACATTTCGAGATAAAATCTTATAATCTTTCCTCGATGCCGAAATATTTCCCATTAAATAAAATATTCTTCATAGTAAAGAGTAAATGAAAGCAGTGAATAATGATAAAACACAGAGAGTTTTGTTGTTGCATTAACAGAGAAATAAATTCACTTACATCGGTTAGGTTTTATTTCAAAATAATATTTGCATAAGTAGTAAAATTATAATCAATAGATATTATTCTGTTATTTGTGAAGCCCGTTTGAAGCATTTGTTTCTGTAATTTATAATAGAAATGTCTTGCAATCAATTTCATTTTATATACAATTTAATTGGCGTTAATACATATAGCGGATCCAATGTAGAGTTTATGGGGTTTATAATTTAACTCGCTGATTATAGAAACATATTTTCATTTACAAAAAGGATACAAATATTTTATATCCTTTAAATATAAAGTTGTTTTTATGGCGCTTTACTTTTAATAATAAACCCTAGATGACATCATCACAGGAATAATACACTCCAGTCATTACTGACACCTATCGTTCAGATGTTATTGTTTCACTGCAGTACCCATAGAATCAATGTAGATGTAGTTCTATGATGTATTACATGTAAGTACTTGTGTTGTGATGTTAATTAAAATGCGTAAATTAATAAATTTTGTCCACCTCATTGAATACGCATATTTAATTAAGTAATCTTCTACAATATAGTATAGTTTTATAAAGGGCTCTATGCATTTTTTATCTCAAAAACGCCGTAGCCATTTTGTATATAATCTCTAGTTTCATCAAAGAAATAGCATTTTAAAAATTTTGAAAAAATTATATAAGTCCGCCTTTTTTAACACATTATAATATAGTTAATTTTTATGATACAAGTATGCAGTTTTTTGTAGTGATTGTGTTGCACAAGGAAAAGAAAGATTCCAATAGAGCAGTTTTGTGCAGGAGGTTTATATCAAAAATTTAAATGCATCACATTAAAAATTAATGGCAGAACTATTTGATTAATGTAACGTTATTTCCTACATTATTTTGAACATTTGTTTCAATTTACATAGCTTACTTGTCTACAATATCAAAGTACGTATCAACTCTTTTCAGACACACTGTATACATTCATACATGTTTCCACTATGATTCTTACAAAAGTAATTTTTTTACAGAATTCAACAGGAATATATCAATGTCATAAGCTTTTCGATAGAAAAGCTATAAATCAAAATGATTGAGTTTCCCTTCACAGAAAATATATAAAATAAATAAATATAAAACTTATTTGTGAAAGAAATAGTTACGGCTGGCACGGGAAAATAGTCGATGTATTGAATGACAATAGAAAATGTTTAAAAGAAACGTAAATTGTGCATGATAGAGGATGAGAAAAAGCTAATGGATTTCTCATAAATTCTCTACATCTCCAGATAAAATCTTATAATCTTCTTCGATGCCAAAATCTTCTCAAAGAAATAAAATATTCTTCATGGTAAAGAATAAATAAAAGCAATGAATAATGGTCCAGCATAGACTGTTTTGCTGTTGCATTAACTGAGAAATAAATTCACTTACAACCGTTAGTTTTTTTTTGTTTCAAAATTATACTTTTATATGTAGCAACATACCAATGAATATATATTTTTATATTACTTTCACAGCCAATTTGAAGCAATTATCTTGGGTATCTTATATTACAATTTCTTTAAACACTTTTTTTTTCTGGAACAAATTTCATTTTAGATGCAAATTACTTGGGGTTCGGATACCGAGGGATTCAGAATAGAGGTTATGGCATTTATATTTTCAATCGCTGATGATAGAGGCATAGTTTCGTTTACAAAAAGATACTAATATTTTATCTATTTTAAATATAAAATTGTGTTACAAGGAGCTGTATGAATATTTTTTAACAAAATATGCCGTCACCAATTTGTCTCTATTTTTACTGAGGGAAAATCAATTTAAATATGAGATGTAATTTTACCAACTTGGCAAAAAAGTCCGGATCAGGATTCGAACCAGGGATCTCCTGGGTAAAGCTGCCAATACTCTACTAACTAAGCAATACCGGACGAATATAGCGGATCTATTTAACCTAATTTAAAACAGTTTGAAAAAATGGTATAATTCAGCATTTTTCTCTCATAGAAATATACTCAATTTTTAAGATACAGGTATGCAGTTTTTTGAAATAATCGCGTTGCGCTGGGGAAAAAAATATTATAATTGACCGATTTTGTTTAAGGAATTACATAAAAAATTTAAATTTATATCCCTAAAATTTAACGCCAGGACTATTCCATTAAAGTAACTTTATATCCTACTTTATTTTGGACTCTTTTGAAATTTACATAACTTTTTTTTATCTCCAAAAGCATACAAAATATTAAAGGCCGTTTTAACTTTTCTCAGACACATTGTATACTTTCATATGTTTTTCCACAATCACTCCTACAAGAATATATATATATATATATATTTTACAGAATTCAACAATAGTATATCAATGTCATTAGCTTTTAGATGGAAAAGCAATAAATCAAAATGAATGAATTTTCTTTCGCAGCAAATAAATATATAAAGTACATAAATATAAAACATATTTGTGAAAGAAAGTGTTACGGCAGGCGTAGACAAATAGTCGATGTACTAAATGACAATAGAAAATGTTTAAAAGAAACGTAAAGTGTACCTGATGGACGATGAGAATAAGCTACTGGATTCCTCATATTATATTCTCTACATCTGGAGATAAAATCTTATAATCTTTCTTCGATGCCGAATCCTTTTCCAAGAAATAAAATTTTCTTCGTAGTAAAGAATAAATAAAAGCAATGGATAATTATACAGCACAGAGTGTTTTGCTGTTGCAATAACTGAGAAATAAATTCACTTACAGTCGTTAGGTTCTTTTTGTTTAAATAATACTTTTACAAATAGTAAAATGCCAATCACCTGATATTTTTTCTGTTATTTGCGGAGTACTTTAGAGGAAATTATTTCGGGTATCTTATAGTACAATTCCTTTAAGATAAATTTTAAATTTTCTTACAATAAATTTCATTTTATATATTATTAATATACCGAGGGACTCAAAATAGAGATTGTGTACTGAAAAAAAGACAAATGGGTATTAATCTATGTAAATATTATGTAACTGTAAATATTATATGTAAAAATTATATGATATGAAATTATTCTCGGAAGGTGAATCCAATATAGCTCTTAATGGCTTTTTGATGCCATTCACATCTGTCAAATAAAATTGTGTGTTTATTAGAGCTTTATGATGTCAGATCAATTTATTATAATTATTTCCGTACGAAAAAAAATGTACAGCACTTCGCATGAGTCATGCCTTCTTCGATTTTTCTACTAATTAATTCTCCCGCGTGAATGTTTATAGTTAGTGGAGTGTCACAATTTCTTGTTTGCGATGCTGAATATTTATTTAGACTTGTATGAGGATTATTAGATTTACACACAAAACAAGTACTTTCTGAATTACATTGGTTCATTACCTGAGAATTACTAAGGCAGTTATTACATAATTTGTTTTTTCTTAACAATGTTTATTCTATCAGCTAACTTCATGGCTTTATATTTTTCGCAATTATATAGGGGGTGGCTTTCTGTTTTACATATGACGCATATTTTACTTTGTGGCTTGTTTGCTTTCACGAATAAACATTTTGAACTAACTTTGGAAGTAATATTGAAATTGATGCTATTTAAGGTTTGGCATCTACGTTCAAGAAATTCTAAAAATTTATCCAAATTGGGTACTTTGTTGTCTTTTAAAGCTAATTCATAATTTTTCGTTTTTCACGGTCTAATTTATCTAATATGATATTTAGCAAAATTGTGTTAGAGAATGTGTCTCTATCAAAATTTCTAACTTTTAGTGCACTTAACTCTTTCTTTACATTATCCAATAAATTGCGGGGGGCCAACCTTGGCTGAGTCGTTAAAGTATCACACCGCTAATCGCTTGAGAGAGTAGGTGGGTTGCGGGTTCGACTTCCGCTGGCTCAGTTTCACAATCTTTGTGGAGCACCTGGTTGTAATTATCTGGTGTTATACATTTCCTTGTAGCTATCTCGTCTTTGTATATTGAAGATGACTTATAATCGGGATCCTGATGTCAAGCACACAAGTCAGATGTATGTGTTAAATAAATAAAAATAAAAATAAAATTATTTGCGGTGATCTTTAGCGGATTCACGTTTTATTGTATATAAGTTCAAAATATTTTTATATGACAGGCAACAACAATTCTCGTGTTTTCGTATCTTTGTACTAGCGCATGGAAAAGTGAAATAAAGGTATCATCTGAAGTTTGTAAACTTTTTGGTTCACCCACAAATGCTTTTCGGAGATAAGACAGTTTCTGATTGTCTTTTAAATCAGGATTGCTACTAATTAATGCATTAAAGAGGGTTTTAAATGTGGTCCACCTTTCAAATTTGCCCCTAAAGACCGATAGTGGAATTTTAGAAAGCTTTATGCTAACCCCTTTAGCATGATCCACATTATTAATATGTAATTTTGATCCGAAGTTAGTGCTAACGGAATTATTTACATCTTAATAATATCTGTATATAGCGAATTTTAAGCTTAACTCTAACTTTTGAATATCCTAGTTGGGAAAGATGTTGTTCCGTTTCGTCAAGTTTATCTTCATCAATTATTTTGTAGTATTCCTGCTTAATACTTAAGAATTTTTCTTCGACCTTTGACAGAAGCTCTAGATGGGCTTTCCAATCTGCCACGTTGAATGTCTTGTTCTGTGTGGCATTCAAAATTCTAGTTATTTGCGCCTTGATATTGCCTCGCCTACGACTGAGGACTGTAATTTCAGAGTTCGTCATTTTTTTACTGTTGAAAAAATACTTTAAACATTTCGCGCTAGTCTTTAACTCCGGGTCTATAGGACCAAAATGTACGGAGGTACGATAGATAAAAAATAATGGAGTGTATCACAAGTAATTTATTAACGATTGTAATTAGCGAATGGCTTGTTGCCACTGAGTTTGTTACTCACCTGATGTATTAGTCTCGTCAACAGGGTTACATAATGAAAGGGTTGCCAGTTGGCATCGATGCGGGGGTATTCCGTCGCCAAAGGCGAAGTTACAAAGCTAGTTACAGACACGGAACAATAATTATATTTGAAGAGTCAAAATATAATAAGTTATTTTTTAAGTTATAAATTACGCGATTTTTTTATCATTTTTATGTTTTTTTTTTCATTCTCGGTAACAAAGCCTCGTAATACTAAACGTCTTTCTGCTAAAATTATAAAAAACGTATTATTTGAAATTTCATTCCTGATCAAAAAGTACGATATATTAAATTAAAAAAAAAATACTGTAACCGTTATACTGTGACAAAATTGCCCCTTTACTACAAAATGACCTCATATCTCGTTTTATTTAAAAACAACATTCAGATAACTCTGCATTTTTTTGATCATCTGTCATATGTAAATATCTTACCAAATTCAATAATACTGGGTATCACAGTAACAGGGCTGCCATTGGCGACTATTTTTTAATTCTATCTCGCACCACTTTCTCAAAACTAAATTCTTTCACATATTGGTTTGACAACACATGCGAGAGAAATATACTACAAAACTTTTTTTTTAAATAGTGGTGCGAATAGAATATAAAAATAGTCGCCAGTAGCAGCTCTGCAGTAAGTAGGTAACGTGAGATTTCTACAGATTCCGACAGAGTTCATCGAAAGGAATATTTGATATCCAACATCGGGGAAGGTGGGAGGAGTCTCTGAATACAGCATCATACAGTGTGTCCTTAATGTTGGATATAAAAATTTTCGTATCGATGATCTCTATTGGAATTTGCAGAAATCTCACGCTGCGTACCCACTGGGATGGCCATTATTATTGAACATGATGTTTACATGTGCGTATGGCCATATATTCAGAGGCTCCAATGTTGGATATAAAAATGCTCGTCTCGATGATCTCCATAGGAATCTGCATAAATCTCACGCTGCGTACCCACTGGGACGTCCATTATTATTGAACTGTGCATGATGTTTACATGTGCGAAATTATTGAAAAAATTCACCGTTCTCTGACTGTTGTTTTTCAATAAAACAATGTACGAGATCATCATGTTGTAAAGGGTCATTTTTATTTTGTCACAGTAGAAATATTACACTTTATTTTTTTTATTTAATTTTTTTTAACTTTTTGAGCAGAATTGAAAATTCTAATAATAATGTTTATGAGCTTTTAATAGAAATGTGTTTTATCTGATAAGCCGTTGTTACGGAAAATAAGAATAAATAATATTGATCAAATAAGTAAGTAACTTATAACTTAAAATATATTTTTTTTTAACACAAAGGATATGCATTACTTACTACTCAACGTATAACCAACAAAGTTAACAAATGTCCAGACCGACGATCAAACCCGGAATGTCTGATTGGCATCCAGAGAATGTCTGTATGTCTGGATATCATCCGGATAGCTCAAAAATGGTACAAAATCGGTGCGTAATACCAAAGATTCCAGGTTTGATCCCCGGTCTGGACAATTTTTCCCACTGTTGGTTATGCCTGTTTAGTAAGTAATGCCCATCCTTTGCGTTTATATAAGTTATTTTCAGCGTAATTTCAGCTCTGCTGATAAATTTAATTAGCTTATATAACTTATTTTAATTTGCTTCTTCAAATATACTTCTCTTTCAATTTTTAGCCTATTCAATTAAACTGCCTTCACTTTTAGAAGTCACTTATATACTTTTTCACTTTTATTACACTACATCTTACATTGTATTTTACTATTTTTTAAAATAGAAATTGATATCTCCAAAAGCAATTTTAATGAGCTTTTAATATAAAGACGCTTACACATTTAAGGGTTTTTCAGTAAATTTAATTATATTTCAAAGTAATTTCGCGATTCTAAACGTAATGCACTTTTATTTTATTTTATTATTTCTTTGAGCTCCAGATATTAAATAATTAAACTAGTACATTTTACACTATACATTACGTTTCATTATTCAATTATGTTGTAAAAAAGCATTTTTCTAGCGAAATTAAAGTAGAAGCTTAAAGGATACGTTTATCTGTTTAAATATTATTAAAAGCTTGTTGTTAAATAAGAAATAAAAATGTGACATATATCATCCGGGTGCATTCACGCCATAGATTTTCTCAGGACTCTCACTTCCCTTTTCCTGATTTCAAATCATCACCTTATTTCACCAGAATTTCTGTAATTTTCTTTCATAAATTAAGGCGGACGATCTATTTCAAAATAGTGGTACATAAAACTTATAAACTGTATGCATCCCATATTATAACTAAAATAATTTTTCTAAATTAAAAATTTAGTCTAATGTATTTTTTAATTTATTTATTAAAATTTTGCAGATCAAGACTAATTTTAACTGACATTTTTAATATAAAATAAAGAAAAAGCTTAAATGTAATATTATTTTCATATCAACACTCTAAAACCGACATTACCAAAAGTGAGCAAAAAACTCTCGAATCTGAGTATGTCGCATAGTCAAAATAACTCCAAATCAAAATTGCTCAAGTTTGAAACATGTATATAATCATTTCTGAAAACACGCACATACTCAACAATAAAACAACATGTGCTCATATTTCAGTATGTCCATGTTTCAAAAATGAATATGAAATTACTTCTATGTGCTCATTTTTGAGTATTTCGGTGGTTCAAAAATGAGTTTGAACTGATTCTAATCATTTTTGTGTATGTTCATGTTTCAAATACAAGTATGAACTAACCTCTCTGTGCTGAGTTTTGAGTAGGTCCATGTTTCAATATTCTGAGTATTTCTGGTATTTCAGAATTGAAATCATTGGGTCGTCATATTTGAAACAAAAAGTTTCATAACAAAATGAAAACACCGATTTACTCAGATTTGAAAGTGTCGTTTTTCTAAGTGAATATTTCTAAAATTTAATAAAATTCATTAAAATGCAGTTACGATATGCTATGTTTGTTCCCACTACCGGTTTTGGCATTTCTGATATTTCATACGAAATTCAACAGGAATTTAACAACGTCAAAAATCCTTATAAACAAAAACAGTAAATCTTAGTGAATAGCTTCCCCTTGAAACTGTCACTTTTACTTTTAAATTTAAAAAAAAATGGTTATTTTAGATATAGACGAATATTTCAAATATAGAATCACGACCATAAAAGCCATAAAAGTGGCATTTCATTGCAGATGATCGACGACGAAAAGAACAGAGAACAAGCACTCAATGAAATGTTTTCTATATTCATCTATGTGAATGTTTGAATGTTAATACTATGGAATATCTAACCGTTTCAACAGACACATAAATGTCACTAAAATAAAGAAATGCTATTATAAAAAACAAAGATAAGATGTAACTTCATTTTAACCCATTTTAGGTAAAAGTTAGAAGAAAAAGCAATTTTTTCTTAGTTGTTTTCTTTTTGTCATGTCTTTATGAGCACATTCAAGATTTCTGTGGATTATAGTTAATATTAATCACAATATGCTATGGATCGTCCTTCTGGTTCAACCCACGACTTTGAGTAATAAACTTTAAAACACTCTGGTTGCATAAAGTTTCTACATTTTTAAAACAAATATAATGTGTTGTATTAACATACTTTACTTTCATTTCGTTTGTCAGAACCGTGTTTAATTATTCAGTTTTCAATGTTGGCGAATCCCGCTGAAAAATGTATTGTGGCTGCAGGAACAAGCACTCAAAATGTTTTCAGTATTCATCTATGTGGATGTTTCAAAAGTAATACCATGAAATATCGAACTGGTTCATCAGACACATAAAGGACAATAAAATAAAGAAATATTTAAAAAAAAAAACATAAATAAGATATCACTCTATAGATATTTTTCCTTTTAACCCATATTAGTGAAATGTTTAAAAAACTCAATTTGTTTTCTTAGTTACTTTTTATTTGACATGTCTTTATGAGTACATTCAAGATTTCTGTGGATTATAGTTAATATTAATCAAAATATGCTATGCATCGTCCTTCTGGTTCAACCCACTACTTTGAGTAATAAACTTTAAAACACGCTGGATGCATAAAGTTTCTACATTTTTAAAACAAATATAATGTGTTGTATTAACATACTTTACTTTGCTTTCGTTTGTTAGAACCGTGTTTATTTATTCCGTTTTCAATGTTGTCGAATCCCGCTGAAAAATGTATTGTGGCTGCAGGAACAAGCACTCAAAATGTTTTCTGTATTCATCTATGTGGATGTTTCAAAAGTAATACCATGAAATATCGAACTGGTTCATCAGACACATAAAGGACAATAAAATAAAGAAATATTTAAAAAAAAAACATAAATAAGATATCACTCTATAGATATTTTTCCTTTTAACCCATATTAGTGAAATGTTTAAAAAACTCAATTTGTTTTCTTAGTTACTTTTTATTTGACATGTCTTTATGAGTACATTCAAGATTTCTGTGGATTATAGTTAATATTAATCAAAATATGCTATGCATCGTCCTTCTGGTTCAACCCACTACTTTGAGTAATAAACTTTAAAACACGCTGGATGCATAAAGTTTCTACATTTTTAAAACAAATATAATGTGTTGTATTAACATACTTTACTTTGCTTTCGTTTGTTAGAACCGTGTTTATTTATTCCGTTTTCAATGTTGTCGAATCCCGCTGAAAAATGTATTGTGGCTGCAGGAACAACCACTCAATGAAATATTTTCTGTATTCATCTATGTGGATGTTTCAAAAGTAATACCATGAAAAATCGAACTGGTTCATCAGACACATAAAGGTCAGAAAAATAAAGAAATGTTATTTTAAAAAAACATAGATGAGATATCACTCCATAGATATTTTTCCTTTTAACCCATATTAGTGAAAGGTTTAAAAAATTAAATTTGTTTTCTTAGTTATATTTTATTTGACATGTCTGCATGAGCACATTAAAGATTTTTGTGGATTATAGTCAATATTAATCAAAATATGGTATGGATCGACCTTCTAGTGCACGATCCACTAATTTGAGTAATAATCTTTTAAACACTCTGGATGCAGAAGATTTCGACATTTTTAAAACAAATATAATGTATTGTATTGACCTACATTACTGACTGTCAGAGTCGTGTTTAATAATTCAGATTCCAATGTTGTCGAATCTCACTGAAGAATATATTGTGGTTTTAAAATATTGTTCCATTCATGTACACTTCTGTAGTACAGGGTTCGTACGCTTTTACCACAATTTTTTTAATAGAATTTGTTGCCTTTTTAAAATGCAGAAAATTATTACAAATCCTGCAATTAAACGAAGTGTTACAAGTTCTGCTTTTTAAATATTAAGTAAATTGTTTTAAAGAATTGTGGTAAAAGCGTATGAACCGTGTAGTAATGTTTATGAAATTTTTTTATCGTTTTTCTCCAAAAGCCTTTAAAAGGCAGAAATCATCATACAACCCAATAAAATAGTGCAACAAAAATTAGTAAAGTCATAGGTCGTATACGATACTTTACTTCGATTTCGTTTGTCAGAGTCGTGTTTAGTAATTCAGTTTCCAATGTTGTCGAATCCTGCTGACGAATATATTGTGACTCTAAGATAGTGTAGCTTTCTTGTACTTTGTGTACTGTAGCAAAGTTTATGAAGAATTTTTCTCGTTTTTCTCAACAAGCCTTTAAAAGACAGACATACCACCCACACATCATACAACACAATAAAATAATGCAGCGAAGAAAAAAAATTAAAGCCATACGTCGCATACGATACTTTACTTTGGTGTCGTTTGTCAGAATCGTGTATAATAATTCAGTTTACAATGTTGTCGAATCCTTCTGAAGAATATATTGTGGCTACAAATTTTTGTTGTATTCCTGTACATTGAGAATAGTAGTAACATTTATGAAGAATTTTTTTCATTTTCCCCACGAAGCCTTTAAAAGGCGGACATCATCATACAACACAATAAAATAATGCAACGAAGAAACAAAATGAAAGTCATGGCTCATTTACGATACTTTACTTCGATTTCGTTTGTCAGAATCGTGTTTAATATTTAAGTTAGAACGTTGTGATGATGAATAAGATTCTAGATATGATGAAGAATATATTGTGGCAGCAAGCTATTGTTGCATCCTTGTATACATTGAGTACTGTAGTAAGGTTTATAAATATTTTTCTCGTTTATCTCGAAAAGCCTTTAAAAAACGGACATCATCATACAACCGAATAAAATAATGCAACGAAGAAAAAAAAATGAAAGTCATAGGTCGTATACGATGCTTTACTTCGATTTCGTTTATCAGAATCGTGTTTAATAATTCAGTTTCCAATGTTGTCAAATCCTGCTGAAGAATATATTGTGCTGCAAGATATTGTTACATTCCTGTAGATTCAGTACTGTGGTAAAGTTTATGAACAAATTTTCTCGTTTTTCTCAACAATTCTTTAAAAGACAGACATACAACCCAGACGTCATATAACCCAACAAAATAATGGAACGAAGAAAAAAAAATGAAAGTCATATGTCGTATACGATACTTTACTTCGATTTCGTTAGTTACAATTGTGTTTAATAATTCCATTTACAAAGTTGTTGAATCTTACTAAAGTATAGCTGCAAGATATCGTAGTATTCGTGCACATTGCGTATTGTAGTGAAATTTATGAAGGATTTTTCTCGCGTATCTCAAAATGACTTTAAAAGACAGATGTCATCATACAACTTAATAAAATGATACAACGAAGAAACAAAATGAAATCATGTGTCTTATACAACACCCCTCCCCTTCCCGACCTAAAATCGGTTAAGAAACGGAAACAAAATAGATTAAAAAATATCTTCCACTTGTGAAGCTAAAAATCATGTAATTATGAAATGAAAAATATATATATAGTAAACTGCCTAAATTGTCGCAAATGCCTAAAGTAAATTAAATTTATATCTAAAATATATATTCTAGAACTTTCTAAAACTGTAATTTTTCCCTTTTTAGAAGAAAGTACAGGATGTGTCTTAAACTGCTTTCTGGAATATGAGAATGCTAAAAAACATTTAACCAGAAATTCACTTGTCATATGCAAATAAAATTTAAAAACGCAAAAAAAGTTTGATTTCAGTTTTTTAATGCTTATTTTTTTACAGAAACATCCAACGGAAAATATTTTAAAGAGCATTTCAATTTAATACTTTTAATTTAATTATATTTATTTTTAACACACTATCAAAAAATGAAAAAAATATATTTTCTTCTTGTTTGAAGATACTACTAGCTGTATTGTTTTATATCCTCAATGCTTAAGTTTTTCTAAAGAATTTACTACATTATATATATTTTTTCACTCTTTAAGTAGTAATAATGCTATGCATAATTCTTATTTTATTTTTCAGAATTTTCTTTTGTACTTTCGCATTATCCAAGTTCCGAATATACAAATGCACCAACAATGGCGCTAAACACTTATTTTTGACAATCATATACTTTATTTAATTATTATACCTTAATTTCTTATTAATATTTATAGTACAGTTTATAGTTCGTTTTATTATTTATTTATTGCAGATTATTTATTAAAGTTTATTTATTTTATTGCATTTTATTTTATTTTTAAATTGCTTTCCATTTATGACAATGTAATGTCTTCGATAATGTTAAATTACTGTTTAGAACATGATTAGCAACAATAATTAATCACATAAGTTATTACAGAACTTGAAACAATTGTACAAACTTCACATAGTGATAATAAAGAAGAAATGCGCCACATTATGTACCATCAACTTCACAAATTAATAAAACAAGCAACAGTTCTATGAAAGATGAATTAAGTACTCTGAAGAATTTTAAACATGATCCAGAAATTATCTTAATTCAGACAAATAAATCCAATAAATTAGCTATATTACATACCAATGACTATAAAAACAAGATGTTTGAATGTATTGATAACATGGACTGTGTAAAAGTCAAGAAAAACCCTCTTAACATAATTAACAACAAAGTAACTGAAATTGTTAATAAAGGTAATTGGCTGGATTATATGAAAGTTATTGTTAGAGTTAATAAATTAACTTTAATTTCAACAATTTTATGTAGACTTAAAGATCATAAGGCAAGGATGCCAGTAAGGGGCGATTATAAAAAAATGCTCTGGCCCCCCGTATGTGATTTTATTGAAAAATATCTTACCTACTTCAGATCATGTAATTTGTTCAACAAATGCATTCATTCAATGTCTAAATAACATCCAGTTACCGGAAAGATATATATTAGATAGTTTAGATGTCATCTCTTTATAACCACCCATTGACACTCAATGTGTTACCACAATAATAAATAACTACATTGACTGCATAGGGAACGTAAATGAAAATATGAAAACCACTTTAAAAAGTGCACTTAATCTTACAGAGAATAATAACCATTTTACATTTGACAATAAAATTTATTATAAAAAATAATGAGGCCCCAATGGGTTCACCTATATCTGGACTTTTAGCAGAATTTATGTTACGACCTTTAGAAACTGATATATTTCATAAATTAGATGTAACCCACATGCGTGGCTTAGATACCTAGACGATGTTTTCATCATATGGCAACATGTAGATACCTTACTTGATAACTTCCTTGCTAAAATCAATAACCTGTATTATAAGATTAAATTTACTTTAGAAGTGGAACAGAATGTCACACTTCCTTGCTTGGACGTGCTATTAATCAAAACCCGCCATGGCATAGAACATACAGTAAATAGAAAACCAATAGCCAATCAATCCATTATCCCACATAATGCTCAAGCACCTTTTTCACACAAAGTTTCGAAATTTAGGCCTTTTATTAAGAGAGCCTTTATAGTTTGTACTCCAGAACAGTTAACCAGTGAAATAAATAAAAAACATGAAATAGCAAGAGACAAAGAATATAAAGAAAGCACTATTAATAATGTGATTACGAGCATGAAGCAGAAGGAGAAGAAAAACTTCAATAAACAAAATTCAAAGTTTACTTTACAATATTTTACTGGGTTCTTTGAAAGATTGCAATATAAACTTAGCAAATTTAATGTATGTCTTATTGCAAAACCATCCATAAAAATAAAAAACGTAGTTTGTAAGAAAATAGACTCAATATAGCCATATCAACTATCAATTGTTTATGAAACCCCGTTCACCATAGCAGATGGAACTTTACAATATTATATAGGAATGCCCACTAAAATGTTTGAAAGACGATTAAAAGAGCACATGGCAGATATCAAATATGATAGAAGAACTACAGCACTGGCAAGACTTTAAAAATTGAAAAAAAAATAATAATTTATCCATCAAGACTTTATTTCCCATCTATTATCAATAGAAATCTATGTGCGTAACGTTAACATATGCAATAAATCCGTCTCATTTGAATTACCTAAAATTTGGCACAAGGAATAAAAAAAAAATCAATAAAGAAATATTAATTTTCACGTTTACAGTTGACCATTACAAGCACCCTTTTTTTACATATATGATCTCCTGATTTATATTTTCAAGTTTATTTTCAATAATTTGCGAGAATATTTTTTGTTTATCGTTATATATCTTTAAAATGCCGGCGGTTATGAGCGCTGAAACCTATGTCAATCATTAAAAGGTTTTTATAAGCTTTTTGTGTTTCCTCTTTGTATCACTTAAGCCTTTTATCTATATTTTAACAATAATTAACATTGATAATCAAAAACTATTTTTGCCGATCTATATTCAGGTCGCGGATATTACGAATTACGTCATTACCATTTCATTTAATGATCGAATGTTCCATTGCTGAGACCTTTATACAGCTATCTGTTAGGGAATATGAAGTTCAATTTTTCATGCAGGTTTCTCACGCAAGTTTCGCATACACTAAAAAGAATCAGCACCAATTTATATCAAGGTCTAACTGAATCTAAAATTTTATAAATTCCGTGCATTCGTTCTTGAGATATGACTATTGCTAAAATCGAGTAAATTCTGCAAAATGCAGCATAACAGCGGCACCTGTTGTGAGATTTAGACCAAAACCTAATTAACAACAACTTATGTCAACGTCTAACTGAATTTGAAGTTTGATGAAAAACCGTGCATTAGTTCTGGAGATATATTTATCGTGTTAATAAGGAAAAAAGTAATATAGCAGCGCCACCTGTTGGGCTATTTACACGAAAACGTAAGCAACATCTATTTATGTTAAGGTCTAACAGAATATGAAGTTTTATGAAATTTCGTGCATTCGTTCTTGAGATATAGCTATCGTAAAAATCACAAAAAGTGATATAGCAGCGCCACCTGTTGAGATATATACACCAAAACTTAATCAGCGTCTATATATGTCAAGGTATAACTGAATCTGAAGTTTGGTGAAAATGAGTGCATTAGTTCTTGAGATAGAACTATTGCAGAAATCTCGAAAAATGCAGCATAGCAACGCCACCTGTTGGATGAATTTCACCAAAAACTAATCAGCACCAATTTATATAAGGGACTAATTGAATAAAAAGTTTTAATAAATTAGTTTTTGAGATAGATAGCCCACAAAATTTTTTGTCACAGACAGACACAGTCAGAGTCACAGACAGACATTTTCTAAAAACAGACAAATCGTGTTCAGGACCTTCTAAAACGTATAAATCCGTCGAAAACCGGAAGTCGAAAATTTTCATGAATCCAATACTTTCTTCTTGTAAAGATAGAAGAAAGTAAAAAAATAAAAATATATTCGGTTAATAAAAGAAATTTTGGATGCATTCATTTCGCATTACTTCGAAAATAAACGAGTTTCCTACTATGTAAAGTTCTCTCAGCAGGGTAAAATCATCTAACATTAATGTATATATATATATATATATATATATATATATATATATAATGTTCTTCTATAAATTTGAAACACTAAAGTGGCCTTGTGATTTTTTTTCTTTTCTCTAATTTTAAAAAAAAGAAAACAAATGAAATATATATATATATATATATATATTATTTTATATTAAGGTTTTAGTACTATAACTTCTTATAGAAATGAAAAGTTTTGAAATAATAGTTTAATTTATCATAACATTTGTTCCTTATAGAAGTAAAACAGTGATTTGCTTAAAAATTAGTATATAATATAAAACTCTTATGTGATCTTTTTCCAGGATAAAGATGCTGAAATTTTTAATCGGCTTAAATAATAATGCTGTTAATATACATTTTCTGTTTGAAGAATGGATTTTTCCCTGATTAACTTTATATACATGTAATAATAGGAAAACTATTTTATCTACATAAGTCATTTGTTTAAATAGGAAAATCGTCGCATATGCGTATCTTCTTTTTGACAGTGCCACTATATTTAATCTGATTAGAAAACTTTAAGCAGCTCATAGAATAATCCTTCTTATTAGTAATTAGAAGAAGAGATTTATCCTCAGAATAAGAATAATGATATGAAAAATCGAGAGTTATGCTAAATAAATTTTCTGAAAAGACGAAAAATACAGTTTTTAAATATTCATTTGATAATTTATCATTAAATAGATTTATTTATGAGCAGGGTCGCCATAAGTCAATATGTCAACTACGCAGGCACTGAACACTGTGTGGTTTATGGTTTTAAAGCTCAAGTTTTATTATTATGAGTATAAACAATTCCAAAGCTGCCAATCCACAGGATCAGGTGGCCTTGTATACATATGCATTATTTTTGTATTTGGTTTGTATTTCCAAAAATGGTTTGTTGAAAAAAGTACCTAACTATTTATATAGTTTAATAAAACATGGTTTATTAAAACATGGTTATATGAACTAGTATTTCATTATTATTTTTTAAACATTCATTCAATTGTAAACAAAAGATTAGATAACTGTTATATATAATTTGTAAATAAGAAAAAATAGTAATTTAAAAAATAATAAAAATATATTCAGTTAATAAAAGGAAGTGTGGATGCATTCATTTTGCATAACTTTGAAAATAGACGAGTTTCCTACTTTGTAAAGTTTTCGGAGTAGGGAAAAATCATCTAACAGTAATGTATATATATATTATTTTCTATTAAGGCTTTAATACTCTAACTTCTTTAAATATATATATATATTATAGAAATAAAAAGTTTTGAAATAATAATATATCATAACTTCTATTCCTTTTAGAAGTAAATCCGTGATTTGCTTAAAAATTAATATAAAATATAAAACTCTTATGTGATCATTTTCGATGATAAAGATGCTGACATTTTTAATCAGCTTATATAATAATGCCGTTAATATATATTTTCTCTTTGAAGACTGGAATTTTCCCAGATTAACTTTATACATGTAATAATAGGAAAACTATATTGTCTACATAAGTCATTTGTTTAAATAGGAAAATCGTCGCACATATGTATCTTCTCTTTGACAGTGCCACTATCTTTAATCTGATTAGAAAACTTTAAGCAGCTCACAGAATAATCCTTCTTATTAGTAATTAGAAAAAAAGATTTATCCTCAGAATAAGAATAAGAATATGAAAACTATATTGTCTACATAAGTCATTTGTTTAAATAGGAAAATCGTCGCACATGGGTATCTTCTCTTTGACGGTGCCACTATCTTTAATCTGATTAGAAAACTTTAAGCAGCTCACAGAATAATCCTTCTTATTAGTAATTAGAAAAAAAGATTTATCCTCAGAATAAGAATAAGAATATGAAAAATCGAGAGTAATGTAAAATACATTTTCTGAAAAGACGAATTATACAGTTTTACATTAATGTATATATATATATACATATATATATATATATATATATATACATATATATATATATATATATATATATATATATATATATATATATATATATATATATATATATATATATATATATATATATATATATATATATATATTATTTTATATTAAGGATTTAATACTCTAACTTCTTAAAGAAAGGAAAAGTTTTGAAATAATGGTTTAATTTATCATAACTTATATTCCTTATAGAAGTAAATCAGTGATTTGTTTAAAAATTAATATAAAATATAAAACTCTTATGTGATCTTTTTCGATGATAAAGACGCTGGAATTTTTAATCGCCTTCATAATAATGATGTTAATTGACGTTGTACATGTAATAATAAGAAAACTATATTGTCTACATTAGTCATTTGTTTAGATAGGAATATTGTCGCATATGTGTATCTTCTTTTTGACAGTGGCACTATCTTTAATCAGATTAGGAAACTTTAAGCAACTCATAGAATATACCCTTTTATTAGTAATTAGAAGAATAGATTTATTTTCAGAATAAGAACAATGATATGAAAAATCGAAAGTTATGCTAAATACATTTCCTAAAAAGACGAACTATACAGTTTTTAAATATTCATTTGAAAATTTAACATTAAAAGGATTTATTTATGAGCAGGGGCGGTATAAGTCAATATGTCAACTATGCAGGCACTGAACACTGGTATGGTTTACGGTTTTGAAGTTCAAGTTTTATTATTATGAGTATAAACAATTCCAAAGCTGCCAATCCATAGGATCATGTGGCCTTGTACACATATGCTGATAAATATTTACATTGGAAATATTATATATATCTTTATAACTGTTATCAGATCTTGCTAAAGTAGACATTAGAGAACTTAGCAGAATTTTGAATGATATTTATGGTTGTGAAAAAATAAAGTATTTTATACAGAAAAAAATAGTTATAATAATGTAATACACAAACACATTCAATAAAAAATATATTCTAATAAAATTATTATTTTGAAAATTTTAAAAACATATTTTTAAAACATATTTGACTAGAATATGTAGTGAAATTCTGATGTAAATTAAATTGTAACTTCCATTGAATTTTTTCAATGAAATTACCAATATAAATATAAGTAAATGTCTTATTACCAATGTGTTATTGCGCTCCTGGATTGATTTTTAAGTTATATTAAAATAATTTTCATTTTAACATAAGATTTCTTAAAAGTCTTATTTTTGTAAGTTAATTTTGTATTTTTGAGAGTTTTTCCATGAATTCGAATGGGATAGTTTGATTTAGATTTTGTGTTAAGTTGAAATTTTATTATCGGTTTAAAATGCACTAAAACGGTAATCGGATAAAATTAACATTATACTTAAAAAATAGTTCCTCATAACCATGCATATGTTTTACACTAAATGTGTAAATAAAGTCCAAAAACGTTTAAAGAATTTTTCTTTGGTTTACTTTTACTGATTTATTCAAATTTTCTGTGAAATATGTCCAACAATTCACTGATTGGCTTGAATAAAATAACCTTTTTTAAATTCGCTAGTTACTTTTCAGCGCATAATGAATGAATCCCTTTAGAAAAATGTTTTTTTTTATTATTATTTAACGATAACGCCCATTTGAAAGAATACATATTTAATACTTTACTTCGTTACTTTTCAGAATAAAACGCAGTGGAAAATCATGGAAAAGTTTATCAGAGGAAACACAGGCATTCCATAGAGAATTCTTAGTTCTTATCTAGGAGATACATTTTTAAAAATGGTTAACTAAATTTTTCAGCTTTTGACAGAAATTGATAATAAAAATCTTTTGTGCATAAATATCGGTATTCACATAATCGAACTTCAGCAGTTACTTGGCTTATTTTCTCTTAGTAAAAATTTAAAAATGGGGGTTTTGAAACTAACGCAGCATAAAAATTAGTTATTCTCTCATAATACTAATTTTTTTGTCAAAATTCTTTAACATTATTATGAAAAATAATTATATTTCAGTTCTCAAAAGAATATTCATGAATTGAGGGGATTTTAGTTTCTTAACAAATACTTTTAAAAAGCAATGTTCTCAGTTGCTTTTATCATTTATTTAGATTCCAAAGGAAACAAAAGAATATTAAAAATGACTCGAAGGAATTCCAAATGAAATAAAAAGAGAAAGTGTTTTAAAGAAATCTTCAAAATTAAAATTAAATGCATTCTCAGAGTATGTAGAGATAAAATATCTTTGGTTAAACCGAGAAATTCTTTTCAATGCACTTTAAAAGACGCACTTGAATACAAACATGCCGAAGCATACACATATACATATATTGATATTTTTATATACTTTTCCTGAAAAACAATTTAGGACACAGTATCTGTTAACGCTTGCTTCTTCTGGTTGGTGGAATTGTAATTGCGCAAACTATTTCTTCACGATAAATATTTAAAATATATTATAAAGAAATTAATCAAACTATATAAAACAATTATGACTATCTAATGTAAAGATTTCTCATCCAATTTTGATATAAAAAAATTCTATCAAACATTTTTCAATAGATCAGTAGATTTCAATAGATTAGTTATTATTTGGTCAACTTTTTGATTCTTAACAAATACTTTTAACAAACTTTTCTGTTCCTTTTATCATTTATTTAGACTTCAAGAGAAACAAAAGAAATAAAAATGACTCAAAGGATTCCAAACAAAATAGAAGGAGAAAGTGCTTTAAATAAATTTTGGAAATTAAAATAAAATGTATTCTGGGAACAAGTAGACATAAAAATATATTTATCAAAATCATGAAATGCTTTTTAATGCACTTTAAAATACGCACTTAAATACAAACATGCCGAAGCATACACATACACACACACACACACACACACATATATATATATATATATATATATATATATATATATATATATATATATATATATATATATATATATATATATATATATATATATATATATATATATATATATATATATATTAATATGTTTATAGACATTTCGGGAAAAACAATTTAGGACACAGTAATTTTTACCGCTTGCTTCTTCTGGTTGGTGCAATTGTAATTGGCGCAAGTTATCTCTTCACGATAAATATTTAAAATATATTATAATGAAATTATTCAAACTATATATAAAATAATTATGACTGTCTAATGCAAAGGTTTCTTATCCAATTTTGATATAAAAATTCCTATTAAACATTTTTCAATAGATTAGTAGATTTCAATAGATTAGTAATTATTTGGTCAATGCATCTGGTAGTTTAAAGCGTCCCTCTAAAATCTAACGTTGAAGACATATTATATTTATCGTAACAATTGTAAATTAAATTCGATTACTTTTTTATTCTAAACAAATACTTTTAAAAAGCAAACTTCTCGGTTCATTTTATCATTTATTTAGACTTCAAAGGAAACAAAAGAAATAAAAATGGCTCAAAGGAATACCAAACGAAGTAGAAGGAGAAAGAGCTTTAAATAAATATTGGAAATTAAAATAAAATACATTCTGGGGAAACGTAGACAAAAAACTGTCTTAATCAAAATCGTGCAATGCTTTTTAATGCACTTTAAAATATACACTTGAATACAAACGTGCCGAAGCATACACATAAACATATATTGATATTTTTATATACATTTCCTGAAAAACAATTTAGGACACAATATCTGTTAACGCTTTCTTCTTCTGGTTGGTGGAATTGTAATTGGTGCAAACTATTTCTTCACGATAAATATTTAAAATATATTATAAAGAAATTAATCAAACTATATAAAAAAATTATGACTATCTAATGTAAAGATTTCTCCTCCAATTTTGATATCAAAAAATTCTATCAAACATTTTTCAATAGATCAGTAGATTTCAATAGATTAGTTATTATTTGATCAACTTTTTGATTCTTAACAAATACTTTTAACAAACTTTTCTGTTCCTTTTATCATTTATTTAGACTTCAAGAGAAACAAAAGAAATAAAAATGACTCAAAGGAATTCCAAACAAAATAGAAGAAGAAAGTGCTTTAAATAAATTTTGGAAATTAAAATAAAATGCATTCTGGGAAAAATTAGACATAAAAATATCTTAACCAAAATCGTGAAATGCTTTTTAATGCATTTTAAAATACGTACTTGAATACAAACATGCCGCAGCATACACACACACACACACACATATATATATATATATATATATATATTAATATGTTTATAGACATTTCATGAAAAACAATTTAGGACACAGTATTTTTTAGCGCTTGCTTCTTCTGGTTGGTGCACTTGTAATTGGCGCAAGCTATTTCTTCACGATAAATATTTAAAATAATGAAATTATTCAAACTATATATAAAACAATTATGACTATCTAAAGCAAAGATTTCTTATCCAGTTTTGATATAAAAATTTATATTAAACATATCTCAATAGATTAGTAGGTTTCAATAGATTAGTAATTATTTGGTCAATGCATCTAGTAGTTTAAAGCGTCCCTCTAAAATCTAACGTTGAAGACATTTTAGATTTATTGTAATAATTATAAATTAAATTCGATTACTTTTTGATTCTAAACAAATACTTTTAAAAAGCAAACTTCTCGGGTTATTTTATTATTTATTTAGACTTCAAAGGAAACAAAAGAAATAAAAATGACTCAAGGGGATTCCAAATGAAATAGAAGGAGAAAGAGCTTTAAATAAATCTTGGAAATTAAAATAAAATACATTCTGGGGAAACGTAGACATAAAACTATCGTAATCAAAATCGTGCAATGCTTTTTAATGCACTTTAAAATATACACTTGAATACAAACATGCCGAAGCTTACACATATACATATATTGATATTTTTATATACATTTCGTGAAAAACAATTTAGGACACAGTATCTGTTGGCGCTTGCTTCTTCTAGTTGGTGCAATTGTAATTGGTGCAAGCTGTTTCATCACGATGAATATTTAAAATATATTATAATGAAATTAATCAAACTATATAAAACAATTATGACTATCTAATGCAAAGATTTCTCATTCAATTTCGATATCAAAAATTTCTATTAAACATTTTTCAATAGATTAGTATGTTTCAATAGACTAGTAATTATTTGGTCAATACATCTGGCAGTTTAAAAGTGCCCTCTAAAATCTAACGTTGAAGAAATATTCTACTTATTGTGATAATTATAAATTAATGTTAATTAATTTTTTCATTTTTTAATAAACACTTTTAAAAAGCAACCGTCTCGTATGCTTTTATCCTGTATTTAAACTTCGAAAGAACATCACCAATAAAAATTACTCAAAGGAATTCCAAACGGAAAAAAAGGAGAAACTGTTTTAAATAAATCTTGGAAATTAAAATAAAATGCATTCTGTGGGAATGTTGAGATAAAAATATCTTTAAAAAAATCGGGAAATACTTTTTAATGCACTTTATTCAGTAAGCGTCCAAAAATAAACACGCCGAAGTACACATGGGAACACCTATTGATATATTGTCATATGAACTTCGTGCGAATTATTTAAGGTGTAGTATCTGTTTGCGCATACTTTTTCTGGTTTCAATAATTGTAACTGACGCAAGGCATTTTTTCACGATAAATGTTTGAATTATATTATAATGAAATTAATCAATCTATCTAAAACATTTATAACTATTTAATGAAAAGCGTTCTCCTCCAATTTTGAGGTCAAAAGTTTCTTTTACATCTTTTTTTATTATATTGGTAGCTATTTTGTAAGATTTACATCATTTTATTAACAGATCTGGTAGTTTAAATGCGACCCTTTAAAATCTAATGTTGAATAAATATTTTATTTATTGTAACACATGGGCTGATAAGTTCCCGGTCTAAAAAAGAAAACACAACTTTTTAACATAACTTTATAACTTTAATAAATAACATAACTTTAATAATAAATAATAATAATTTAATAATAATAATAATAATAATAATAATAATAATAATAATAATAATAATAATAATAATAATAATTTAATAATAATTTGAAAATAATAATTTAATAATAATAATTTAATAAATTATTAATAATAATAATTTAATAATAAATAACATAATTTTATAACGAAAAAGCCCCAAACAGTGCTCAGAAGCATCGACTCGTAGTTGTTTTTGGTCAATAGTCAACACGCGCGGCACCCACTTTGACAGCAGCTTTTTCATAGACAAATGTTCATTCAAAATAAGCCCTACACGTTCCTCGGTTATCTCCAGAGTCTGAGCTATCTCCTGCAACTTCTCTTTACGGTTTCCCAAAAATATTTTTAGGACTTTTTTTATGTTTTCAGGAGTAACCACATATTTTGCGTGGTGCATCACTGATGTCGTACGACCACGTTTAAATTCAGCAAACCAGTCAATAATGGTTGATTTACCTGGTGCAGGGTCCGGATAACGCTTATCAAGTCAAGCTTTTGTTTGAAAGGTGTTTTTTCCCATCAAATAACAGTTCTTGAAATTCTTGTTTATCCATTTTTTTTTGTTTATTAACAAAGTCGTTCAACTAAAACCACTCTAACGTTTTATCCACACGGCGAATCGTCATGACATTTTCCTGCTACCTTTTAAAGGTTAGTATTTACTAAAAAAGCATCGGTTCGGCAATTGCAACGCCATCTGTGTGCCAGACCGGGAATTTATCAGCAGATGTGTTAATAATTATAAATTAACGAAAATAATAACGAATTTTGTCCCATATGATATATATTATGAAAAATAAATTAAATTGTCACTTTTTTCTTCCAAAACATGCTGAACTAGAGTTACATAATTCAGATTATCATTAACAGTACACACTCCGTCACTGGGCGAATTACAACGTAGTCGCCATGATGTCATCACATTTCCATTTCATCCAACACAAAGATAATCTGTCAAAAAGATTGCAGAAAAACTTCATTACTGTTAATGTTAGTAACAAAAATCCACGTTTGTCTTGTATTAAGGCAGGGGTTCCCAAACTTTTAGACCAACGTACCCCTAAATCGAAGTTCATTCTTCAGCGTACCACCACGTATCAAACGTAATGCTAATATAGGAAAGACTGTGAAAGTGGAACTGCCTATACTTTGCTCCATTTCAAATCACCCTTTTAAATAAATATACTGTATTAAAAACCGATTTCCATAATATAGAAATATACTTACACCTTTGGTACAGAAGAAAAAAAAATTAAATTGACAGACTTAAATAAATGATGAATTATGTTTTAAAGAAAACTTCAACACAGAAATAAAATTTGAACACCACCTACCAGCTCTTCCAGCACACACAAAAAAAGTTAAGAATTACACTATGATTTTTTTTTTAAATTCCTGCTATTCGAACAAGCTCCTCCTACTTTCACGAATTCAGCTTTTACCTTCAGACAATACAATTTAAAAAACAGTTTTTTCTGCTAATTAAAACTATTTCATTGATTAATTTTTAAATTAGTTCTTTATTTACAAATTTTTACTTTTTCCATATAAATGTAATAACTACACGTGTTTAATCTGGAAAACTGGTTGTATCATAAGCAGCGTGTGCGGATTTCAAAGAGCTATAACAAACACTTCTAGTAACAACCATTTACAGTCTCTAATTTTCATTCGAAAATTTCCAAAAAGGAATTTTTTTCTTGCCGTTTTTAATTTTATAATATTATGCTGGTATTTCATTTAGGTACCAGCATCGCACTTTCGCGAACCAGTAGTCAGAGCTTTGCGTACCAGTACTGGTACGCGTAACATAGTTTGGGAGCCCCTGGATTAAGGTACCTTGTATTCGCTATTGAGTAAGTGAATTGAGATTCTTGGTCTCCTACACGAAATTCGTTTGTCGTGTTATGTATTAAAGCTGAATTTGAGAGGACAATATTTACACTGTTACAAATGCGAGAATTTTACACTTTTTTATTTATCTGAAATTTTCCTTTGTATTTAAAGATATAATCTTCTAATCGATTTTAACTCACTCCCTAATATGGTAGAAATAAAATAAAATATGTACACAGTTATATTTCAGATGATAATACAACATTTTAATATTTTTTAACTTAATTTTAAAATAATAAATTAGATTTAAAGCATTTTTCCGTTAGCTGTTCACAAGAGTTAAATCGCAAAATAATCTTCATGGTTACAGTTTTTTTTTTTTTTTGAGTTACAAAAACAGCGGAGTTAATTATATACCAAACCACTCTTTCCAAAACAGGACAATTGGCTGTCAAACTGCAACAATAAAATAAATTACACACTAAAATGAAGTAAATATAACTAATACATTAAGGTTAATTGATTTTTTAAATACAATTTATCATTTAACAGTTTGAAATTATTTAAATTATGATTATACGTTGCGAAAACAATTTACAAATCCTGAATTGATAGTTTAAATAATATTCTATCCCTGTTGACAAAGCTTAAATAATAAGCAGAGCAAAATTCTTGTTGATGCTTTCTTTCAACCATAATCAATGGCTGAATTTTCAATAATCGTGATCCACACCAAATTAAAGTTATGTAAAGATATTTTTTGGAACTATCTTCATTGCAATCAAGAAATCAGGCGTGATTTTCAATATAAATTTTGAATACTTCTAAAAGAGAGTCTTTTTTTAAAAAAAATCTAATTTTACTTTTATTATATGCTACTGATATATTTTTATAATAATATATTTTTACTGATACACATCAGTAATAAAGGTAATGTTAGAAGAGCACTTATACATATCACTAGTAAAAATTGTATCCCCATTTTGAGGCTATATATGACAACAAAGTTTCTGAAAATCCACATTTGCTCTAAAATTTGCGGCAGCGCATATGCTGTAAGGGTAATAGAATTTTTTTTTCTTTTTATGAAGCATCATTTTTGAAAATTAATAAATGAATTCAAAAATTTCTTTGACCGATCCCGAGGAAAAAAGTTAATTAATCAGACAGGGTTGTACTTGTTTACCACAAACTTTTAGTAGATTTTTTCGATTTTATATTTAAATAGCAGAAATTGTAGACACCTCGTTTAACTGCAGGATTCGTAATACTTTTCTGTGTTTAAATAAAGCAAAACAATATATTAAAAAATTGTGGTAAATCCGTACTAATATTGGCAGATTATAATTTAGAAGAGTTTGTAATTGTAAAAGATAACAAATCTAAAACGTATTCATGAGTTAAAAAGAACTTAAATCAGAAAGAGTGTGGTAAATAGTGTTTTTTATTTCTAAACAATTTTCTCTTTATATGAATTTTTCATACAAAAGTTTCTTTTACAGGTCTATAAAACGCAAATTACTCTCAAAGGTATACCGTGATATATATTATTTTCAATAATAATTGCTTGTTTTTCGTGACTTAAAATTTTTTTTAGGTATGAATATTTTAATAAGACAGTATTCAGAAATTGAAAAACAGAGACTTTTCATAAATGAATTAAAATTTAAGACTTTTTGTAATAGCTATAAAGAAACAATAATATTGTGTAGCACATATAATGAAATGATGCGATATATTACAGAAACAAAACTTGTTTTTTTTTTTTTTCACTTTAAAGAATAAATATACTTAAAATTTAAAAGAAAAAATTATAGCTTGTAATTTGATTCGATTTTTTATCCAGTAAACTATGCTCAGACTTAAGCGTAAAATTGTTTTGTAAAATATATTTTACAGTTTTAATATTTTTCTAAATAATGTATATAAGAGCATTAATTTGAATATAGCAACCTTTTCAGGTATGCTTTGCACTAAATTATAAGTAACTGTAAATGAGACACTGTTATCTTGTATAGCTGGGATTTCAGTCTGTGTTTACGCATACATATTTGCACATAAATATAAGAAAATGTAATGGTACATTTAGCCATAAATAAGAGTTTGCATACATATAAACAACTCTCTCAGTATTATATATACCCCTAATTCTGTTTGTACTAGACTATTACGACAGTTAGGTCTAATGGTTTATAGACAGTGTATACCTTTAACATTGTACTATTAACATTGCACTATTTCTTTAATAGTATGACTTCTCTTTATTTAATCGCAACAATCTGTGATTAAATAATTCGAAGATTACTAGTAAAATTAGTAGTATATAAAATTCTCAAACAAATAAACCAATAACCGTATGAAAAAAGAAGCAAATGTATATAGATAGGCATAAAAATACAGGCATGATTTCTGCATAAATGTATTTTATTAAAAAATATATTCACATTTTTATATATTTTTCGAATATTTTATACGTTTTTCCCTATATAAACTGTTTTTTTTTGCATTTAGTATAGTTGTAATAAATGCGTGTAATGTATAATGTATATATAAATAATGTTCTTATTTTTAAAAACTTTGGTGATCACCGTAATACTTACCCATGATGGATATGCATACTATATAATATGAAAATGAAACATGTGTAAACTATTTATAAAATGCATTGCAATTCGAATAAAATTTTGGCTTGATGACGTCATAAACTTTAAACGCTCTCTTAATGAATTGCGTAAAAGAAACATCCTTATAACCCCAAAACCGATAATCATATTAACTAACGATTTACAGGGTCGGATTAAGCGTCTCTTTTCCAATTGAAATATATCTTTGAATTGAAATTTGAATGAAATACAGGGTCAGGAAAAATCGAAGAGTGTGGCAAATAGGATCATAAATATCTCGGCAGCTCATTATTCGATCGACTTCATCCTTTATGCAAAATTTAATGTTTTTTATTGTCTTTTATATTCACTCCTTAAAATAAACAATTTCGAAAATTTGTGTATATCTTTTATCGGAACGAATATTTCCAGAGTCCGAAAAAAATAGTACGGATAATCGAGGTTACTGAAATTCAATAAGCTTCTTCACATTATTACACACTAAGTGCAAACCAAAGTTAAAGTCTCTATCTCAGTGTGTTTGGGAGATAGAGCGTTTACAGACACACACACAGACAGACGGACGGCAATTTTTTTTTTCTAAAAATATGTTTTTCGGAATTTCTGGTGTCTGAAGCGTGTAAATCCGTCAACAATTTTTTTTTCGATTTTCTAAACGATTACAAGATTTATCCTATACTACGTATGATGGGTAAGTAATAATTAAAGATCCGGTTTTTTCAACAACCTTATTTAAATTCTTGCATTTCAAATCTCGTCTTTGTCCAAACAAATTTAATGTCAATTCCATGAATGAAATTTTATTTCCCAATCTATATCTATCTGGATATTTGCTTTACCATTCAATTATTACTTTTGAAGTTTTTGAAAAAGAAACGTGACTGTAAATCTTCTTCACTTTTGATATAATTGAGACGGAAGTTAGTGAGACGGAATGTTTACTTTTTTTCAGTCCTTTAAATATAAACAGATTTATTCAATTTTTTAATGGTTTGTATCTTAAAAGTATTAAAAAAGAAAAAAAAATAATTTTAGTTTCTCTTGTAACATGCTTACAACACTTTAAATAAAATATGTTTTGCGTATTTATTACTGAAAGGTGGAACGTTTTTCATGTTACGTGGTGTGTATAAATTTTGTAGATAATATACAGGGCTACGCAAGAGAATCCGTAATTATTACTGTGTCTGAGCGTGAATTGCTTAAGGGTGTTTTTTAATTGCATTTCGTATTTTTTAGTTTAACAATATTTAGTGTAAAAATATATGTTTGTACAGTATAAATAAATTCATATACAGGGTTACGCAAAGAACTAGATACATTGCCGTCTGTGGATGGTTATTTCTGAAAGTACGTTTTCCGTTGTTACGCGTTTTCTAAATTGTAATTAAGATATCTTTTTTAACATTACCACACTTCTTTGAATTTTAAATTTATGTTATACGTGTTATTAGCGAAAGGTGGAATTTGAAAAGTGTACTTTACTTGCAACGTAAAGGCGCATAAACTTACAAAACATTTTAACTTAAATAAAAAAAACTATAAAGTCAGGGTGGCTAGTGGTCAGGGAAAAATACAGTCAAAAAAAGTTATAATTACCAGTATATTCTTATAGAAAAATTCAAATTGATTATTTGATCGAATTATCAACATAAATGTTTCTATAAGAATATACTGGTGTTTATCACTTTTTTTTTACTGTATTTTTCCCTGACCACTAGCCACCCTGAAAGTGTTTAAATTAATTGCATAGATTCAAATTTTATATAATGATATTAAAATTTCTGTGCATAAATACAGACTCCTGTAATGTTTTAGCATATTCAAGAAAATAAATTCTAATCGTAATATACACTCCTTAAATTTAGCAGTAGTATACGAAGGTGGTTTGATAAGTTATCGGCCTGACAGTAAAAACAAGATTGTTGATTCAAAATTGTTACATAATTTCATATTATTTTTCAATGTAGTCCCGTAGCAAATCAATAAATTTAAGATACACTCTTGAGTGCGAATTCTTTAGTGCAGCCATGTACGAGGGTGGTTCGAAAAGTTTCCGATCTGAAAATGAAAATACAAGATTTTTGACAATATTTCATTTCCCTTTTCAACTTGCAACACAATAAATTTCAGAAGATTCTTGAGAAATGTTCATTCTTGGGCTTTTTCGGTCGACGTTCAACAAGCGCGGCGCGCATCGAGCGGAAAGCTTTTTTATACCCAAAACATCGTGTAAAATGTGGTGAACACGGTCTATCGAGATGTTTGCAATGTCAGCAAGTTTGCGTATCTTCAATCGGCGGTCATTCAATACGGCATTGGGAATTTATGAGACAATTTCGTCGGTCGTAGTGGTGTTTGGGCGTCTTGAGCGTTCATCATCGTGAATTGATTTCCTGCCATTTTTAAATTCAGAAGCCCACTTTTTTATCGTCGAATATGAAGGACAAGAATCCTGTAAAATAGACTTAACTCTTTTTGTATGTTCGTGGGGTTACATATTTTTTAACAAAGAATTTTATGACAGCTCTAACTTCAATTCTTTCCAATTTCCGAAAATGTCAAAACTTTCTTACTTTACTTTATCGCCCAGCAATAACCAATAAACTCACGCATCTGAAACTGGGTGGCATGTCACCTAAAAGATCATACTTTACAAACAACATTGACATTTAGTCATACTTGATCCATTTCTGTGATAGGCCGAGAACTTATCAAACTGCCCTTGTATAGCATTATTTACGTAATTCTAACTTACATCTTAAACGAAGAAAGTGGTTTCCAATTACGAGGCTAAAGGCAAAAATTGCTTTTCAGAAAAAGTGATACTATATTGCTTAGAAATCTAAGCAGTGTACGCAATCTGCGTATACTAATAATTTATTTTACCATTTTAAAAGATCTTAAATCATAATAAAATATTTTTCCATATTTTATGTTTATTAGTTTAATACAATCTAAAACATATTTTGTAACGTAAAATAAAAAAGTTATACATTTTTTTAGTAATTTAAATTTCTTTTAAGAAAATATTTTCAAAAAAGACATTAAAGAGAAAAAAAAATATATAGTTTTTACTAATTTCTTTTTTCCAATTTATTAAACTTTTGACAACAAAAATAAATATTCACTGGTATTTTCATAGCTGTATATTATCTAGAGTGTTTGACTATCACTTGTTCTGAAGAGAAATGTTTCTTAATTTTACTCAGACACTTGTGATTAAATAAGACGAAGATTACTATTCTGCAGTTGTGATACTTAAAATTTGGGTCAACTTCGCTGGTATAAAATTGGAAATTTAAACAGAGAAATTATTTACTTCTTCGAATGGATTACGTTTCTTACAAAATTCAAAAAGATTTTATAAGTCCAAATAAGAAACAGTTGTAAACTAGTATTCCAAAGTACCAATTTTCCTTTTAAAATAAAAGTTTTATTATTAAATTTCCAAAGAAAATGTTTACTGTATATTCCGATGCATAACGCACACCCTTGATTTAAAATCAGAGAAATTTAAACAGAGAAATGAATTACTTATAAGGCGATTTTCATTACAATAGTATTCTAATATTAAATATATATAGCATTCATAAGTAATGATTGTTCCAACAAAAGTGTTTGATGTTACAAACGTTTCTTACAAAATTCAAAAAGATGTTAAAAGTCCAAATAAGCAAAAGTTATAAACCAGTATTCCAAAGTACCAACAAAAAATTCTTTCAAATACATGTATTGAAATCGAGTATCGCTTGGACATTGCTACTACACGTAACCAAGGGATCTCACATCGAGATGTATTAACCCTTAATTGCATAGTGATGTAAATTTCCATCACATTTTATTTAACTTTTAATAAATAAATCAACTTCTTCGCCACCACTATATTTATAAAGAAATATTAATCCAGTAATTTTCCCGTGAAGTATGTTGCTGAACAAAGTTAAAAAACTATCTTAAAATTTCTGGTGTCTAATATTTAATATATGTATAAAAAAACACAATTGTAAAAGAAAAACTCATGCAAAGAAGGGTTAACTTTTGTACTTTTATTATAAGTTAGTAAACACATTTTGTTTCTATACAAACAAGTTTTTGTTTTACATAATTTTGAAATGTGTCCTATAATTTTCGGACGCCCTGTGTATACTTAAGATTTTTATATAATGTTGGAATAATCATCTTTTTAGCATTTAAAATAAAATACAGAGAAAACAGTATTACAATTTTGCCCTTTTGCCGGAGAGTCAGAGGACTAAAGTAAAATAAGTATTTTTTAAGGATGAAAAAATGAAATCATGGCGTCATATGTCCTTATTTTAAGATATGAAAACAAGAATAATTAAACACAAAATTTACTTTCTTTTCCATTAAAAGAAAAATAATTATTGGCATAATTCTTGGAAAAATAATGATTAGCAAGCATAGAAAAAAAGGATTACGCGTGAATTTTCACAACTGACGAAAATAAAATACTGTATTTTTTATCACATAAGTTAAGTGCCGCATGTATTTTTTTATGCTTTTTCTTTCATCATTAAGCTATATTTCGTTTATTAAAAATTTTAAGTTTATTAATGAGAAAAAAATTAAATATAATTACGATAAAACACAAAAAGGGATTAATTTTTTTAGCATTTTACTAAGGTTTATCAAAAGTTAGTTTTTTTTTTCAAAGTAACGAACGAAAATATTTCAATCTATGACACGAGTACATGGATTTTTTCTCAATGTTGAATATTCTATACTCTTATATGTCTAAACAATTATTACATCATATTCATTTTTCTCAAGGGATTTCAACAGAAATTTTTGGTACAGAAAAATTTTGTGATATTTTTATTATTTGAATATTTTGTAAAATTAAATTCTGTTTTAAAGCTATCGATCGGTAAAATTCCTGTTAGTTACTTTCATCAGTTTTAGGTAGCTTTAAATACAAAAAAGTATAAAGCTACCTATTGAAGCCGTTCGTAGGAAAGCAGTTCCGGAAAATTTCGATATATTTTCACCGATCATGACCCCCAGACCCCAAAACCACCCTCCGTTCAAATATTGATTTATATATATATATCTGATCTATGTCATACGATAACGCTCGTATTTATAAATTGATTTGGATAAAACTAATTGTGTGTATTAAGCTCACCAATGCCTCGACCGAGTTCGTTGGCCAGCTTGGTCCGCCGTCTTGTTTCAAGATGGCGGCCGCTAAAAATTTTAAAACTAAAATAAATATACAAAAATGTTAAAAATTCAAATTTATTTTTTAATTACGTGTTAGGTTTTGATAGAAGGATTTCCAGAGCATTTTTTGTTTTACCTCTATCTTAAAAAATGGCTGAGATAGAGCAGTTTGAAATTCTAGGGTGGCTGACATTTTGAAACAAGAGAGCACATTAGAAAAAACCAACGATTAATTTATGAGTTTTAGTGAACGCGATTTCTCGGAAATTATTCTCTTTCATTGTTGTAATCATTTTCCCAATCATACGCATAAAACTATATATTCATATCCGTTAAGGCCAAATCCTTGCCAAACTTGGCTATAATTGGCGAAATAGCGCCAAATTTGGTGACCAAAATAAATCTTCATAAAGGAAGCTAACTGGGCTATAGCTCAATAATTTAGCGAATTTCTTATTCAAATTCAGTATTAACGAATCTTTTGTAAACGGTTTCTTTGCATATTGGCATGCTGTTTTCGAGTAACATTAGCAAAAATTTTAAAACGAAGATATAAGAAAGCTACCTTTTCCTGCCGGTACAGGCCGGAAGGACTTTTTAATTTAGCTTAATTTTACAAAACATCTATATTTCTTTAAACAAGTTGTTCATATTTATTATAATTTGCGAGTTTGAATTTTTACTTTATTCTGTCTTTACAAGAAGAGAGTGTTGGATTTATGAAAATTTTCGACTTCCGGTTTTCGACGGATTTATACGTTTTAGAAGGACATTTATACGTTTCTCCTGAACAAGATTTGACCATTTTTAGAAACTGTCTCTCTATGAGTCTATCTGTCTGTCTGTATGCGACAAAAATGTTGTGGCTCTCTATCTCTAGAACTGATGCACGAAATTTAATAACACTTTATATTCAGTTAATCGCTGATTAATTTTTGGTGAAAATCACCTGACAGGTGGCGCTGCTATGCTGCATTTTTTTGCGATTTCCGCAATAGCTCTATCTCAAGAACTATTGCACTTATTTTCATCAAACTTTAGGTTCAGTTAGACCTTGACAGAAATAGACGCTGATTACTTTTTGGTGTAGCTATTCCAACAGGTGGCGCTTCTATACAACTTTTTTCTCGATTTCTACGTTAGCTATAGCTCAAGAACTAATGCACGAAATTTCATCAAACTTTAGATTCTGTTAGACCTTGGCATAAATAGATGCTGCTTACGTTTTGGTATAAAGTGTCCAACAGGTGGCACTGCTATGCTACTTTTTTCATTATTATCACGATAACTATATCTCAAGAACTAATGCACAGATTTTCACCAAACTTCAGATTCAGTTAGACCTTGACATAAGTTGTTGTTGATTAGGTTTTGGTCTGAATCCCTCAACAGGTGGCGCTGCTATGCTGTATTTTGAAGGATTTACACGATTTTAGCAATAGTCATTGTTCCGGCTAATTTGTAAAATAGCTATTTAGCCAGCGCATGCGTAGTTTGAACTCATATTTTCATGTGAACTGAAGAGAAATAATTGTTCTGTTGATATGTAGATTTCTAGATGTATTGCGTCGAATATTTGGCGCTAATATTCTTTTATGTATTTAAATGTTATTAAATGTCTTTTTGTGCCATAAATGAAATTGATCAGCTTAGATTAGTTTACTAGATAGTTTTACACTGAACCACACGTAAGATTTTAGAATATATTTATCATTTTACTTAGATTAGTTTTGATTCGAATTCGAAAGAATGGAAGATAATCGTACATTTTTGGTGCAAGCGGCCTTGAAAAGGATTATGATAACTTCGTTCGGAGAAGTAGAAAATAGAAAGTAATTATTTTGTTTGACTGGAAATCGGTGAGTTTATTTTATCATTATATTTTGTTTTGAAAATGTCTGAAAATAAACAAACGAAATTGCGTGATACGCATCGGAATCTTCTCAATAAAATATTTGAAAATATTGATCAATATTTAACTAATACAGAATATTCTGTACAATAATTAGAAGAACTTCTTGATAAATTGAATGAAAAATATAAAAATATCAAGGAACTTGATAACACCATTATAACTACGATTAATGCTAAACATATTGAAAACGAAATTGTAAATTGTGACTTGTATGATCAAAAAGTAATATCATATAGATCAAAACTGAATTTTAAAATAAAAAACTTATGTTCTAATGATAATAATGCTTATGTTAACAATGTTTATCCAGTGCGAGCAGATCATGCTACTACCGAACTAAAAAAAGTGAAGCTTCCAAAATTACAAATAAATAGGTTTTTTGGTGAACCTGATAAATTTATGGAATTTTGGAACACATTCGAAACAGCCATAGATAAAAACACAAGTCTATCAGATATTGAGAAATTTAGTTATTTGAAAAGTTTAGTTTCGGGAACGGCTGCAAACACAATAAGTGGATTCAGTCTAACGGAAAAAAATTATGCAGCGGCCGTATCCCTTTTGAAAGAAAGATTTGGTTGACATGATATGCTCGTACATGCTCATTTGAATAATTTACTAAATATGAAATATCTGAAAAGTTCTTCTGACACTCGGGGTTTAAGAAATCTGTATGATAAATGTCTAGTACAAATTCGTAATTTAGAGTCACTAGGCGTAAAATCAGATACATACAGTGGATTACTTTGTCCAATATTACTTAAATTAATACCTCCGGATTTAACGTTAGAATTCAATCGGAAGTTAAATGATGGTGAAATGTGGAATATAGAAAATCTCATGAGTTTTCTTAAAAACGAAGTTGAAAGTAGAGAAAGGGTATTAACTATCCATGATTTAGATGTTAAAAAATCATTTCCCAGTGATAATAAAATTGAACATAGATCAAAATTTATTGACAAACAATCAAAATATAAACCGAGATTGCAATATAGTACGAAAGGATTTAAACAGAATAATGTTTCATCTGCTGAATTAATGACTTCTGTAAATAAGAATTCTTGTTTATTCTGTAACAGTATTGATCATAATAGTGAAATGTGTCAATATTTGACTATAGATCAGAAAAAAGAAATATTAAAAAGGCAGGGAAGATGCTTTTTATGTTTACAGGCCAAACATAGAATTAAGGAATGTGAAAAAACTAAAATGTGTGATATTTGTAACAAAAAACATAGTATGGCCATTTGTTTCCAACTTGAAAATGATTTAAAGGTAAATACGGATTAGAGTGTCGTATCTGTTTCACATTGTGATAACAGTTCTACTAATAATGTACAAAATAAAAACACACAATGCAACATTTTTTTGCAAACTTGTTCCGCGATGGCAAAGGATCCGAAAGATAATAGAACTGAACCAGTTCGTATTTTATTGGATAATGGTAGTATGAGAACATTTATAATTCGCGAGGTTTCACAAAATTTAAATTTACCTGTTATTAGAACAGAAACTTTATCTGTTTATACTTTTGGAGCCGAAAAGGCAACTGATAAAACGTATAATGTAGTAAAAGTAAAACTAGAAAATAGAGATGATCCATCCTTAAATATTGAAGTTGAAGCCCTCGAGACAGATCAAATTTCAGCTGCTTGCTTACCCACTCCTGATAAATACATTCATAAAACTTATAGTCAATTAAAAGGTTTACAATTAGCTGACAGTTACGAATGTATTAATAATAAAATTGCAGTGTTAATTGGATCAGATAATTATTATAATGTTGTAACTGGCAGAATCAAAAGATTAAAGGATAAACTCGTAGCTACTGAAACCCTTTTTGGCTGGTGTTTACAGGTTACATGGGGTCAGCCAACGAATTGTTTAGCATGAAAATTATAGTTGAAGAAAAGGATATATCGGATCAAATCAGAAATTTTTGGCAATTAGAAAGCTTAGGAATTGAATCTGAAACTAAAGATGTTAGTAATGTAGATGAAGAAATTATAACTGAATTTCAATCAAGCATAGTTTTTAAAGATAATCGGTACAAAGTTAAATTCCCATGGAAGTCTAATTTGAAAATGTCTCTTAATAATAATCGCGAAGTGGCATACAGCCGATTTTTGAAGCTGAGAACAAATTTTACAAACGATCCATTGTTATTCTCGGAATATAAAGCTATTTTAGATAGTTATTTAGAAGAGAATATTATTGAACCTGTTGAGAACAACACATCGGAGGGAAACACATTTTGAGCAGTAATTCGCGAGGATAAGTCGACTAGCAAAGTCAGAATCGTATTCGACGCAAGCGCCCATCCTAAAGGTGAACTTTCACTAAACGATTGTTTATATACAGGCTTAAATCTTATCCCTGAACTGTTCAGCCTTTTAATCAAATTTAGAAATTTTCCTGTAGCAATTACTGCAGACATACAACAAGCATTTTTACAGATCAAGATCGATGAACAAGACAGGGACTTTACGAGATTTTTTTGGGATGATGAACCATGGGTTGAAGATCCAGGTAAGGAATTTAAGATCTTCAGATTAACAAGAGTTCTCTTCGGTGTGAAGTCAAGCCCCTTCCTTCTGGCAGCTACTATCAAACATCACTTACAAAGGTATGTAACAACATTTCCTGAATCTTTTGCTATTTTAAATTCATCGTTATACGTTGACGACCTGATTACTAGTGAAAGGGATGTTAATTATGCATTTAAATTAAGTAAAGAAGCCTTTAAAATATTTCAAGATGCCAGTATGACTTTTAGGAAATGGAAAACAAACTCATTATATTTACGTGAAAAATGGGAAGCACATGGTTTACACGTTGATGAAGTAACAGATAACTTAAATCTTAGTAATCAGCATTTGATACCTTCCAAGGTTTTAGGGGTTGCTTGGGATCCAAACAGTGGTAAGTTTTCATTTAGAACTCAAAACTTAGAAAAATTCCTGTCGAAAAAACTTAGTACTAAACGTTATCTATTGCAGACTGTTGGTCGTATTTTCGACCCAATTGGTTTTATTAGTCCTTATACTATTAGAATTAAATGTTTAATCCAAGAAGTTTGGTGTTTAGGACTTCACTGGGATGAAAATCTACCCAAACAATTGGATATTTTGTGGAATGAATGGTTCGAGAAAATCAAAGAACTGAATAGTATTAATGTTCCCAGATATTATTTGGCAGATATTGCCATCGAAGAAGTTGATTATTTTGAGTTACACAGCTTTTCAGACGCTTCAAAGAAAGCATATGGTACAGTAGTGTACCTTAGAGCAGTATTAAAAAACAAGAACGTTGTTACCAGCTTTATTGCAGCAAAAAGTAGAATGGCCCCATTAAAAACTGTTTCTATACCTCGCCTAGAATTATTAGGCGCACTTTTGTCTGCTAGACTTTGTCATAAAATTGCTAAAAACTTATCTTTTCCTGCAACTTGCTACTTTTGGACTGACTCTACTATTACTTTCTATTGGATTAGAGGAGAGTCAGAAAGATTTAAAATGTTCGTCAGAAACCGAATAAAGGAAATAAAAGATCTTAGTGATCCACTTAGTTGGTTTCATTGTCCTGGACAAGATAATCCCGCCGATCTAGTTACTAGAGGTTTGAAAGTTTCAGAATTGAAAGATAATCATCTTTGGTGGCAAGTTTCCCAATGGTTAAAACAGGACAGATCTCTTTGGCCAAAATTCGAAAAACCATTTGATAAATTAGATATTTCTGAAGTTAAGGATCAGTTAGAACTAAAGAAAAACACTGCTGTGAAATCAACTATTGTAGATAAAAATGAAGGAAACACTGATTTAATTAATCGATATTCTTCTTTTATAAAATTAATAAGAGTTACTGCATGGTGCTTGAGATTTCTGAATAACTGTAAACCAGAACCAAAAATTAAGAAACATGATTATTTCGATATTTCTGAGTTACAAAATGCAACGAAAAAACTAATAAAGATTGTACAAAATTCCACATCTCAAACGGAAATTCGATGTTTAAAAGGAAAACGCCCTCTACCAAACAACAGTAAGATCTTGAATTTAAATGTGTTTTTAGATACAGATGAACTGTTAAAGATCGGTGGAAGACTGAAGTTTTCTAATGTATCAGAATCTCAGAAACACCAAATACTGTTACAAAAGTCTCACTATTTTACCGACCTATTGATTGAATATCATCATAAAAAGTTTCTACATTCGGGTACTCAGACCACTCTTTCTTTATTAAGACAGTTTTATTGGATACCATCTGGTCAGAGCCAAGTAAGACGAATTGTAAATAGATGTATGACTTGTCTTCGAACAAAGCATCAAACTATTCAACAAATGATGGGTTACTTGCCCCGTGATAGAATTATACCCTCTAGACCATTTGAGAAGACTGGCGTGGATTTAGCCGTTCCTATTATAACAAAGCCTAACTTAAAAAGATCAAAAATAACACTAAAGGCATACATTACTATATTCATCTGCTTTTCGACCAAAGCCGTTCATTTGGAAGTTGTTTCAGACTTGACCACAGAAGCATTTTTAGCCTGTTTAAGAAGATTTGTTGCTCAACGATCTAAACCTTCTATTATATGGAGTGACAATGCCACAAATTTTAAGGGTACTTGTGCTCTTTTGAAATCCTTTTATCAAATTTGTGCTTCGGATGAAATTCAGCAATTTAATGCAGAAGAAGGAATACAATGGAATTTTATACCCCCTGCATCACCACATTTCGTTGGATTATGGGAATCGAATATCAAACAATGAAGCGAATCCTCTTGAAGATAACTAAATCTTCTATCTTGAATTTTGAAGAACTGACAACACTCGTGACACAAATTGAGGCAGTTATGAATTCACGTCCGTTAACGCCCTTGTCTGCAGATGTTAATGATTTACAATCACTAACACCTGGTCACTTCCTTATTGGAGGTCCTCTCTTAAGTATTCATGAAAATAATTATGTTTTAGATTCTTTACCATTTTCTTCTAGGTGGACACTGATTCAAAGATTAAAAATGCAGTTTTGGCAGCGCTGGAGCCGAGAATACTTGAATGAACTGCAAGTCCGCAGTAAATGGAAAAAGCCTTCACTAAATCTTGAAGTTGGTCAGCTGGTCTTGTTAAAAGATGGAAATGACAAATTTATAGATTGGAAATAAGCTCGAGTTTTGAAAACCTATAAAGCTGATGATGGACTTGTTCGTGTCATCGATCTGAAGACATCCAAGACATCCATCTGAAGACATCCATTTATATTACGTAGAAACATTACTAGAGTAGTGCCTTTGCCATTTTATGATAATGTTGGACAGCCGTCCAACGCCGGGCGGGATGTTCCGGCTAATTTGTAAAATAGCTATTTAGCCAGCGCATGCGTAGTTTGAACTCATATTTTCATGTGAACTGAAGAGAAATAATTGTTCTGTTGATATGTAGATTTCTAGATGTATTGCGTCTAATATTTAGCGCTAATATTATTTTATGTATTTAAATGTTATTACATGTCTTTTTGTGCCATAAATGAAATTGATCAGCTTAGATTAGTTTACTAGATAGTTTTACACTGAACCACACGTAAGATTTTAGAATATATTTATCATTTTACTTAGATTAGCTTTGATTCGAATTCGAAAGAATGGAAGAGAATCGTACAGTCATATCACAAGAAGTAATGCACGGAAATATTAGTTATTGGATATCTGCATTACTATTAATTTAAAACCTGAAAAAAGTACATATGCCCATAGCATTCCTCATAAATCCCACTTTTTGTAATAAAGATTAAAGTATTTTGTTTTTATAATAAAGATTAAAGTATTTTATTTTTATAATAAAGATTAAAGCCTTCGTATAGCCTAAATTCCTTGAATTATAAATTAACTTTTTTTTTAAGAAATCTATGCAAATAGAGTGTCAGTCACTGGTTCACTTTGTGTCAGTTCTTGGTGTTTCAAAATAGGGATGTTGTCAGTTACTGGGTTTTTTTACCCTATTTATGAAAAAAAAAAATTATAATAAAATGTATAATTTTTCAAAATTTGGCCAATAACATTTTGTTAATATATCTGTATTATCCTTTCAAAGGCAAATATAAGTATAAAATCTATATATATATTTGTCTTACGTGGCGGGGAAATAGGGCTGAATTTCTACCTTACCGTTGGCAACAGCCGTAGTTTCCAGAGCTCAGACCAATGAACAGACAAGATTGTGTTAGGACTCCAATATGGCGGTCAGTGTCAGAGCAGTGAAACTGAAGCTAGCAATTATTAAAAATAAAATAATATGAACGTAATCCAAAGCGTCTGAGATGATTCCTCATTTTAATTATGAGTAATATTGTTAATTTCAAATGAATTCTCAACTCTTATTTAGAGTTTAGTTACGAATTTCACTCGCACAAAATATCGGATATAATAAAATATAAACATTTTAGAGTGCCCCTGCTGCCATCTGCAGCTGTTTTATTGAAGTAAAAATAATTTCTTTTTCCGAAATGTATAATCAATTAGAATAATAAAATGTCGAACGAAATTTAAACAATCATTGATGATAAACTATCTTCCTACCACGTAGTGTTTTTTTTTTTTTTTTTTTTTTTTTTTTTTTATGAATTAAGCCGTGTATTCCGGCTAGAATTACTAGAAAAATAAAAAAAGGGGCGAGCGAAGCGAGCTGGGATCGCGTAGCGGTCTCAATGTGAATTGCTTTGCAATTCACGGGGGGTTGACGAGCGTTAGCGAGTAATGGGCTGAGCCTCCTAGTAAATTTAAAATTTTGTAAAAGTGATTTGAACGAGAAAGAATTTTTATTGTGTCAGTTACAGGGGGTTTCACCCTATCTTGAGATATTACACTAAATAAAAAATCAGTTTCAACTTAGGGAAAAATGCAACATTTTTATTTTCTTTAAATCCATTGTAAAATGCAATACAATTAACATTATAATTGGAAATATCTTTTAATATTTATCTAATTAAATTACGTAAAGTATGCAAAATTTCATGAGCGATTTTCCGCCGCACTTTTTCATTGTACTTCTTAAAATATTCGAGTAACTCATCCATCGAACAATTATCTGAAATAAAATAATTTTTAATAAAAATCTTTCTTTCTCGGCTAAAATGCATGGAACTTTTGAGAAAATTGTTTTTAAATTTTATGGAAACTTTCAAAGAATGTACAGTGTGGTTATAATATAAGTATCTCTGTTTGGAGCTGTCTGTAGCTTGAAGGAATAACCCGAATTATACCAAAATTGGTACACTTACTAATCGCGAAGGGGGAAGACGAATGGAACAATAAAAAATAGTTACAATAATCGCCAACAGATGGCACTACCCGACCTGTCGGTACAAACACCGTTGTGTACCGTGGATGTGTCGCAAACCTCAATGACTTGAAAGATCGCATATCAAAATATATGGGAAACATCACTCCTGGTGCGTTACATTTCGCAGTTGAGCAAATCGTGCACCGCCTGGATTGTGTCCTCCTGCACAATGGCCATGTGGAACCTGAAATTCATCGGAACCGCCATTGAAAAGCGTAACAACATTCACTGTGACCCTTTCCAATAAATTAGGTTTGTCATCCGGTTTTGCGCCTTACAGTTTGTTCTTGTATTACTCATTATATTTCACACTCAAAAGTGCCATCTGTCGGCGATTATTGCAACTATTTTTTTTTATTGTTCCATTCTCCTTCCCCCTTCTTGAATAGTAATTGTACCGACTTTGATTTCATTTGGGTTATTCTTTCAAGCTACAGACAGCTCCAAATAGAAAAACTTATATAATAACTACCCGGTATATCTAATTTTCACCCTTGTTACTTTTTAGAATATAAAATGTTAAAAGTTAGGAATAGAAACGCTTATCGTTTGAAATTCGAGAATTTTAAAGGAATTCCTACTTCTTATCTACAGCGAATATACTTCAATAAGTTTATACAACTTTTCAGACCTTTACAGACATTGATAAATAAATATCTTTTGTGCAAAAATTGAGGAAATTACTTAATTGATTTTCTGCTTTTACTTGACTTATTTGCTCTGAACTCATAAAATTTTGAAAGTGTCGATGTATAAAAATTAGATAACATTTCATAATATTAAAATATTATTTTGGCTGTCTTTTGTATTATCCTCTCGCGACCACAAGCTAAAACTAGTCGTTGGAGGCCACCGTAACCCATCCTGGATATTCATAATATAAAATATAAAAATAAAACATGTGTAAACTATTTATAAAATGAATTGCTATTCGAATAAAGTTGTGGCTGGAGGACTTCATAAACTTTAAATGCTCTTTTATTGAATTGCGTAAAAGAAGCATCCTTATAACTCCAAAAATTATAATCAAAATAACTAACGGGTTACTGCGTCGGATTAAGCGTCTCATTTCTAATTAAAATATATCTTTGAATTGAAATTTGAATGAAATACAGGGTCATGAAAAATCGAACAGTATGGAAAATAGGATTACAACTATCTCGGCAACTCATTATCCGATCGACTTTATTCTTGATGCGAAATGTATATTATTTTATTGTCTATTTTATTCACTCTTTAAAATAAACAATTTCGAAAATTTTTATATACCTTACATCAGAACGAATATTTCGAGAGTCCGAAAAAAAAAATTCCGGATAGTCGATGTTACTGAAATTCAATAAGCTTCTCCCCATTATTACATACTAGGTACATACCAAATTTCATGTCTCTATCTGAATTTGTTCGGGAGATAGAGCGCTTACAGACACACAGACAGACGGACGGCAAATTGTTTTTCGTAATCTCTAATGCCTGAAACGTGTAAATCCGTCAATTTTTTTTTTCGATTTTCAAAACGATTGCAACTTACCCTACACTGTAAAAAATGACCAATGTTTCTTATTTTATGAAAATGTGCTATAACCACTAACGAAAATATAACATAATCTTCTGAGTTATCCGAAATTTCAAATAGCATGTTACATTGTCTTTTGAATCCCTAGAAACGAATACATTTTCAAAATTTAAAGAATAATTTATAAAAACAAATTATTTTTAGCTGCCCGAATTTTTCAGAAACGTTTCCGAAGGGTTTTTATAGTGTATTAATTAGTATCATCAGCCTGGAATACCTGTTTTTCGAATGCTATCAATTCTGAAGTAAACATTTTCATGCTAAAAAAAAATGTTTAACAGACAAACATGCAAAATTAACAACGTTAACAATAACATTAAAATTAAGATTATTTCTTTACTCTTCCATGTATAAATTAACTTATGCGGCTGAAAACGTGTACTTGAGAATGGATAACATTAAAAAAAATAGGTATTCCAGCCTGAGGACACTAATTAATACACTATAAACACCCTTCGGAAACATTTCTGAAAAATTCGGGCAGCTAAAAATAATTTGTTTTTATAAATTATTCTTTAAATTTTGAAAATGTATTCGTTTCTGGGGATTCAAAAGACAATGTAACATGCTATTTGAAATTTCGGATAACTCAGAAGATTATATTATATTTTCGTTCGTGGTTATAGCATATTTTCATAAAATAAGAAACATTGGTCATTTTTTACAGTGTATACCACGTATGATGGGTAAGTAAATACTATAGTACTATATATATATAGTACTACAAATACAGATGATCGTCCAGACTTTATGGAAACAATTTTTACAATTAATTTCTGGACATATATACCATATTCTTTGCGACAATTTTACTGTACTGTATAGCCCAGACTCTTGATTATAACTCTGGATTGAAATTTCCATCATAATCACAATCATATCATTTTTTCCCCACACCCTCTTGCAAAACATTCCAAAGTTTTCCAATGTTTTGTGGTGGACGCTTTCTAACACAGCTGGTGATAAATTTATCGTAACACTGGATGAAACATGGTTTTATTTAAGTGAATGTAAGAAAATAAGAGTAATTTTTAACAATTAATAGAAAAAAAAAATGGGTTTGGGAATGTAAAGAAAAATTTCCAAAAGAATTCATGATTTCTGCTGGATTTTGTTATGAAATTAAATTAAAGGTAAAAAATCCAATAAAGCTAAGGTGATTTCACTTCATTATCAGTAAAATATTTTAGAACCCATTTCTGAAGAAGAAATTCTAGCTTTATATGAAAAAAAAAAAATAATTGAGCTTCATATGAAAAAAGTCTCCCAGCCGCTATTCCATAACTCAATTGACGCATATTTAGAAAAGAAAGAATACCAAACGGAAATAAATTGTGTCTCAATTGAAGAAATGCATATAAAATCCCCTGACGCCACTCCCCCCCTCCCCTTCATCAATGGTTTTTGTTTTTGATTTTGGATTGTTCAAATGAATTCACAAACATTGAAAAGACTAAAGTTTTAGAAGATGTACCGGGAAAAAATTGACATGACTGCAGAGTTGCCAAGTCTCCGGCTTTTTGCACACCAGTAATATTTTAGAAAAAAAAAATTGTTTCTTTAAATTGCAGAATGCTCCGATTAAATAAAACAACATTTTCTGTACTTAAATACTGTTATCCTAAAAGCCAGAGACTTGGCAGGTCTGTGACTGTAACATAGAAATTCTATTATCATACAAATTTCAAACCGGAGCTATAGCCAAAAGTCAAGGCTATACAACAAAGTCAAACTATTGCATAGAACATGTCATTTATGCAAAGAAATTAACTTTGAAAATCGTTTACATAAAGTGTGAATGACCTTCTGTACTCATTCATTGCTTTTTTACAAACAAAAAACTTCTTAAATGATAGAAAAAAGCCATCTTTCTAAAATTGATACTTTAGGGGTTTGGTAATTTAGATTCACAAATATCTATCTAAAACTACTAGTCCTCTAAATTATCGATTTAATTATCAATAACCGGAATTCATACAATAACAAATTTAAGGCCTTTAAACAAGTGAATTATCTACAAATTCTTAAAAATTTTTATTGTCAAGTATTTAATTGAATAGTTATGGAAATTACTTACTTTCTTGGCCACACTACACTGTCTTGAAGGCATTTTGCCAACTCAGATGAAAAAATTATATATTTTATTAGGAAATCAGCATCGATGTTATCAATTATTGGTTTTATTTTAAAGCAAAATAATTTCAGTTACATAGAAGTGAAGTCAAAATGTAAAAAAATTAAACAGTTTAGTTTTTATGAAGTAATTAATACACGTTTCAGGTACCCGAGGTACACATTTTCGTACCTCGGGTATGAAGGAGATAAAATATAGAATATATTTATTTCAATTCTCAAAAGTATTTTTAAATTTTGATAATTTTGATTCTTAAAATTTTGATTCTTATAATTTTGATTCTTTTAAAAAGCTTTATTCTCAGTTGATTTTACCATTCATACCTCAAAGAAAATAATGAAAATAAAAATTGGTAAAAAGAAATTTCACAAGAAATAAAAATAGAAAAGAAAAATTATGCATAAAGCATAGAAAATGAAACTCATTCCAACACTTAAAGAATGCTTTAACACATGCTTTAGCAATGATGACAACAATATTACTCCATTGTGGAAAAGAAAAGGAAAATAAGAGAAATAATAGGAAAATTACTATTTTTATTTTTTCATTCAAACTGAAAAAAAAATCTATGTGAAAAAATAGTATATCATGATTATCATCAGCTATCTGAACGAATAAATATGCATCTTTTACTTTGTTCCTTTTTCATAGTTTAATTTACAGAATTTTTTCGTATCTTCTCATTAAAAAGTTTATAGTAAAGTATGTTCATGTGACTTATTTCCAATTTACTTTAATCATACCAAAAAATTGTAATATTATTATCGGTATAAAATATCTTTTCGCTAATTCGTATTAAGTTTTGATAAATGGTCTCTAACAGAACATTGAGTCATTGGAAATTACTCAGCTTTTAGTGTCGACACTATAATTTCTAGAAGAAAGATCACTTTGTTCACCACTGTATCGCCCAACTACGGAAGACTGTCGGGACGATACCTCGAATACGGAGAACATTACCGGAAAAAAACTATGAAGAAATATCTGTTAGGTATTAAACAGGAAACATCACAAATGGAGTAACGTAGCGTTTAATATAATATATGTGATCGGACAGAAGCGGCTTTGATCCCCCTTTGATCTCACGGCATTCTCTTTCTTCCAGACGCAAGGCATATAAAATCATTAGATGCCCGATTGTTGTAACAACTTTCTTGAATGTTTTTTACCGCAGCGCTTGTGCACCAACTCTTCTATAAGATGTAATTTGCATAACACTTATAACTGTTTTTTTTTAAACTGTTCTCTAATATTAAAAAAATAATAATAATGATTTACGGGATTAAAACGACACGATATTTAATATAAATCGTGTATTAGGTAGCTTTCAATACAAAAAAGTATAAAGCTACCTATTGCAGCCGTTCGGAGGAAAGCAGTTCCGGAAAATTTCGATATATTTTCACCGATCATGGCCCCCAGACCCCAAAACCACCCTCCGTTCAAATGTTGATTTATATATATATATATATATATATCCATATATATATATATATCTGACCTATATCATACGATAGCGCTCGTATTTATAAATCAATTTTGATGAAACTAATTGTGTGTATTAAGCTCACCAATGTCTCGACCGAGTTCGTTGGCCAGCTTGGTCCGCCATTTTGTTTCAAGATGGCGGCCATTTAAAAATTTAAAACTAAAATACATATACAAAAAAGTTAAAAATTCAAATTTATTTATTTTTTAATTAAGTGTTAGGCCTTGATACAAGGTTTCCAGAGCATTTTTTGGTTTACCTTTATCTTAAAAAATTGCTGAGATAGAGCAGTTTGAAATTCTAGGGTGGCTGACATTTTGAAACAAAACAGCACATTAACGTGATTACTCGCAAATTATTTTCTTTCATTGTTATAATAATTTTCCCAACCATACGCATAAAACTATATATTCATACCTGTTAGCGCCAAAATTGGCGACATTGGCGTCATTTGGCGAAATATCGCCAAATTTGGCGACCAAAATAAGTCTTCATAAATGAAGCCAATTTGGCTATTTCTCAATAATTTGGCAAATTTCTTATTCAAATTCAGTCTTAACGAATCTTTTGTAAACGTTTCTTTGCATTTTAACTTGCTGTTTTCGTGTAACATTAGCTAAAATTTTAAAACGAAGATATAGGTAAGTTACCTTTTCCTCCCGGTACAGGCCGGAAGGACTTTTGTAATATTTACAATTTAAATAAATTTTTATGATTAGTATGACTATAAATGATGTCATTTTCACACCGCAGTTTCGAAAATTGTCAAAAAATGACAGTTTTTAACAAATGTCATTTTTGAAAATAAAGTTATTGAAATTGTAAACTTTTGCCACAAATTCGAATGCCATTATGAGTGTAAAGATATCTGATACACATGGCGTACATTCAGATTGGAAAATATAATGCTCCGATCGCCAAACTTTTATTCAAAATCATGTCGACAAATCAAATTTGTGTTTTTTTTTTGTTTAGCCGTATGTCATCTTTCATTTTTAAACGCACTTTACTGTAATTGCATTAGAATCACGAAATTTGCATCATATAAATTTCGTCGTTTTCAGTTAAATATAATGTTTTTTATTATGAAAAAATTAAGAAAATTAATATTGTAATTTTCTTTAATGTAGAAGTTTTTTCCAACAAAAAATAGAAAGATAACAGACAACGCAAATGCAACATAACGAGTTTCTAAACAATATGTATAGACATAAATTTTATGCATTTTATTGACTTAGTTACTGAAAGAAGATACCACCGGGCTTGTAAATGAGGGTATGCCCATAAGGAGTCACTCTCCCCAGCCTGCATCAGGGTCCAACCTGGGACCCGGGAATTCCCCATAAGGAGTTGAGTCGATCTGTAACGACTCAGGTATGAGATTTTATATTATAATTACCAACCCTCTTCTGTTTGTACCGCTCGAATTGAAATATAATTTTTGTTCGGCAGGAGAACTTGTTCATACAGAGATTAAAAATGTGTAAGGCTTAATTTTAACTGTGAGAACGAAGCATTTGGTAAATGATATTTTTTTAATGAATAAATTAAATTGTAGAAAGAGGATTGATATATACTTACTATGTTTACTGTGCTGCATATTTTAAAAAGGATTGATTTATATCTCCTTATTATGTTTTTTTATATGTTTTTATTGTGTTTAATGTAAATAAAGTAATTGTTTTTAGTTTTAAAAAAATGTTGTCCTAATTTAATGGTTGCATATAATTAATTCTTTTAACCTAAATATTTCTCTAGAATTTTCTTAACTTAAATCTTGGAATGTTTTTATTTAAAATTATCTTTAGGGTTGTTTTGGGTAATTATTTTATGGAACTCTATACATTCCATTCCCAAAATCTAACTGCCATATATTAGATACTCTACACACAACGCAACAATTAATTTTCTTTAATAATAATTCTCTAGTATATAATTAGGTAACGATCACGGAGTCTTCTGTAATCAGAAGCCCCTATAGATAATTAATGAGTAATGGTAAAGGTGCACCCCACACCTTATTTTCTTTATGTGTAGTGATAGTCTTTTATTGACAGTGGTAACCGGTCTTTAGTAGGAGCTGTCTGCAAATCACCAGCACAACATAACGAGTTTCTAAACAATATGTATAGACATAAATTTTATGCATTTTATTGACTAAATAATATTCGGTTGTGCATGCTTGTTTATGAAAATTATTACAATATTTGATAAAGATATATGCAGGGTGTTCCGTTAAAGGGGTCCAATATTAATAGGGGTAATAGAGGAGATCACACGGAGCATAAATCAGTATATAATGCCTGGCCGGATCTCAATAATTTTCAAGTTACAGCAAATAGAATGAAAAATCGGAAATTTGTAAAAAAACCCTCATTGCTAAACTATCGATAATGCTACATAAAAACGAAGCACATATTTAGAAAGAGCAGAAAAAATCCTACGAAATGACATAAGTTGTTTTAGAATATTGAGAATTAATGGCGAGTTACAAGCTCTGAAACAGTGAAAAAATACAAAATCAAATATTTAGCAAAATAGTTAATCGTTAATTCCAAAAATGCAACTCTACCTACATCAAGGAAAATGTTATAAAATTTGGTCCATTCCGAAAGCTTTCGAAGAAGCTGACAATAAACCATATCAGTTTAATTGTATGGGAGAAATCAAGCAGTTCCCTAGTTACAACTCTGTACTGTTGCACGCTCGGAAAGAGCGAAACTCCACCCATGACGATTGTAAACACCCCGTTTTAATATCTTTCAATTATACATTTCTGATCAACCTCTATCAATACCCTTTCATTATTCAGTCTGGTCAAGTGAATGACATATTGTGCAGCTCTCGCCTTGTCTTAAAGCAAACTCCGTGACTGCTGCGTTTCCTCCATGAACTTTCAGGATGATGAAGAAGAAGTACTTTTTATGCAAATTTTCTATGTGTATAGGAAGAAAAGTGTAATAAAACAGCAGTCATCAGTGGGCGTTATGTTAAAGGGAGGCTGTTGTAAGTGGGATTGTAGTAAGTTGATGTATAATAATTATGCCGGAATACTCTAACGAAGAATATGCGGACATGCATCTGATGTACGGGCAAGCTCATGGAAATGCATGTCTAGCACAGCGCATGTACCGTGAGCAATTTCCAAGGAGACGTTGCCCAAGTTCGAAACTCTTCATAAAAATCGATAGACGATTACGGGAGACTGGATCGTTTAATACAGCAAGCATTGATGCAGGGAAACCTCGACATGTACGAACACCTGCAATGGAAGAAGATGTACTGAATATTTTTAAAGATAACCCCTCCACGAGTACACGAGCTGCTGCGTCTGAAGTCGGTGTTTCTCACCAAAGTGTGTGGCGTGTTCTGCGTGCAGAAAACATGCACCCCTTTCATGTGCAGCGGGTACAACTGTTATCAGTAACAGATTGTGCTCAGCGGACAGAATTCGTACGCTGGTTGCTTAATGTAACAGAAAATAATCCACAATTTCTGGAAAATATTTTATTTACTGATGAAGCAACATTTACGAGAGAGGGCGTGGTAAACACGCACAATATGCACACATGGTCATATACAAATCCGCACACTGTTTTCCCGTCGAACGCACAACAAAAGTTCAGTGTGAACATATGGGCAGGTGTCCTCGGCGATTATCTCATAGGACCATATTTACTCCCAGATGTACTCAATGGCAGTACGTACTTGGTTTTCCTACGGGATATCTTACCGCAGTTACTGCAAAATGTGCCAGCAACATTGCGCCACAATATGTGGTTTATGCACGATGGCGCACCGGCACATTTTTTCATAGGTGTTCGCAATCACCTCAATTCAACATATCCTGGGAAATGGATTGGACGCAGTGGACCTGTTGCTTGGCCTGCACGCTCTCCAGACCTCAATCCGTTAGACTTTTTTGTTTGGGGACACCTTAAATCGCTGGTGTATGAAACGCCTGTGGATACACCGGAGGATTTACTAGCGCGAATCGTTGTCGCTGCAGGAGACATTCCCAACTCCGTCGGAGTTTTTCGGCGTGTTCGCCAATCTTTACGACGTCGCTGTCGGCTGTGCGATTCTGTTAATGGGCGCAACTTCGAACATCTATTATAATAATGTCCGTTCGTCTGCCTTCCGACATTGAACTGTGCAGCGCAGGCCAGAAGACTATGCTTCACATATGTCATAAAGTACGTGGAATGTAATTCTTTATTTGTCATTTTTCTTTTATTTTCAACACTTTTTGGCACAGTATTTTGTAAGTCACAGACTGTGGTGTACTCAAATTGTAAATTACAAAGTTTGTATGAATTAATTTAAAATTTAGTGTCTTTTTTAAATTTATAATTAATAAAATTATTATGCTATTTGTTATTATTATTTCCTATCACAAATTATGATGCACATATACATACAATAATTGTCCATGTAAAACATGTACTGAAACTTCTTGCATAGTTACAAATCGCAATATTTTTAATTATTTCCGAATTTTCACCACCAGTTTAATTTTAAGGAATTTAACTTAAGCTTTATATCAATAAAAGACCACTTTAAAATGTAGACTATTATTGTAAAGTTATTTTGGTTCATTCAACTCTTGAATAATTAAAAATGTTGCATCTCAGAAGAAGCATGATCGAAAATGTATAGTTGAGAGTAATTAAAAAGGCGGTGTTTCCAATCGTGATGGGCGGAGTTTAACCTTTGCTAGTGTCAAAGAAAGCGGAGTTGTAACTAAGAAACTGATTAATTTCTCTCACACAATTAAACCGATATGGTTCATTGTAAGCTTTTTCGAAAGTTTTCGGAATGGACCAAATTTTGCTACATTTTCCTTGTTATAGCTAGAGTTGTCTTTTTGGAATTAACTATTAACTATTTTGATGTATATTGGATTTCGTACTTTTTTCACTGTTTCAGGGCTTGTAACTCGTCAATAAATATTGCTATTTTAATACAATTGATGTCATTTTGTAGGTTTTTTTCTGCTGTTTCTAAATATGTGCTTCGTTTTTATGTAGCATTATCGATAGTTTAGCAATGAGGGTTCTTTTACAATTTTCCGAATTTTCATTCTATTTGCTGTAACTTGAAAACTATTGAGATCCGACCAGGCTTTTTATACTGATTTATGCTCCATGTGATCTCCTCTATTATCCCTATTAATATTGGACCCCTTTAACGGAACACCCTGTATATATATATATATATATATATATATATATATATATATATATATCAAATATTTATATATAAATATATCTGATATATATATATATATCAGATATATATATAAATATATATATCTTAATATATTTTTTAAAGGTAATTTAACCCCTTTTCGACGAGCGTCCTTTACCGAATTTTTAATCTTTTGCCACCGGTTTTTCAAAACAGAAATTTGCGCCTAATTGAATCTCAGAAATGCTGTCATTAAATAAGGCAAAGTTTACAATAAAAAGTTACTGGTGGGAATAATCATGGATTCTGAACACCTTATGCATCACGTATACGTGTCGCTCGTCCCCAAGGGGTTAATGTTTTGCCTCTACCTAAATTATAGCTTAGTATAATATGCAACTCATTAATACGAATGATTAAGTATAATATTCATTTTATGTAATGATTAGTTCGTTTTCTTAAAGAGACATTAAATATCTATAAGCACAGCATATATTTCTCTACATGGTATGTAAAAAATAACACAATAGTTACGACAGTCGTTAACAAGCGACATTCTACATCAGATAAATAGTAGCAGAGAGTAGTTTACCCAGGGAAAATAAAAAATTCAAAATATCCAGTTACCACTGACCCTTTAACTATTGTTATGAATAAAAAAATATATTCTCTTCTTACTGTCATGAAAATAGAAGCTTTGTATTGAGCTTGAAACTAAGTACATATAAGTAGTAGCATCAATTAAATCTAAAAATACTGGCAATCAAATATTCAAATTCAATCGGAATTCAATAATTTAGACTCTAATCAGTATATAGTGCATACAGTTAAAACTAAACTAAACAACCTTAAATATGGCTTGCAATGTCATTTAAACAACACTATCGAAAAAGAAAAATCTTTATTTAATTTCAATTTATAATAGTTTAAAGTAGTAAAATGAAGTAAAATTGCATCTCCAAAAATCACATTTTAAAAGAAAAAACGTAATTTAAAACCTGAAAATGTAAAGAAAATTTGTATTTTAATTTAAAACACAATTTTCTAAACTATGAATTTTTCAGCACGAAGTTGCTTTTAAAGGTCCATAAAACGTGAATGACTCTCACAGGGATATCGCTACATATATATTTTCCAATTTTACATGTATTTTGTTCAAAAAATTTATATTGAAAGAAGGAAATTTAAAAAGGTAATCTTCAGAATCTGAAAACTACATTTCAAATACATAAAGTAAATTGTGTTTAAAAAATTACACATAAATAGAAAGATATATGAAAATTTCTATTGTTATTATTATTGGTAACAGTAATCTAGAAAATAATAATGTCGTTTAATACTTAAAATAAAGAGATTGTTTACATTACAGAATTAAAATTAGTTCTTTCTCTTTGAAGTAAAATAGATATTTTAAAATTTACTTTTCCGTTTATCCGTTTGTGCAAAGTAAAGTGTAGCCCCCTAATTGTAGCCACCGAAAATATTGCTGATAATGATGTGAATAAGTTGATATCATGTTTATTTTGCAGCAGTGATATTTTAGAAATTCTACAGATAACTCAACACTTGTAGGACTGTAAGACTTTTGCAATCGCCAAGGCAACACTTTGTAAAACAGAACTTATCCCCCACATCATTTTGTGCCCCGAAAGGGATTGTATACATATTTTAGATGTGTGATAGGGTGAATACCAGTGATAGTGAACATACAAAATTTTGTACATGTGTCTGTTGTTATTCTACTGTTCTTCTATTGTTCATTTGACATTTAGATAATGCTGTATTATAAGATTTATTTATTATTATACTCTTTCTTGAAAAATGTAGTTTTTATAATATTTTATTGATCACAATAATTACTTGTACTATCTATTTCAAACAGACATTATATTATTTTTAAAAACCCACTAAAAAACAGCGCACTTGTCTAAACGTTCTAAAACGTACCTTCAAGCCACACTAAAAATTAATCACGATTTAGAACAGTTTAAAAAAAAATTCAACTCTTGGTCCGAGTCATCATTAGTTACTGTTGTTCCTTTTCATTCTAGCTAGTCATCTTCGTTGATGTTTTTTTTCTATTTCTCGCTATTCCTAATAATATGTGGCGTGGCGCCATTGATTATTAATTTTTGCATCATTCATATCATTACATATTCCAGATTTCGCTGTTAATATTTCTATGGCATCCCTTAATAATGTGTAGTTTAACTACTATAACTTGTCAATTTTTCGACTGTGCTGAAGTTTTATTGTAATTAGAAATTTATTGTTTAACCTAGTTATTGCAATAGTAGCTTTATTTAAAACCCTCTGAGCGTCTGAGGGCTTTCCTGCATTTTCATAAAAATATTTTTAAAACTTAAAATAATTTAATTTTTCCCCGTTTGTTTTTAAAACACACTTCATATATCTTTATTTTACATATATCTTTAAATGCAACTTTGTTAAAAATATTTTTGTCTAGAGTCGATTTAATTTGTTTTTGGGAAACAGAAAAATACGGGATTAGAGGGTTAATTTTATATCCAGCCTGTGTTCTTTCATTCTGTCTTCACTTTTTCAATTGTCATACCTATGTCTTCCCCTCATTATCGTTGAAATAATTTTTACATATTTATGATATCTGTAGATAACTAATTTTCTCAGTGTCTGATCTGATTAACGTGAAAATTGATAAATCTGGAGTTATGGGAGTACTTATTCCAAGATTTTTAAACTCTCTTTTCAATGTTAGGGAAATGCCTCTTATAAGTGTGTTTGAATGTGTACATAGTATTAGGGATAGGGGAAAATATGGAAGTCTTCAACGAAGATGACTAGCGAGGATGAAACGGAACAACAGTAACTGATGATGCCTCGGACCAAGAGGAAAAAGTATTTTTAAAACTTTTATACATCTTGACTAATATTTTGTGTGGTTTGAAGGTACATTTTAGAACTTTTTGACAGGTGCACTCATTTTGGTGGATTTTTACAAATAATTATAATGTATGTTTGAAATAAATATTACAATTAATTATTGTGATAAATAATTGACATTATAGAAGATTGCATATAAAATTATGTTATACCTTTGTAAATTATGTACACGTGAAATATAATATAAGAATTTATCGCCTATATATTGCAGTGTATTATGTGCAGTTTTAAATAGGTCCCTTCAATCATGCATAAGGGAGATTTCAACGAATATTTATGTACGCATACTATGTAAATATACTTGGATATAAATATGCGAATCGGTTAAAATATATTTAAATGTAGGTATATATGTATATATGATATAATTTTCCCAACTGGCCGAAAAAGTTCGTGCTAGGATTCAAACTAGAGATCTCTCGGCCGAATCTACCAATGCTCTATCAACTGAGCAATCTCCGGCAAATATGGCGGATCTATTTCACCCAGTTAACCTTATAGATCCTAGCATTCGATCTGATATCTGAATAGATATTAGAATATATCTCAGGTAATGTGAACTCCAATAAACGCTGGGTACGTGACTACACTAGATTAATTTTAAAACATTTATTCAAATTGGTAAAGAAATCATATGAGATGTAATTTTCCCAACTGGGCAAAAAAATCCGGGACAGGATCCGAATCAGGGATCTTTTGGCTAAAGCTTCCAATCATCTACAAACAGATCAATTCCAGACAAATCTGGCGGATCCATTTCACCCAGTTAACATTATAGATCATAGCATCTGGTCTGATATCTGTATAAGAGATCCCTGGTTCGAATCCTGGCCCGGACGTTTCCGCCCAATTGGGAAAATTACATCTCATGTTATTTCTTTACCAACTGGAAAAATTGTGTCAAAATTAATCTAATGTAATCATGTATCCAACGTTTACTGCAGGTCCCGTTACCTGTTATTTATTCTGTTGAGCTGATTCAAATATCACGCCAGATGCTATGATCTATAATGTTAACTGGGTGAAAGAGATCCGCCAGATTTGTCATGGATTTCTCAGTTGGTAGAGCATTGGCAGTTTCATCCAAAAGATCCCTGGTTCGAATCCTGGCCCGGACTGTTTTGTCCAGTTGGAAAAATTACATCTCATATGATTTCTTTACTAATTTGAATAATTGTGTCAAATTGAATCTAGTATATATATATGTTGCTGAATATGTCATAGGAGCATTCCTGTATTTTTTTTTTTTTACACAGTATATTATAATATTACAATACATTTCACTAAACCTTTATTTCGATGAGTACCAAGCTTGTTTGCGAACTTAACACTGTGGGTCCCAGGTTCTGCTGACCACCTGACCGGGATATATGCTGCATAGCACCTAAGCGTCCATGGTCAAGAAAACAGAGAAAGACACTGTAGTCCGTGATCTTTAATGAATCATACAGCCGAAAGTTTAGGTTTTTATATATGTATATTCACATACACAAATATATACATACGGAAGGCTACACATATAAATACAAACATTTATATAGTTTTAATACATGTATACTAATATCATACATATTTATGTATTTATTGCGAATAACTTTTACCATGTTTTTTATCTATCTAAATTTTCTTTCGAATAGCAACTATTTGAAATTTTACAGCAGAAGTAAAATTTGTTTTATCCGTTTAAAATATTGAAATATTTGGTTAAGACTACATTAAAAAAAATTGTATTTAGTATATTTTGTTTTTCAAACTAACTAAACGTCAATTCCATGCGCAAAAATTATTTTTTATATTGATAAAATTATAAGTAAATATGTTTTACTGTTCCGTTTTCACATTTAAAGAATTTTTATCAATAAACTTTTGTCTAAGTTATAATAAATCTTATTCATAGGTGATCTAATTCAGGCTAAAGTAAGTAAAATGTTTACTTTTTCCCCTGTCCTTTAAATATGTATCGCGCTGTTCTCGCTAGTTTTTTTTTTTTTTTTCAAGTCTCTTTTTGTTAAATACTTGAATAAAAGTTGTTTAATTTAATTTATTTTTGTCACCAAAAAATGACTAATATTAGTTTTTTTAATTAATTTTTATTTTTTTACTTTATTTTTTTCTTTTTCAAGCGTTCAATTTTTTAAAAAAATCATTTTAAGGATATTTTTTAATAATATAAGTGCGTGTAACCTAATAAGAAGCATTTATCCTAGAAAAAATCGTAGAATATATCTTACTATAAAGTTTTTTCCTACAATCAGAAACACATTTTAATATTTTTATCCTATTCTTATAAATAGCAAACAATACTTTTTGAAGACTTTTTGATATTCAATCATCTTCTACATTTTACTTACACATCATACGTAGTTTAGGGTAAATCTTGTAATCGTTTTAAAAATATAAAAAATAATTGACGGATTTACATGTTTCAGACACTGGAGATTCCGAAAGACATATTCTTAGAAAAAAAAATTGCTGTCCGCCTGTCTGTGTGTCTGTAAACGCTCTATCTCTCGAACAAATTGAGATAGAGACTTGAAATTTGGTATGTGTTTAGTATGTAATGATGAGAAGAGGCTTATTGAATTTTAGTAACCTCGATTATCCGGAACTATTTTTTTCGGACTTTCAAATTATTCGTTCTGATAATATATAAAATTTTATATAAAAATATACATAAAAATTTTCGAAATTGTTTACTTTAAGGAGTGAATATAAAAGACAATAAAAAAAATTTGCATAAAGAATGAAATTGATTGGATAATTAGTTGACGAGATATTTGTAGTCATATTTCCCACACTCTTCAATTTTCTAAGACAACTTAATCCGTATTTACAGAGCATTACTTAAAACAAGTGGGTAGGTGTGATCGAAGATCACTCAAAGGGTTTCGTTTAATATTCCTTTCAAAAAACTTTATCCTTTCTTTAATAAATCCAAATAAATTTCAATAAGAAAAGTAATTTTTTTTATAACGTAAAAAATTACCGTCTATTTTTTCGTTTTTTCGAATATCTAAACCAGCCCGATAGCGGGCTATGCCCGCTATTATATTCTGTCATAATAATATCTGTCATGCGGAGTAAATGCGATATTTAAAAAAATAATTTCAAAATTAAACATGTGGTACACTTTCAAAATGTTAAAATATGCGACTGTTACCATAATCGGATTTTTATCATGATTCAATATGTTTCTCAAACTCATATATTTACTATTCTGTATTACACATATTGATACGCGCTTTGTATTATTCTCAAACATTTGAAAAATCCGTTGAACTCCCAATATGACGAAAGATTTTCTTTTTTAATTCTCTAATGACGTGATATTTATCTGCTTTGTGTACATACACATACTGATACTCCTTATATTGTTGAGAAATCTTTGAAAATTTCATTTTATTACCACTATGACGTCAATCATTTTTATTTCATATTAGTATTTCTTTCAATCGGTGAAACTTTTTTATTTCATTTTCATTTCACACGTGGAAATCGTCTGATAGAAAATTAATTATTGTAGAAAGAATTTCATTGTGGATTTTTATTTTTTGGCAACTGCTGTAACGAAAAATGTTTAAATTTAAAAGAAAAAGGCTGTTAGAATTTTGGTTTTTTATCTCTATTTATTAAAATAATCCACATTTTTCAATTTTTAATATTTTGAGCTCTTCGTAGCTGGTATTCAGCTAAATACACAAAGTTTCAACTCTGTAAGTTTAAGAGTTTCTGAGAATAACTCTGTGACAGAAAGACAACGGAGCGGGAGTAATAGGGTTTCGTGAGACGAACGAAACCCTAAAAAAACACGGAAAATTCCTAACGCCTACACTGACAAGCGCGATATTTGTTCGAACCCAGCACCTCATGTGTAGACAAAAAACTTTTTTTTTTTTTTTTTTTTTTTTTTTCAATTTAGAGTAGAAATGCTATTTTTTATTGATATCTTAAATTTAAAATGGACACATATTAAATTAAACAATACTTTCATTCAGTATTACTCCAATATTTAAAACATTAAATTTAAATATAGTCATATTGAGCTATGCCTTTTTCCACTTATGTGCTAAGAAAATTCAACAAAAACTCAACAATATGAAAACTTGTTGAAGGAAATAGCAATAAATTGCAATGAATAGCTTTTCTTTTAAAGTGCCATTTCTAAGTTTCAAAAGAAACATTTATTTTAGACAGAGAGAAATATTCAAAGTATAGAATCACATTAGAAAGCCCGTAAAAGTGACGTTAAGTTGCAGATGATCGACGGCGCAAAGAAAATATTCCGATTTTGGGCATTGTGCTGAGTCGATTAAGATACAAACGTTTTTATTTCGGTATATAAAATGCTAAAATAGATAAAATACCTGAAAAATGCATACTTTGGAATAATAAAACAGTATCTCTTTCGGTTGTTGCAATAACAAAGCAAAGAGATGTGGTCGCGCCCATAACAAGTAAGAATCATATTCAAAATAATAATATCATAATAAGTACTACTTAACTGCATATATATATGTTATATAAAAATTTTATTTCACATTATTCCTTAAAACTAATCTAAATTCTGACATAGTCATTATTTCCTTAATTCTTAATAATATTTATTCCTATTTAATGTCCTTTTAAAAGTAATAACACGTATATTAATAATTATCTTATTCCAAATCTTAATCTAAAACTTTAAGTTCATTCGTAACTTTTATCAACTCCCCAATCTATAAAATTCTGAGAGACGCTTGTTGCCATTTCGAATGTTTCAAAAGCCATTTTTTTTATTTTCCATGCTTCGCTTCGCGCGCTGTGTATTTTTCACATCAAAATCAATGAGCAGCTACTATGGGGATTCTTTCGTGTTAAATCTTCTCCATCGCACCTCATTCGCTTAGCTTAATTTCGTCTGTCACTCATTGGTTCCTGCATACGTTACGTCGTTTCAGTAACTTTACGCGCGGTTAACAAAATTCTCTTGCAAGCATTTGGAGAGCAGATTTTTGTCGTGTTTTGAAGTGCTGTGAAGTTATCTGGTGTTCAACTGACTTAGAATTTCACAACAGCCTTTTAAGATCTATTAAATGATGTAGTGAGTTATCATCAAGCCTGAGGGATATAAGTTTATACCTGATACTGTGGGAAATATTACTGGCATCATTCCTGGTTGTTAATAAACAATTTATCTGGAAATTGGCTGCACCTTATTTAAGAAACTCTTGTGGTGTTTCATCATTGCCTAACCTCCTCGCCATGATTCTTGATACCGACTGCAATCATTCTACATCTGTAACAAACTGCCATTTTCTCGTGGAATATTAAATCATCTTCGTAAAAAGTTCACACACACACACACACACATATATATATATATATATATATCATATATACAGGGTGTCCCCAAAACATTGATCTCGGCGTTTAATCTTTACATATTGATCATAGACAAATACTATAGGTTACAATGTTACGTAAAAAAGGCACAGAATTTTGTGAAATAGATAAAATTTTACAGGGT